>SEMN01000311.1:0-612009 GCA_005408345.1 Macquaria australasica
CTGCTGCCCCTCCTCCCACCGCTGCTGCTCCACCTCCCACCGCTGCTCCCACTCCCACCGCTCCCACCGCTGCTGCTCCTCCTCCCACCGCTGCTGCTCCTCCTCCCACCGCTGCTGCTCCCCCTCCCACCGGGGAATGGTTACTGTACAGCCCTGCCCATCTGGCAACACAAAACTAATGTTGACAACTGTGCCACGGCCCCATCCATCGACCTGACTAACAGTTGACATAAAAATGAACAAATATGTGCATGTGTTTTGACTCTGAATTGAGAATAGGAGATGCAACCTTTGCACTTCCTGTAGGGTGGCAAAAATTGTTATTCAAAGTGGCTTGAAAAAAAATACTTAATTACAAGTAAAATACCTATGGAAGCCCATTTCCGCCAGTAAATTCGAAATTATGAGATAAAAAAGTCAAAATTATGAGATAAAAAGTCAAAAGTATGAGAAAAGGTCATAATTATGAGATAAAAAGTCGAAATTATGAGATAAAAAGTCGAAATTATTATAAAAAGTCGAAATTATGAGATAAAAAGTCGTAATTATGAGATAAGTCAAAATTATGAGACAAAAAGTCATAATTCATCTTTTTTTTGGGCTTCCATAAATACCTACATTAAAAATGTTAAAATAAAAGTATATAAATATTAGATACAAAATGAATTAAAAGTATGAAAAGTAAAAGTACACACTTTGCAGAACGGCCTGTCAGTGATGTGTGAACATATTTACATGCAAGCAGAACTTTAATGTTGTAGATGGTTGAAATGGAGCTCGGCATCATACACGTGATCAGTGTATATGTATGCAAAACATTATTGTGAAAAATAATTAGTAACTATAGCTGTTAAATAAATGCAGTTGAGTAAAAAGTACAGTTTGTACTTGGAGTATAAGTATAAAGTAACATAAAATAGAAATATGCAGTACAAGTACCTTAAAGTTGCAAAATATACTTATAGTTACTTATACTTATGCCCCTGCAGGGCACTGAGAAGATCCTCTCCAAAGAGCAGCACAGACAAATTAATCCAGTAAAAAAATAAAAATAAAAAAAATAAAAATCAAACCAAACACAATCCATGCATTTTATTTATACCTTTAACACAAAACATTACCCTGTTTTCAACTTTAGATCCTTAATTTGAATAAAAAAAAACATTCATAATGGCACAGCTTTACATATGAAACTTTACATATTGCAACAGTTTATAGGATTTTAATCAGATGTATTTAAATAGCAAGTATTGCCACTTGACATTAATTTAAAGTGAATGTGACTTCAGGTAGTGTTACATGAAAGCAATCACCTTGAAAAGGTCACCAGACTATTTGACTTTTCTGTTCACATGATTTTATTGCCGACTGGTTTGTTTAAGGGCTTGAGAAGGAAAGAACAGACTCTTTGACAGCACTTATATAAAAGACACTTATATAAAAAGTGCACTTCAGTGTTGCTTTTCTCTTTCGAAAAAGAAATATAGTGTCATGTAAAATATTTACTAATTCACTTGTAATAGCTACTGCTTTGAAAAATATTTAAAAAAAAAAAAGATAAATTACTATAAAATAGCATGCTTTCTTTACAGTCTAACCTCACATTTGGTTCTTCATAGGTCCAAGACATAAGAGAAATACTGCTTAAATAATAAAATGAACAGATAAAAATACTGCATATTTAACACAGTAAAATTTAGGCTTTAACAAAATAAAACATGCCAGTGGACATGCAATGGAAAAAGGCCTTTTTGTGCATTTGGCTGCATGTGTCGCACAAAGGTTCAAGCAATAAAAAATATATTTTAAAAGAGAAGTAAAGACTTTTCAGTAAATAAACAGTGCATTTTATGGTTGACTTTGGACACTTGCACTTCGCATGGCAAGTGCTGTTAATGTCCAGAGTACCTCTAGGTGATACGTTATGAGCATTTATAGTGGTAAGGCAGTGAGGGAAGGGGTGAGGGGCTCAGGTCACGCACGATCTTGTTCAGGCTGGAGATCTTCTCTTCCAGTAGGTAGTTCTTCTTCTCTGCGATTTTCTGCCGCTGCTCAGTTATCTCCAGGGCTTTCAGCAGCTGGGAGTTCTCCACATACAGGTCTTCGATCAACACGTCTGCTTTGCCATTCTTGTGCAGCTAGAAAAGTCAAGAGAAAGTAGATGATAAAGGCTTTGATAATTGTATAATTAATGTAATTTAATGTAGTCTACTAGAGCCCAAATTAAATTGAATTGGCCGGCCAATGTTATCAGCTAGTCGTCATATATCGGCATTGACACATACTGTATGTCAGCAAAGAAATTGCAGCACAGAGATGCCAAAGACATGTCTACCATTACGTTTATTTTTTAACTGTAAAATGTCCCGCTTAGTACATGGAGTCTCTTGATCGCAATTCTTTTATAACCCCATTTAAAGTATGCTTATCAAACTGTTTATGTTTAGCAGTTTTTTTGTTTTTTTTCATTTGTGAGCATAAAAGTTCCATTTGGAGCGCAGACCCCAATTACTCTGTTGCGGCTCACTTCAGCGGTGCTCACCGTGGCATGTCTACTCTACGTTTTGTTGACATTGAGAAAGTTATCTCCCTCCTGGAGGAAAGAGAAAGAGGTGAACTTCCTTTCATCTTGGGAGAAAAGAAGAAAATAGCTCTCTTGGCTGCAACATTTGTATGTGCTTGTCACAACCAAAGAGAAAACACATGTTCAATGACTTTGTGTTTGTGTATATTAGTTCTAATAGATTACACTGTTTAAAGTACATTTGTTATCTTGTGATTATCCATTGTTTTCTTCTGTAAAACATAATTGTTTAATAATATCTAATTTAGTTTTGGCAATAATGCAACTTTAACATTCATACCAATAAAGCTTATTTGAATATGAGAGGGCAACCTTGAAGTACTTCTAAAAAGAAGGGAAACTTATTAGATCTCCACTTTACACTTTCTCCTGATAAATTGTTAATTCATTGATGCTATGATATCTTGTTGGGATGTTCTCCATTTTCACTTTATTTTCTATTTTCCTTTATGATATTGTTTTCTTTTAGATTTAAGTTCTACTTGTTAAATATTTTTATACTTTCTATAGGTTTGATATTTTGACAATCTTATTTGTTTGATAAGGATGATTTTATCAATTGTTGATGTCTCAGGAGATTTGTCTCAGCTGTTTTGAGATTTGGTTTCCCTTTATGATTGGTTGTTACAACCTGTGGTTTCAATATAGAAATGTGTTTTTTCACACTGAATTTGATGCCTGGCGAAGGTCCATGACCGAAATGTTGTGTCTCTAATAAACTCTGATGACACTGTGCGGGAATTCAATAACACTTTAAGCAGTTTTGTTAAAAAAAAAAAAAAGAATATTGGCCCATATATCGTTATCGAATTTTATGACAGTCAAATATCAATATCAGCCTCAAAAATCCAGTACTATAACTAACACTGTAAATCACAACTTCTGAGAAAACTCCATACTGTTAATCACTTTAAAAATGGAATAAAAAAAGTTATGTGGACATAATACATTTTCAAGTTTCATGAATTTGGCACTCTGGAAAGTCATTCAAATTTATATTTATGTGATTTGTTTTTGCCGACAATGTTTTTCCCTCAAGAGACAACACTGAATTATTTCTGACGAATGAGCTTTTTGAACTGACCTGGTCTTTCAGCTGAGCAACCTTCTCTTTGAGCAGCAGTTTGACGTTATGCAGCGACAGTTCAATTTCCTTCATTCGCTCCTCCATATTCTTCATCTTCCTCTCCCTTTCATCCTGGTGAGAAGACAGTGAGCGATATCAACAAGTTGCTGCGAATGCAATAAAATGATGATGAAATTTGAATTTATTCCCCCCTTGAGCTTAAACTGAAAAACATGAGTGAGAAAAATCAAACAACATACAGATCACATGAGCTAGATGTTTTATTTATTGTATCTTGATTTCAGCATGAAATGATGTCTGGTACATTTTCTAAAAGGAGAGGACGATGCACTAAAAAAAATAAATAAAATATAAATAGGTATAAAATTATGCCATGTATTCCAGATACGTCTACAAAAAATAATTTAATGCATAAATAAAATAAACCCTTACATGATTCTATTAAAATAAATAAAATAACAAATAAAAACACATTTAAGTCTATACAAGGTGCAAAAAAGAAAAAGAAAAAAAAGAACACAAGAAAGACTCACTAAATGACTCAAAAACCAAAACACATATGACATTAATAGATATGACACTACCAGGGACAAACACTGATTTCGTTCACGTGGATTTTCTAATAATAAATACCAGATAAACATTCAAAGTTAACAGTTGTGTGACGGGTTTGAACAGTCCTTGTTTAGGAAAAACAAAAACAACCCAGAAAGATGTGATTCACTTTGGTTGTGCAGCAGCAGCAACATAAACAGGTAGCATATACTATGTGTAGTGTCCAATAAGAAATACAGGCATAAACAACAAAAGATAAACAGTGAAAACGTCGTACCTTCATTAAGAAATCTCTATAAACTCCGACTAGACACAGACAGTAACAGCACCTGACAGTTACAGGTTGAATTTGCTTGATTGTTAGAAAAGGCTCAGAAGGCTGTTAGTCACTAACCTCGCCTCAACTTAACACTCCTCGATGATCATAAGGCAAGCTGTCACACAAGACTGAGCCTCTGAGGATGTACATACCCTGTCTCAGAGAAATGGTACAAGTGCATAACAGAACATTCCCAGAAACTACACCCTGTGTTAAAACGATTCCCTGTATTTAAAACTACAAAATGAGCACAAAAAAGTCCTTATAAACGTCAAATTCTGTCAAGAGACATCGTTGTACTCTGTGCTTGTAGTTGTTTCATTTTCAATGGTAATGCCACTATTTTGAGTCAAAATCCCATTGGGAAAAACCTCAGGAGCTGTGTCTGTGTTTTCCTGCCACCTAGCAGCAAGGAAATACAACTACACATTCATGCCTTTTTAAAATCAGGCACCACATTTGTTCACAATCTCCTATAAGGATGCAGAAAGCATGGTGACATGTGCCACAGTCCAAACGCAGCGGAGGAAGAGCAGGAAAAAGAGGCTCAAGAGAAGAGCAGGGAAAGACGCTGGGGTTACAATCCACCGATCCGCCGGTAGCTGTCTGCATGAGCCGCCCGCTGCTCCGGCATCGCCGCCTGGAGAGAGAAGGCAGGTACACTTCACCACGGCTCTACCCTCTCCTCTAATCCTAAAAACCTACACAAGCCTTTGTTTGGGTTATGATGGTTTATATATTTGTATATTATGTTTATATTTGCGTTTGTGTGAGGAATATGTGTGTGTGCACGTTTAATTTAGGAGGTCAGTATCTATATCTATATCTATATATATATATATATATATATATAGATAGAGATATATATAGAGATATATATAGATAGATATAGAGATATATAGAGATATATATAGATAGATATAGAGATATATATAGATATATATAGATAGATATAGAGATATATATAGATATATATAGATAGATATAGAGATATATATAGATATATATAGATAGATATAGAGATATATATAGATATATATAGATATCTATATATATATCTATATATATATCTATCTATATATACACACACGTGTGTGTGATGTTTGGTTTGTTGTTAAATGCCCAGACATGAAAATAAAACTACTCGGTCATTCATTCTAAGCTAACATGAAACATAAATGTATAATATACACAATTATTATATTAAATGGAATCCTTTTTTTAAATTTTTTTTACTTCCAATACATTCATGGTAACCTAGTGATAACTGTCATGCTGCAGATAAAAAGTACACAACAAAAGGTCAGATGCTATTAAAATTCACTAACATTGGGATGACGCAATTTACAGATAAACCTGAACAAACTACATCTAATGCATCAAGATGGGGAGGGACGGAGGTTTGTGCAATATGACAAATGGAAAAAAACAGCCACCAGGACCGCACCCAGATGATCACACCACTGCAACTACTTCAGTCCCGAGATGGAAAATTAAATACAGACAGTGAGTTCAAAAACACGACGAAGAAACACACAGGCACCACAGACTAAATACCAAACCCAGAAAGTAAACACTACACACACGACATAAGGAGATAAGGACAGACAGGCGTTGAGATGGATCTGTGACAAGGCAACGAAACAAGGAGCAATGCAAACCAGCATTCAAACAAAAAGGTAGTGGGAAATAAAAATAAATGAGGATTATCACAACTAAATGACACTCAGCTCAGGTGTTTGAGAAATTACACTTTTAAAGCAATTTATCATTGTTAATATTCGCTTTGACGCTGAACAGTTTAAAGATGTCTTGCTTTCTTTGAATTTCCACAAAGCAAATTAAAAAAAATAAAAAAAGTAAAAAATTTTCCGCACCTGAATTGAGTGATTTATTTGAGTGGGTACACTTTCTCCATCAAAGTGACAGTGACAGAAATACAATGGGTGTATTTACATTTAACTCCCATTATATCCCAAAACATTTCCAACATGAGATGTAGTGCACAGTTCCCTTCTTATAGCCATAAATGATGAGTTTATTATAATTGCATAACAGATGGCTATAATGTGACAAAAGAAAATGATGACAGTGAGAGAAAAAAAGGACAGGAGATGAATGTAAAACCACACCGTGCAATGATACAACGGCACTAAAACTTCAGGTGCTGCTTGTTCAGGTTTTTTGCTTTATGTTAAGCAGACTCAGGAAAAATGTAGTTTGAAAAGGATTTGGAGTTCTTCATTTGTTTATCCTGTATGTGATGATTTAATTTGCAATCCTACTAGAGTGGAATGTTGTCCAGCAGTTCTCATTTAGCTCATGCATTTTCAAATACATGTATACATTTGCCCGAGTCTGCTATCAGGGAAGGTTTCAGGTTGTACTGTACCTGCATGTTGTCCGGATCTTCGCCACGATGCTGTCCCCTGGGAATCCTGTGAGGTGATGGAGGCAGGAGCCCGACCAACTGAGCCTGAAATGACTGGACAAAGTAGAAAAATAAGTAAGAGAGACAGTAACACAGTCAGAAGAGAAAATGCATACATATTTAAAATTCATCTAATAATGTATTCTTGACTCTAATTCTAATTCTTCTGAGAGAAACCTGGCAAAAAAGTAGGTTGAAGGCAAGTACAAAAGTTGCAGCCAGAAATAGTGAACACAAGCAGAAAGAAAGAAAAACAAGTATTCTGTATATTAAGGAACTACCCAATTTAAATAACACAAGTGCATATTAACACATTTTATCGTAAAAACCACTACAATAAGAGAGGAGAAGCTGGTACCATGACTTACCTCTAGCAGCTGTGTAGACAGTCGAGCCATTTGGGTCCTGAGCGCCTCATTTTCTTGTTTAAGGCTCTCCAGCTCTGAGAGTCCTTGTCCTGCTTCACTTCCCTGAAACACGCAAAGCACATGTAATAAGAATTGGAGCAGACACCACATTATCCGCATGTTTAGAAAATATTAACAAAAAGGAACAAAGGTTATCTGGCTATATTTATGCAGTTTATACC
The DNA here is from genome assembly GCA_005408345.1 of Macquaria australasica. Classification (NCBI taxonomy): domain Eukaryota; kingdom Metazoa; phylum Chordata; class Actinopteri; order Centrarchiformes; family Percichthyidae; genus Macquaria; species Macquaria australasica. Next base: position 7,566 of record SEMN01000311.1, read on the forward strand.
TTGGTGAGCTCCTTTTGTGCCTCGAGCTCCTGCTTCAGAGAGGCGTTCTCCTGTTCCAGGGCCTTCACCAGGGAGAACTGACTCTGTGGTTTGTGCTGCTTCAGGGACAGGATGGTAGCATCGAGCTGACGGACCTGAAGAAATAAAATAAAAGGCTCATAGATAAGTGTCAGAAACACTGATATGACTTAAGGTTTTTAAAGTTCATTACAGATTGCTGCCATCCTCAGCTCACCTTCTCTCTGGACTGAACGAGGTCTCCTTTGATGTTGCGCACTTCTGCCTGAAGCCTCTCGTTTTCCTGCCTCAGTAGCTGCTGATCCTGCTCCATCAGCCGAGACATCTCACCTCTGTACAGCTTCTTGCTCTGATGCTGGAGGCCACTCGAGTGCAAGGCCATCTCCAAAACATGGTTCTGTGACAAACAAAGGCAAAGGTCAATAATTGTGCTCCCTTGTCTGTACATTCAAACATCTTCAAATGCTCACAAATTAAGCCAAATAATCTTTATGCCTTTTCATGTTTTTTTTTGCTGCACCTAAGTGTGTTTTTTGGCTGTAAGTGGAAAAAAAAAAAATCTTAAAAGTCTTACTTTATCATTGACATTTTGCAGCTGTTTGTGTAGCACTGCAACGTCGTGTTTGAATGAATCCCTATCCTGCTGCAAAACACGGAGGTCTGACTTAAGACGAGCACTTTGATGGTTCGCAGCCTGAAGAGCTTCATCCACAATCTTGGCCTAGAGTGGAGGAAGGAATGCATTTGGTCCTGAGTAACACAGTTCGGGGTTCAACTTGTTCCAGGACTACCCAGGTCACAAATCTGATTATTACAATAAATGCTACTGTAAAATGCTTTGAAATAAACCTACTAAACAGCAATTGATTTGTTATGTTTTTACACATTTTAATTTAGCAGTAATTTAGTTCAGAAAAAAAAATTGGTTTGATTTATTTTCATTCAACCTCAAGACACCATTTGTTAAAATTGTGATCCAACATAGAAATGATTCTGTAGGTAGCAACAGACTCTTACCCTCTCTTCAGCTTTGGCTAGCTGGTTGCGGAGGCCCTGGGTCTCCTTATCCATGCTCTTTCGCTCCTCTAACAGGTGGCTGAGCTGACTCTCCATAAAGTCGACTTTGACTGCCTGAGAACCAGAAGATGACAACAGTTGTAATGAAACAATCCTTTACAAACGCCTTCACTGCTAAAACTAGATCACACCAAAATATCTCAGCCGATCACAATTGCCAGAAAATATTTTTTATCATTGAAGGTGAAATTATTCATAGATACTTTTTTTTTTCACCTGGATTGACTGATTCATTTCATGGCAAGAGTAGGTGGTGTTAATGCTTTATCACGTTGCGTCTGTGTCATGCTTTGATGGGGTTAATGTGAGATCCATTAAAAGTGTCCACGGCCTGATGCTCACCTTCTCTCTGAGGGCACAGAGCTGCTGTGACAGCTGGGTATTCCTCTCCTCCAGCTGTGCAGTGTCCTCCAGAGCTTTGGTCAGCTCTGCCTCCAGAGCAGACACACAAGCTGCCAGCTAACACAAAACAGCCAGCAATTAACTACCCGCTACGACCACCACGACACCATGACGACCATTAGTCTGTCATAAAACACTGTTTACCTTGATTTTCTCTTCAGCAGGAAACGCCTCCCTCCTCTCATTTTCTTTTATCAGCTCTGCCAGCTGCTGTCGTAGATTCTCCACATCAGCAATGTTTTGGGCATTTTTCTCTGACAGCAGCCCATTCTCATCCTCCAGTTGCTGGCTCTGCAAACGTAGCTCTGAAATCTGCAGAGGAGGAGATAATACATCCCATTAACTGCTTCTGAGTGAAGGAAGAATTCATTGTGTGAAGACAAAAGTGTGTTTAAAGACCTTTTAGCCATGCTAGTGACGTCAGTCAGTCCTCCACTTTGGTCCAGACTGAAATATCTCAACAACTATTGGATGGATTGCTATGAAATTTTGTACAGACCTTCATGGTCCCCAGAGGACAAATCCTAATGACTTTGGTGGTCCCCTGACTTTACGCCATCTTCAGGTCAAAATTTTAATTTGTCCAGTACCTTGGTTTATGAACAAACTGACATTCTCATTAGCTTCATCTGTACTTTGTGTTTAGTGCTCGTTAGCAAATGTTAGCATGCTAAACCGCTAAACTAAGACAGTGAACACGTAAACATTTAACCTGCTAAACATCAGCATGTTAGCACTGTTGTTGTGAGCATGTTAGCATGCCATTGCTGACGTTAGCATTTAGCTCAAAGCACAACTGTGCCAAAGTACAGCCTCACAGAGCTGCTAGCATGGCTGTAGACTGTTTTAATAAGTTACTACAGTACCTGTTTCTTGAAATTCTCTGCTGCCTTTTGAGCTGCAAGCTTGCCCTTTTTTAAGTTCTCCAATGTTTGTCTAAAATCAAAACAACAGAAGAAAATGTCAGTTCACATGACAAAACAAAAATGAACAGAGGTAATTGACTTGCAAATTAAATAAGTTGTTTCTTACATTAACTCTTCCTGGGCCTCTTTCAAGTCCTCTTCCTTCAACGTAGCAAGCTTTTGCTTGAGGACGAGGTTTTCTTGAGCTAGACGACTGGCCTCAGATCTATAGACCCATTTATAATTCAGTGGGATGACGTAAAAATGACACGGCAGAGTAGGTAAGAAATTCAAGTGCTACATATTGTTTAAAAGCATCTCCTACGTTTTACACACATTGACGTTGCAAATTTTGTCTCTCTCACTGGTGATCTACAGGGATCAAAGCAGCACAAGTGTTCAAGATCTGTTGCATCGCACAAAGGGTTTAGGAACCTAATCACAGGTAGGACAAACAGCACTACGTTGTGCTTGGGAACAAAAAGGAGAAGGGCTCTCAAAAATCAAAGCACCAAAGGGATGAGACAACGAGAAGCCACAGGAGACTTGGAGGGACGGGTTCCTAGTTTCTCTCCACGTTACCTATGAGCCTGTGTTGTTTCATTTAACGCCTGCGACTTGTCCTGTAGCTCTGTGATGGCTCTGCGAAGTTCGCTGTTCTGCTTCTCAAACTCCTTACAGCAGTCCTCCAGATCAGTCACTGCCTGAACTTTAATCTCCAGCTCACTGGTCAGATCCTGGAGAGACTCCTCTGTGGGGCTCTCGGATGGTCCAGCGTTTGGGTGTATGGCTAACAGAATCTCACCCTGCCTCTCCAATTCACTGAACAACTCGGAGAGCTTACTGTTCTCGTCTCTCATCCTGCCGATCTCATCCACCAGTGAAATCTGCTGATCCTGGAAATCATGGAAAATATTCATCCTGCTTTCAAGGCTCCAAACTCTTTTTTCAAGTTCGCTGTTTTGGTCCTTCAGTTTGGCATTTTCACACATGCAATCTTCATATCTAATCTGAAGATCTGTCACCTTTAAGGCCTTCATCTCCAGCTCTTTGACATGCTCCATTAAAAGTAGCACTTTAACTTTGAGGCTATAGTTTTCCTCCAATACCTGGTGGCCAGTTTTCATCTTTTCACTGTTATGGACCAGAAGATTCTCTAGTATTTCTGACTTCTGTTGAAGCAGAGAAATCCTCTCGTGTAGGAGGATGTTCTCCTCTGTGGCAGTGTTATACAAAGCCTGTATTTTAAAGAGAGAATATTCCCTGTCCTCGCAATCAGCATCTTCACCCAGAGTTTCCAGACAATCATGTGCGCATTCATCCTTTATTTCAGCGGTTAAATGTTCACAGTCTGAGTTTAAAACAAGTTCAACTTCCTGTCTACGTTCGTGAGAGTTATTTGGTAAACAAGAAACCTCAGCATCCACCAGACAGGGATCATCAGAGTCACCTGTCTCCTCCAGCACTGAGGGATCAACCACAATCTCATGACATGGCTCATCTTCATGGGAAGTGCTTTCAATGACCAAAGCTGGTACATCTTGAGGTTTGTTCTCCTCCTCACATGATTCAAGAGCGACTTTGTTCTCACCATCTGTTGCATCTTCTTCCCCACTTACACCTTCAAACGCCTCAAGGGATGAGAACGCCTCACACTGCATCACTGGGGAAACAGCTTCATTTTGGCTTGAATCTCCAGTTTGGTAATCTTCTGCAGCAACAACTTCATTGTGACATTCCTCACCAAAAACATGGGCGCTGTCAGGCCATGTGTCATTATTCTCAATCACAAAAATTTGACAGTCATGTTCTTTGTTTTCAGTGGCATCCGTCTTTACTTCCAGCATGTTGTCTTCTTGATCATCATTGGTAGCAGGGACCTTTTCATCATATGCATCTGATGCTCCCACCACTGCATCGGCGGCCTCTGCTATAGTCTCTAGATTAACATCTTGCTCAACCAGAAATGGTGACAAACAAACTAGTTCCTGATTGGAGGAATCAACAAGAATAACTTCATTATTGAGACAGATTTCAGGGGTTGCCAAACACGTTTCCTGTTCTTCACCAGAGAAAGAAATGCATTCTCTGGAGTTTAGCACCTCATCCATGAAAGTGTTTATTTCCTTTGCTTCTTCCATTTCTTCTTCCTTTGCCTTTTCTGCAGAAGACAAAACCTGATTTAATTCCATCTCTAGCTCTTTAATTCTGATTTTAAGCACATCTGTTTCTGCTATAAGCTCTTCTCTGCCATTCTCTAGATTATCTTTTAACTTTTTCTCAAGAATGGATATATGATCCTGTTGCTCCTCCCTCTCAAGCTCAAAGTCCACTGCTGCCTGTTTAAGCAGCATCTCCAGCTCCTCAATCCTCATCTTCAAATCATCACGCTCAGTTAACAGTTTAATCCTCTCACTAATCTGCCTCTCAGAAATGGAAAGCATCTCGTTGCATTTTCCTTTAAGTTCTGAGTGGCTGCTCAGAAGTTCTGCCCTCTCCTGTTTAAAATCTTCCACTGTTTGATTAAGCAGGAGCTCAATCTCAAGCGCTTTCTTCTCAGACTGAGCAAGAAGCTCGTCTTTGGTATCCAGGCTTTCCTGAAGTCGGTTATGGAGGTTATTCAGCTGCTTACTCAGCTCTATCTCTTTAGTCTGAGCCATACTGATAAAGTCATCTAGTTCATTTTGCAGTTTCTGTTTTTTCTTTATAAGTTCTTCCATTTCCTCTTTATGAAGACTTTCTAGCTCATGTTGTTCTTTTTTCCACTCTTGGTTCAGGCTCTCTCTTTCTTGCTTCATGGCCTCCTCCATCAGTCTTCTTTGTTCCTCAGCATTCTCAAGGGCCTTCTGCATCTGTGCCTCCCAATGGAGTTTCTGCTCAACATGGCTATCAGAAATGGCCTTCAGCTCACTTTGGTAATGCTGTTCAAGTTTCAAAACATCCGCCTGAAAACGCACTGCAACAGATTCTTGATCACCTGAGAAACGATCTTCCACTTCCTTGATTCTCTGGGAGAAGCTGATCTCGATTTCTCTCCTGTACATGGTTATTTAATGATTGTTACAGCAACAGTTTGAACTCTTAACAGCACAGCAAATATTAAGATTCTAAAAACAAAATTACTTTTTTTAGAATATTAGATTATTTCAAGGGATTAGTTTGATATTTTGGGAAATGTGCTTATTTGCTTTCTCGCCGAGAGTAAGATGAGAAGATTGATACCACTGTCATAGCTCTCCTCTCTCTCTCTCCCTCCCCTTCTGTTGCTTTCTGCAGGTGTTTTTGCCTCTGGAGCTGTGGAAGCCTGGGTCTGTGGTTGCTGCCGCCTGCTGCCCCCGTGCTCCTGCTCTGCACCCGCTGATGCTATTGCTGTTGTTGCTGTTATTAGTATTGCTATTATAATGTTGCTCTTAGTGTTGTTTCTGTTGGTGTTAACATCAATGCCATTACCATATCTATGCTGTATTGAGCTGCTGTATGTTCTCTTCCTCCTGCTCTCTCTCTCCCGCTCCCCCCTTCCCCCTTCAACCCAACCGGTCGAGGCAGATGACCGCCCACCTTGAGCCTGGTTCTGCTCGAGGTTTCTACCTGTTAAAAAGGAGTTTTTCCTTGCCACTGTCGCATAGTGCTTGCTCATGGTGGGAACTGTTGGGTCTCTGTAAATATAAAGAGTCGGTCTAGACCTGCTCTATTCGAAAAAGTGCCCTGAGATAACTTTGTTATGATATGGCGCTATATAAATAAAACTGAATTGAATTGAATATAGAGAAAAAGACAGCCACTGGTTAGCTTAGCTTAGCATAAAGACTGGAAAGAGCTAGCATGGCTCTGTGCTATGGTTATAAAATCAGCCCACCAGCACCTCAAAAGGGTCAGGTGTACTTGATCAGAACTAGTTTGTACAACATTTTTCAGATAGTCTAATCTGCGGCAAGAAAACAAGTAAGTGTCCTTCCCAAAATGTTGAAAAACTTCCTGTAAATAATGCACATTTAAATGACAAAGCAGGTTTTATAGAAAAAAAAAAGTTACTATGATATAAATACAATTAAAAATCTCACAGAAGTCAAATGTCTCACCTCTCCTGAGCGATGTCATCTCGTAGTTTGTCCAACATGCTGCTGAGAGCGTCCCTCTCTCCAGTGTGCTTGACAGTCAGCTCCTTCATGGTCTCTCGGTGGCTCTCCTCTAGACGAGCCCTCTCCTCTGCCATTAAGGATTCTAGTCTCTTCTCCACCTCCTCCTTCTCAGTCTCAAGCTTCTCCCTCTCTTCATTCAGCCTGTCCTGGAGCATCCCTTCGTAGTCCTCCTCCAGTTGCAATCTCTCCCTCACCCACTCCTCCTCCAACCTTTTCTCCCTCTGCTCAAACTGCTCTTGTAACTGCAGCCTTTCTTGCAGTATTCTCTCGAGCAGAGCCTCCTCCTGACGCTCCTGAAGCTGGGCTCGTTCAGTCTCCCACTGCTCCCTGAGCTTGCTCTCCTTTTCCTCTTGTTCCCTGACAAGTCTCAACATCTCTTCCTCTAGCAGCACCTGCAGAGTCTCACTATTCTGCTCATCCAGCTGAACCCTCTCTTTCTGCCACTGCTCTGTCAGTCTCTGCACAACCTCATCACGCTCTTCCTCAAACCTCACCTTTGCCTCCTCTAGTCTGGCCTTCAGTTCATCCTCATTGCTTTGTTGCAATAGTTCCTTCTCCCGTTTCCAATCATCTAATAATCTCTTCTCCAACTCAGCCTTTTCTTCCTCCAGTTTCTCTCTCTCCTCTTCCAGTCTGGCTTCAGAAAGATCTACATGCTTCTCCTCCAGTTTCTTAATCTCAACGGCATGTTGTTTCTTGAGCTCCTCCATATCATTAACAAGGTTTTCATCCGTCTCTGCCTGTTGGGCTTCGAGGGTCTTTAGCTGCTCCTCCAGGTCTGCAGCGTAGGTGTGGGCCTCTAGCAATTGTTGTCTGAGAGTTCCCACTTCCTCCTCTTGCAGATTCTCGAGCTCTTCCCTCTCCTCGGCCCGCGTCTGCTCCAGACATGTGCGCTCCAGCTCCACCTGCTCGAGCTGGCTCTGGAGTTCCTGTGCGTGGCTCTGAATGCTGGCCATCTCCTCCCTCAAAGCCTGGACCTCCTGCTGGTACTGGAGGGCTAAGGCAGCACTCTGGTCCTCATGGTTCGCCCTCTGCTTTTCTACAATCTTATCAAATTCATTGATCTGTGGTGATATAAAGAATGTAGAGAAATTCAATTAATAGACTTTTTAGGAAATACGCCTGCTTTTCGTGCAGAGAGTTAGATGAGAAGATCAATACCGCTTTCATGTCTGTATGCTAAATGTGAAGCTACAGGCAGCAGCCAGTTAGCTTAGCTCAGGATAAAGACTGGAAAGCTAGCCTGGCTCTGTCCAAAGGTAACAAAATACAACAACTACTCGTTTCCTAGCTACCCGTTTCCCCTGTTTGCAGTCTTTTTTCTAAGATAGGCTAAGCTAAACTAATCATTTGGTGGCTGTAGCATCAAATTTAATAATAAGCATATTTCCCAAAATGTCAAATTAATCCTTTGAACAGTAGTTTGAGGCACATCAGTTAATTGTTCATTTCACTCATCTCGACAGTCAAGTAAGTTCAGAACTTTGATGCAGCCAACAAGATCAGGTAAAGACCAATTAAAGTATATATCAACGACCAAAATGTCATTCAGTATCTTGTCTCAATTCACAATACTGACATTACATTGATACGTCTCACTGCTCAAACAAAAACACACATGTACATCTAACACAATAAAATATAAAAAAGGTATCTACTAGACCAACCTTGCTTTCCAGCTGGTTTCGTAAATCCTCCATTTCCTGAAGGTGCTGCTCCTTCAGCTGCTCCAACATCATCTCTGCCTCAAGGCTCATGCTGAACGGCTGAACCTCCTCTGAACCGATACCTGCAATAAGTCAAGTTAGAAGCTGGTGACATTTGACCCAGGGTTTCCTTGTTTCTATGCAAAATGTCTTTGTACTGATTGATGTCATGAAGAGATGTAGTTAATTCTGTGTAATTCTCCAGGGGCTGTATGTGTGGTGTAAGTATTCATTAGCCCTACCTGGATCGGACTCCATGCCGGGGCTTTTACTCTCCAGCTCTTCAGAGAGAGGTTTGTGGCAGGACTGATGAACTCGTCCAAGACTGTGGAACTCCTGCAGCTCTGACTGCAGCTCGTCAATACGATCCTGCAGTTCCTACCAAATGAGAGCACTACGAGTTAAACGTGTGTAATGAATAAACATAATTTGTCCTCTCATCCCACATACAGTACAGTGTCTTTTTTCCACCTTTGATTTTTCAATCCAACGTCTAGTCTCTAAAGACAATATTGCTGTCACCACTTCTTACATGTCTCTGTACGTACGGCCACACAAACGGAAAGAATATACAACAAAAAGTGGCCACTTTTTGTGATTTAGATGCAGTTACCCTGTACTGAGCTTCGTAGCTACTGCGTAGTTGTTTAATACGTTCCTCTTGGAGGAAGAAGTCTGCACTGCCAGGGTCCAGATCTCCAAACTAAAGAAAATAACATAATTTACAAGTTAGTAGTCTGTTTGCACAGAAAGCATAAAATAAAAACAAAAGGATACAAAAAAACAGAGCTAGGCAGAAGAGGAGAGAGAACACAGAAAATCAAATCATAAACAGAGAAGCGAGCAGAAGAACTCTAAAAAACAACCAAAAAAATAATAAAAGAAAAAGTGTATGTTCCAATAACCCCCACAAATAGAAAGCCAGTATTGAAATGCCTAACCCCCTCATGGATAGCCAGAAAATGTCTTTGTACCCTTTCTTTCATAATGTTGTCCAAACTTGTCTGGAGTTTTGTAATTTGGCTTTGTGCCTCCACAAGTTTTTCTGCGCTGTCCAGCAACTCCATTTCAAGACGTCGGTTTTCCTAAAAAAACAGACACCAACAAAATAGGTTCTCTTTACATCATCATCTGCTTATCCAAAAAGATTAATAATTGTAATGTTTAGTGAGAAAAATTAAGCCAAGACATACACTACAAACATCACCACAAATCTTTTTGGTACCTTCACAGAGATGGAGAGATGGTCTCTGAGAAAAGATTCATCCTCCCTGATCTTCCCGACCTCGGCTTCCAGTTCCTCGCGCTGCAGGCTGGCCTGCTGCTGGATCAGGTCCATCTCCTTCATCAGCTCTGATCGTACTGCTGCTAGCTTCTCTTTGTGGTCCTGTTCAAGCTTCCTGTAGACATTCGGGCACAGAGAAAGCAGAGTGTAACACTTACATACTGAAAAATACAATATTCAAGACAAAGAACACTATTAACACTGACTGTACCAAATGTTAGGAGGCTGGATTTAGCAGGATTGGATGACTGAGTTTACAGGTTATTGTGGTAAAAACAAATAAAATGTTTATATTTATCCATAAATGTAATGTGCTGCAGTCTTTATGAATGGAATGGATAAAGGGTGACAGCTATAATCCTATAGTATTTTAGTCCTGAAAATCCACTTTAGGAATGACGCCAAGATGTGGGGAAGGAGGCAGGCTGAGACAAACAGAAGGCACAATTAAACATTAATCAATAGAATTATTCTATACACCTTAGTGGATGAAGGTGTAATCTGACGGATAAATTACCTGAGATTGAGGTTATTCTTGTGCTCAATCGCAGAATGATGCTCATCCACCTCAGTGGCGAGCTGAGTTTTTAGTTTCTCTGCTTTTTCCAGGTCAGATCGGATTTTCTCTTTCTCCCTGAGTTCTCTGTCTACACGCTCTCTGACAGGAGAAAAACAACAGGGCCAATAATCGAACAAAGATTTACCCATGACAAATGACGACAGAAACAAACCAACAATATATTTATCTTGTTTTATTTCAGACTAACAAGCTCAACATGATTCCAAATATAGTTCATCAAATATAAACAAAGAGTATTAAGATCTGAATGAGCTGCATTACAGTGATGACTCATACTCACAGGAGATATCTGATCTCAGCTCTGAAGCTCGCCAGTGCCGCTTGGTGAATCCCATTCTTAGTAACGAGTAGCTCTTTTTCAAGTGCCACGGTGAGGTCACTAAGACTCAGTTTTCCATCAAGGTTGAAATTCAAAGCCTGCAAAAAAATATAAATTATATTTTTGTTTTGTTTTTGCTAATATTTTAGGAAACCACTTTCTCCTAAACTGCAGAAACTGTAAATCTGACTCCTTCCTGTCTGACTGTTTCAAAATGTACAAAAGAATTCAATTCACACATTTAAAAATGCTGATAATAATTAACTATTGGCCACAATGCGGTACCTGCAGGATCTCAGTGCTGTTTTCTATTCCCTCTTCCATCCAGGCATCCAGGATGTACTCGACTGGAGTGAAACCGGTTCCATCATCAAGGGTGGAGAAGAGACGCATGCCAATGGTGCTGGTCAGGGCAGAAGGAGTGGTTATCCTACGGCCTCCCTCATCAAAGGGCTGCATGGTGGAAAAAAGTGTCTTTTTACTAGAGAAAACAGACAGTTAATCTCCAAAAGTCCACTTAATGCAAATTGAAGCTGAGATCTAGCTTTCAATGACTCTTATAGAGAAACTAGAAAGGAAAACATTTTTTGTTAGCCAACAATTTGTTTTATGCGTCTTTTTCAAATGATAGATATTTGACGATGTAAAAAACCTCTTTAATAAAGCTAGAACAGAAAAAAATAATTCATTAAAAGAAATTAATTAACAACAAGGGAATTACTTTGCATCTTGTGACCTCGTATAGCTCAACAAACAAAGGACGTACCTGAGTGGAGTGGTGTCGTTTAAGCTGTCTGTAGGGTGTGGAGGCGGATGGTGTGGGGGGTTTGTTGTGGTTTACAACCCTGGAAACAAACTCCTGAACATTCATCACTCCATCGCCGGTTAGACTCTGGAGCACATCCACATTTATCTGAAAAATAAATGTATATTTCTTTTATAGTAGCAACATTTGCTGGAGACAGTCTTTTCTTTACACTGTATATGTGTGTGCGAGTGAGTGATTTTTATCATTTGATTCCCTCAGGGTGATTTGAAGGTCGTTAAGCCTGAAATTTGTATAGAATTTCACATGGACTAACGCACTCAAGCCAAATAGTTTATTTGTATGTAGGGCTGCTTTGATTAGTTGATGAATCGACAGAAAATTAACCAGCAACTATTTTGATAATCAATGAATTGTTTAAGTAATTGTTCCAGCTAAAATGCTAAAAATCCACCAGTTCTAGCTTAAAAAAATGGGAATATTTGCCATCTTTCCTTGGCTTACATAATATTTTTGGGTTTTGGACTATTGGTCAGACAAAACAAGACATTTGTAGACGTCATCTTAATCTCTAGACAATTGTGACAGGCATTTTCACTGTTTTCTGACATTTTACAGACTAAACGATTACTTGATTAATCAAGAAAATAGTCAGCAAATGATTCAATGATGAAAATAATCAATAGTTGTAGCCATATATGTGTGTATATGACACATACAGTGTACATGTACTTTTCCTAATGTAAAAAAGTAGAAATTTGAACACACATTTTCTTTTACTCAAATTGTCTAAATGAGCTATATAATCAGAGGAAGAACAAGAAAAAAACAAGGCAATGCAGAAGTGCATGGCTATTTTAACATCAATAAATTATACCCAGGGTTCGTACAGCTTTTTAAGAGTAAAATTCAAGCCCTCTTCAGGCACTTTCAAGGTACCTAAACGAAGAAATTTCCAGACTCTCGAAGCCTTTATCATCACATCTAAATTGTTACTATAAACACCAGTAGACGACAAACAAATATGACGACGGGATTGTTTTAAATATTAAAAGATTTTTGGTTTACATGAGTGATTGTGTTGATGATGAAACACCAGATTATGTTGAAAATTTTCAAGGAGTATATTCGAATTCAAGCATACTCCTAACCTTGAAAACATAAGTTCAAATTAAGCTTTTACAAACTTTCAAGACTTCGTACGAACCCTGTATACCATTTTTACATTACATCTACATGTGCCACTAATGCAGTGTGATTTTATAAAAAGTCAAAGTAATTTCCAAACTTAACTCAAGAACTGATGATGAGATTTGAAATAAAACTGTCTCTTCAATGACTTTTTAATCTCACCTCCAGGCCCAGGTGTTCACACAGAGCGAGCAGTTCAGTGTGACCGGCACATCCGTCCCATGATATCGCCAGCTCGTCGCAGGCTTCACGCAGTCTCTCCTCTAAACAGGTCGACAGAGGGATGTTGGATCCCCGAGGTGTGCTCGGCTCGTCCGGGTTCCAGAGATGCATCTGGCCTACACACAAGGTAAGAGACAATACATTTAGCGATAAACATCTATAAAGTCACTTTTCTGAAAATACACTGTCACTTTGACGTACCTTCTGCCTCATACTCCTCTGTGCTTGTTTCGTGAGCATTCCAGCGCTGTTAGAGACAAATACACACAGAAATTGAGGTTAATATCACAAAGAGGCCTTTAAATAACCCACTAACATGTTGCTTTGTTGTAAAGAATCAAAATATAGAAACTCATTTTGTGAGAAAAATTACCACATTAAAAAGATCCCCGCAGGCTTATTTTCTCATGTGACAATCAGATGTTTATCAAGTTCAAACATGTTTTTAAATTAGGCAAGGTTGAGTCCGGGTGCTAAGGGGGGCTGGAGTGCCTGACAAAAAGCACAAGAGAGCTTTTGTGATGGCACGAGCACCAGGCATGGTCAGGAATCGGGAACAGTGGTAATAATAGTGTCTGTGACACATTTTCTCTATTTATTTTTCTTTTATCTTTTCAAACGTGTTAAAAGTACACTCCTCATGCCAAAGTTAAAATTGCATAAATAAGAATGAGAAGCTGAAAATTAAATTCAGCTTATTTAGCAAAAAGGACATTTTAAAAATGCTTTTTGAAAACCATGAATCAGGACATTTTGCAGTTTAAAATTAAAATGTATTTTTCTTACTAATTTTCTTTCTAATTTGAGTACCAGTAGAGTTTTAAGATTTTCAAGTTACTTTTATAGTGCTTGTCAAGAAATATTAAAAAGGAGGAGGTGTTTGTTTGGGTGTGACCCACTGTGCTCCAACCAAATCCCAGCGTGACCATCTATTGTTTGGGAGGCAAACAGTGAGGGAATGAAGAACAGATGGGGCATTTTGATACATGGTGCATAGGCATCCAGGCTCATTGTTCCTCTGTCACAGTCCTACACCCTCCTCCTCCCAAAGCACCAGGCCTGCAGTCTCTGTGGCAGAGCCCCCTGACCCAACCCCATCTGCTGGTCCCCAGGCCGGACATTGTAGCATTGTTGCAACCTAGATTAGTCAACACCAAGACACGCTTCAGTTCAATGTCTCAAATAGTGTTTGTCTTGGAGCTGGCAGGCATCTGGGGTGGAGGAGCACAGACAATACACAGAATATTAACACATCCATCCGTGCACAGGCTGAACTTGCCATCATTATACCGTTTTGGTGGGGGACTTCTTTGTCATGATTTATTCTGCTGCAGCACATCCATGCTGCCACATTCAACCCGGCATTGGTATGAAAAATGAACCTGTTGTCCAAAGGCCACAGCAGTCGGTAAATCCTACTTACCAAAAACTTATAGGACTGCATCTAACAATCATTTTATTAACTATTAATCTTTTGATTATTTCTTTGAATAATCAATGAATCATTTAGTCTATAAGATGAAAATAGCGAGCACCGCTTCTTTGATCCCAAAGCTTTGCGTCTTCAAATTGCTTGTTTTGTGCAACCAAACTGTGCAAAACCCAAAGATATGTCATTTAAAATGATTTAAAACTGAGAAAAATCTGCAATTTCTCACATTTGAGAAGCTGGAACTAGTGAATAATTAGTTGAATTATCAAATTGTTTCTATTAATCAACTAAACTGTTAATTGCAGCACAGCCCTACTACTTTACAATAGATTTTCAGAACAAAATGGGACATCTTGCTGCCGTTACTGTACATTTTCCACCCTGATTTGCGTTGCAAGCCAAGAACACACAAAGTGTGAGCTTAGACCTCCGGACATATGTCAAACAACTCTCTGTCAGCAGTGAGAGCAGGATAATCCAAGAAAAGGATCTAGAAGATCAACCAGAGGAACCATGCAGAGTGTTCAGCTGTGCATGGCCATGACTGCACTAATGCTATACAACTCTGTGACACTGAAGCATACTGCATTCAAGTCACTACTGTCCCCGTGCAGACAATGGCAGGCACCTACTGTCAATCTAAAATAAAGAAAAAGGACTTGACAGCAACCATGGGAAACAGACATCCATAAACACTACAATGAGCACCTGTCTCTCTTTTTATCTGCTGAGAACTCTGATCTGTTTGGACATGAAGTAAATTCCTAAATCACTGTTGCCTTGACGACCACATTACAGCCAGCATACACACTCAGGGCAAAGTTCAACTCAACACTGAACACTGTTCAACTCACACAGTCGCATCACAAAACATTAAACTGACAACACTGCGTGACGCTACACAAACACTGCAATTACATCTTGATTACCGGAGGCTTATTAAACAGTAATTATGCTCACAGTGTTATTTACAGACAGTGCTGCGTTGTTATGCAATGAACAGAGCCTTGTGAATCCTGAGTTTGACTGTCTACATTACATTTCAGGATCTGCCCTGCATGCCACTAAGCTGATTAGCTAAGAATAACGCCTCACTGCAAGAAGCATGGTACACGCAAGGACAGAAGGCGATAAGGATAGCATCCGAGTGTCTGGAGGTTCAGAACAGTGCTGGAAAAAACTCATCAGTCTTAGCCTTTTACCTCACGCTTCCTGGGAACAGCCGAGTCATAGTTGTCCTCCAGATCCTCCTCCTCCACTGGGTTTGCATTTCTAACTTCAGACAAGTCTGAAAAAGGCTCTATGAACTCTGGTGTGGAGCGGCGGCCATAGCGTTTACTGCCCTTCACGAACTTTGGTTGGATCTCAGGAGAATCTAAGGAGATTCAATGATAAGAAACCATAAAATCAAATAATTAGAGTCATACTTACTTGCACAGCACTTAAGAATGAGTTGTTAAGTAAGGTTTGCACAACAGAAAGAGGACATTATCAAATACAGAAAGAAAAAATGTTGAATGACTAATATTTGCTGCAGCCTTCAGCAGCTACTTCTCCAAAACTAACAACTTCTCTAAAAGTGGTAACCAAAGAATCTTTTAAAGCCTCGTGTTTCCATTTGTTTGAATGAAACAGACAAAACAGGTCAACATTGTTTCAGGTTCAAACTGCAGAGAAAACTTAAGACAAATTCACTGTAGGTTTAATAGACTTTATGCTTCATTGACAGTAAGACATAAATACTGACAGTGAAGTGTTTAAATTGGATCAGACTTCATATTATCTCGTAACGCAAGTATCACAATGTAGTCACACAATATAGTAATGTTGGGTCTCTGTAAATATAAAGAGTCGGTCTAGACCTGCTCTATTCGAAAAAGTGCCCTGAGATAACTTTGTTATGATATGGCGCTATATAAATAAAACTGAATTGAATTGAATTAATGCTTAGTCTCTTAATACACGTATTGCCATACAGAGTGTATGGTCAGCCCTTGTGTGATCACTAGCATGAGATGTGAGATCACAAAAAGGAAACTTAGCAAAATGAATGAAGAGATCTTTAACAAGTTGGGAGTATAAACAAATGTTTCCAAGAAATAGCTTAGTATGAAACCACTCTCTGTGTGAACTACATCCATAAAATAACAAGCCATGCCAGCGGTCCAGCCATGACGGTGCAAACTGTCGGCTAATTAACTTTGAGCCTTGCGCTTTTGGCTCTGTGCCTCTGTATGTAGATTTACAGCTGATTCAGCATGGAGGCAGCTTTCACAAGTCACCTTCTCCGCTTGGTTGACTTGTTGAATAGAAAAGGTCTCCTTAAAGTTCAATATTTAACTAATACTGACATAAATTACAGATTTGGTTAATGATATGGCTTCATGCTTTGAACTTGTTTTCTGTGACATTTGTCTGTGTGAAATGTCATTAAAACATGCAACAGCAGAATCTAGACTTCACCTGGTTTTGACAAGGTCTCCTTTTCTGCTTGTGGTGGCTCAACAGTTGATGACAATACTAGAATCAGGGCATTCTTGAACTGGTCAAAGTCAACCTGAAACAAACATTAAAAAAAAAAAAAAAAGATTTTAAATTGAAGTACAGTCTTACATAAGTATGAGGAAATGCTAGCAATGCAAAGTGAAAAACAAAGAAAAAGTCCATGAAATTCCTTAGATTGAATGCAATTCCCCATGTGCCGGGTGGAGGCTGGGTGTCCCTGGGTGTCTGGGTTTGCTGAACAGGAGCACGGAGGTCACACTTCAAGAATCAACAGCTGCTAACCCTGAATATGGTGATTTTCTTTGTGCGTCGAGGCTGGCGGCTGCCGGTTATTCGTGGCCGTTTTTTTTCTTTTTTTGACTTTATTATTGGATGTCATGGGTAGGCAATCAGTTCACTGGCCCTCTGCTAATGTTTCCCCCGCCCACGCAAGACAATAGCCATCCGTCTGTCCACACGCTTATATACAAACGCAACTTGATGCAAAAGTGTGGAGGTAAGCAATTTGGAACATATCTCATCCTTCTACTTTAGGCTGAAAAGATAAAAACTACACAGATCCTGTGAATGTAGTGAACTTTATAGAAACTGAAGCCAAATTGTACAGATTAGACCAGTGTCCTTTCTATTTCACACATTTCCAAATGGAGTACCCTCAAAGAAATGCATCTGTGAATGGTGATTAGGCTGCTTGGTTGTCCTGGCGACAGACACCTGGGATCAGGGCTGATGGGGGCACATTTTCTCCTCAACAAGACAGCTAACAAAGCACCAAAAAAGCCTGGAGACACAAAGACCTGAAAGCTGAAGTGGCTCAACACAGGCGTCTGCCAGATTCAAAGGATGCTGAGGACCCTACGCACAGGAAAGCCAAAAGGCCATGACCCACATGCACATAAGAAAAGGAACAATAACAATTCTGCAAATACAACTTTACTGAACAAATTAAACAAACAAACACACCTGTGAGACAAAAACAACCGCTTTCACCAGTGGCAGAGGAATAAACTCACCCTGGCAGTGAGGTGGTCCTGGTTCTGCAGCAGTGTATGGAGAAGAGCTGGTGTGGCATCATCCAGGTGCAGAGACTGGCAGAGGTCAGAGAGTTCTTCCGGGCTCAGTGAGCCAGAGCCGCTGGCGTCAAAACTGTTAAAAACTTCTTTTAGGCGCTCCTCGTACTGGTCCTGCTCTTGGGTGTCATCCATTCCACAGGACAGCACCCTGCCCTGAAAGAAAAGGAAGGGAAATCCTCGTTTTTCCACATTTTCCATCACATTTTAGCTCGTGTTTATCCAGAGTGAAACGCCAGAACGGTAGCAGAATGCAACTTAAATCACAGTTACAAAGCAAAAAAATCAAAACAAAAGCAAGAGGTCAAAATCTCTTCATTCTAAATTTACAGCATAATATATTCAGTCACTGTTAAAAGATACTCACAAGCAGGGTGGAAACATCTATCTCAACAGCATGCGTTCCTAACAGCACCTTCATCTGAGAGTGCCGCTGGGCGACTGAGCTACCAACATACTGCTCCAGCGTCATTTGTAGTGGAGGCTTTGGCTAATCCAATTAGAATGATTAGACAATCGGGAAAACTGATAGACGTGGCCAAGTCTGACACTGACCATGACTCGCTCATAGCACCTTTAGCTGGGATGTTTCATGACCCATGTAATTAAATCTGAGGCACACGTGAAAGGGAAATTTCACCATGTATACAGTTTCATGTAGTTTAAAAACACATTTCAGTATTGTTATAAATAGTCTCAATAAATCTAATATCAAAACGTAAAGGTGTCTGATTTTGTAAAGGCTGACAAAATAAAAACTATAGTTAATAATGATAAAAAGCAGCACGTTTGAAGTTTTTAGACTAAATGCTCTGCAAACTGGTGACAAAGACCAAGGACAAATTAGACAGAAAGTGGCACTGAACCAAGTGGAACAAGCAGCCAGCAGGAACTAATTGAGAAGGTTACACCAAAGCCTCGAGCCAGCATTTACTGGCTGGCAGCATCAGTTACAGAGACATGGACAAAGTTGTTATACTTTCTACTCGGATGCATCATCGCTGTAACTGACAAACAATGAGAACCATTTTACAGAGAGCAAGACCATTTTGTGGCCCCAAACACAAGCCTGGAGTCCAGTTCAGCACTGTCAGCCAAGTTTGTCTGAAGCAATAATACAACAAAAACAATGAATCCTGGGTAATTATTTAGGAAGCTAATATAGCTTATGTTGTGTCTTAGTGTTTAATGTTGTTTCATTATGTCAGTGTTTAATGTGTCTAATGCTGTTTTATTGTGTTTTAGTGCTTAATGTAGTTTTTAGAGCTTGATTTTATATTGACATCTATTTTATCTTGTACAGCGTCTTTGAGCACTTGTAAAAGCGCTTGATAAATAAAATGTATTATTATTATTATTAATAGAGAGATGAACGCCGAGGGGTCATCATGGGTCAAAAAAAGAAAAAGAAAAGAGAGTCTGACTAACTTGAGCAATGACATAACTCATAGACGCCGACAGGCAGCAGGTCAGCCACCTGAAGATTAAGGAAGGTAAATGTCAGTTAACATGACTGGAAATAGAAATGAGAGCTGAGCAGAGTAAAGCATTCATCTACTTCTATTTTTACTTACAAACACTTTCCACACATTTTATGTCTGACTGTTGCAACACATTACTGCACGCTACATAAGTGCTGGGACTGTTGGCCTTCACCGTTTCTGTTTTTGATTTCAACTAATATTACTGTTTCTACTCTACACTTGTGTCCTTTGTGTACTTGTATTATAAACTTTTTTCATGCTAAACCCTGCGTCTTTTGCTGTTGGAGCAACTTTAATCACTTGCTGTACAATGGATAAATAAGGTGTTTTCTTTTTTATCATCTTACTTTACTTTGTTCCATCATAAGTATTGCATATACGCTGTGTATACCACTATATCTAATGAGTTTAAACTTCCCAGTTTGGGCCTAAATGTCTATACAAAGAGCCCCCTCCTGACCCCTGCTTTTCCAGCTGCCCTCAGTGAAATCATCATGTGCTCAGGCCAGGTGTCCCCCACACCCTAGACTCGGGGTACCCCATTCACCGCAGACAATAGAAACAAATCAGTATTCTGCATCTGCACATTTGAGCGGCTTATGAAAAGCAAGAAAATCATGGCTCAGCAGTAAGGCAGCTTGTCTACAGCTATAGCGTCTTGCAAATTTGAAAAAAATTTACAACAAGAAAAGATCAAAACAAACGCAGGGAAATTATCAGGTTTCTATTCACAACAACAACAACGACAGGCCTAACCTTATTATTAAAATTCTTTACTGAGTAAGTTTCACTCCACAACACTTTGCTTGTGTTGTCGCACTGACTCAGATTGCGTTCTCCAAGCAGCATCTGAGCCAATTATCCTGGTAGCCCTCCTGCCCGGCTCGGCGGCTCACGGTGGCCGTGGTTTGACAGCTGCTGCAGCCAAAGAATCACTCTAGTCCAGGTCACAAGAAGGAGGTTAATCCTCACACCACCCCGGCATTCACTGGCACTGGTGAGATTGGTAATTATCACTAACAGATGTCAATCTGAAAAGTACAAATTTAAAAACTTTTTTTCCCCTTCATCATCAGCCTTATAAACCTGTTATTTATTATTTTACCTCTACACTTATCTGTATTTACTGCTGTCATTGTGCTGCTGCAACAAACTAATTTCCCAGCAATAAAAGTTTTATCTTATCCTGTGAAACACTGATGGATATACTACATTTCTGTTGGCCATTTTGGAATAGGACATGATTATGGAACAAAAGGAAGTTTCCTGCGGTGTAAAGGACAAGGAATAATTTGAATATTATCCCGTTTTGTCTTTTAATTGAATACAGCAATTATACAATTCTCTGGGTCTAAAGTTACTAAAAAGGATAACTATATATGCAAGATGTGGTCAGAAAATGTTTTATTTAAGAATAACTAACATTTGATTTAGCATAATTTTATGGTTATCTTTATATTAATTGTGTTCCCATCACGCACCCCTGTAGGAGTGAAACCCATACTGCTCTGAAGCAGTTTCCCTTAGGTCTGTGATTGCTTTACTTCCCCAATTTTTTATGCCTACCTATCCATTATCATTATGCAACATCTCAAATCATATTGCATTTCTGTTATATTTTGCTTTACTTTGCACAGGCACAACAAAAAACAACTGTATGAACATTTTTTTTTGCACAAAGTAATTGATGAGATCTAGATAAATTATTTATGTATAGCATGCTATTATTTGCCCACACTGCCACACAAAATTCACCCAACATTGCACTTATTTTCAACACTTTTCAAATTTGATGAAATTGGAGGAAACATTTGCATATTTTAGGGGGAACACAAATCAAAACCGGGCACCACAAAACCCTCATTAATTAGATAGAGATCATTTTCAAACTGCTTCATGGTCATGTATCCATCAGTGTTTTCTTTAGGATATACTCGGTGCTACAGTACAAATAAACCATTTTAAATGCCACATGTAATTTATAATTACGTTTAACGGCTTGGTCACAAAAAACCCCCCCACAAACTTTTAAGGATTTTCAAGTCAGCTGTGAGGCAAGTTAACAGGGAACTCAGAAATGCAACAAGAAAGACTCCAGAGGTGAAAAGTCAGTGTTAAATGTCTCATGTTACAAGTTACTAAATTAATCTCCTTGTAGCATCACTCATTGGAAACACTGCCTTAGTAATGCCTGTATGCAGGTCGCTCAACTAAACTTATTGACTGCACCTGAGTAAACTTTGACGCCAGGTATGGGCACGATAAAAGCCTTTAGCTAGTTGAGCTAGTTAAAAGAGGATATTCATAGGAAAGTGATGGGGCTATGCTAACCGGGCTAATTTCCCAGCAGGCGTGTTGGGAGGAAACGGTTAGTCGGGATTTGCCGTTGGCTAACTTTCATCCTAAAAAAAAAAAATAAAAAAATAAAAATATATATATAAAAAAATAAAAAAGTAACGTTATGTTTAATAAAACACAGAAGAGGAAGAGGAAACGGTTTTTAACACTGTTGGCTGAAAACACTCACCAAAGTCTCCGAACTCGGGGCGACAGCCGGGGCTCCGCTTCCAGCTGAAACTCGGAAGTTTCAGCTTTTTTTTAACTGAACGCGGCTGCGAAATGAAACTTTTACAACATTTCTCCGGTGGTCGCGTCGCGGTTCCCTCGCAGCTACAGGCACCCTTTTCCAGAAAAGACAAGACGGGCGGTTCGCCGACCTAACTAGCTTGACGATGCGGTGGGTTTGTTTTATCTCCCGGCTGCTTTGTGTCTACATCCTCCTCTGGTTCGTAGCGGATTTTGAAAAGCGGCTGATAGAGGAAGGGGCGGTGACCGGGAGCCTGCGAGGGCCTGACTGGCCACAGCCTGGCCCCCCCTGTGGACCAAACAAGCGCTGGTAAGTTAATATTATACTTCCCTGCTTTAAAAGACAACACGTAGGTCTTTTTCACTGTTATGCTCTGTATTCATTTAGCCATTGTCAGGCATCAGTGGTGGAATGTAACTAAGTACATTTAGCTACTCAAGTAATGTACTTGAATACAATTTTGAGGTACTTTACTTAAGTATTTCCATTATTTCAGTGGAAAATATTGTACTTTTTACTGTGCTACATGTGTTAGACAGCTGCAGTAAAATTAAACATAAAAAAAACAAACATAATCGGCTCATAAAATAGAACACATTGTAAAAGATTAAACCAGTGGCGTCCAACCATTTTCAGAACATTTTTTTTCCCTCTTCTCTCTCCTGTTAATCCCCACTCATATTTATCTGGTGACCCTTTATAGGGGCCCGACCCCTAGGTTGGGAACCGCTGGACTAAACTGTATATAAAGTAGTTACAAGTTAACTTACAGCTCCAGCTGAAGCAGCATCAGTATTAATAATGTTATTTATCATATCAGTCACAGGGGCTTATTTTCTGCAAAACAAGTACTTTTACTTTTAATTCTTTAAGTAAATTTAGCTTATAATACTTTTACTTAAGTAGAATTTTAAATGCAGGGCATTTGCTTGTAATGGAGTATTTTTACTTTTAGGTATTGGTGTTTTTACTTAAGTAAAGGATCTGAGTACTTTTTCCACCACTGTCAGGATTATGATCTTGAAACTGTAGGATCCACCCATCCTTGGACATAGATACCCCTATGTTTTGCACAAGGAAGTGAAAATATGTGGTCCCATATGGCAGAGCAAAGTGTGTACACTCCACACAAAAAGCTGTAGGCTATTTACTCAAAACATTTTACACTGTATAGAGTTTCATCATTTGGGATAGGACAGCTGCCATAACTTTGAGAAAGTTTCTCATCTTCCTGCTTTAGTGCCATTCATTGGTCCCTGGACCACTTGTTTGCAAATGTACTCTCATGACCTGATCCTGGCAGTGCTGGAAGAAGTATTCAGATCCTTTACTCAAGTAAAAGTACCAATAAATAGTCTGTTACAAGTAAAAGTCCTGCATTCAAAATCATACTTTTGTAAAGGTACAGAAGATTGTTAATACTGATACATCAATGTGTCAACAGCATACTGTTGTAGCTGGCTGAGGGGGAGCTAGTTTTAGTTGGAGTACTTTATACTCTGGTACATTTATTTGACAAAATATTAATTGTTATAGATTAAATTACCCCAAAGTATATAAAGTACATAAAATTAACTCAACCTCCACCAGCTGCAGCATTATTTATTTTGCTTATATATCAATGCATCAATGATTATAATCCAATAATATAAAATATTCTGGATTATGAGTACTTTTACTTTTGATACTGAAAGTACATTTTTTTCTGTGCTTCGACTTAAGTTGTTAAACTTATAAATGCAGGACTTCTACTTGTAACAGAGTATTTTTACGTGTGGTATCACTACTTTTACTTAAGTTAAGGTGGGTAAGAAGTATAATTTTAAATATATATTATAAAATAAACATTAAAAAAACATAACCATTTGAACATCTATTGTGTTAATGTCAAAGAACTTCAGTACCCATAATGCCTTGCAGTGCACTGTGGTGACCTGTCAGCTGGGTGTGTTCTGTTTTGTTGTTTGGAGTGGCATTATATACATGGTAGGGGCACTTGTATCACCATGTATGGTTATACTATATTTATTTGTTTGTAGACTGTTGCACATCACACATGGATGATCCCACGTCCCTTAATTAGTTTTTGTAACATATTTGTGTCCTTTGTTGTCATGCTACTTGTAAAAGAAAGGCTTTTCCATCTTTGGACATGCATTATACTTTTATCAGTAGCCTAAGTAGCTGGCACAATTTCTTCTTCACTACATGTTTGAATCACTGTATCAAATGTGAACCAATGGCAGCAGAGGATACGATTAGTCTCAGTTGAACGTTGACCTCTTTTCTCTGTATTTCACAAGACTCTTGTTGTCAGGAGAAGAGCTCTGCTGGATTCTGCCTCAGTTTCAAGATTGAAACAAGGAAAAGGGAACGCACTTTTGGACAGCGGGGCAGATTTTGTTGCTGCAGAAGGGGAATAATTTCACCTGAGGCAAGAATGAAGAGAGCTTTGTTATTTCTGATCACTGTCTATGCCTCAGTGCCCGTCATTCTCTACCTGTTCCCCTGGATACTCGGCCATGCCATATTTTCTCACTTGTGTAAGTAATGTGTGTTTCCAGTCCAGAGTGTTTATTCAATGTACCATCAACATTTCTGTATTTTAAATGCCATACACAAGAGCTGTTTGTTAGAGCAACACCAAATGGGTCATACACAGTGTTGTGGTTACTTTGGGAAAATATTCTTATTCTAATGTTTATGCAGAAACACACAGTGCATTAAACTGAAGTAGCTTGTTGACCAAGTACTGTGTTGTAGTTGCAATGAGAATTATGTTATTGTATGTTGTCACACACTATTCTCATTATGAAAATGATATTCATTTAGATGTGTTAAGATTCAATAAATATACGAGACCCATAAACCTACAGAGATCCACAGTTTGATCAGATATATTCACTGGGGTCACAAACACATTTGTATTTTATGTATAGCAAAATAAGTGGAGTCCTGAGATCGGTCCTTACATTTCCAAAACATATTGTATATTCAGCCTGAACTGCAGAATAAACAATAGAGTTTGCCTGACCCATTTCTGCTGGGTTCTCAGCAGCATAACAAAAAAAACAGTGCATTACTGTAACAAAAAAACAATGTGGGACGTAGTGACAAAAACAGATGACAATAACTGCATTGTTCCACAGATTCACCACCTCGAACAATATGACACGATACAATTAGATATGATAAAATCTGATTTGATACGAAACAACTAGACAGAGGTTTGATGACATGGGTGGAATCAGTATTATGATATTAATAGGAACATTTGTCTGATCTCTATCACTGTATATATGTCACGATTTGGCAAATGTATGCCATACAATTTGATATGATACGAAACAATACGATTCGATACAATATGATACAAAACAATTCACTACAATACAATTTGTTATGAAACGATATGATACGAATCGATACGTTACGATTAGATACATTATGATATGATATGATATGATATGATATGATATGATATGTTACGATACAATACGATACAATGCAATATGAAATGATAGAAAACATTTCAGTAAAATACAATTTGTTATGAAAGGATATGATACGATATGATACAAAATAATTCAATACAATACAGTTTGTTATAACACGATACGATTCAATATGATTCGATATGATTCGATGCAATACGATAGGATACGATTTGATACAGTCTGATACAATAATATACAATGCAATGCAATATGTTATAATATGATTAAAAATGATATGATATAAAATATTATGCGATAAAAAAAAATCATACTGACCTTGTGTGCTCTTATCTGCTGCAGTGAGGTTTCCATTCTTTGTGGATCTTGGCAGACCTGAAGACGTGCTGAACCACACATGCAACTTCTACCTCAGCACAGATGAGGGTGTCTCAGTGGGTGTCTGGTAGGACATTTATGGTGTCCTGTTTCGTCCATTTGAGTACAACAGTACTTGAAAATACCACGAGCACATGCATATTCGGTACAGGTGGCTCCTGAATGAATAGGACCACAATCTTCTCATTTATCTGCACGAGACCACTCAAAAAAAAACCGACTGTATATCTTAAAACACAAGCGTATTTGTTTGTGCTACTCAGTCTTTCTCCTCCCTCGTTCTCTATCTTTGTGTCTCATAGGCATACACTCCCTGCCAGCCAATGGGAGGAGGCCGCGGGGAGAAGCCCTGAGTGGTACCGGGAGACTCTGGGAGATGGCCGTCCTGTTATTATCTATCTCCATGGCAACGTAGGGACCAGGTGGGATGAGAGCAGCAGGATAGAGACCATTGAATTGATCCTAATGGAGTCTAGTGGGTATCAGAGGCCCCGGGGTTTATCCACAGGCACAATGAACACAAGGGTTTGTGAGTAAATGAGTCTGAAAGCCACTTGTTTGTGTTCATTCATATTCGCATGTCATTTCTGCAGGGCCATACATCACAGAGTGGAACTGGTGAAGGTACGATGTCTGCTCTAAAGCATTTTCAGTTTTGGTGAACAGTTTTGACTTACAGCTTTAGATAAACTCTTGATTTTTGTGTGTTGCAGATTTTAAGTGCTGCAGGGTATCACGTCTTATCTTTAGACTACAGAGGTAAGATGCTTATTGTTGCTCTTCAAGTTCTAACCTTTCTGCTAAATACAATTCTAACTTTTGAATTTTCATATTCTGTATATCTGTGATCGGTGCTGGCAATACTTTTTACGCACCATTATCCCTCCCAAATCCCAAATAAGTGTGTTTGGATTTCTGATATAGGAGTTTTATAACAGTTTGTTCATAAACATTAGTAACATACTGTACATTTGTTTTGTCTGTAAATGACATTTTCGCAAACAAATAAAAAAAAATATATATATATATATATTTGTTCATGTGCCGCCCATATAACATATAAAACATGAAATATTTCCTTATTTGATGTAATCACAATACTTTATGGTGATTTCTGTATTTTGACACCTTCAGTGAATGTGCAAGCCCATTTTGTGACAAAGGGAAAAGTTACCACTTCAGTACTTTGCTACATATTGGTCACAAGAAAAGAAAGAAGAAAAAAACCCCATTATTATTACTACACATACAGCAGTGAGGAAGTCAAGCCAATGCCGACAAAACACAAGGATTAAAGTTGGAGAGTTTATTCAGGTCTAAGGTCAGAGTACATATCAGTTTATATACCATCAGTATTGTCTGGATACAATCATGATTTTGAAGGTTTGTATTTCTTCTAATGAGGTTTCGGAGACTCCACTGGGGAGCCAAGTGAAGCTGGATTGACCAGTGACGCCCTCTACCTGTACCACTGGGTAAAGAAACAAAGCAGAGGGGGTCTCGTCTGTCTGTGGGGACACTCGCTTGGCTCTGGGTCAGTTTCGTCCACTGTCCATGACACAAATAGAGACAACTGAAAACACTGAGTAGAAGAAATGTGTAAAACCTACTCTTGTTTTTGTTTTCTTGTAGGGTGGTGACCAATACTGCAGTGAAAGTTCAAGAGGAAGGTGGGTTAAAGTCTTTAAAGGTCCTGTAGCCATATTAAACCCACACAGGTGATTTGAATTATTTTGGCTGATTAGACCTCTTCACAGGGCTGTGTGGGGGTGTAGAGACTGTTTGATTGACATCTCCCTCACAGTTTTGTTGCACCTGAGCAGATGTCTAATCAGTCAGAATAACTCAAAACACCTGCGTGGGTGTGCCGGGCCTTTAAGGGCAGGCGACTGAAAAAGAGATGAAAAATCATGAACTATAAGCTGCATTTCATGTCTAAATTATTCTGCAATATAGTATATTACACCATGAAGTCCATAAATATTGAAATTTGAATACACCATCCATCCATTTTGTAATCATTTTTGTCACTGTCTTTAATAACAGGGTCTGTTGTTGATGCTATAATCCTTGAAGCTCCATACACAAGAATCGGAGAAGTTGTAGCCAACCATCCGCTCACTAAGGTGAAGCCAGCTGTTACATTTTTGTCTGCCTGCAGCCCCTCAGGGTCTTTACCAAGCCATGAAAACACAGTTTTTGCACAATTTGAACTTCAAAAGATACCATGTGCAAATACAAAGCGATGAATGACTTTTTTTTTGTGGATGTCTGTGGGAAAATAAATTAAAAAGAAATTACATGGAAGACAGTTGAGACAGTACAGAGGCTGAGAGACAGGACTGCCAAGCCACCAAAGCTCATATTTTACTGCACAACCCCTATTCAAGCTCAACTACTTCATCTGAGAGCCACAATTACATGAAGTTTAAATTAATAAATATAGTAATAAGGCCTCAAATGAAAAAATCTTTCTATTTAGATACAAATATCAAGACATGTTTACCATGTTGAAATTATACTGGTGACAGGGCTCACTTAGCACTTTCTTTATCCAAACTCTTCTATTACCATCTTCTCTATCTTCTATATGAAATTAATAATTTTTAACTTATTCTCTACATCCATACTGGGATACCTTCACAAAGTTGACTGATGTTAACCATATTTTGCAAGTATTTGTATGTTATTGCAGTACACAGGAAATTGCAAAAATATTTCTACACAGTTTCAACCCCGTGTCCTTCCAGATGTATATGTTCCTTCCAGGATTTGAGAGCTTGCTTTGGAACATATTGGAAATGAACAACATTGTATTTGCTAACGATAAAAAGTAAGTACCTTTTAAAAAAAGTGCTTATTTGTTGCTCTTATTCTACTTTTTGGTTTAGTTCCTATCCTTTGTCTTCTTTTAATAACTCAAATCCCTATGCAGAGAGCAGTGTGCAAAAGAATATGATAATCACATCTATCTCTGTGAATATATATTTTACAGTTTAAAGGCCTTGACCAGTCCACTTCTTATTCTGCATTCAGAGGATGACAATGTTGTACCTCATCACATGGGTCTGAAGGTACAGTAGGTCTTCGTGTGACTGTTTACATCATTTCCTTGCGGATGTTGCTGTCTCCTTTCTGAATTACTTTGCATTTTTTTGTCGCCAGCTGTACCAGATATCACTACAGGCTAAGAAGAAATATAACACAGATGTTCGGGTTGAAATGATCTCCTATAGTGCAAATCTTGGATTCTCCCACGGCAACATCTACTTAGATCCCAATCTGTCAAATGTGGTTGGGTGAGTTTTGTCAAAATATGATGTGAATTTTACAATGCATGTTATGCTAATGTGCAAAAACAACTTGTATCAGCTAATCCTGGTAAAAGGTTAGTCATTTTCATACAATGATTTAAACTGAATACACTGGCAACTGATGCGTGTTTAACAATGTGTCTTTCATTAGGTTTACTGTGTTTTTCTTGTAAATCCTGTCTATAAACTCAAATAAATGTAATATTCAATCTGTTTTGGTTGCAGGAAATTTCTACAAAAGCTGAGACAGTAGATTGGCTCTCCCTCCTCCAGAGAGGTGGGTCTCTCGTCTTCTAGTGTTGCTTCATAGATTTTGCCAAAAAAAAAAAGGCCCAACAGATTCCAACATGCAGATTTCTTTTTGCCACAAAATGTGTGTGGTCTAAAAACTGAAATAAAAGCATTTATTATACATGACAAAACACATTTTTATTTCAAGACTGCATGGGAGAAAATACTGTAGAACGCTAAGTAGGTTGGGATCTTTTCTTAGCCAAGAAGTTACACTGATACAGACGCAAATAAATCTTAGGAATGGTTCCAGTCTGCCTGGAGTATAGACAGGCTTTGTCACTCAGTACATGCAGCATAAAGTTCAGTCAGCTGCAGTGTTACTGACATCCTACTGAATTCCTGAAATGCAGAAACCCCCACCAATCCTCAACTCCAGGAATGTAAAATATGCAGGGTTCGTACAAAGTCTTGACAGTTTGGAAAATACTTAATTATAAGCGTTATGTTTTTAAGGTTAGGAATCTGCTTAAATTTAAATATACTCCTTGAAAAAGGCTTGATATTCAACATAATCTGGTGTTTCATCATCTACACAATCACTCATGTAAACCAAAAATCTTTTAATATTTAAAATGAAACGATCCCCTCGTCATATTTGTTTGTTGCGTCCTATAATTTATAGTAACAATCTAGATGTGATGAGAAAGGCTTTGAGAGTCTGGAAATGTTTGGTTTAGGTACCTTGAAGTGCTTAAGTGTCTCTCAGCTCTCCACACTGACTCTTGTTTTACTGTATGCGTCGGTGCTACAGGACTGTAACAGACCATTTTTAAGTACTTTGACAATAAAACGTGTTCAGAAAAATGAAAACATGCAGGTCTGCTTTCTGAAACACCCAAAGTTCTTGAAAAAGTTCAGTGATGTGTAACTTGAAGGTTAAAGGCACAGAGAAGATTTGTAAACATAAAGGCAGCCCTTGGTTGGGAAGCAGCATCACATTTTCTTCAGAGCTCTGGCTGTTTCCTCGATGGCCTCTCTCGGCTCATTCGGAGGCGGGATCTTCAGGTCGGTTGGCTCGACGCCCCACACCTCAGTGGCGTACTCTGTGATGGTTCTGTCGCTGGAGAACTTTCCTGTGGCAGCGATGTTCTTGATCACCATCTTCGTCCACTCCTTTGGATTCTTTTAGAGGAAAATAAAACATTTGTTTATTATAGTTAGTTATTATTTCTATTATAGTTTTATTTTGTATTTCTGCTTCTTGTTTGTTGTCTTTGAGAGAATTCTTTTCATTTTTTTTATTCCTCCTTGATCATTTTATATTTGTTACTAGTTTTTTATTTTGACTCTTTCCTGTTTTATATTGCTTTCTTTGTAATAGCTGTTTTAAATGCTATTTCAATATTATTATTAAAAAAAAGACAAGAAAAAAGAACGGAAAGGAAAAAGAAAACAAAGAAAAGAAGTATGTCCTCTTGTGGTTGTCTAAAGTTTCAGTCACTTTCCAATTCATCTCATTAAGCAAAACCCATCCAGCTGCCACAAACATGACTTGATTCAGGGGCCTGAACCACAAAGCAAGTTCAACTTAGTCTGACTCTCTTTGGGTTACCTGGCCTCACTGAACCTAACATTGGTCATCCTGGATAACTGGCATCACCAAATGGCTCTGTTAACTCTGGATTTTTCCAAGTACATGCATGTGAAAGAGACGGGGGTTGTTAATTAAATCAACATCATCAAAACCAGAGGAGAAGAAAAGTAGTCAACGCCTGATGAGGTCTATCTGACCGAAATGTTGCATTTCTAATTTTTTTTAGGATTTAGTTTTCATTTGCAAGTATCATCACAAAGTCGCCTCATGTTATTCTGAGCTGCAGTGATGAAATAAGACTGCAAAAGCATCAACAAGGTCAGGAATCCTGTCGGGAATGCAGGTTAGCTGTGTTCTACCCCAGGTAAAAGTGAGCCAGTGACACCGGAAAACCTGAGTTAAACCCAAAGGTAGCTGGCTAACCCACTAATCTCACTTTGTGGTACAGGTCCCAGGTCTGTATGAGGTAAATGTTACCTGATAGAGTTTGCTGACTTTCTCTTGGCATTTGATGTAGTCTTCAAAGTCTGCAAACACTTTGAAACTGAAGAGAGACAAGGGAGAATACATAAATCAAGTCTGACAACTTCAACTTAACAAAAAAAGTGTACAGAAGTTTGACATCCATCATATTTTTGACATGATAGTATCAGCTTTTCTATAACCTTTGCTTCTCAAATAAAACAGTTTTGGAGGTGGAATGAAATAACTTCAGGTAACTTGAACTGGACTACAGCATTTTGGAGCGGAAAGTAAAGTATCTGTATGTTGCTCACCGGTCATGTTTGAAGAGCATGTCAGTGAGGTCTTTGAAAAGATCTGGATTTTTGGGGCTGAAAAATCCACTTGTAATCTGGTCCATCACTTGTTTCAGCTCTGGAATCTTCTTGTAGTACGACATGGCATCGTATCTAAAAAAAACCCACAAAAGTTACTATAGTTTTAACAACATGAAAAGAGCTATAAGGACAAATGTAAGGAATAAAATAGACCCCTTTACCCCTTTTTGTCCAGTTCAGCCACGTCCTCCACCCTCATGCCGAAGATGAACAGGTTCTCCTCCCCAGCCTCCTCGGCCATCTCCACGTTGGCCCCGTCCATGGTGCCGATGGTCAGAGCTCCGTTCAGCATGAACTTCATGTTACCTGTTCCTGAAGCTTCAGTGCCGGCAGTGGAGATCTGCTCTGACAGATCTGTGGCAGGTATCACTGAGGAACAGCAGAGTTAAATTTACATTTTTTTGTGAACTATCCTTTTCATTTGAGGAAGGTATTCTCCCAAAAATGGATAATATTTTGAAATGAAACCCTTCAAATGAGAATGTGTGTTATGGACACTCATAAAAGGGTCAACAACATGTGCAGGTGTTAAAGAAAGTTGTCCGAATGGTACCTTTCTCTGCTAGGGAGACCCTGTAGTTCTCCAGGTAGATGACTTTCAGCTTGTTTCCCACCACAGGGTCATTGTTCACCACATCAGCCACTGAGGTGATCAGCTTGATGATCATCTTCGCCATGTGATACCCAGGAGCAGCCTACAGAGGGCGACAGTGGATGACTTAGTGTAAAACAAAAATATCTCGCCACTCTTGGCCTGTTTATTGAACTTTCTGTGTTGTTCTGTTCTGTTCTTCCTGTCTGCTGAGCTGGTACCTTTCCCCCGATGATCACTGTTCGTGGTACAAAAGGTGCATTGGGGTTTTGTCTGATGCCTTGGGAAACAGAAAAGGACACAAACTCTTCAAAAGTGCTGCAGTTTTAACAAAAACAATAGAAATATGAACACATTAGAGCACCATTTCTTAGGTCTCTGCTGAGTTGATTTTAACATACTATGACTTCTCTGCAGATCGCTCAGTGGGTTAGGATCTAATTTCATGTCATATGAAACTTGGGTCACTCAAGTTCAAAACACCAGGAAGTTGCATTTTGCATCCATGCTACACACACGGAATAACCTCCTGGTTGATTTTAGGCACTCTCCAACTGTGGTCATGTTTAAATCAAAATTTAAAACTTGTGTTTCCTGTAATTGGAATTTTATCCCATGGTTTTACTATTTTTTGCTCACATTTATGTGTATTTTTAGCCATGCTAGCGGTGTGGCTCTCATGATGGCAATGTCTGTTGGTCGGTCGGTCAGTTGGTCGGTCCACCACTTCCAGCGACTGGATGGATTGCCATTAAATTTCGTACAGACATTCATACTCCTCAGAGGATAAATACTACTGACTTTGGTGATCCCCTGACATTTCATCTAGTTTCACCATGAGGTTCACTTTTGTGGTTTTGAGTGAAATGTCTCGACAGCTATCAGATGGATTGCCATGACATTTGGTACGGACATTCATGTTCCCCTCAGGATGAAATGTAATAACTAAATAAAGTCTTGACATTTCATCTAGTGCCATCATCAGGTTAAACATTTTTATTTGTCCAAATACAAAAGACCAAATACCTACAAAACTACTGACATTTCCATTAACCTCAGCTGTACTTCATGTTTATTGCTATTAGCAAATGTTAGCATGCTAACATGCTAAACTACGGTAAACTTTGCAACCATTAGTACAGAGTACAGCCTCACAGAGCCGCTACCAAGGCTGTAGACTCTTGTTTTGTGATGGATCTGTCCTTACTCATTAATTTATGTCTTATTCTGTAGTTTCTTCATCTTATGCAATTTAAGGACATTGAATTGCCATTTTTTATGAATTGTACAATAGAAATATATGGTATATTTGTTCCCAAGAAAGGAAAAGGTTTTAGATGCAGGGAAAGTCAGCATCAACATAAATTGCATGTTGCATAAAACTGAACTGCTGATGAAACTGCTTTCCTGTTTATCACAGTCTGATGACTGCATGGAAAATTCCCACTCTTGATTTAAATGTCAGATGCATCTCATTCTTAGTGTTTGTTTTAACTTGCTCGGAGCACACTTGGGTGGGGAATCTTCAACATCAGCACGTCAGATTGTGTCATGTAACATAGCAGTCACAGGGCCCTGTGATGGCTTGTGAAACCTTCACTTAGTAATGAGTAATTTCACATACGGTTGTACATGACGATGATGTGCAGGCAGTTGAGGAGCTGCCTCTTGTACTCGTGGATTCTCTTCACATGGACGTCAAACATGGAGGATGGGTTTATTTTCACCCTGTACTCTTTCTCCAGGTACTGGGCGAATTTCACCTTGTTGTCCTGTGAGAAAATCGGAAATACGTGACTTGGCAACAAAGGAGTTATTCATTGAGGTGAAGTTGCTGAATCACATGTGCGGCCTGTCCTGACACGTACTGACTTTAAAGGTGCAAAAGGAAATGCTGCAATGCACAGATAAATCAGATTGTAATGTCTTTGTCTGCAATGACAAAGACTAAGAGGACATTTAGAACAAAGCCTCCATGCATGTATGGCAACATCATGCAATCATTTGTGCAAAATAAAATCAAGAACCAATATGCTATTAAAGACTTATTTTAGCAATTTATCATATGTTTTTTTTTATTTAAATCTTTCCCCCTGTGTGGTGGTGTAAATGTAGTGGAATAGAGGTATAATAACTTAAAATGGAAATACTGAAGTAAAGCAGTATCTCATAATTATACTTGAGTACAGTACTTAGTTACTTTTCACCACTACTCTACCTGTTTCACTTTGGAGACATCACGGATGAGGGCAGCATTGTCAACAAAGTCATTCAGCTTCTGCAGCTGGCCGAGGTCCTTCACATAATCCTCCCCAATGACCTAAAAGAGATATTAAAGGTCACAATAAAATGTGTGCAAAACAAACTGACAGCGTTTACTACACTCCACCTCATATATATTTGGAACACAGGCTGTAAAGGACTCAGGAGAGAAAGCTATGCCAAGATTCGATCACACGACAGCTGGGGAATATATTGTTGAGGATTCTGGGGTTTTAACTACTACAACAACTCTTGGCACTCAATCATTTATTTACTGCTCAGGCAGCTCAAACAGACCTCAGCTATAAGCTCAGCCAGTCCAGGGTTGCAGAGCAGCAGCCAGCGTCTGGGAGTGATGCCGTTGGTTTTGTTTTGAAACTTCTCTGGTTCTAGTTCGTTGAAATCACGGAATCTGTACAAGAACAATGGGAAGAACTTAATTTGGTCTGTGAGGGACAAAATAATGGAAACATCTAAATAGTGTACATATTGGTATCAGGTAGTTAAAGACTACTTTGGTTTATGACCAAATACCTGCAGCCTCAGCTGTACTTAGTTGCTTAGTAGCATGCTAACAGGCAACTAAGATGGTGAACCTGCTAAACATGAACATGTTAGCATTTTAACTATGAGCATGTTAGCATGCTGACATTAGCATTTAGCTAAGTGCAGCCTCACAGAGCTAGCAGGTCTTGTTAGCCTTTGGTTTCCATTCATTTCTAAAAGCCAATTAGTAGACACTTAAAACCTGCTTGAGTTGTGAACATCAAGTGTGCATTTAATTTTGTCAGTGTAACATTATTGTAACATAGCAATGTAGTTAATTTACAACATAACAATAACATTTATGATAAATTAAAAATAAATGCATGACTTGATGTTTACTGTGATGGATGACACAACTCAAGCAAGTTTCCCATCATACGGTTATTGTTCAGAGAGGAGATGATTCAATCCTGTGGTTATCTATGAGGCCACCTTCATGTGGTGTTTAGCAACTATTGTTTAAATAGTCTGCCTATCTGAGCTATGGAGCTTTGTTGTCATTTGTTGTCATGGTATTTAAATTGTTTGTCACTTTTTTTTATGACCAATGGAGCTATAGCTTGGTCTTAGTAGTAGTAATATTTACTGTGTTTCCATAATTTTATACACAAGTTTTGAAGCTGTGTGTCATCAGCAGAAGGCTTACGTTTCAGTCTTGATGATGTTGGAGTGTATCTCAGCAACTCCGTTGACAGCGTGAGAGCCCACGATGCACAGGTGCGCCATGTTCACCCTCTTGCATCCATCCTCTTCAATCAGAGACATTTTCCTCAGTTTGTCCATGTCCTTTGGAAAGAGAGCTGCAATCCTCTGCAGCAACAAAACAGACACACCTTTAAGATATCCAATTCATATATCACGGGTGTGTTCGGTCAGTAAAAAACAACATTAACGTCTTTCTGTTTTTGCAGTGTTTAAGCCACGGCACGTACATCGAGGTGGACCTGGTTGATCTGGTAGATGATCTGCAGGTGTCTGGGCAGGAGCTTCTCCAGCAGCTCCACAGGCCAGCGCTCCAGAGCCTCAGGGAGGACTGTGTGGTTGGTGTAGGCAAAAGTGCGCCTGGTGAGGTCCCAGGCCTGCAGAGGAGGGGGCAGTTTATTTTTTGACACTTGAGTTTTGCAGTTAATTACTTATAAACAATGCAACCTACTCGAAGTCTAAATCTCTCCGTCTTTCTAGCTATCATCCCTTTTTCCCTCCATAACTGTGCTACATCATCAATAAACTACCTCTGCATGCCTGGATGTTATTTCTTAACCTGGCTGACAACTTTCCCCATTGCACAGGAACATTATGCAACACAGACACGTCTGTTCTGTTTTATTTGTCAAGCTCTGTGTGGTTTTCACCTCCTTTATGCTACTTGCTTGTAGCCTTAAGCACTTGTTGTAAGTCACTCTCAATAAGCAAAGTGGTTGAATTCAAATCAACCAAATCTGACTCTCACCCACCGTTTCCCAGTCGAGTTTCTCAATGTCCACAAAGATTCTCATCAGCTCGGGGATGGCCATGGCCGGATGAGTGTCATTCAATTGGATGGCGACCTGCAAAACATGACATTCTGTTGTGACACTGTTGTCACCTTCTTATTGATTTCACCTCCTATAACTGAATGACAGGAGAGTCTGCTGTATGAGGTGTTGGTTCTGTGATTTTACAGTTTTGTTGTAGGTTGTTAGCTTTACTTCTGTTCTACTTTCAGTGTTATTAGATGGAGGATTAAAGAAGCAGCTGTGAAACGCTGAAAGGAAGAACACGGGGCTGCAGGTGTTTAATATTTGAAATACCTTTGAATTCAAGACACAAATTGCATAAGATTAGCCTTTGCACAAAATCACAATATTACATCTGCAGGGCTTCTCACTCGGCAGAGATTCCTCACCTGGTGATATGAAACATAATGTCTGCAGCTGCTGTAACACATTTAGTTTTCAGGCCAATAACGCATTTGACATAGCAGCAGTGGTAATGCATGATCTCTTCAGCCGATGTTTCTTTTGGTTCTCGGCTCTATTTTACTCTTTTCTAGTTTGAAAAACACAATATCATTGTTTGAGTAAGTTACAGGCCTTAAATCAGGAGGACAAGCTTGTGCCACAAATTTGTCTAAGAAGAGGAAAAAGATCTTGTTGCAATTGCCATCTGATCCCCTACGGCCAATAATTGAGGTTGAGAAAAGAAATGAAGTAACATCCATTACAGACACTCACTTCTTGAGCTTCTCTGCTCCTGCTAAATGACTGATTTTGAAGCTTACTTTGTCTGGGAAGCTCTCGAAGGAGGTTCGGCCGGGGGTGCCCTTCTTAGTGGTCTTGAAGCGGCGGATGATGTCTTGGAGTGTGGCCGCCACAACAAAGTACTCCTGCTTCAGACGAAGTTCTTTTCCTTCAAAGAACTACAGCATCGAGGAGAGACCACAGAGATAGTTGCTTTTAGTACAGTAGACATTTTTTGGACAGAACAGATTATCAGTGTGTTGAACACTAGAGAAGAAAGTATGCATTTCCTGTGGAAGAAGATGACCTTGTGATGCAAAAGGTTCAGGTATCATTAGGCATCCATCAATATAACTTTGCATTTTGCTGCATAGACACATCAATATGTGCTAAATGACAAAATATTAACTTACATTGTCATTGGGGTAGAGAACACGGGAGATGTTCTCTGCCAGATTTCTGTCCAGAACAGCCTGGATGTAATCTCCAACATTAACTACAGACAGGTGAAGTGCATTTTAGTTACACTGTTACGATATTTTACACATATTTTGTATTATAGTACTTGTAATTTAAAGTCAAAAATGAAACTCTGCAGGAGAAGAAACTGCAGAATTTGAGCTATTTTGCACAACACAGACATCTTTTCACAAGGTGCCAGTGTTGCAGCAGTTTCCTTCTTTTTCTTGCAAAGTTTTTCTGTTGAAACCTAAAAGGAAATGCAGGGACTCTTTTGCAAAAGTGGGTTTTTCATTAGAAACAATCAAAATTGCCTTCAGCACTCACAGTCTCTCAAGTTAAAGTCGTTGGGGGCACGGGCAGACCACAGCCTCATGGTATTTACAGTGTTGTTCATGTAGCCGGGGATGGGTGTGTCGTAAGGCATCGCCAAAACCACCTGCACAGATTAAAGTGAAAACACTGAGTCAGCAGGAAGACACAGCAGCACAACCAACTCATGAAAACAACTTGAAATAAGTTTGCGTTAAAACATTTTCACGTTTCCCAGCAGGATTCACATGTTTAAAAAGGCCTACAAAATAAAAGCCTGTAATCTTACCCATGGGCAGGTTTACAAACTTTTAAATACTGCAAGAAATGAGAGAAAAATGTTTTAAATGTACTCTAACATTAAATAATATCAATAAATAGCTGCTATTTGTTACTCAAAATAGCCATGGACAGATTATGAGACAACAGGCCCCTGGACACAGACATGTAAACGGGCCCCCAACCCTCCTACATAGGAGCAAGACACCCAGACAAACGGCTGCATCCTTTGTGGTCATTTTGTGTATCTTTGTAGATGCTTTGCGTCTCTTTGTGGTCGTTTGATTGACTTGACTTGACAACAAGATTTGTTAACAGGCACTTCACACAGAGGCTCTGGTCCTGGGGCCCCTGGGTCTGTACCTGGTGGGGCCTGTTCAAGTAATCCATCCATGATACTAACAAGCCAACTACCTATCACCCTCTGACTCTGGTAAGGGGGGCACCACTGGGCACCCCTGTGTCCCCACCCCTGACCTTACCTATCAGGACCCACTGTAATCTATACATATCTTCAGTACCTGAGTGTCAACCCATTTGGAGCCATCTCTTGTCTCCTCTACTCGTCCATAGAAGTGAACTGGCAACATGTACTCAGGACGTGCTTTCTCCCATGGGTTTCCATGCCTCAGCCAATCATCTGCTTCCTCCACCTACAACAGGTCAGTCCAGGGCAAAGACAAAAAGCTTTAATATGATACAACATGTTGGAAACAGCAGGGGTCCAGAGAGAAAGAAGAGTCATTGAGCGAGACACTAAAACTCTACCTTATCTGACCCCTGAGCTCTAGATTGAGGTAAGAAAAAAAGGATTTCCCTTCTGTGATTAATCAAGTTATTACAATGTTATGTCAAGCCCAAACAGATCCATGATTGGATTAAATTTTGTGTGAAATGCAGAATAAAATGCACCAAGTTTCACTACATTTACTGTCCACTAGCAGCAGGGATTAAACGTATAGGTTCATCCACCCCAGTGTCAAAACACTGAGCTTAAGTACATGTTTACACTGAGGGTTTGAACAGCAAATAACCAGCAGAATTCAAAAGGGCAAAAGCCTTTAGTCTGGGGATCTCTTATCACAAGGTATGCAATGTTTTTTTTCCAGGAGCTTGCACCACTGCTGTGTCGCTGAAAGGGTGCAGATGACAAGCGCTACTGTTACAAGGTACTGTTAATGATTAGCTTGTGATGTATTCTGACCTAATTCATTTCTACTTTGGCCCTGCTCCACTTTGACTCCTGACAGCATGAACATGGCCTGAAACAGAATCCTGAATTTCAAAGTAAAAGATAAGAAAGGACCTATGAACTCTAGAGAGAGAAACTGGTGTATTTGCAGGGAGATATCTTGTCATTTTAGGTCAAATTAAGCTTGCAAGACTGTATTTGGAAAGTGAAAGACAATTGATTAGCAGCTGATAGTGTTTTGATGAACTGAAATTTGTTGAAAAGAAGTTTTTTTTTGCTGCAGTTACCTGCCAGCCGTCTCTTATCTTCTGGTTAAAGATTCCATATTCATATCGAATGCCATAACCGTACGCTGCAAGACCCAGGGTGGCCATCGAATCCAAGAAACATGCTGTGTGCAGAAAAAAACCCCTTCACAATTAGACACAAAATCAAAATATAAACTTTATAGTACTGTATTGAGAAATCAAATGGCAGTTCATGGTGCTAGTGGGGGTGAAATGTTCATTTACACATCCTGTTGCAACATTTCTGTGGCTGAAAGTTGCTTCACAGAGGTATTTGATGGACAACTGCCAAAATAGCCTAGCAATTATGATGGAGTATTGTTGTGTTTGCATGCAAAAATGGCTGGTCTTTGACTCATTTAGTGTCAGTTTAAAAGCAGTGTGAAGCCTTTTTTTTTCCTGTTTTCTCAATTTTTCCTGTAACATTGAATTGTTCAGAGTAGTGGGGATATAATAAAACCCTTCCTCTCCTTCTCTCTGTCTCCCTCAGGTTCAAACACCTGCAGCCTTTTACCTGCCAGTCTGCCCAGACCTCCGTTCCCCAGACCTGCATCCTCTTCCATCTCCTCCAGCTCCTCCATGTCCAGGCCAAGCTACGGCAGAAGGGAACATAAAAGCAAAAGGTTATCAAAACTAGCACAGTCAACATGTGCGTTTGTGGTTGTTGTTGCCTCTATTTCCTGTAAACTTGTGTCTGACCTGGTAGATGGCTTCATCACAGGCGTTCTGCAGCCCCAGGTTGATCATCGTGTTTTGGAGCGTCCTGCCCATGTAGAACTCCAGAGACAGATAATACACCCTCTGGATATGAGAGAAAAAATATCAGAAACATCGTGTTTCTCTGCACAGACTACATCTTTTCAGACACTTTATAGATCAAAAATTAATAGCAAATAAATATTTGTGATAGACTTTGTTTGATTGTGGTTTGAAGGTGCAGACAATGCAGCGTAGAGCTGTGCAGCAAATGAATGAAACTGGAACAAGCAAACACTTTCCTGCACAAAACAGCAGCGCAAACATGATGCAATGACCTAAAAATACTGTACTTCTTGGAAATCTGGAAAGTTTTATGCAACAGAAAAACATCGCACAAAACGACTTCCCATAAAAATGTGAACGTGTCAAAGAACATGCTCTTTGGAATAAATGTGTGGCTTTCTTTCACAAACAAACACAAACCATGCAGGCAGAAATTATTTGA
This sequence comes from Macquaria australasica, assembly GCA_005408345.1. Classification (NCBI taxonomy): domain Eukaryota; kingdom Metazoa; phylum Chordata; class Actinopteri; order Centrarchiformes; family Percichthyidae; genus Macquaria; species Macquaria australasica. The sequence goes on from SEMN01000311.1 coordinate 48,420, forward strand.
GACGTAGTTTAAGTGAGCAGAACATATTTTATTTGTACTTGAGGACAGAATATGTGTTCAAAACAAGGAACAAGGAAGTATCAAAACAACTTTCAAAGTCATCTACATGTGAAATATGTATATGTTTGGTCTGTCTGTTTTTGGATAGTTTGAAACTTATATCAAACCCTAGCTTCAAGTGTATATGCAATATATTTTTTGCAGTAAAGGTTTCTCTGATTTGTCAGGAATTTTTGGATAAATATTATCCGTATTTAGAGATATTTTGTAATGTTTTGCAGCTGAATCATACTCTGAAGTATATGTGGAGTGTATATTTACAGTGTGAGATAAAGTTTAGCTTCACATTGACACTGAATCCTCTGATCTTTACCTTTGGGTCTGCTTCGTAGTAAAACTGCTGTGTTCTGATCCATCTCCCCACCAGGTGATCTCTCACAGTGTGAGCCAGGGCAAAGTAATAATCCCTGGGTGTTGCAATGTTTCTGTCTTTCACCAGGGTGAAGTGCAGGTGACGATTGAAGCCCTTCTTCAGCTCTGCAACATTCTCCACTCCCACAATCCCCCTGATGCTGATCTGCTTGCGCTTCTCCTGGTCGGTGAGAGGTGTCGCCATGCTGGGTGGGCAGGTTTTGTCCTCGTCCTGGCTGGAAGTGAAGTTGAGAGGTAAGATGGTGGCAGTTTTTCATGCAGCAGTGTCCTCCTTTTGCTGCTTTTCATTGGTGACTGCAGGGGGAGGGTGTTCCCCCGGCCGGCCCCTGCTGAGCTGCAGAGCTGAGCAGCAGGAAAAAGGTGCACAGAGAGACTACAGATAAGAAGGACTGAAAGTTTTGAGCAGTTCAGGTTGACACAAATCTCTATGATTTATACTTATAAGTCATATTTTCTCTTAAGTCCATTCAAATTGATGATAGCTATATGAAAACAAAATATTCTTATTCATATTCTGACTTTTTGTTTGCCCTTTAATGAATATTTGACCCATTTTTTAATAGATAGAAAATTTTATATTCACCCTGTTAGAAGTTTCTATGTTTTACTGTTTAACAACAGTAAATCAAAGTATTAAATGTGGCTTTTTTGACACTGATCAACAGAAAAAGACCCTTTAATGTCAAAGGGAAAACAGATCTCTACAAAGTCATCAAAATTACAAATATAAAATACAAAATACTTGCTTGCATAAGTATTCACCCCCTTTAATAGGACACCTGTGTACAGTCAAGGGGTTTCAGTTGATGCAGTATAAATACACCTGTATCTGGATGCTCCAGTTTTTGGTTGAGTCAGTATCGTGGCAAAACATATACCATGAGGACAAAAAACCGCTCCATGCAACTCATTTAAAAGGTGATTGAAAAGCACAAGTCAGAGGGTAGATTAAAAGAAAATTTCCAAATCACTGAACAGCCCGTGGAGTGCAGTTGAATCAATCATTAAGACATGGAAAAAGTATGGCACACTAGAGAGAGACAGTGCACACATCAACAGTTGTCTGGGTGCTTCACCAAGTGTAGCTTTATGAAAGAGTGTCAAAGAGAAAGCCACTCTTAAAAGTACAGTTTGTCAGCTGGAAGAAGCCATCATACTAAACGCCAAACACAGAGGATGTGCTGCCAAACACTGCACATGTTGTCCACTGATTGCAGTGCAGGTTGGGTTCGGCCCCTGGCTGTGCTCTGCATGGTAGCTTGCTTCCATTGTTGTATGTGAACGGGTGAATGAGAGGAGAAGTGAAAAGCACTTTGGATGAAAGCTCTATACAAATACCGTCCATTTGGCATCATCATAAACATAGCAAGTGATGCTTCTATGCAGCATGCTCTGGAAGGCTTGTGAGGGTCAAATGAATGCAGAAAAATACAGGAGATAGAGGAGGAGAACCTGATGCAGTCTGCAAGAAACCTGTGACTTTGTTTCTGAACTTGAAAGAGGCTGTTCACTCACGATTCCCAAACAACCTGATGGAGCTGTTTTATACAGCAGAATGAGGGAAAAACTGAGATATGTGAAAAGCTGATGGAGACCTATTGTCATGGTCCACAAAGGACTCTTGTCTGGACTCTGTGTGTTTTTGTCTTGTTTCCTGTTCTTATTTTGAAATCCCTGGTCTTGTGTTCGTGTGTGCCCTTTACTTCCTGTCATTGTCTGTCTGTTTTTCCCGCCAGTTTGGATTAAGTTCACCTGTGTCTCGTTACGCACCTGTGTCTGTTTCCCTCATTGTCTCTTCCCCTACATATACCAGTCCTCTCCCTTTGTTCCTTGTCGCGTCATTGATGTTGCTGATGTGTTTGGTTTGTCAGTTTCCTGTGCTCCTGCGTTTCTCTGTGTTTTCTGGAGTTTTTGTTAGTTTTATTTAATTAAATCATCTTGCTGCACTCAGCCTACCACTGTCTGCGTTTGGGTCCTTCCCCTGTTGCCTAGATGGCCTGTCGCGGCAGAGTTGCCTCGCACGTCGTTCCTAACACCTATTGACATAGACTCTGTAACTGCTGCCAAAAGTACATCTACTAAATACTGACTTGGAGGAGGTGAATACGTATGCAAAGTATATTTGTTATTAATTTAGATCTTTGTAGAGGTTTGTTTTCACTTTGACATTAAAGTGTCTTTTTCTGTTGAGCATGCACTGTTGTGAGACAATAAAATATTAAAACATCTATAAACAGATAGATAGATATTCCAGGCAACAAAAGACCTTGTTGACACCTATTTATTGAATATTCACATATACAAAAAAACACAGAGGCTCATATTACACTAAAGATCATCATAATAATAGCAGTAATATGGTAATGATAGACATATAATTATAATAATCATATTATGTTAAAATCATAGTAATAACAATGTTCATTTTATATTCATAAAATTCTCCATAGACACATTTCAGCATCACTGTAAATAATAATAATAATAATAATAATAATATCCAGTCATGACATTCCACCTCGGATCAAACAGGGCAAAAAGAATCAGTCTGGAGTTAAAATGAGGATATAATGCAGGTAACACACACTCACACACACTCACAGTCACACACACATACTGTATGTATGTACATTTGGAGATATAACACGCAGTGTCGCCCAGCGACTGTGTGTACGTTTTTAATAATTCATAAAAGTTTGACGAGGCTGTATGATAGACTTTAAATCATCCCCGGGTCTAGTTTAATATCATTAAAGTGTATTTGGCTGGTTTAGAAATAATAAATGTTACAATCACACACTTTTTAATGTCAGCACCCTCATGTGTGCAGTACAGAAACACACATTTATGTTATTTTTTCAGTCACAGAAGTTGATATAACTTCACATATTCACACAGAAAATGTTCCATGAGAAGATCATCTGTGTTGAAAAGTAACAGACGTGTGTGTCATCTGAAACTGGACAAATGAAAAATCCCCTTAATGAACTGTTTTGCTGAATTAAAGCCATTTTGTTAATTCGTCCTGGAATCTGAGGTTGTGTAATGCTGTGATAATGGCTGCACTTGTCTCAGTATGAGTCAAATGAAGCTCTCGCTGCTCAGTGACCCGATGCTGAATGAGCTGCTTTTGTACTGTAGTATTATAATTACGTCCGGACAAAAGGCTCACCTTAAAAACCCAGCAATTAAATGCTGAATACATCAAAGCCTGAATTCAGCCTTGCAGCAAAGGCCGTGCAATTTGCTGAACGCTGCAGTAGTCTGGGTTTAGTTTATCATCATCAGCACACATGCACATATCACACTGAAAATTATATAGTTTACTGTGTGCAGCCATTATAGCAGTCCCAGATGATTTACAATCAATATTACCCCAGGGGGAAGAGAAAAGAAATAAAACCACAGAGGATTTAGAAAGTTAAGAAAGATGCTTTGCCATACCTGACTGTGATATTCCCTTCAATACTGTGGTTATTATATCCATAAGAAACATGGTTATTGTTGAGTTTGCCCTTTTGCCGATAGAAAAAATACGTAGCAGCAGGTGAAGTCAGGCATCACAGATGTTACAGTTGACTCTGCTGAAGCAATGAATCTGGTTTGTAGCAAAGTTTCATAAATCTTTTGGGTATTGAAGAGGGGAAAAGGCACACCCATGAAGCTCAAACACAGGATAGCACCTTATGTGAATGCTAGACATGTACTGTATGTCTCAGAATGAGGATGCACAGGGAGCACTGGAGGGCAACAGTTCCTTCAAACTGACCTCTCAACATTTTGACTTCAGTTACCGCTGCAGGGAAACATTTTTCAGCCGTGCTAGTAGCATGGCCCTGAGGATAGCATGTCGATCAGTTGGTCGACCACTTTGGTCCAGACTGAAATATCTCAACAACTACTGGAGGGATTGCCAAGACATTTTGTGCAGACATTCATGGTCCCCAGAGGATGACTCAAAATGACTTGGGTGATCGTCTGACTTTTCCTCTAGCGCCACCATGAGTTTGACATTTTAGTTTTTTAGTGACATGTCTTGACAACTGTTGAATCGATTGCCACTGGTACAGACATTCATGCTCTCCTCATGATGAATTGTAATAAAAAATGACTTAATTCTTTCTCTCGCTCCATCATCAGGTCAAAATTTCAATTAGTCAAATACTTTGGCTTCAGCTGCACATTGTGTTTAATGCTAATTAGTGCTAGTTAGCATGCTAACACGCTAAACAACAATGGCGAACATTATACCTGCTAAACATGTTAGCATTGCCAGCATTAGCATTTAGCTCAAAGCACCGCTGTGCCTAAGTACAGCATCACAGAGCTGCTAGCATGGTTTAGTCTTTCTGTCTCACGTTGTTGCCTGTTGAGGAGGCTGTTGCCCAGATGCGACGCCACAAGAACATCCCAGTGCATCATCACCTTTCCTGTTGCTTTAGTCGGACATAAACTGGTTCACTATTACTGAAAAGCCTCTTCAGCTGGAGAACAAACTCCAAACTACATTTTGAAAGCGACAATAAGATTCAATTTCCTTCTTTCTGTAATAACTATACACCAAATAAAGGAACAATGATGAATTCTCATTGAAAAACTCTGAACATCAATAAGTTATTTAGCTATACACCTCTCTGCAATAGATCATTTCAATAACAATATTACAAAACTACCAGGATTCAGTCACCTACAGTAAAAAAAAGCCAGAATGAAGCGAGCTGCTGTAGCACCTTATTCAAACAGCTCCACAGTCATCATCTTTAACCCATGTTCAACACTCATCAATGCACAGAAACACACGCTTTTATGATACATTAAACCAAAATCCGTCCCTCCTGTTTTGAGAGCTGCACCGCAGAGGAAGGCTGCATGAAGGCCTCGCTTCCAGTAGCATTTTATACGCAGAAGCTGTATTATTTATTTATTTATTTTTTACAGACGATACAGAAGGTTCACATGAGCTAAGCCACTAAGAAAAGCGTCTCATGTACACGGACGAGGATACGACAGTGACGCGGCTGAGTGTCGGACTATTGCTCTCGTCCAGGGATCTACCTCAAACCGAACAAAAGACCACCTCTCTTGCTCCCCATGGTGTTTTAAATGTGTAGGGATGTTCATGACTGACGGCAGGAAAAGAAATATACAGGATATTGTGTTTGTTACTGTGTGCTTTTTAAGAAAGAAGGATATGATATACTGAACTGTATGTTGATGGAATGATGGGGGCTACTTTTTCTAAGTCAACTCATTTACAAAACAACATCCTTCCTTTACAGGAATAGTTGAATATTTTAGGAAATATGCTTATTTGCTTTCATGCCGAGAGTTAGATAAGAGGACCAGTACCACTTTCATGGCCGCATGCTAAAAATGAAGCAACAGCCAGCCAGCGTTTAGCTTAAATGACAGAGGTCACAGAGGTGAAACAGAGGTAAACAGCTAGTCTGGCTCTGTCCGAAGGTAACAAAATCCACCTACCAGAATCTCTAAATGTCACGTTATATCTTGTTTGTTTAATCGAAATGTAAAAACGACACGGGGTTCTGTGACCACAACCACAACATGTCGTCTTTACATTTCTGTTTTTGTACAGATTAAACAAATGAGATACAAAGGTTTAATAAATGAGTTATAGAGGTGTTGAACTTTAGACAGAGCCAGGTTACCAGTTTCTCCATGTTTCCAGGCTTCATGCTAAGCTAAGCTAACAGACTCCTAACGGTGGCTTCATACAGATGTGCAGATACGTGAGATTTCTCTCCCCAAGAAAGCAAATAAGCGTATTTTCCAAAATGTCAGACTATTCCTTTAAGCACATATTATCACCGCACATATTTCCAAGTCCATCAGCTTAAGATCAGGATTATTTTTCAACAGGATTTCACCTTCCTTCAACTATCTGTTTCACGTCAAAATACAAGGTACAGACTGCAAAGCACTGTACATTTTGACACTGTCCTGCGGATGGTCCATGTGTCCAAGGTTTAGGCATGTTAAAGGCATGGCTCAGCGCTGGATGGGGCCCTCTTACTGAGAGTCATGGGGTTAGTCGGTCAGGGGGACAAGACGAGGTGGGGAGGGGAGGGTGAGAGCGAGGGTGGGATCATAGTTATTGACTGGCTGGCATTGTCTCTAGCACACAGAGCCGGTGGGATCTGCCTCCCCGGGAGTGTAGAAATCAGGGATGGGTAGTCCAGTATGCAGTGTAACCTGGAGAAAAACACATTTACATACAAATATATGGGTTAATAAATTATGGCAAAGATGTTTGATTTATTTTCCGCCTGCAGGTGGAGCTGTTCAACCATTTCCTCAGTGACTGAAGTGTTTTGTCTTGGAGGCAGTTTGCTTTCATTACCCAGAGACAGCATTAAAAATGAGAAAACTGGCTGAGAGCAATAAGAAATTCAAAGCTACTAACTGTTGTTGAGTCTTTGAAGCTTCCTCTTTCAAGGTTTAATCCCTTGAGCCCATATTTGTAAAACTTGAAAAAGCAGTTTTAATGAATAATAACTGTACTCGTGATAGTTTATTGATCTACAAGTAAAAACCTCTGTTTATGCCTGCAGCACTGCTCAAGGGCAAGGAGGGTACATCTTTAGCACAAGGAGCCAGGGCCAGCTATAAAAATCTTCACCAGTTACTGTAAATTAAATGTGACTCTGGCCCCAGTTCAATATGAACAATATCATTCTGTACCTGGACATTTCGGTTGATGCTGATAGCAGGGTAATAGACGCCCTCCAAGCCTTCAAAAGCCACTGGACCCTGCTGCTCATCATTGATGAGGAAGATAAGGATCCTGCGTGTGAAGTCCAGCAGCAATCCTATTGTAGATCCTTTACTGATGCCTCCGTCCGTCCTGCACGGTCACACACAGACAAATTAACTGAAGAGATATTCACATAAAATAGGTGCTTCTGTCAGTAACATCCTGCAGAACATTTGCCCTCCCATCCTGTTACTGTACTGTGTTAGCAGTGGCAAAAAGTAACTAAGCACATTTACTCAAGTACTGTACTATTTTCTACTACTTTATACTTCTTCTTCACTACATTTCAGAGGCAAATGTGTGCTTTTTACTCCACTACATTTATTTGACAGCTTTACTTCTTTGTTACTTTTCAGATTACGATTTTACATTTTAAAAAAAAACACTTGAAAATCTTACAAAATACAACACACTGTTAAAAAGGTTAAACAAGTGGTTTCCCACCTTTTTGGCTCGAGACACTTTACAAACAAAGCTGTGTTGGGGGCCCTTGTTACATTTCAGATGTCTAACCTTCTCATATGTTTCATTTAAATAACAGTTTGAGGCCCAAAGATGTAAAATTATCCAATATTTCACATTAAAGCAACAAATTTACGGAGCAGAACTTTGTTTTTTCTTCTCCCCCAGTGATCATCTTACGGCCCCTCAGATTTATCTTGTGACCCCTAGGTTGGGAAACCACTGTACAAAACTAGCTAAAGTAGTTAAAACTAGCAACAGCAGTAAAATGCTGTTTACACATTGATCCATCAGTATGAACAATCTGTAATTTATAAGAATATAACACTTACAGGAGACATTTTTCTGCAGAACGAGTACTTTTATTTTTGATACTTTAAGTACACTTAGCTGATAATACTTCTGAACTTTTACTTAAGTAAGATTTTGAATCCAGGACTTTTATTTGTGACGGAGTATTTTGAAATTGTTGTATTGGTATTTTTACTTCCACCACTGTGTGCTAGTGTAACTTTTCCCAAATACCATCTAAAAATGGTAAAAGACGCCTCTGAATGCTTTCATTTTCCTTTCTTGGTCTTCATCTGCATTAGTGCTGGACATCACGGACAATCACTTGCACACACACATCTCTTTGTTTCCTTACCTGTTGGTGTGCGAGTTGTTGTGCATGAACCAGGAGCGGTTGTTGTCCACGTACATGGCCCAGGCCTTGTCGTCCTTCCCCAGCATCACATCCTTCAGGACGTCAGCCCGAGCGATCCCGAAGGCCGGGTCCGGGTGGTTGTCATAGCGATCGATGGTCATCTCCCAGTAATGAACGCCGCGGGAGAAGGCGGAGTTACCCATGACCACCCTGTCGTCGTAGCTGTTGCACGTCACCGTCAGGTTGTCGTTGGAGAGGATGATGTCCGGGTGAGCGGAGGCTGGGTCAAAGGTGAACCAAGCAACTGCGCACATACACGGGAAGAGTAGCACACTCTGTTTAGGATCAATAACATCACTGAGTGCAGGACCTGATACAATGATCATGACTTTACAAAGACATGAATCTAGAGGCTGGAGGTTAGATGAGGTGAACTGTAAACACTTAATGAAAGAAATAATGATGATACGAAGATGAGAAGAAGAAGATTCACTATAACTGTTACGATTACGCATGATTAATAATTCTTAGCATCATACTATATAACTTAACTTATAACTTCTAATAATCTTAATAATCTTTATAATATCACACCTGTGTCAGACAGTCTGCAAATAATAATTGGCATTTGTTTTCACCTGCTTGGGTTGGATTTATGACATCTAGATAATTCAAAGTAAATTGTTAATATATTAGTATATTAAGAATATACTAAAGTGACTTTAAAATACATTTTTAATAGTTTCTCTCTCATCACAAAGGGTCAGTTCACCCAAAGGTTTATTCCTGACCTTGGAAATACAAAAATAAACTTAAAAACTAACTGAAAGTCCAAGCTTACTAGCTGTTTCTGGAGCTTTCAGCTGCATTTCACGTGCTTCATCAGAGGAGTGGCGTTTGCTCAGTTGTCATGACAGATTCTCCGACAGCTTACTGTGCAAACTGCATCACTGATGGCTAATAATGGACTTACGTTCACCAGGTGAACAGAAAACAGAAACACGACTCCAAACAAACGATAATGTTGATCTGTGTCTACTGAATATGTAAATATGCAACTATTTGCCACATAAACTTTATAAGATAATACTATTTAAATGTTTCGCTGCCCCCAAGTGGCAAAAACCCCTCAAAACATTTAACACTGCTTTAATTTTTCAATGCACCACAAACAAAACACAATTCACATTCATTATATTGGGGTCGTAGTGTAGATTTAAAACCTCAGCATCTGCATGGATTGATATCACTAGGGGTTGTTTTGTTGTGTTGTTTTTTTTGTAATTTGAGTGAACTGACCCTTTAACTGTCTGCAGCACATTACACTGCAAGCAGGCTGAATCAAATGCTAATAATTTTGCAAACTGTTTGACTCGGGGTTTAAAAATACAGCAGCATAGCTCTAAATTGTATACAGAGAAATGTGGGAGTTTAACAGATGGACATTTGTGCTCTACATGGGCTCCACTGGACTTGCTTGTCCACGGCTTTCATTGGCGTCACAATGCGCAGTAAAGTTTCATTACATAGCTTTATTTCCCAAAGGAAATAAAACAAAGACATTTATTAGAAGCCTGTATTGAACGTTTAATAAGTGCAGCCCACAGAGCAGCAAACTGCCCACCTGCTGGTTGGAGAGTGAGGACCGCACTGATGAAACAGGAAATGACCGGGAGGGGATTAGAGTGGAAACAGTCAGCAATGAGAGCCATCCATACCTGTGCCTATAGATTGAATATCGCATGGGGGGAGTCCAGCTGAAATGTGAAATGAAGGGGTGGGGGAGTAGAGGAAGAGAGGAAAAAGGGAGAAAGAAAAGAGGAGGAAGAGGAGGAGGAGGAGAGCGTAGTGAAGCAGTGAAGCAGACAGTGTAGAGGGGTCGGGAGGGGTGGAGGGGAGGGCAAAAAGCAGGTTTGATCAGGGAAGCTGGTTCAACTCAGAGAGGAGATCCCAAAAAACAAAACCAAAGAGCCCCTAGAAACAGATCAGGGGAGACTTGAAAAGAACAAGCATGAAAACAAAGAGAGAGAGAGAGAGAGAGAGAGAGAGAGAGAGAGAGACTGTTCTGGTGGACAAATTCACGCTTTTCTGTCTTTCCACTGGGGGAAATAAAACCGACAAAATCAAAGCACAGTCCGGTCAGGGTGAAAAGATGTCAGATCTCTGCAAAAAACACTGAAAACGTCTGAGTGGTTAGATCACTTTGTGCGGCCCCCCAACAGCTGCTGAGTGCTCCCTCTGTCAGGTAGGGAAGCTGTCTGGGTCTTTCAGGTCCACTCACGGATGACAAGCTTCCCCATCTATGCAGAACAGCATTTAGTTAATGGGAAAGCAAGCACGCGGGTGGATTATACATGAACCAGCTGCTACTGGATGTACCTGGTTGAAAAGCTCAAACACACCCTCAAACAGAATTCACATCCTGTTGTTGCTTTTGGGTTAAAACCTTGCAACTGACATTTTTGGAGGCTTTTACGGTTATTATCTTTGTGTTACATGAAAGATAAAAGAGGATGAGGACGTTTGATGGCCCTCAGGTCCTTGAAATCCCTTTAAAACCCATAATTAAAAACTCAAAATGCATGCGTTTCAATCTGAAATAAAAACTGCCAAATAAGTTCTCTTTTCCCCCAAAATTTCTAAGAAGTTGTCTATCTGAAGATGCAAGGCTTTAGTCTGGCAGCAACAATTTATTATTCTTAACATCTTCGTGAGTTCAGTCAAGATTTATTCGCAGTTAATGAACAGCAAATCCCCAAGAAGAAGAAGGAAACTGAGCCGAGACTCGAGTCTGTGATCTCATGAAGTGACAATAACTACAAAACACACACGTGTAACCAAGATCTGATCATGCAAAGACTGTTTTGACTTCTGTTTTGAGAGTGTATTTTTCCTTAAAGTTACACAGTCATACAAGTAGGAGGAGGAGATGATGCTTAACGTACTCTCAGAGGTCTGCATGATCAGTGTCTTGCTGTACTGGCCCACTCCACTGGCATTAAAGGCCTTCACTCTGGACTTGTACGTGCTGTTGAAGTGGAGCCCGTCCACTGTGCAGATGGTCTCCGTCCCCACGTACACTTCCTGTAAAGACACACAGAGCTTCCTGTTAAGCTGGCAGATACATCAAGTGCGTAATAATGACACAGAACAGACAGAGAGTCCTGCTTTTCTAACCTGGACGGCTCTGCTTCTGAAGGAGTGTCCCTCTTGGATTCGGCGGTGAGCGTAATAAGTGAGAGTGTGACTTTGTACAACTGAGCGTAGGCGAGGCAGCCCACGCCGGAGTATAAATAGGCATGGGGACACAACTCGCCAAGCTCAGCGAGGCGCTGCGTTGGCGAGCCTCAATGAGTCAGAGAGTAGAAGAGAAAGAGAAAACTTCCCGTGCAATTTGGCAAATAGTTGTTTGGTACACAGGTAGGACGTTAAAGAGACTGGATGACAGATTGTGCAGACTAAAACAACGCTTTGACATTTAAAACAGTACATGTAAACACAGAAATATCATATAAAGTTTCAAAATGTGCTCTACATGTATTTCTGCTGTAAATCTAACAGTGAAAATGTCTCCGAGCTGTAACACAACTTGGCATCGACTGCCTACCAATTAGCAGTTAGCGGATGCGGTTGGTGAATCTGTTGGCAGGTTGGATGTAAACACACAGAGGGAACTGAGAGGACGAGCAGCTGGTTTTAAAGAGGAGAGCAAACTGACATAAGGTCAGTGGCTGCTTTTCTTTTTCTAAATTAAAACACAGGATGCCTCTGCAAACAGCTGCTGGACCAGTCGCATTACACAGGGAGTGTTTGAGTCCAGAAGAGCGTTAGTAACTGTTGTCCAATTTCAGCCTCCTCACAAAACACTAAAGTTGACAGGGTCACCAATTTACAGTTCTAAAAAGTGTAAAGGTCAATAAGACATTTATACAAACAGAATATAAAAAAAAGTCCAATATTTAGATTATTATCTCATGTTTTGGGGTCTTTGAATTAGAGGATCTGGTTGGGAGTGTGCAAATAGAGCATTAAAACCAAATCAAACCACTTTAATTATGCTGCACCAGCTGTTCAGATGAATCTGATGGACATGTTGTGCTTTTTTAGGAGCTATGAGAAGATGGCAACAGTTTGAGAGAAGGCTGAGATTTAAATATAGGGGCTAAATTGGGAGTTTGGGTGTGTTAACCCTTAAACCTCTAGGCTGTTTTTGCTTAATTTTTACTCTCTTTATACAGAGGCTTATAGCTTTGTCACTACATATTAACTAAGCATGTCATTTTGTTTCCCCAGGACAAAAGAGGCTACTGAGAAATACCATCATCATGTGAGTGGTACTATACAGGTACAAGGACACTTTTAATGAAAGAAATATTTATGCAGTTTAATATTGTTTGGGCTTTTTGCCTGTATGGGGAGGGAGTAAATAATGGTTAAATTTACATTTTGTGGTGTTTTATTCCTTTAAAGTGATGTTGAACTTTTACAGGGTTTCTGCAGGGTTACATTTTAATACTTTTAAAGATCTTTTTAATACCACATATAATGCTATTTTATACCTTTTTCACAGTCATACCAGCCAATGAAAGTATGATGGAATTATTATATCATTACTTTTAGTACTTCCCAGCAGTATATACTGTATGAATAATTCCTAATGGCATAATTAATTGTATTAATATGACCTGGACCCAGATAAACAATAAGTGACAGATGGATTAACCAGTTAAAAAAACCATTCATTAATTTAAGGTTTTGCTAAAATTGACACTTGCACATTATGAGACATAATTATCTGAGCTACTATAACGAGCAGTAGTGACAATGCTTGCAAAAGATCAGATGCTTCTGACTGAAACTCACACAAACATACACTGTTTTATAAAGATATGGGTTGTATAGGTTCCTGGTCATGTTGATTTTTGACTGAAATTTTGTTGCTCTTAAACATGATTGGGAAGTGTGGAACAACACTTGTAGCACTTAATTTACTCTCATCACATGTAGAAACATATCTTAAAACAACCGTCATAGCACATAAACAAAGGAGCAAATAGTTTCTGACAATATTCTCTTTACTCTCTACTAGTAAACATTATTTTCTTCTTTTCCTCTGTGTACTGAGTCTGTCCATAAGTCCATAAAAAATAAGTAACAGGACAAATTTGTTTCCCACAGACCAGGGGAGCAACTATAAAAAAGATCTTGGCAAAACACTTGGCAGGGAGCTTCATCCCAAAGTTTAACATCCCTTTAAGAAAGTGTAACCATCTCCCAGAATGATTGTTATGAGAGTCAACTTGCTCTTTACAGGTTTAGAGGTTGCACGCAGATATCCTCTGCCATTGTACTGAGCGTATTATTCAGGAGGTTTAAGTTGCCATTATAACAAAGCAGGGGCCTCAATGTATAGAGGACTGGGGAGGGTCTTAGGTGGATGGATTACATGGTGAACCTCTGAGAGGGTATGAACACTGCTTTGATCCCAGATCACACTTCCTGTGGGATCATCCCAGCTGACAGCTGCATTACAGACCCTTTCTCCTGACGGCGTGTCATTTAATGCCTCACTACAGTGTGTCACATGACCTGCTCTCATATCACTCAGAGCTGTGCGGTGCGGCCGTCACACGTACGACTTGAGGGATTTCAGCGACAAAGTGTTGCTTTCACATTCCCCTGGTGGAGCTGGTGTCCTCCCCGGCACCACATGAAGGAGTCTTTGTTGAGAGAGAGGCGGGTAATGTTCTGAAAAGGTGAATTATTGCTCTAACTGGTCCTGTTTTTCACCTTTTGTCTTGTAATCTAAATGTAAATCCAACAAACATTCCCCTGTTAGGGCTTTATAAGTAAAAGTAATGTTTGTCTTCTATTAAAGTCGTCAGATAAATCCTAATGAGTGGAGACAAAAGAGTACCTGCACAGGAAACCTACCCTGAACGGCCCCCCGTTTCCATCGTCCAGCTCCAGGATGTATCCGTCCACGGCGATGGTGGAGAGCGGTGGCTGTTTCCATGACAACGTGGCACTGTTGTTCTGAGTGCAGCATTCCTCCAGCTGGAGCATGGGAGCAGCTGGGACTGAGGAAGGGGAAAACCAGGCCAGATTACAGCCCACTGAGATATGAAAAGATGCCCGCATGTGCACGGACACACACACACACACACACACACACACACACACACACACACACACACACACACGCACACACACACACGCACACACACTCCCCAACTTGATATGACTCTGCAGTGCACAAAGACCTGTTCAATATTTATCATTTATATATTGAATTATGAATATATGAATTTATAATGCATTAATCAAAGGCTTCCGAAACATGAATATAAACACACCAAACTTCCTTGACTTTCGGAGTAATTTACAGAATATTTTAGAGAACACCTGTAGCATGTCAGTGATATCATACTGTGTAAAGCAGGTACCAAACCAAACACACATCTATGCACACATCCAGCAAGTTCCCCAACTCAAATTGCTTATAAATATATTTTCATGTTTAATGCTTGTAAAATAATTTGTTAATAATAACAATAATAATGTTAAAAGATAAGAAAGAAGAGAATAAGCTGTCTCTAAATTGCAACTGCAAACTCAAGGGACTGTTGCCACAGAAAAGGTGGACACTCCCTTACAAAAAAAAACAATTAATGTCCATAATACTTTTAAGAAAGATAATACAGAAATATCAGTAAAATTAGGTTTTAACATTCATATTTGAACATATTTTTTTGCCTAATGAAGGTCTAGCACCAAAACACTGCAGTAAATTATTAATTTTGCAAGTTAGACAGTGTGCTGGAGTTTTTTTTTTTGCAACAATTCCCTACGTAAAATTATTACAAAAACTTTACTATAAACCAACGATTCAGTACTGCAAACACTGCAGGTATATTATAGTGATTTTTCATAACAGAGATCAGCTCCTTCACAGGCCGGTGGGGATTTACTGTCTCGTTCAAATTCAGTCGAGATGACATTAGCTCTCAAGAGGGCTTGAACTTGCCTCTTTGAGTTTAAAAAAAGTCTCCTTCTGTTCTGCGCCTGCTCTCTAGCAGCCCCCCCCCTGCCCCCGTTATAAATCCCTCACGAGCCTGTACCCATTATCTCCTCTCTTTTACCTTTCATCTGGACAAAGTCCAGCTGGTGTATCGTCTGCAGGAGGGGTCCACTGTCCAGAGTCAGGTCAAAGTCGCTGGTCATCCTGGGGGTGAGGGTTCCCTTCCCCCACTGGCCCTCTGTCATGTGGACCCTCCGGATCAAAGCATCGGAGATCTGAGAACAACAATGGACAAATTAACTCATCAATAACAAACACTGCACTGGGAACCAGAAAATCACATACTGTAGGATCACAGATGTTTCTATAATCCTCTACCTAACAACACTTACATTTTGTATTTTAATTATATTATTGGGAGTATAGAGACAATTTTCAATTAGCACACTTCCAATTGATAAATTCCAAGTCACATATTTGCTTTACAATCGGTACAACATACAACACCCTCCATCCTGAGAGCCTCCATTCAGATCAGGAAAAGTCAACTTTATCTAAAATATATTGGGTCTGAGTTACATCTGCACCTAGTAATTTACCAGTTTTGAGGAGGAATTTCTCTCTTTTTTGGTATACATGTTCTTCCCCAGAGAAATGTCACTAAACTTACCACTATGAGCAGCAAAATGTGTGAAAATTGCAGCTTTAAAAGCACAAAATTCAAAAACAGATCAACACTACTTTACATTTCCTCAAAATAGTTGTTACAATTCAATTTCTGGCCTTTCTCTGGGACAATGGTTCCCAACCTGGGGGTCAGGAGCCCCACAAAATAAATCTAAGGGGTCACAAGATGATTAACAAGAGGTGAAAGAAAAACCTATTTCTGCTGTATAAGGCAGGGCAAGGCAAATTGACTTGCATAGCAGCTTTCAACAAGACAATATAAAGTGTTTTACATAAGATATACAGGCTTTAAGAATATAAACACAAGACAATATAAAAAGACACACATAAATCGGTTTTAAAAGGATTAAAACAAAGTAAAATAGAAGATTAAAATAAGATAAAATAGAATAAGACAGATTTAGAAGTACAGTAGAATAAACATTACAATGCAGTTACAGTGCAGTGCATTATACTAATAAATTGTTCCTAATTTAACTTAATAAATGGCACTAGCAAACACAAAAAAAGTCTTAATTTGATTTAAAATAACAGAGTTGGAGCAGATCGTAAGTTTTCTGGGAGTTTGTTTCAGATATATGGTGAATAAAATCTGAATGCTGAATGGGGGACAGAAAGCAGACCTGTCCCAGACCATCTGAGAGGTCTGGACGGTTCATAACGGAGCAGCAGATCAGAAATGTATTCTGCCCCTAAACCACTCAGTGTTTTATAAATCAACAGTATTCTCTGACACACAGGAAGCCAGTGTAAAGATCTGAGAACTGGACTGATGTGGTCTCCCTTGGTCTTAGTGAGGACTCTAGAAGCAGCCTTGTTATGCATCCTACCTGCAGGAAACCACTGGGGTCATTCTCCTTGATGACCTCCAGGCAGTACTCCATCAGCCCCGTGGTCTGACGCAGCTTCACTGTACAGTGGGAGATCTGATCCCGAACCACCTGGAAGAAAAGGGGCAAAAAAAAGGAGGGATGATGAAAGAGAAAAAAGGGAGAGGAAAGAAGAAATACCCACGAGGGAATCACGTTTTTGGAAGTATAATACACTTATACAACAACAACCAGCATACAGAAGATAATCAGTTAATCATCACCCTTTTCCTGTAATCACTCTGAGTGGAACATGAATAAAATGCACAAAGAGGGTTTAATAAAGTGTGCGAGTGCTGTAGAGTATAAATAGGGCAGGAGTAGAAGAGGAAAGGGAAAGACTGGAGCATGCAGAGAAATTAAAGGGGAGTAAATAAGCAGGAGGCGGCAGAAATGATAATAAATGAGGGAAGAAGAGAGTAGAGTAGAGAAAGAAAGGCAGGAAGAGGAAAGATGGATGCAGAGAGAGCTTAAGACCACAAAAAATGGCGACATTGAAACAACGTAAAAAGGACAGAGGAAGAAAAGAGGGTGGATGGGAGGAGAAGGCTGGAGAACACAGATTAAAACGAGGCTGTTAATGGATGAAGGGAAGCCGAATGAGACGACCAGGACGAATAACCAATAATGAGATTAGCACCAGGATTGCCAAAGTGATTGATTGAGTAAATTTCTTTTCCTCTTGGGACTTGCACACAGACTGAGGGAGGAAGAGGAGGCCGAAGGGACATCGAGCAACTGATCCTGTTACTGACGTTAACGGAAAGGAAAGTGACATTTTGTTTTCACACGAGGGCCGTGTGAACCGTCTGCAGCATCACTGGTTACATCAGAGACGAGACGCTCTGAGCTACGTCTCACTCTAAAATTGACACCGGAATCAAAACACGTATACGTTTTTAAAATTTTCTGTACGCAGTCGTGGATTTTTGCCTCAGACAAACACATTTGATATCAGAAAAATCTGTCAGTTATGAAATATAAATGTGATTTCTATAGCTCCTCCCCATATTCATAATTTATCTTCCCTCAACATGATCTGAATACAAGAGAACAGCTTTAAATTGATCTTTTAGATTGATTTGATCAGATATTTGATAGACGCGACTTTGGATATTCCCTCCCTGCCGCTGACACTACTGATGTCCACAGAGCCTCCTCGCAACAGTGTGAAATAAACGGAGGTGCTGGACCGAGGGTTGCTAGGTAACAGAAACTTCACTGCTGCTATCCGAGAGGCTCCAAGGCTGAACGGAGAGGAAAATCCTTTCTGCAGCCGCTCCGAGACAGTACACATGAAGATGATTTACTGATGACTGCAGTCGGAGCGCATCAATATGCAAGAATTGTACCACTGACACATAACAAAGTGAAAGTGAAGACTTTCATACAGTTATAGCTGATTCTAATTGTTTGGTCTTTCTCAGGTGCAATCAGCCTGGGAAATAAATATTCACATATTATTTTACTGTGATCATGAAAGCAACCAGGAGAGAAAAAGAGTGCAGTATGTAGCTTTACTGTAAGACACATGCACATAGAGAAAGCTTTAACAGAGGCCCCCTTTCAAGGCTATAAGATTTCAGGATTGTCCTCTGAATAGCAACAAGTATGGGTGGACAATGTGGATAACATACGTGATTTATATTACAGTAGCAATATAACATTCATTTGTCTGGAAATTCAGTTTGTAGCTGAAATAAGCAGATATGGATGTTGATTTTTGGCTGATAGAGTGAAATAAAAACCTGACAAATTAAGGTACTTTATTAGATTTGACACAAAAACCTCATTAATCTAATATTTCCAAAAGCAGTCCTGCACCAACCACAGATCTTAAAGGCGTAGCTATCTCAACATCCAGCAAAATGTCTACTGGTTGACAAATCTCTATTTGTCTCATGCTATATATCGTCATATCACTCCTCCCTTACATCAAATGTTGCAATGATTGTGGTCAAAATGGCAGTGTCATCTTCAGGCTACCAGTGTCACTAACACAGCACGATCAATGTTTTTAACCACTTAACATCCAGTTTCCTGTCATTTCAAATGGTCTTGTTTGGCTGCACAGCTTGAGTTCTGCTAGCAGGGACTGAAGAGGATAATTGTTTTAAAATAATTTTGTTTTTTCAGCTTATTTAGAACAATCTACATGTTAAGGGCATCACAGCATGTTTGCCGTGCTTTATTCAAACCTCAGAGAACTGAAAATGTCTGTTCCCAGCTCAGTTTGTTTTGGCAGCTGAAAAGTATTTTAACTTGCCTCGGGTGCCTTCAAACAAACTGGACAAAGATACTTGAAAAGGTGGATTTTAGTTCTGAACCGATGAAGACCCCTCGTCCCCTCTTCTTAAGCTGTCTCCTCATATGCTCTTATCTGCTGCGAACACCAGGGAAGGTCAATTTGAGCACAAATCTGGAATCACATTTGTTTTGACCTCCTTCGCTCTGCCAAAATATCTGCGGTTTTGCATCCCTCCGAAAATGACTGAATACTTGCTCAGGCTTGGTCCATTCACATTAAACGAACCAAATATTAAAAAGGCAACTTCTCCTCCAAGGTTCAGACCCAATAAAACAAACTGTAGGTCTGACTGCACTCTAAGAGGATTAAATATTAACTGCAAACAGAATATTTTCAAGTAAATTAATATTTACAGAGACACAGCTAATCATGTTCTCATTATTCCCCCCTTTTTAGTGCTGTAATCAATCAGCCAGGAGGAGGACCGCATTTAACCTCTCTTCCCATACAGTGAGAGGAAATCTCACTCCAGCTCTGATGATTCAGCCTATATTTCTCTGGCTGAGGGCCAAACCCTCCCTGCTGTGTCAAGCCTGGAACATCCACACCCCTGCAGTGGCCTGGCAGGGCTCCAGGCAGACTTCTTCGCTGCTGTCGCTGACTGTTAAACAATCAGACTCACTGTCCTTCCTCCTTACGCAGCTGGAATCACAATCACTTAATCCACAGAGTACAATACATATGGAGGAATTTTACTTGAGGGTGCAGAGATGTGCCGACAACCTTTATCATATCTTATCGTTTTCCCTGCTGTTTCCTTTTTTCTCTCAGATTCGATACTGACTGCTGCTTGCTGAGCAGCTTCTCCCAGCATCACCGTCATCTTTCCTGAAATCTGCTTTAAATCAGCTTTCGGAATAAGATATAAAAGCTGCCACCGGCAATACTGCTCTGCCGGCTGATCGGCGGATAATGAGTGTAGGGGAGATTCATTCATCTGAATTTAACACAGAATGAAGGGACAGCAGCAGCGTGAGGTGGGACGGTAGCACAGGAAATTTAGCATCTTGAAGAGAGAAGTGGGAGAAATGGATTAAGAGAGAGAGAGAGGGGTGAGTGACATAAACAAAGTGCAGGACAGTGGTAGAGGGCAGAGCTGGCTGTGTAAGTGGGCCACAGTTTCTGCAGCAGCTGAGATGAACGGAGCTCACGGGGGGGAAACAAACTCCGTCCTCTTGTCCTCTCAGACATATGTGGCTGTCATGGTGATTAAACACATCCTCACACAGAGTCACAGAAGCGCAACAGCGCTGCTAAAACAATCCCAAAACAAGGAGAGGGCAGAATTTAATACAAACTGATGCCCAGAGTGCTGAAACGTACTGTAACATGTCTCTTTACAGTTATCATTCATGCTCAGAACAGCAGGTTTTCATTACATTTCTTCATCCCAGGTGAGAAATATTCTCTCGCCGTGGGACACAGACTCATTAAAACATATTACTACTCTTGTTATAAAAGGAGCTGCTAACATAACCTGACAACAGATTTTTTAATGAGATTTTTATATTTAAACCTGCAATTACTGTTTGGTTTTTTTTGCCCACTTGGGGGCAGTGCAAACAGGCTGTAAACATTAACATATTATCAATATTTAAGTTGATGTGGCAAACTTGTTAGCAAAGCAGTGGCTTATTTGCATTTCGCAGTAACGGAGCAACATTAGCTTTCATATGGAGTTGCGTCCAATATTCACTCTCCTTTTAGCTGTTTTTGGTCTCCACCAACTCCTGAGGGAAATATCTGGCTCATTAGCTGCGAAATGCTCCGCTATGTTTACCATCTACATGCTAACTGTGGAGTGAAACCAAAACAGTAAAGTTGTGGGTCGTAAAAATCAAAATAATAAGTTCAAACTTGCTGTAAAGCATTCAGGTGATAATTCTCGGTGGGTTTGTCACTTTGAGCGAACCCTTTCACATGTAATTTGATCCATTGTTATCGTGAAAATATTGTAGCAGCTTTAAAGAAATTTTGTGCACCAGCACTGACTACAGCCAAACAAAGCAGGATATTTAAAAAAAAAAGGGGCCAATATTATCCAGTCTCTCATCAGCTGCACATATTGTACTTGTGAGCGAGTCTAAAGGCCCTGCTGCCTCTCTGTGAAATAAATTGCCTTCTTCTGTTTCTGTTGTAATTATTAGGCCACTGCGGCACTTTTGGCCTTGTAAGATACTGTGGCTGCAGTCTCCTAACCTGACCCTTAAAGCAGCACAGGCTGGTATTCAGTCAGTCAGGACTGTGGCATCACATCTATAACAGTTGACATTATGGAAGTGCATGAAGACGATTTAATGATACTGATAGCTGTGATGCAGAGAAAGCAGGGGTTAGATGGGGTAAAAGAGGGAAAGTAAAGTGAAAGACTGGAGTGCAAGAGGAAGAGAAAGATTAGAAGGAAAAGGGATGGAGGCGAAAGAGGAGAGGAAGAAAGGAGGTTAAGGAAAGAAGGAACACTAAGAGAGGAGAGGAGAGGAGGAAGACAAAAGAAACACAAGAGGGATTGTTAATGGAATCAAACTGTTACAGGATGAAAGGAAGATGAATAAGAGGATTAAAATCACTTCCTGCTTTGTCCTGTATGTTACATGCTGCAGTGATGGTCAGAGAAAGTGACAAGTGTCACTTCAACAGACACTCAGCTGCCAGCGAGGATCAAGGCACAGCCTGCTCGGCATTAATGTGTCTCTTACTCAGACGGGCGCAGGAAATGCTACAGTAAAAGATGAGTTTCACTTCCTTGATGCAAACGCAACAAGAAATTCAATGGTAAAAAGGAGCAGGGGTCAAAATGACAGATATAGGCCTGCAACTAAATGAATTGTTTAATTGTTTAGTCTATAAAATGAAAGATGAGATCATGAGAGACCAAGGTGATGTCTTCAGATTACTTGTTTAGTCCGACCATCAGTCCAAAACCCAAAGATGTTACATATAATTATTTATCATATATTTTAAATATAAAACAAAGGAAAGCAGTAAATTATCATATTTCAGAAGCTGAAACTTAAGAATGTTTTGCATTTTTTAGCTCAATAAATGATTAAAATTATTAGAGTTGAAACAATTAATACATTAATCAATTCATCAATAGATCAATTACAGTAATTTTTCATGTAAAAATAGCACCAAAAAAATGTTATAGCTTCTCAATTGTGAGGATTTTCTGCTTTTATCTACAAGATGTTTAAAGGCATCACCTTGGACTGTAATGGACTTTGTTTACTATCTTCTGACATTTTTTACACTAACTGATTAATCAAGACAGTAATTGGCAGATAAATTGATGATAAAATAATTAAAAAAAAGTCTTCTATTGATCGTCATAACGTTTTTTTGTAATTATTCGACCAAGCATTTTACAAAGAAAGCACAAAAATACTGATGAATAAAACCCTGATACTGAATATTCTATGTTCATCCTCTCTGCTGCAGAGATAATAAATAATAATAGCATCTCTGAGCGACTGTACAGTCCAAACTGTTTTCCATGTTTGAGCGCCTGAAAGTGGAGGACTGTGGGGAGCAGGGATCCCCTGGAGCAACACACATGACGAGGAGTCAACAGGGAGGACAGCAAATCACTACAGTGGAATTAAAAATAGCCTCAGAGCAGCTGTACTCATTAAACAACCCGGGCTGGGTGTCCAGAGGACGAAGCATCCGGTGGCAAACTTCGGAGCGAGCGGAAGACTGACTTAGTTTCTGATTCACTTTGTGTTTCTGTAATCAGCCCTCAGAAGAATCCCTCATCAGTTCACTGCTGACTCTACTGAGCGGGACTGACAGCAGAGGCAGAGAGATCATATTTAATAAATACTCCACATTGCATTAAAGCACTATAGTGGTGCTTAGCTTAGCATAAAGACTGGAAACAGGGGGAAACGCCTACCAGCACCTCTAAAGCTAACTTATCCATGCAAAAGTAAGGTTGCCAGTTGACCAACAGAGACTCCAGGAAGTTCTCTGCAGTGAAACTTCTTGTTTTTACAATTTGGTTTCTGTAGAGATTAAACAAACAAGTGTAAATTAGTGAGTTTTAGAGGCGCAGAGCCAGGGTAGCTGTTTCCCTCTGCTCCCAGTCTTGATGCTAAGCTAAGCTAACCTTCTCCTGGCTGTAGATTCACATGAACAGACATGAGAGTGGTATCAATCTTCTGAACTAATGCTTGGTAAGAAACCTACCCAAAACATGAAACTATTCCCTTAAAGACTTATGGGAAATGTGTCTTTCTGGCATTAAGATTCAGTGAATGACACATGGAGGCACTGAGGGATCAGATACACATTAAAATTCCTCCATCTTGGAGGTGTGAATGTGTCTGATGCATCTCTGCCTCTCAGTAAACATCCATTCATCACTTAACAGCCATCAATCATTAACCGAACAAATTTCAGGACTGGACCCTGCAGCTCTGCAACGAGTTTCACAACCTGCAGTTCAACCTGTGCCACCTTTGGGCAATAAAAGTGGCAACAGTGGCAGCTTACCGCTGCAGCCGTAAACACATCACAGTGAGTTCCATCTACAGGCAAAAAAAAAAAAAAGAGTAATAGCTGTTGTAATTTTGACATTTGTGACACTGCAGGCGATGAGTGTATCAACTGCAGTTTTCGTAGCTTATTGTTGGTGCATTCAAGTGCTTGTGGAAAGCTCAGACATATGTGTCTTCAGAGTCTGCTGTAGAACGGCAACTTTATAATGCAAAAAATGTCAAAATGTCACATTTTCTTCTAACAACATTCATGTTTACTAATTGTTATTACTATGTGCTTGATTTTCTGACAGTTTGTGAATCCAAAGATGTTCTGTTCACAAAAGTCGGATGTAAGTTTCCAACACGCTCCTGAATGCATGGTCCCCGCTCTTCATGGCAAACTTTTAACAAAAATAAAAAAAGCCTGTGGAAAGTTCACTGTGATGGATTATTAATTAGACAAGTTTTTTCGTAAGCTGATTTCCATATCTTACTGACATAAAGTGAGAACCACCCATGACTACCAGTATAATATAAAGTGTGCAATTTTCAGTCAGCTATGAGCAGGGCTGCAGCTACCAGTGAGGACAGAGAGGTCGTGTCCTCAGTATTATGTCTTTACATTCAACTGTTACACACGTTACATATAGCGAGGTTTTAAGCTGATTCTGATGTTTTTTAAGACAGAAAAATTCTATTTGATTGTTTTTCTACAAAAAATATAAAGTTAAGTTAAAATATGAAAAAAGATTTAGTATCAGTCCCCCCAGAATTATATTTTGGTAGTGTGGAGAAGACTTTGAACCAACATGTAGGAAGAGAAGATGTACAGAAATGATAACTGAACAGTTAATTTACTGAATAAAATAATCAGAAATCTTTTCACATGGTGTGGTGGCACCTTTGGATGTTTGGATTTGTCACCTCGGCCATGAATAACAAAGCAGCACTGTGTGGATGTTTGAGTGCGACTGAGTGAAGGAGCTTATGTAACCACTCAGAGTGACAAACCGCCATCAAACTACCTTCCGCCTTCTGCCGTCTCTCGAAACAAACACGTGGGTCAGTCCTCCTGATGTGCAGGGACAAAGAATGAACCTGACTCATGTTAAGGACTACTTCTCGCCTCCGCAGCTTCAAACAAGTTCAACATGTCCCCGTCACCATGGCGACCGGGCTTTGGCGTCAGCGTGCAGGACCAGAGGAGAGCAGCAGGTAGCTCTGTAGGAGATGCCAAGTCAGCTGCAGCAGCTTCTGTTTAAACTGATTTTATGTTGTCTTTTTTATGGTTTCTCATAAAAAGGGCTTCATGTGTCTGAATCAGCAGAATTAATCAGGGCACTTCATTAGTTTCTTAATTGGACACGTATAAAACGCATAGTTGGCATTTCGTTTTACGCAACAATCTGCTTTTCATATGAAAATGAATCCTATCTGAGATGCTACATCTGGAAAATACACAAAGGACTTCATTATCATCAGTAGTGCACCGGGACAGAAATGTGTCTTATTCAATTACAGCTGCAGGATGACTTCCGACGCTGAGCCACATGCTAATGATGCAGAAAGCTTCCCATTGACTTCCCATGTCAGAGGGGCTCCAATTACTGGAGGTGCACTCCTGTGATCCTTTCCCTCCCCCCTTTACTCCGGCTGATATCTACCTAAAGTGAGCCACGCTGTCCTCCAGGTGCAAATGAGAAACACAAAACAGAGTTTCTTGCAACACTAGCTCTGTTATGATGGAAGCAGTGTCCCTGAGTAAGTGAGCAGCACAGACTCACACGAGAGATCGACACTGAAAATGTAAAAAAAGAATATCAGATCTGTCATGGAGAAATGTGTCTTTCTGGCATTAAGATTCAGTGAATGACACATGGAGGCACTGAGGGATCAGATCTGTGCTGAGACAACCTGTGCCACCTTTGGTCAATAAAAGTGGCAACAGTGGCAGTTTACCGCTGCAGCCGTAAATACATCGCAGTGAGTTCCATCTACAGGCAAAAAAAAAAGTAATAGCTGTTGTAATTTTAACATTTGTGACACTGCAGGCGATGAGTGTATCAACTGCAGTTTTCGTAGCTGCTGTGAGAGCGAGAGGTTATGGGTCAGACTGTTTCTTGGTCAGGAGCAGTAACTTCCTGGAGTCTCTGGTTAACTGGTAACCTCATGGTGATGGTGACAAGAGTCCAGGAGGATATGAGCGAGGTATCAATCTTCTCATTTTACTCTTGGCAAGAAAGCGAATAAGTGTATTTCCCTAAATATTGAATTATTGCTTTAATGTTAAGTCCCGTTCATAAATGTTTAGAGAGAAAAATAAAAGATGTCAGTTGCAAAAACCCTGAAAAGACAACATGTAAACCTCATGAACACAAAGAAAAAGCAGCTATTTAAAAGTTCAGTTTTAACACTATTACTTTGGTTTCCTGTAGAAGAACAAAACTCAGCTCCTGCATGTTGAGAATAAAACGTGAATGAAATGAAAATTAGTTTTTCCATTTGTGAGTGATTTATGAGGCGCATCCATGAAATGCATTACATCTAAATATTTCATATATGAAGAAAGGACAGAAAAATGTGTGTATATGTATGTTGTGTGTGTGTGTGTGTGTGTGTGTGTGTGTCAGTATATGAGCATGTTGCCATGCACAGGCTGTGTTTCTCAAACCACCTACACGTGTGAAACCTTGATTCTACAGAGCGTCCAAGCATGAAATTGGATGCTGTATAGCACAAATGTATCTCTCCCTCCTCCTCCTCCTCCTCCTCCTCTCATGTCGACGCCATCTCTCAGTTATGTCCCCCGTTCAATGTGTTGCAGATGGTTTAAAGACACATGTGGCACATTATGTCTCTGAAATCACTGGATTCGAGTTTCATTTCTCATGACTCTCCCTGCTACATCTTACTGTCCCCGACAGTACATGCAACGACAAAAAAAATGTCCATCTTTGTATGTTGTTTAGTTTTGTGCTGAATCGTAAACCTGCAATGAGAAAATCTTCCAAATGGGAGAGTTGCAGAAATAGCTTAAATAATTTAAAATGCTATTTGAACCTAATGGGTTCATATCAGCCACTTTAACTACAAATAACATGCATTTGACATGACTGCCAACCATTTTTGAGGCATACCATTAATATTTAGATTAATTTCCGTCCTTTCAGGCAGTAATTGCTTTCAGTTCATGTCAGTACGGAAGTGATTTACTTAGCAACCAAGAAGCCACTAGTTACCACTATAACATCAAACTTATTGCATTTATTTTTGTCAACCCTATGTTTTTGTTGCCAGGGACCGCAGCTGCAAGCAGGGACTGAAATTTGAATCCAAAATTTCAGATCCAGTTTCCAAACAGGAAACATTTAATGCAAAAACAGTCATATTCACATGACCCTTTTGCTTATTTTTTGCCTTCTTGATTAGATTTTAGACACAGATTTCTGAAAAGCTTGACATCCATCTGACACATTGAGGTGTATACTTTTTTGGGGGGATTGTGTTAGTGGTCCAAGGGTGTGTCTGGTCATGCTCACTCACCTTCAGTTTGTGTTCGTGCTCTTTGTTTACTCGAGCCAGCAGCTGGGCCTTGCGTCGGTTCAAGGCGTCGATGAGGGCGTCGCACTGTGCCACCAAACAGGCCTCAAACTCCACGCCGTTCTCCTGCAAGACAACAGACAACGGCTGGAAAATCACTTCACCGGCAGGGAGTAGAGCATCTTAAAGACATGATGTGGACCAACAAAATATAAAGTACACAAAACCAAAAGCAGAAGAGATGCTAAAGAGGCATGTAGAATCTGTTAGGCAATCATAGACACCAATTTAATAGCAGGATTAACACAGAAATGTATAGACGTAATAACATGTATAGTACTTAGAATGTTTGCTTTAAAACTTGAGTTAAATAACGGAAAGATAGCTTATTTGAATTCAGTCCATCCTCAAACAGAATTCATTCACGCGTCTCCTCCAGCAGCTCACCATCGTACGACGTGGGTGGATAAAATCATCATGAAGCATCAGCAACACGGGAGTAATGTACGTACAGTTATTCCTAGTAGTGTTTGTTTTCCATACATCCCAGATTCCCACTCCTCCTCACCTTGATGGGTCTCCCTGGAGTGTCATCCCACTGTGTGACGATAATCAATGAGGGCATTTAATCCCACCCTCGTCCTCTAATCAGCCCGTTAAGCTGACCACAGCTTTGTCTCCACACACAGCAGAAGGTCTGCGAGCATCTAAATCTATTCCTGGTCAATATATTGTAATTACACTGAGCACTTGTGATACCGCTGAGTGTAAACGGAGGAACATTTCCTCTCCAATCAATACGCTCGCTCACACAATTAAAAGAACTTTGCTAACACTGAAACCTGTAGCAGAGAAACGCTCTGCTGTTACTATGGCGATGCATCAGTTTCATTGAATGTAACTGCCTTCATTGATTCCCGTGTTCTAAACATCCTGACAGATGCACTGTTCACATATGAAATAATTTTCACCATAAATATATTTAAGTACAAGTTTAGAGTTTATCAAACATCCATTACTTAACTGACTCTAATTTAATGTTTGATTGTGTTGAAAATGCACATAAAAGAGAGATCTAAAGTCAGATTTAAACGAAACATAACTTAAGTGAGCTTTGATGCCCTAAATGTCACATGCAGCACTATGGCTGGACAATGAACATACTCCAAGCCTGGCATTACAACATGTAAACAGTGACACTTGAAATAATACAAATAAGCCTTTTTGATTTAGTTGATTACTGCAGTGACGAGCTGCAGTGGACAGTCTGGGATCACAGAGGGGGATGAGAGATGGGCAACAAATTGCCAAGACAAGTCAGTGCATTATTGAGGCACTTTGGATGCAGTTTGTACATTTCTCTATGTGTGTGTGTGTGTGTGTGTGTGTGTGTGTGTGTGTGTGTGTGTACCTGGATGTGCTGCACCATGTTCCTCAGCTGAACCAGGAACTCCTTGGCCTCAGTGGCTCGGTCTGACAGGCCGTTGAGAGCCTGAGACAGCTGACCCTGTGGAGAGCACAGAGAGAGGACATCAGAGAAACAGCAGCAGCACTGCAGTTCTATGGGTTTGTAACAACAATAACAACAACTTTACAATGCATGTATAAGCTGCAGGGATATCGGGCTTTAAAGAATCTAAAACTGTAGACACCATACAGAATAGAGTCTAATCAAAATGGCAGAGAATAGAATAAGAAGGTTCTCCATGGGCAAAAGAGCTTTACTCAGTTTCTGGATGGTGCATATGCTGCATATCTACAGGAATCATTTGTGTTGTAATGTTAACTTAATAAAAAATAAGCTTTTATTGAACAGAAGTTTGGCCCTGAATCATATGTAACATCTTGTTTAGTCTTCCTCTGTCGATCAATTCAAAAATATTCAGGATGAGAACTGATAGTGTAAGCCAGGTGATTTGGGTGAAGTGGAAAGCGAGCCCCATTTTCTTCTGTACTGTACAAATAATGATGATTTAAAAGAGTTACTTTTCCATGAAACGTCTCGACAAAACCCTGAAATATTCTGGTGTTCAGATGAGAAAAAAATTGTTTGTCTCAAAAGCCTGGAAAAAAAGGAAAGATGGATTATTTAATTAGCATTTATTCTGATTCATCCAGCACTATATATGATTTGTTTTTGTCAGTGATTTATGGGTTTTGTTGTGGACAATGATGGTCTGAAGATTCAATTGTGAAAGATGCTAAAGCTGCATCTCTATTTTTGGACTTTGTCTGTTGCTTAGAAATGTATACGCAGCACTCTGTATGAATTTATGATGTCTTGTAGGCACATGTGGGCTCGGCATAGTTATATGCATGACACAATAATAAAAATGTCATTCAACAATAAATCAACACGCTCAATTCCATTATAGATAGATAGATGCTGAATCCTCAGTACCAAAAATGTAAAAAATCAATCAACAATTAAAGGATTCACTCATGCATGAACGTTGTGGGCCCTTCTGCAGGGTCCAAACTGACAACAATGTTAGTCAGCTATGTGACACAGTGAAATGCAGCAATATAGCCAACAGGGAAGTACCATACTCCAAACAACACCCAAGACACCAAAGATTGAATCAAGTTCCTCCTCCTGTAGCCATCCACATCCTTTTCAAGTGGGGGGTGATGGAGGATTTTGTACGTTTGTAGTTTTTACTTTTTAACTCTCAACTTAAACAAATCCCACCTCAACATCTTGTTCCATACAGAAACACATAACATGTTCTATACATGTATATTTAATGGAGATTAGGATTGACAGGAAAGACACATGGAGGCAGACCAGCATGAGATTCCTAGCAGCTAAGTTATTTTAGATGCAGATTCCCAGGCCAGTGTGACCTGGTCAGTTCAAAACATTATATTCATAACCTATATACAGCCGTCATTCTGTGAAAATCTCCTAACTCAAAATTGGGCAGTTTTTAAGTTTTGGATGAACTCAAAATGCACAGCGGTCAATTTAGAAACAAAGCTGCTTTTCATCGCCGCTGAGAAACTGACATTTTGAAGTGTCAAAGTTTTCACCCCTGAGACAAAATGCACTTGTCAGCCTTATTCTCACACGCAAAATGACATTTCCAACTAAAACCCAGATGATTTATGTACAATAAAGCACTTGGATTGTTGCATGGTGTTATTATTGTATTATACTTTAGCCCCTGGTCATGCAGAGCAGAGCAGAGCGCAGTGCACGTGACGGGAAATGAAATTGCTTTGGATGTGTGCGATGACACACAAATGTTCCTGTTTGGATAGCAGGGGAAAAAGAAGCGGGGGTGTTCATGTATGTGAAGCGAGGTTGTGTGAACAAGGAGGTGACGGAGCGAGAGGGCACGGCCTGACCCTGTGGGAACCTCGTTTGGTTGAGTGAACAACCGTCAACTTGGGGAGCGTATTGTCTTCTGGGAGGGAAAGAGGGTATTGGGCGTTATCTGGCAGAAAGGGAAAAAAAAATCACTTCAACTCCGGAAGAGAGCAATAAAACCTGGAACTAGCTGATACAGTGAAAAACACTGTGAAAACAACTCTGTGTCAACCCAGCTCCTGGCGTCTGACGTTAGCCGGTCAAATGGGAATCTGTCTGCGAGGCCAACAGCTGACCTTTGACCTCGGCATTTGGGAAACCATGACAGCTGACGCTAACACGAGTCTGCTGCACCGAGGGACAGTCTGAGCCCATAACAGCTGAGCAAAGACTGAAATGTAAACTTTCCCGGATTGTGTAGGACTTCAAGAAACTTCCTCTTTGTTAACTTGGGACTCATATTTCAACGTCTCAAGAGACCTGCATGAATGAATTGTATGCTTTCTTCGATGTTAGTAAGTTTGTTTGTCACAAGGACAAATAGGCCTTTAAGGAGATGGATTTTAGAGCTGATCAAATCATTATATCTATGTATAAGATGTCAAAAAAATAATGAAAAATGCCTCACACAAGTTCCAAGAGCCCAAGGGGACGTCTTTGAATTGCTTGTTTTGTCTGATCAATTGTCTAAAACTAAAAGGTATTCAAATTACAATGATATAAAACAGCAAATTCTCACATTTTGCAATTTAGCTTGCTAGACGGCTTAAGTTTGAGCATGGAAGCTCATTCTTGACCTTTGGGAACAGTATGTAACAAAATAATATAAGCTCAAAGGTCTACCTACGGAGCTCTCAACAACATTTCATAGTATACTTTGGTATTTGTTTGGATTAAACAAGGAGACATAACAAACAAACTGAGATATACTTTGCTAATATGAGCCAGGCTAGCAGTTTCCTCTTGTTTCTAGTCTCTATGCTAAACTAAGCTAACTGGCTATCGATCTTCTCACCTAACCTTCGGCAAGAAAGCGAATAAGCGTATTTCCCAAAAGGACAAACTATTCCTTTAAGGATACAAATGTGAATGAACATTTCTTGGATTGGCAGGGAAGAAGTGAGTACATCAAAATTAAAAAGTGAGTTGAATTCAAATCCAAAATACAGTAGTAAAAACAAAAGCATACAGTTTGCATCCTTGCCTCCTGATGCATTAGAATATTCCAGGCCAGCCTGATTTTCTGAGATGAGTCTTCTTCTGAGTCTCTGAAATCAGTCAGCTCCATTTCACTTGGATCACCATCGTTTTAAGATCCTGCCAGTCACACTCAAGTCATCCAAAACGTTCACTCAGACTCTGGTGGTTTCATTACAGATCAGCCAGGTCACCCACACCTGCCCCCCTTTCAGCTGTCCTAAATTGAAGTTCATTTTCTCTTTCAGTTTTCTCCTTTTTCCTCTCTGTGATACAGTGATGGACGTTGAGCGAGCTCCTGCCTCGCCTCGCCCAGTTAACAGTCAGCGTGCGTTCAGTGACAGAGCACATGAAATGAAAAGCACTTGATTGTCTGGAGGCGTTTTTCCGCGGCGTCTGTTCGAGAACCTGCAGAGCTCAGTCCTCAAAACCAGGTCAAAACGTGCCATGAAAGTAGAGGCTGTTTTATTTCTGCACAGCTTACGGCCACTTCCTGCTTGGTGAAAGACAACTGTGCCATGGCCGGCAGGTCGACATATGGAAAGACAGACTTCTGCGACAAATGGGTTGAAGAGCACTGTGGAAGTGAGACCAAGGATTCACAGTTTGAGATTGAGGAGCTGCAATTGATGGTTCGCCCCTTAGTTTCTGTTGATAACGCTGGCAGATTTAACACTCAAAACTCTTTGTAATTTGTGAAACAATGAGTCCTTGATTTCAGACAGAGGTAGAAAAGCAAACTTCTCAAGTCATTTCTACCCGACAACTGATTCTGTTGACTAGAAATGACAATACGAGGCTGGGCTAGCAATTTTTTCAGGCGATGGTTCAGTTGATTGAAAACAAACATAGAGCCGACTTTTTAGCTTTTCAGCTTATTTACCTTAAAATGAGGACTCTTCTGCAGTTAGCGAATGATATCCTTGTTGGTTTTGAAAGTCATTTAAGGTTACTACTTGCTGTAGGTATGCTAGTTAGCTATTTAGCCAGACATGCATTGCAGCTTACGTTATCAGACAAACACATTGTTTAATCCATTCCTTATAATTTTACTGGTGTTTTTGTTTTTGGTAAGCTAGTTAGCCGGGCATGCTAACGTTTGCAGCCTACTTTAGAGCAGATAAACACATTGTTTAATCCATTACTTACACTTTTTATCTTATGTTTTATGTACTGGAAAGGCAAAAAAACAAACAAACAAAAGAACGCAACTTCAAGCTTGTTCAGGGACAGTCAAAATGAAAAGCATCAAGCAACATTAGTGTAGAAAAGAGGATGCTGGAACGTTTGCAATGAGCTACGGAGGATTTGTTGAGGTGGTGGGGGGTTTAGGATGTCCCTGCTATTTGGGAGCACTATTCATCTCAGTAATTAAGCCGAGTGGGAACACGTGGATGGCATGAATAATTCACCAGCAGCTCCAGAGGCTACTCGGCGTGCTTACTTTTCTCTCTGCGGCCGACTGAACTAGCCAATCTGTCGCAGAAAAGCAAGGATGTCACAGAGGCGTCAGAGCCAATTTGGATTAAAGCCCCCACTAGGAAGTGGGAAGTGCAGGGAAAGGAGGAGGCAGGTGTAATGTCACTGCTAAGCTCTTAAAGCCGCAGCAAAGGAAAGGTATTCCTCTTCAAGCTCATTAAAAAACAGCATATCCACAAAATGTTCCCTCATTTCCACGCCAGAGATAGATTCTGTGGTCCCATAACCTACTTTCAAAAAGCTGCGTTACCTCTCTGTGAAATCTTTAAGTGCCCTGCTCTTTCTCAGAGCTTCAGGGTTAAGGACTTTCTCTGGTGTTCTTTAAACAGTCTGTGTAGGCTCATTTAATCCTGTGTATAATTCACAGTCATTTGGTTACACACTGTAAACGGGCGTAAACTGAGGGTGAGGTCGACTTCTGGGGAAAGAAAGCACCAAACAAACAAAAAAATAAACCCCACACACTTTCACTGAAGCCCTACAATGAAAGAAAGTGTAAATTAATGTAATTTTGCACAGCTTGATTACTGATTGTGTTTCCCCGTACAGTATCAGTAACCAGAGACTCTAACATGAAAGGTTGTGGGTTGTTTACACGCAGTGCTGCAGCCCTCAGAGAATACAGTTTGAAATATTAAGCAGGCGACTTGATGATATTTTCCGTCTTGGGAACGTTTCTGTTGTTAAAAATTAAGCTCTCACATCTTCCAACACGCTGCAAGAGTCAAGATTTGGCCAGATTGTGATACTCCTCCGTGTTTAACAAGATCCCATATGAAACCATCCTCCACGCGCAGAACCTAAGTGGCTGGTGCATTATTCATCGCTTATATCTG
This sequence comes from Macquaria australasica, assembly GCA_005408345.1. Taxonomy (NCBI): domain Eukaryota; kingdom Metazoa; phylum Chordata; class Actinopteri; order Centrarchiformes; family Percichthyidae; genus Macquaria; species Macquaria australasica. Next base: position 82,466 of record SEMN01000311.1, read on the forward strand.
CCATCATCAATAATGCAGAACAAGTCGTTAACTATCCACACACACAAAAAGCGATGAAACTCAGATAATAATAATGAGGGCTTTTAAAAGTTGCCACAGTTTCTTCATGTGAGAAACAGAGTCCTTATTTGACGGACACCTGGGACAGCACAGCAGGAAATGGGGCAGAAGTGATCTATTCTTGTCATTGCTGGATTTATCTGGCGAGGGCGTCGTTGTCTGCAGATGATCAAGCCGCCTACCTGCTGATCTAGTTTGGATGTGTCAAAAAGAACAAGTTTCTAAAGGTCCTGTCAGGTCATTCAGTCAGCTGTCAGATACTTTGATACTCTCTTCTTTCACGAGAGCATGTTTGTTGGCGATTGAGCAGTATTTATTTAGTAAAAAGGAAGTTTCTGGGGAGCTTTGGTGGCCTGGGGAACACCAACATTTCACATCTGGCCGGGGACCTTTGTTACATGTCATTCCCCATATCTCTCTCCCTCATTTCCTGCCACCTCTTTGCTCTTAGCTGTCTAATAAAGGCATAAAACTTCACCAAAAAATAATTTAAGAAGAGGATATTTCTGCTACTTTTTGGATTTAACCTTTGAGCTTTACACCTTGGCTAAAGCTTTTAAATTCTTTCAAGCCTCATCTTCTCTACTGTATATTCTTTGGTGCAGCTTCTTCAAGAAATCCTCAGGTTGTTTTTCATCTCCGTGTCACGTATGAATAGGATACAAGTCGATATGTTTATTTTCCTCCTCTTTTGCGATGCTAGCAGTGTTAGCCATAAGACTCCTGGGTCAGACTCTTGGCCAAAAGTTTTCATTAACTACTCTACAAGTGTGTGTAGAGTAGTGGTAGAGCAAAATCTCACGTGTTTTCATCATGACCTCGAGTCAGGTGGAAGCTGTTTTTTTCCCCAACTTTATTTAGTTCATACAAAGTCATACAAAATGGCATATAAACAAGAACAATTGATAAAGGTGCAAGTTCTCTTGCAACAAAACTAACAGGAGGGTGAGAGAGCTGTCAATAAAGTGCAGTTTGTGCATGTCCACGCAGTCCTGAGAAGAAATCTAATCAGGCAACAGAAGTGAAAACACCTGTGCAGATGGGCTGCAGGTGTGTGTAGGGACTTTGGAAGTCTGAGGCTGAGCCAATTTTAAAAACGAGGGGTTAAGCAGTTCAAGCCACGGATTAAATTAATATGGCTATTAATAGTAGTAGAGGTAAAAAGTGCTGCTTATGTCAGGTAGCCTGTCAAAGTCTGTCCGTACCTCACCTAATCAGGGGCCATCACGTTGACATACACCGAAATGTAATGGAAAGTGAGGAATAGTGGGAGCCGGCGGGAAAGAAACTTATTTTTTATTATATTTTGATCATTCAACGCTGCACGGTACAAAGTGCCTCACAAGGTATGTTAGTATGTTCATGACCAGGAACATGGAAATCAGGTTGGGAATGTGAGGAAAAAGTAGAAGGGACTATTGCACAATCAATAATTATAATTCGGGAGCCATAACCAATCAAACCACCAATTAGATCAATTAAAGCAACAATGCATAACAAGTTGCCTTAATTTAAGAAAGTAATGGCCAAAGTGGAAACCTCTTTGGTCATTATTTTCAGAATCCATTTTGATCCTTACAATATGGTCACTTTTATAAAAAACAAAACTGAAGAAAACTGAAAATCTTGTTTATTTTTGCTAACATGACAACTACATATTTGGTTTAAATATAATTTACTGTAAGGTAACTGTGTAAGTCAGTATTGTTGCTATGGTTACCTGCAGTCTAAATATATGGTGAGTTGAGGACAGATTACTTTGAGGTGTCCCAATATACACTTTTAATAGACACCTGTCAGCCAATCAGAAGCAGGAGTTTTCTGTTGCCATTGTGATGATCAGGCTACATTCTTTAACTGGCCACCTGACCTTCTGAGATTATGGATGAATAAATGTAAAAATAAAATAAAATAAGAAGACTTTTCAAGTCTGTCGATTCGCTTTGTGAGATCCTGAATTTTGGCCCCGCCCACTGACATTTAAATCAGCCAATAAGATTGTTTCTTTCTCCAGCGAAGCTCTGTTCATATTAGCTCCAATCTGATTTCTGTCTTTAAGGCAGCGACAATGAAAACAGACTGAGGATAATTACATCAGTTCCTCTTCAAAGTTTGTAACTTTATTAACCAAAATAAAATAAATTATGGCGCTGACGATGATGAAACAGGGTCACTGCAGACTTTAACCCGCCCTGATCATCTGCTGCCCAGATTTCAGGTTGAACTCACTTTCTCGTGCAACTGGTGTCCTCATTTAATGTGGGCTGACAGAGCGCAGCCAGACGTAACGGAAGCATAAGAAATGATTCTGTTTTAAAATGTAGCAAAGCTCCTAAAAATTTGACAACTTCTTTTGGTTTGGACTCATTTTATGCACAGAAAAGAAAAAGAAAAAACTTCCCTTTTTTTCCTTCCCAGTAGGGCCACAAAGGAAAACTGGCACAGTGGAGTTTCAAGGCATTTATCTCTCTCCAGTTGCACGCCTGGAGCAAGTTGAAATATTCAGCCGGTCTGTCTTCCCACCCAGAAAGGTTACGTTGAAAATATGTCAAAACAAAAATACCTTCAGTGCATAAGCCAGTGTTTTTTCTACGTGGACCCAAGATGCAGACTGGATATGAAATATTCTGTTAAGTATCTTGTCAAACTTGGCTCATTTAACCCAGCGATGAGACATTCAGCATCAGCTCTGCCTCTCTTTCCTGCTCAGCCTCTGTTTCGCTTCCTCTCTTCGGGCATTCTGGGTCATTCTGTCTCTCTCATTTTCCTGTTCTTTATCTCCCTCTTTCATTAACATTTACACAGCTAATCTCTTTACATGGCAGCTCGAGGGGTAAATATCACCGCCTGTAATGGAGCAGCATCAAACTAAATGGCTTTGAGACATCCAAGCCCCCCCCACTGTGAAATGTCATTCTCTATAGACGTCAGTCCCGCCTTTGTCCTCCGTCTCATCCCGCGTATCAGAGAATCGCAGTCTGCTATCATGAACAATCGAGCAACCGTCTCTTATCTGCACAGAATCACTTACAGCATAGACGATGTACTTAAAGATTTAGTCCACGTTAACGCCGCAGGCCGCTGGGCCACTATTGACTCAACATAAACAATATGGGACTAAGGGGGACACTCAGGACTGTCTTCACTCACAAGGAAAAGCACATTACGAGCACAGCTGGGTGCTTCCTAACATCCTTATTTACTCATAAAGCAGTTTTCAATAAATAAATGGTATAAATCCTGTATAGTTAAACTGAGAGTAGCAACAAAGAACCAAAGACATTAAACTATAATTTCCACCAACCAATCATCCCACAGTCCAGTCAAAAAAGCCCAGAAATCCTATATTCTTCATACTGTAATTAATCAGGACAAACATATCAGAAACTAGCCGAAGTTTAGCTAAGAAAAGTGATATCCTGCACTGACAGTGTTACATTTCTTATCATAGAGGTAAATGTGACACTTAATTGTGATATTACAGCAGTAGTTATTATCTATTATTTCAAACATGTAGTTTTTAACTATCAACAGGGCTCCCCGATGACAACAAGTGTGCATCATATAATCTGTCGAAAGATCATCTTTTAAATTAAAGCAGCATTTATTTATTTTTTGGCCACTTGGGGACAGCAGAACAAGCTGTAAACACATATTGTCATCTTAAGTTTCTGTGTTAGCAAACAGCTGGCTATTGACACAGAGAAATATTAGCATGTCATATTACTGGTTATCTAATGAATCCAAGTCCAATATTCACTCTGCTTACAGCTCTGGTCAAGGTAAAGATCTGGCTCTTAAGCTGATAAATACTCCACTATGTTCACCAGCTGGGCGCTAACTGTGTCTGTCTGCTGTTTGGTGCTGAGGCAGGTAGCGTACAGTTGGTATATCAGAGCTTCCTGATGCGGCTGGAAACAATGCTGATGAGAGCGATGAGAGTATAACAATAAAGCTGTGGGCTGCAAAACCAAAACAATGAGCTGAAAGACGTTGAAACGGTCGGTACAGCTGAGGGGAACTGCAGAGTTGATTAAACTCTCTCTGTGTTCTTCATGACAAGCAACCCCTTTCACATTACACATAATCATTATATCCATTGTAAGTATGGAAATATTGATTCTAGCAGCTTTAAAGTATTGATGCTGCCCGCTGCTTTGTTTTGATTAAAGTTGCAGGAGCCTGTGGTGGAAGCATGTGACTGGGTGACCACTAGGTGTTGCAGTTTAATTGGGTACAGCTCTCAAAAGCACAGAGGAAAGCTTGTCGCCAACATACTGTTAAATTGCCAGCTGTACTATATCTAGAATATTCGTGTTGCTAATGAATTCTACCAGTTTCTGTAAGAAAGAAGCTGGATACACATTTGTTTGCACTCTTAGTCACCATGCATTGAAGACCTTTGGGTTGAAACATTTGTCTACTAAATAACTGTATTTTGCGTGGCAGATTTAACTATTGAAGTTCATTCATCCTCTGTATGGGACAGTTTCATGCTGGTCTTTGTCTGGATGTCCTGAGTGTCAGTGTGAGTTGAGCAGCCACACAGCGGGACCGACTGTGGACACAATGGATCCAGACTGACAGCCAGGCTCATTACTATCAGCAGACAGGAGTAAAAGCAGGAGAGAAGGATGGGGATCCCACCGCCTGTGTCAGACTTTTCGAGGCTTTTCCTTTGCTCCCGCGGAGCTCATGCAGAGCTGCAGGTAGCTCATCCAGAAACGAATCAACTGCTGCTGACAACATCGGCCTCAGTATCGACATGAGACTTTTAATATTCGTCCCAGTACCTGCTCTGTCTGTCCTCATTAGCCTGCTTTTTTGGGGCATCTTGGATGAGAGCTTGCAGAGCATCCGTCTGTGTTAGCTTTGTGTCAGGGTGTGCAGGCCGTCTGTTTATGTCAGGAGGCTTAGGATCAAACACATGACATTAAAGGGGAGCACATGTGCACACTAGAAAATTCCTTAAATCACTTGCAAATTCCTCAAATTCCTCACTTCTACAACCTTTTTCTGCTTGCACGCAGAGGTCAAAGGGAAATTTTCAGGGTCGTCGGGGTTAAAATCTCCTCTGCTGCCTCTGATTTATCTCTCCTCCAGTGGCAAGAGGGCAAATTACTAATTTTCTACTACACTCTGCTGCTTATTTTCTGCACACCCACGCATCTTCTTGTATTTAAGCTTCCATGTGATTAATCACCTTTAATTGCCACTAAACACACTGAGGCGACAGAGCTTGACCTAGATTGCATTAAGGGTCCTGTGCGACTTCTGTTGACATCCATGAAGAGCCGAGGACCACTCACTATGTAGGGTTTTAACACTCTGATGATGCCCCTTTACTCATTTTAATGTGATTTACAGAGATTAACACAGACATCCTGTCACCACATAAAACCTTCTGACACAAATCTGAGGAGGCAGATGAGAGCTGGACGAGTCACACTATGTAGCTCTTAAATTTCTGCTCGTCTTCTGTGACTGAAATTGACTTTGGAGACATGAAATTGATTACCATCGTGGTTTAGACACGGTCACGCAGTCCAAAAAAGGCGGGGAGGCGGGGTTAGAGATAAAACACGGCGGTTTTTATTGCCTGTGAGACCAGCTGAGAAGTTGAGAAGACGTCTGAGCAAATGGCAGAGAAGGAGCAGGAAAAGCGGGAATCATGATCTGTGGCAACATTCATTTTAGCTCAGACACACATGTACTGTAGAAGAAGGAGGGGAAAGGCTGTAAAGCATCTGGGATGGATTCCTCGTGGGGTCCGGTATCTTAGAGACCTCTGCTGCTCTGCGCAACATCAAAAGGGATTTGGTTGCCATGGCGGCAGGTGGTTCAACTCTTTCTCCCTATAAAGGGAGAAATGTTTCACAAACATAGAGAGAGCACAGTTTGTCCCAACGTACCAAGACGACATCGACAATGATGGCGCAGATTAAAAACCTTAAAGAGATCTTATTAAATGATTTAAGCGAGCGCATTTTTCAGCTCTGAAGTGTAAATGCTGCAGGTGTGGATTTAAGATTTCTACTTCCTGCGTCAACATTAAGACAGTGATGCTGAAAAATGCAGCAGCCCAGTCACTAAAGCACACAAGTCAAACAACCAACAGCTTTGATCACTTTGAGTATAAAGGGAAAAGCAAGATGTTTATATGTGTGTTTATGTACATTTATGCATGTGTTTGTGGTTGTATGAGTTTATGGGTGAGAGCACTGCATATGGCCAAAGCCAAACCTTAAAGCTGCACTAGCAATTTTAAAAAATATATAAAATGGGTCAAATGATTATGTTTAATTAAAGGTGTCCCTCTTAGCAACAAACCCAGAGAGAATCACCACCTGACTCTGCAGTTCCCCTCAGCTCTCAGAGCATTTTAGTGTCTTTCGGCTCATTGTTTTGATTTTACGGCAACTTTACTGTGTTGATTTCTCGCCGCTCTCATCAACTTCCAGCAGCAGCAGGAAATTGTTTTCAGTAACAAAAGCTCTAAAAACAAACCGTGCACTACCTGCCCAGCACCAAACAACAGACCGACACAGTTAGCAACTAGCTGGTGAACATTTAGCAGCTAAATAGACAGATATGTTTTATTCAGGAGTTGGTGGAGACCAAAACAGAGCTAAAAGGAACATGAGTATTGGACTTATAGGAAACAAGACTCCAAATGAATGCTAATGTTGCTCTGTGACTGCTAGATGTGTAAATAAGCAACTGTCTCCTAATAGGTTTGCCATAACAACATTATAAAAAGTGATAATAAGTCAATGTTATGTTTACAACTCAATTGATACTGCTTTAAAGAGGCACAGGGTGGGTCCAGCTTCTCAAATGTGAGGGTTTGCTGCTTTTCTCTGTTTTATGGCATTGTAAGCAGAATTTTTAGGAGTTTTTGACTGTTGAACAGATACAACAGGCTATTTGAAAACATCAGCTTGGGTTCTTGGAAATCAATTTTTTTTACTATATTCTGACATTTTATCATCAAAAATGTAGGTGCAGCCCTACTCACGACAACAAAATCTTATATTTCAGGTAATTCCAATGTCAATCAGAGTTTAACAGCCAGTAACGTGAGAAAATCTGTGGAGTGACCAATCAGAGGAAGAGGAAGCCAGTGCCACCACTTTGGGTACATCCTTCTACTTTCTTTCTACACCACAAGTACAAGTGACACATGAGAATCTACAGTATATCTGCAGGATATGGAATACAGTCTCACTCTTTCCCTGATGAATTATGTGAGAAACACCCCGAAGCTCTGAAAGATGCCCATCCTCAGCGCTGCCAGCTCCGAGCTCTCAGCCATCTGTTACAGTTCTGTAGGCAGCAGCTTCAGATAACAGGTCAGAAACAAGCAGGTGCCATGATAGAAGCCAAAAAACAGGGCGACAGGCTGCATATTGGCACCAATATCTCTGCTACCATTGATTGGTTTCTAAAAATGCTCTTTTGCTCTTTTTTCCCCCCATTTTGGATCCAAGAAAGATGAAGCAGAAAAGGTCGGCAACTTCTCGAGTGATGGCAATTTGATGTGAGTGAACATGATTGACCCCCTCTGATTTTTCCATCAATTCTGCAATTGCCTCATGCACATCTGAGGTGACACACTATCTCACCACCATCTAAGAGAGATGATTGGACTGGAGGTCTGTTAAATGGCTGTTTTGTTGAGACATACAAGACCAATTCTGACTGTAAATGATGAGGACAGCTTATCTACACCTGTGGGGAGGCAAAGGTGTATGTGTGTGTGTTTCTTGTGCACAAAATCTCAAATGCATTCACCTTATTTTTGGTTTTCTCATGGAAACCAGGAGACACCATGACTACACAACACTCTCCCTGTGTGTGTGTGTGTGTGTGTGTGTGTGTGTGTGGGTGGGTGAGTGGGTGAGTACTGACGAGCGTCTATATCTAGCTCTACATCCTCCCTTGCCACTGGAAGCTGAGAGTGTGTAGGTGAGGGTTGCTGCTGCAGAGGCGTAGATAAACTCAGCTCTGCAGCCTTCGTTGCCCACAACAACTCAGCCTCCAAAATAGCCTCTCAATCCACACCAAAGGCCTGCATCTGTGCTTCACTGCTGGCTCTTTCTAAAGCATAGATCCAATATTAGCCGTTCCTAATGATCTCTGGGGCGCCTGTGAGCTGTCAAAATACAGATGAGAGTGGAACATATATAGAAGTGAAGGAATCTGCTGTATGGAAGCTCAGGAGACAAATGGTCAAGAGCTGAAATCATGCCAGAATAGCTGTGCAACTTGTGTTCATCATTTTAAAAGAGAAGTGCAGATGTGACAGAAGCAGTTTCCTGTTGATACAGGAGGCCTGCTCCTGGTTGTCCACTCGTGAACAGAATTTCAAATAGAGCTGCGTCCTCACAGCTTTGCGCACCAAAGACAGCAGAGTGCCCAGTTTGGATATGTGCGCATTTCTCCAGCTGACTGAAATGTGAGCTGTAGGTGTGTCAGGGAGGAACATTCATCCACTTACTATATTGTGTATTGTAAAGCATTCATTTAAATCCAATGTGACAGAATGAACATTCCCACAGCTCTGTTTATCTACTGGATGCTAAGCGGAGCTGACAAGATAGCGCAAATTTTTTTCAAGGCAGACTTGTTGCTCAGTTCAGAGGATGATGAATCGTTGTGAATAACGCACACACATACAGAGAAAAGACGCACGGGAAAACAGCAAAGATTTTACAGCTTGATGATTTTTTACGCACGTACCTTGTGCAATTTCCACATTGCGCCCAAAGCTTTGACTTCATGTGTGCCGTGTTTTCCTTCTTCCAAACACTGATAACACACAGGCATCTTACACTGCACACAGTACATGCTTAGATTCTCCAGTTCGTGCTCTGTGCAAGTGGAGATCTTGCGGGGACTCGTGCGGCGACTTATCCGCCCCTGCGCTGGCGGCACCAGGCGATGCTTGGCGAGGGGACCGCGGGGAGGATGGCACCGGAGGCGGCACGGGTCGCAGTAGAAGACGTCGCACTGCTCGCACATCACGGTGGCCTCCTTCGGACTCTTCTCGCAGAGCTGGCACTTGAGAGCGGCCGCTTTGCTCTGCTGATACCTGTCCACAACCCCCTCCAGCACCCGGTTCTTGGCGAATCCGCGGAGACCCCGGTCGTCCAGGATTAGGCTGCGGTGACACTGCGGGCAAGTGATGCAGGAGTTGCGGGGGATCGGGGGTAAAGAGCCGGGCTGCGGTAGTAGGTGCTGTTGCGGAGGAGGCTGGGGGACACTCGGGGGAAATACCCGCACTCCGTTAGGTGATTTTTGGCAAGGGGTGGTCGGAGCGCTGATGAAGCCCCCGTAGGAACCGTATCCACTGTCCGCCTCACTGTACAAACTCATTTTATCCAAATCCAGATAATCATAGTCGGAGACGCCGGATCCGGAGGCTCGGCTGCTCTGTGGGGACTCAGCGTCGGGAGTCTGCACAAGGATATTCCGAGCACAAGCCAGGCAAATGTTGTGGGAGCACGGCAGTATGATGGGCTCCCGGTAAAAAGAGCCGCAAACAGGGCATTTTAACTCTTCCTCCATTTCATCCATGGCTGCCTCTGTGAGGTGAGAGATTCCTCCGAGGAGTGCAAACACAAACAGGAGAAGTTAGAGCAGAGCGTCGGCTGATTAGTCTGCTGCTCTGTTTGTGCGTAAACGGAGCTCCAGACTCGTCCTACTGCGATTCCTGCAAGCGCAACCTTCACCAGAGGAAAGGCATCAGCACCGAGGAAGCAGACTAACCGACACACACACACACACACACTCTTCGCCAATAGGCAAACAGCATCAGATCAGACTGGGTTACCATTGGACAATCAGTGGATTCCAAACAACCATTGGTTAACTCAACTGTCAGTGTGGATTACTGTTAATGAGCTTTACAGCGACATACAACAACATATAGTGTCTGCAGACATTACTGAACAACATCTAATACCAGCATAATTGTTTTAGGGGATTATAAGGAAAACAATGCAAGGCTATCCTTTAAATACCGTGTAAATGAATACAAATTAACATCATGATTATGCAGACATATTAGATCAAATGCAAATTTTTTATTTCTGTGGTTCTATGAAGACCAGAAGTATTATCTTTGTGTACTGATTTACAAGACGCTCTCTTAAGCCGATTAGTCTAGAGGCTTACAATGTAAACATATTCAGTTATAAGTCCCGCATTCAAACTGTTACTTAAGTAGACTACTATCAGCAAAATAGTAAAATTAGGCTACTCATGATCTCAGGATGTTACATGATTATATTATGGGATTATTTTGACTGGTACATTAATGTGTAAGCTGGTTTTCTTATACATTAATGTTTTAATATTTTTAAGTTATATAGAGTTGAGTGGTTAATTTATAACAATGCATCATATTTTATAGGCTTATCACGTTTGTATGCTAAATCTTAATCAGCAAAGTAACTTGTATTGCTGTAGGGCTTCAACTAATGGTACTTTTGTATTATCATTTTACAGTATTGATTAATCATCAGTGATGAAAAATTGCTTGTCTTGTCTGATCAACAACCCCAAAACCCCCCAAAATAATCAATTTAACTTCTCATGTTTGAGAAGATGCAGTCAGTGAATGTTTGACATTTTTGTTTGATAACTGACATAATGACTTTTTGAATTGTTATCAATCCCCTGTCAACAGACTAACTGATTGATTGACTGACCATTTCAGCATTATACAGCTGTCAAATAGATAAAGTGGCGTAAAAAATACAATATTTCCCTCTGAAATGTAGTGGAGTACAATTGTAAAGTAGTATAAAAGGAAATACTAAAGTAAGCTGCTCAGAACTGTACTTAGGTACTTTCCACAACTGATTTTTCTGACTGGCAGCAACAGGACAGACCATTTTAAGAATGCTTAAGCCAGGATCTGCATATAAAAACCCAGGCAGCTTTGCATAGCTGCTGCACAGTACAAACTTGCAAGATTTTGGGTTGTTTGTTTGTTGAAAAGCTTCTCCCCTCGGCTGCTGAGGGAGCAAAGTTCACTCCTGGGGGAGAGATTGAAAACATGGAAACTGACACCTTGTGAGATAAGATAAAGCAGCAGCAGCTCGAAAGAGGATTCTCTTCGGTATCCAGAGCCCTCTCTCCATTTCTTTGGCCAAATACCTCAGTCATCTCTGAGACATCCATGGCAACGTGAGCTCCCAGTTTTAGTCTTCAGCGGGGCTGTTGATAGGGAAATTAAAAGCAATAATCCCATTTTATGTTCCGCCTGTTCCTCAGACCCACAGAGGGCAACGTGAGGCCACTCAGTGAGATTACATCTGCATATTTTGTAAAGCAGTTTGAGAATGGGAAGAGCATTAATATGGACGTCTTTGTCTAATAAAGATAATCAGTCTGGCATTCAGGAATGTGTCCAATGCAAAAGAATGTAGGTTGACTGATGAACATATAAAAGTGTATTGTGAGTAATCTCACTGAGATCAGTGATGATGTTGATTCAAATGTACTTAAGGAAATGAAAAGATAACATGGATTTATAGCCAATAACTTTACATTTATATTTATAAAATGATCCTCATGTAAAGACACATATTTCCATTCTCATTAGGTATAATAATCAAATAAAAACAATCAAAGCATTGGGTGTTTAACTTCCATCAGAGCCTTCTGTGCAGAAAGATTTGTGAAAATATACAACAAATGGCAAGTTTATCTGTGTAAATATTTCCCCGGATTTAACCAAATACAGTGTTGATTCAAACCAAATGTTTGTAACAAGACCATCAGCTATTTTTGGATGTGTGCTGCTCGCTGACGCCTCCAGCATGATGACATTGTTCTCTGTGTAATCTTCTCAGTTTGGGGGCCACACTGCTTCTTCCTGTTTGCTGCCTCCGACCAGACAAGCGGCCAATCCTACTGAATCTCTGTCATCTTTTTTTTTTTTTTTTTTCTTTTTGTGTCAGTGCCAAAACTCTCCTGCTGCCAGGACACACACACACACACACACACACACACACACACACACACACACACACACCAGGCGTCTGTGAGAGAAAATCTTCACAGATTTCTTTTTACTTTTCTGTGATCACATCCCAGAATGCTCCTAAGTCTGTGATTAAGTTGCCATTTTTTGGGTTTTTCACGTGATCTCATGTGCAGTAACATAGAAGAGGCATCATGAGGACAAATGTAAATAGGTGCTGATTAACTGGCATGTGATAAGGCAGAGCCGACCTTGACCATTGAGTGGTTTGCGGTTGTACTAGATATGATAAGTTCAACAAAATGAATGAACAAGACAAGAACGAAAGTCAACACAATCTGAGATAAGTACCTTCACGATCTATTCTTCGGCAGTCTGCATCATATTTTTTTGGTTGTGTCGTATCCTTTCTACATTCGGACATCTTTTACATGAAGACAGGTGAGATTCAGCCCTTTCCAATGAGAACATTACTCTGAAATATGCATCAAACTTTAACCAGAGGCCTTGAGAAGGACCATTCATAGGGTTAAAGGCTAATAGACAAATACTGTATTTACTGTAGTCTGTTTAAAGATAGTGTTTCTGCGCATAGGTCACACTTTTACCAATCTTTACATGCTTATTTGTACATTATGTGAGCTTAACCTAATATTTACAATACACAAGATGGTTCAGTGCCATGTGAAGTTGCAACACGTTACAATGAGGGGGGAGCCCAAAAACCAAATCCTGCTTAAGGCCCCCAAAAGTCTAGGGCCAGCCCTTTGATAAGGCAACACACAAAGTCAAATTAAAGGGAAAGGGACAAGTATTCAACCCACAGTTCAATCGTCCTGCTCGGAGCTCACGTAATCTATTGGGGTCTGCCCCCTATCGATAAGGGATAAAGTCTCCTTTGTGTGTTGCACTGAGTCTATTAACTCTGCAGTCCCAGAGGCATCACACCGTCTGTGTAAAGAAGTACACAGACTGCAGGAGCTTTACGGCACACAGCTCAGGCTAGATAGGGATCTCTATGGGACGCAGTGGTGATATTGTCAAGATATGAATAGGAGCGGCTGGTGTTTTTGTTACTGAGTTCTGGCTTAAGAAAAGTTGTGGTTTTATATCTCTTTAAAGGATGGAGTTACTGTATTTTGGGGAGTGGATGATGGATGGTGGATGCTGCGATCCAAAATTACACGGTGAAGCAAACTTACTTTCTAAACAAGCTTTGAAATTTCTTTTGTTTTGAGTTAAAGATAAAGAAGTGGAACTGAAATTGCTTCATAGTAAATGAGGACTGTCAGCAGCATCCTGGTAAGAATGGGCGTTAATTTGTAGTTTTGCAGAAAAGATTTTTATGTGCAATGTTATTCTAACTTTCTGTAATATCTGTGCATGGCAGCTACATAGTTAAAGATTGTGATTAAGGCAAATGAACAGCAAGTCCTCCAGATTAAACGACAAAATACGTTGTTTGTTCATGCCCTCTAGAAAGACACATTTTCAGATCTGACGCCCCAATGAACAGGACAACATCATTTGTCTGCCTTCCAATTAAAAAAGAAATCACTGATGAAACATGTGACAATACGGAGCCCCGGAGTAAAATGTGGCCTCGAAATATTTTTTTTTCTCTCTATGGCCACTCCGGGGCTCCGTATGACAAAGCTATTGTTAAGGTTTGGTTAGGATTAGGCAAAGATCATGGTTTGAGTTAAAATAAGTTCTTTGTTAAGGTTTGGTTAACGATCGTGGTCAAGGTTAAAAAACCAATGTTGACTATTGGTTAGAAACTGGAATCGAACAGCAGTCTCTTGTGATTAAGTCCAATGTTTTGTTGACCCATCCATCCACCGCAACCTCCTCCCTACATGGACTTTGTCGCTCTTTAATAATGTCGCCTGACTTCCTCCTTTGTTCCCGTCATAGTTACCAGGACCGCAACATAAACATAAACATATGTTGTTTTGGGGAACTTGTTGAAACGGCTGATGCTGTCGTTTTTCTTGGTAGGACAGTCTCCAAATGAAATATGGTTAAGGTTTTAGGAAACTGCAACACTTTTGAGATTTGGGAAAGATCATGGTTATGGTTAATAAAAACGCAAATGGTAATTGCAGTTCTGTGACGAGAGGCCTGGACTTACCTGGACCTACACATCTTCACTTTTTGCCTCACTACATATAGGGCACACTACTTTCTGCGTTGGCACTAAAAGTTTTAAAAAGTTGTAAATCGTGATGTGCAGAATCGTACAATATGATGATGATCACTTGGGATATTAGGCTATTTATATAATGCACTTGTAGCTGACAAAGTTCATGGCTTTATATAACCTTCAGAAACTACTGCATCAAACTTATGAAGGCGCTGCCTAAAGATCACCTGCACTTTCACCTTCAGTTACCTTTCCTCATGCAACACTTCTCACACGATCACCATCTGCTATTATGGTTCTCTGTAGCAGAACGAGCACTTCGGGTGACAAAAGCCCAAAGTCACTCTGCTGACTTCCTGACATCTCAGTGCGGTGCAGCATCTTCTGCAACCTCACATGAACTCATGTTTATGGATTCAGTACCATCTGTGCCCTTCACAGCGACCTGAAAAATGCATTTTCCTGATGCAGTATTTGCAAATTAGGCCTTCAGGGAGAAACTGGGAATGATGCCTCGTATTTATGATTATTATTTCTAAACTCAATGTGCTCCAGAATTAATGACAGTAAACATAGCGTTGAGATGGGTTTTTTTTTGTGGTTATAAAAGTGTAATTTTGTTCTCAAGATTGAGATATATCCTGAAGAAGAAGTGGGAAGGTAAGGAGAGTGAATATAAAACAGAAGCTTTACAAACATGGCCTGTAGGGAAAATGCAGTCACACAGGTCACATGGGCGTTTTGCATTAGGCCGCCCATCTGACCTTAAACAAGGAGGATATGGACACATTATACTGTTTGCTGTGTGAAAACTTGGCAAACATCAGCAAGTGGTGTGGCAATTTCAATTTGTTGATAAAGTTATTCAAATTTTTCCTTTCAGTCTCTTTGGACAGGAGATCACAAGTCCTTAACCTTTTCACTTTACTGCTCCAACGCAAATTAAATAAAAAGAAAACCAGGGATCATACAGTGTAGCTTCACATACATTCATTATGAATTAATGCTTACTGTGAAGATGCATGAAGCATTACTGACATCAGGGAATGATTGATCCACTGTGTTTTTGCCTGTTTGTTCTTCTTTTTGCATGATGTTTAAATATTGCAGTCCTGTGCAGGGAACCGGCACAAGAGGAATGCCATAATGATGTGTTTCTTAGCCACTGATTTGGATTGGCTCTTTTCCTCTCCGTGCCATGTTGTCAGTGAAAATACAAAGGGCCAAAGCAGCTGAAACTGCGGCTGAAATTCATTTAAAGTGCTCCATTGTGTGCTGGATGGTTATTTCTCTCTGCCTGCTTGCTGCACACGGCCTTCCTGTAAGAGGGGCCAGGGTCAGAGTTATTGTGAATTTCCACAAAAAAAACAGGCAATCGACGCTAATGGAGAGCAACATTAGCAAAAGTGCAATAGTAATTTTACTGTATATGCGTGGGCTGCCTGAAGAGACATGTGAGCAGGGGAAAAGCTTCCATGTGCAGCATCACTTTCCACGCCTCCCGAGCAAACCGCTCAGGTCTCTGCAGGGAATCTGTGCTGCAATTAATAGCCTAATGATTTTTTATTCTAAGTGGGATGGGGATTTGCTACTAAACCCAGATCTCCTGCTGCACGGGGGACTCTCACAATGTTCTCCTAACCCAAAGAAACCAGAGGATTTGACACCGAATGTAGAATATTGATTCTTTAACCATGCAATCAGTCAAATGTAGTTGTTTCTGAAGTCCTGTGGGCTGAAGCATACAAATTACATGTAGTTTGAAGTTAGTTGAGCCTTGCGGAAATCAATGTCTCTGTAGGGATCATTTATTTGAATAATATAGTTGTGTAGTTAAACAAGGCTTCAGAGTAGAGTGTGGCGCTCTTTTTATTGGACAGACTCACCTTTCCTCCTCTCCTCCAAGGGCTGACTCCAATGTAATACTCTGACTAACCCAGAAATGTCAAGGAAATTGAAAGTTATGGTGTTGGACGAGTGTACAAATGGATTCCCAGATGGATAGCATATTGTTTTCCCTCTTCTCTCCTCTATTCTCTTTATGTGATTTTTCACTTGCAACATTTTCGACAATACAGTTGCAATGTGCTTCACAAGCCTCAATCCATACATTTAGTCCTCCTCCCAACCCCCACCCAGCATCCAGCAGGGGACTCCCCGCTAATGGAAGCAGCTCTTGTTACTGCAGGCTTTGTTACAGGCCTGAGGACTCCTTTGTTTACCTGAAATTTAGTGAAAACAGAACAGGTGCAGAAAAATGGAGCACAAGAATACAAAAAAAAAAAAGACTGTATGATATTACAGCCGATGCTAGTGTTTATTATTCTTCATGGGGAGAAAGACGCCAGGTAACTAGAGGAGGTGCTGCATGCTGCTTTTACAGACTGTGTTTAAAAAAAAAAAAGATTGAAAAGGAGAAAAAATATATTCTGGTCCAATGAAAGTTTGATGGCGATATCCATCAGTGGACATAAAGCATGGGAGGTCCATTGGGAGTTGTGAGGAATGGAGGGACAGCCCTCTTGCTACAGCCTGAAGCATAAACCCATTAAACACCTTTATCAAATATAGAGAGCCATTAACAGCAGTTGGTGAAATATGACTCCCCTCTATCTTCACACTGTAAAACCTCAGGGACTAGAACTCATAAAGCGACTGTAGTGATGTGGTTTCAAATCTCAGAGTGATGCAGGAAGCAGTTTTACTGGTTATTGAACATGTAATGTAATATAAAGTCCAAGCTGTGCTGTGATACCTGCTATTATCCAATAAGTTTGCTTAAGATTTTACTTTTAAGGAAATTTCAATTCAACTTGGGTCTTATGTTCATAACTGTGGCGGCTCACGACAACATAACTCAAGGAAACTGGTGGTGCTCCTGTTGGTCACTGCTCGCCCAAAGCTGACTGAGGAGGAAAACTTTGGAAAGTTTAGACGTGTCCACACAGATTCCAGATGTATTACAGCAACAAATCCATGGCTCTAAACAACATTGCCATGCTGGAGACTTTGTTGCACCGGAAGAAAAACCAAGGCCGTCTGGATCAAACGGTCAGTTCTCCATCTAACAAACACAACAGCGATTACAAAGCTGCTAAAGCATGCTTTTCAGGACATTTTTCTAATATCTGTGACCTCTGTTAAAGTCTACTGCAGATGAATAGGTAGTTTGCTAGTTGGCTAACCTAAGGTTAGGTTTCCCTGTAAGTAGATATCTATGCAGGGCTGCTTCCTGTGTCTACTTTTGTTTGGACTTTATTTGGAAGCTTTTCGCTGCGATTTACATTATTGCGCTGGTGAGAGACAGAGACGGCGAGGGCAAAGTTAGCATGACCCAAGGAATGGCCACAATAGTCTATCTTGCAGAAAATCACAAATATCACAAATTACAGAATTACTTATACAGCTTTGCAAAAAATTGCAAATTTGTGAAGTGTCAACACATTTTTGTGATATCTATTTGGTCAAGTTTTATGCCAAGTGCTATTAATAATATTGTAGTGGTACCTACAATTGAATTGCTCATATAAAAACAACAATGTTAGATGAAAAAGAGAAGGGGAAGCTGTCATTAGTAAGCATGTTAAGGCTTTGACCATTGTTTCTCTTATGTTGAGACCCAAAACTCTATAAAGTTAGCATTAGAAAAATAATTACACATTTTCCATGATATCAGGCTCCTAACATACTGTAATTCTTACTCTATCCTCCCTTCTCCTTGTTTCTTTGTTTCCCCCATCTTTCTTCCCTCTATTTCTTTAAATATTCCTCAATTTCACAGCCAGCCACACCCAGGTCTCCCTCCCTGTAAATCTCTCCTTTTGGCCATTGAGACTTGACCCCCCACAGGCACTAGATGAGGACAGAGAGGTTGGCTTGGTGACCATTGATCCACCGGTTTGCTCATTGATGCCTCCCCCATCTCAGCAGCAGCAGCCCCCCGGGGAGCAATAAGACGCTCGGCAGTGAACACCAGCTCCAGCAGCAAAGGACATTAGAAAGCCACCAGTCAAGGCTTGGCTTTGGCCTTGCTGGATAAATCACGGTGAAGGGTCATGATTTAATGGCTGAATTTATATATTTCTTGGAAAGCAGTATGTCTTGTGGGACGCATAAATCACCTGGTTTATGTAAATGCACACACACAAAAACCACTTTGAGTGCATGAAGACAAATAAATGTTTCTTGGGTATTTTTGACTTCACATTTTTGGCCAGCTTTACATTCAAGGACATTTTATTAATTGCTTTTCCATGTCATTTGGTGAGAGCTTGTGTCCACACACAGCACCTTACAGAACCAATGACTCTTCATCCTTTAAGTACCGAAGGCCCAAATAGGACCTTTAAGGAAATTCTGGTAAATCTCAGTATTTTTCATCTTGGGTCTTTTTGTCATAATTATGTCCATTATGATTATGGGTCATGCTAAGTTTACACTTACCACCTTCATTGTTGAGATCTGGGAAATGTGTTTCCGGCATAACAACGTATATCGGGGGAAACAGCACAGGGTTCCTAAAGGCCAGTTCAGACAAAGATCTGTGATGAGACGAGTTGAAACTTGCAAAGCACCGGGTCTGCAACGTTCTGAAACCTGACAATTCACACCAATGCGACTAGATGAGACGGTGTATCGTTTCCATAGCAACAACTCTCTGTACTTCCATTCTAATTGCTGGCTTTTCATGCTTTTTTTGTAGCTGGATATAATTTGTAGCGTCTTAAAATATTAATGAGTATAGTGAGAGAGAAACAGCTAAACTTAAAAAAAACCGAGAGGGTCGAGATGACCTGCTGAATTAGCTATGAGCTGATTGGCTGTTGAAACAGGCGACGTGCTTTACGTTCTAAAACCAACCACTAGCAGTTTGACAGGCTGATTCACAGGCAACAGCATCAGCCGGCCAGTTCACACCGCTGCAACTTTTCCCTGCGATGTTCCAAAATGGTTTTTGTCTTGTGGCGAATTTTTGGTCTGAACTGGGCTTAAGGCTTTCCATATAAAGTTTGCTTTTACAGAAATCATTTCAAACGCTTGTCTCTGTGAGTCCTTGGAAAGTAGCACCCTGGATTAGCCACGGTAGCTAACTGCATAGTGATCTATATCTGGGTCAACTTGCCGGCTAAGCAAGCTACCTTCTGACTCTTTTTATATGAATTCATGGTTAATTTGGAAGCTGGTTGGCTCTCCCTGTAAATACGGTCTAAACGACATAACCTGAGCATGGCGCATGGCCGAGGTTGAAAAATACTGTAATGTTCCTTTAACACGCTGAGCTCTACAACTACACCTCTAAACACAAGGTGCTATTCCTGTCCTTTCTGAGAGGCAAAGTGTTCAAAAATAGAAGCTTAAATGGGCCAAAGGCAGCTGAGTTTGTTGGAAAACCTCTCTGTTAATGCACTACAAGCTACCGTACAACACAGACCATCACTGAAAGCTTTACAATGTCATCGTACAGTAAGGTCTCCCCTGAACTAATATTAGACCCCTCACACTGTACTACAGGGAGACACAAGTATACAGAACACCTCTGATGACTGTGGATGATTGTGACATTTTTTTTAATGGAAGTTAATTTGCTCTTCTTCACATCTTCTTCACCTCACAGATAAGAACAGCTTGTTGTGTACGTCCAGTCCAACATTCCCACGTGGATTTCTAGCTGTTTGTTCATTTTGCTTTAATGTTAGTTTTTATATAATTCAGGTTCTTGTCCTTATTGACACAGAAGAGTGTAAAGGAACAGTTAAAGTTTTAAAGTCCATGCTTACCTGTGCAGATATTTACATAAATAGTACATACCTGTCTATGTACACTGATAGGTTTCTTTCAGTCATTATGTCCTTTTCTTCATACTGGACCGGCAGCTCTAGTTTTCTATCTGGAGTACAGTACAACTAATGGTGGACAAATCCACAATCCTCTTTAAAGAAAAAACAGTGATTCAGCAAAAGCTACCCTGACAACACAGTCCATCATGGCTTTGAGCAATATTGTAAAAATGCACAGTTGGATTTTTCTCTGTGATGAATTGGGATTGCAACAGATTCCTGCAAAAAAGAAAAGAAAAAAGAAAAGAGCCTCATGTTAGCTTTGGCTCAACCATTTGGTGCTTTTTGTTGTACTGAATAAAGATTGTGGATTGTGGACTATTTCAAGGCGAAGCTGCATGTCCAGTATGAAGAAAGGAATAGTCTTTAGAGAAACTTACCTACAATCTTCAGTGAATTCCTACAAACACCAATGTTGGTGCTCCAAAGTTGTAAATAATTGGTAAGCAGACCATAGTTTATTTAATGTTTTTCATCCAAGAAAAGACATGTTGTTTTTCTAAATTACAGTAGGAAAAGTAAGTTTTGTTATTATATTAAATTACTATTTTGCGTTACTTCACAAAATCAGGTAGGTGAAATATTGTATGATATATGTAGTTCATTCTCTTTTTCCACATGTATACTGTCTGAACCCCAATCAAACATCACACAGAACATTATATGCTACATATTTCGGGTACAGTATTACACGAGAAAAATTACAACATGAAGTATTCTTTCAAAAGCGTACAAATGGTGGAACTACTCACATCTGAAAACCATAAAGAAACGGTGGCTGGTGTTACAAAAGCTCTGGTGCCTAAGAAAATGACCCAATAAACAAATAAAATCCATATAAATTCATATAAATCCAAATCAGTCTGATGGGTATCTGTTAGGTGCACCCTTTGCATCATTTTCTGTTTGTACACAAAGGGACGGTACTTTAATTTCTTGTATGCCATCTACCAAAACAGTAGTAGATGTGGTGCACTACAGTAAGTACAGAGAATGGAATTTGGATGCACTGACAGTCTCGACTGTTTTGGTTTTCATAAATTATTTCTGAATCTTTTCTGATAGAAGCTCATGATTAATTTGGTAGCTGGTGGGCTCACTTCAAACCATCCAAGTCTTTATTTGGGGGATTTTCTCTAAAAGAGTGAAAACAAATGGCATCTTGACAGCCATGTTAACGCTCGGTATACTGAGAGGTTCATTATGACGAGAGAAACCTTTTACGTCACATCCGAGAGAGGTGTCTGTTTCAAAGGACGTGTCTATTTCTGTAAGGGATTTACTCATGTACTTTGCTCAAGGCAGGAAGCTTGTTACATAAATATATTTTTAAAGGTTTTGATGAGTGTGTGTCTTTGTGGGTGTCTGTCCGCGGATGATACGCCATTGTGTGCCTCCCACCTCTTGCTGTTCAGGCCGTTTCCTCACTTGTCTGTCCTGTCCTCCCACTGCTTCTAACAATCCTACCTCCCTCTTAGACACCAGTGGAGGCCTGTGTGAGCATCATCTATCACTGAGTCATAAATGATTGTACTTACATGGGCATTGGGCATTCTTAGAAACAAGGATATCCGCCTTATATAAGAGTCTCTTTCTGTTTATGGATGAATCTGAGCAGGATTGATGGTATTTTAGCAGCACAGGCCCTGCAGGGAGTACAAACAGCGTAAGTTGTTGCGTCTGTGTTCGCCAAACAGTGAGAGCAGAGCATAGAGAGCTGAAAGACTACATGATACATCAACCTAACAAACGTGTGGTGTCAGGCACGACAGCTGTTAGTTTTAACCTGTGTAGTGTGTCATAGTGGAACCCAAGACACCTCATGACATCCCGACAAAAAGACGAGTATGTCAGACTTTTTCTGCCTTCGTCCTAGTTTGACAACTTCTGACGTACTCTGTGACATTGACCAAAAGGAGCTCAGAGTGCTCCTCAACTGTAAACATGGAGAAGAGGAAGAGGACTGATTTGTATGCTGCACACCCACAAACTCACCCTCTTTCTAGCGACTGTTAAGGAAAAAGAAAGACTGCCGTGTGACGACGAACGGTTCCAGGTTCACTGTCATTCATAAAACTGTGATTGCATACGTAAGCTCTGACGCTGTCAGACAAAACAGTGAAGTTGGTCCTTGGCACATTAGAAATCACCTCTGTATGATACCTCTCACCTCTCATCTCAAAAGACAAAAACATCAAGTAGCTGCACCCCAACATAACACACTGATCCAAGATCTCCCACTGGTGGTTATTTGGGTTGAAATCTGGTGACTGCGAAGGCTGCTGCATGTGGTGCATATAATATTTTACCAAACCATTAAGCAAGTTCTTGTATCATGTCGATGGAGGCATTGGATGAAACCACTTCCACTAGGATTAAATATTCTTATCACAGGAAAATAACTCTTGATGTGCGGTGACCCTTCTCTCTTCTGTCTTTATGCTAAGCTAGGCTAACCACCCAGTGTCTGTATCTCCGTACTTAACGTCAAGACATGAGCGTGGTATCATTCTTCTCATCAAACTCTCTGGACGAAAGTCAATAAGCGTACTTCCCAAAATGTTTAACTTCTTTAACATATAAACTGTTTTAATGTTGCAGCTGGTTGAGGTGGAGGTAAATTTAAATACTTAACATAATTAATTAAAGGCTTATCTTATCTTATCTTATCTTATATATTTGGGTCGTTACATCTAATGCAAGGTGTCATCTTTTGTGAGATGATCATGTAGTCTGCAAAGGAACTAGTAGCTGCAGCTGTAAAATAAACGCTGGGCAGCAAAAAGGTTAATATTGTTAGCTTCAACCAAAAAGGGATATTAACGTTTATCTTCCTTTACTGTGGAGGATGGCAACATTTGTACGGTCTGTAGAAAGCTCTAACTCCAGTGCAGACGAACTTTTCGAGTCCACACCGGAGCCAGCGAGCTAGCACAACAACAACAACATGTACCAGACGGAAACAGGAACTAACTGCCACCTACGTAGTTCCAGTAGCAAGGTCACATTGTCATAACAAATTATCATTTATAGTGTAATTATCTCAACATGACTGACATACTAAATAACATGGCCATAGGAACTATAATAGTTCCAGTACTACAATAGTTCCCAATGAAATGTAGTGAATGAAGTATAAAGTAACACAAACTGGAAATATTCTAGTGAAGTATCTCAAAATTGTAAACTGCGTAAATGTACTCCTTTCCAAAGGATTGCAGTTGAAAATTAGCCGGCTAACGCAGACATGTTCACAGAAATACTGATTAATGTGTGTTGTCTTTATAAATCAAGAAAATAAAATGAAAAACAAAATGACTTTCTACCACTGATTACTCCTGAAATATGAACTTTGAAGTCTGAGTCACTGCGGGATCTGGAAGATATCATCCACAAATTCAGTTTCACTCCAGGAAAGCAGAGCCAGCGCGTACAGATCCAGACATAAACATCTGACCAATCAAATAACCTGACAGACTATAGGAGCAACAGTGTACTTGAATCAATAGACTCGAGGCCAGTCGAAAAACATACACAGCAGCCTTTTGTGCCACTGTACACACACATTACAATCATCCCTCACAGACATAAAAGAGGACAACACAAACAGCATCTTTTTTTTAAATCTAATTTTGAAAGAGACTGAGTTTGTCAGCTCCATTATACCTCAACAGATGAACAGTCTTTCAGATGTCTCTCCATTAAATACGCCATTAGCAGCAAGAGAGATACCAGAGGATGCCGTTTGTTTAACTGTTTATTAATGTCACACGTGTTCAGCACATCTTGCCTTCACCTTCAGATCTGCAGGAGTGTCAACATTAATGCGAGCATGTGTGAACGTTAACGGCCTCATCAGGGCTCTTATAGTGGTAATGCATTTTAACTGAAGTCTGGGTTGAAGGCGAGGAGCTGTGTTCCTTAATATTCGGATGAATCATCCACATTGAGTCATAGATAAAACAAATAAACAAACAGACAGAACAGAGTTGCTGCTTTTAAATTGGATTGGATGAATGTTCAGGTTCATTGTGAGCAAAGATGAGTGGTTATTTGACGTTCTGTTGCATCGTCTCCTCGGGGGATTCAGGTAAAATCAGCCTTTTACTATATAACACTAGGCTGTGAAGTGGGGGAGAGAAGAAGCAATTGAAGCAAAGCAGATTCAAAGTAAATCCTACTGTATGTGCTCTGATGTGCACATGTGAAGTAGCAGAGAGACTGCAAGTGTATTTCACTGAAGAGACAAATCGCTTTACAATGTACCTCTCATTCACACTCACACAGCGATGGCCTGATCAGTGGGAGCAATTTAGAGTTCAGTATCTTGTTCAGGGACACTTCGTCATGTGCACAGAAGAAGCCGAGAACTAAACCAACCCCTGCGATTAATGGACGATCTGCTCCTCCAGAGCCACAGCTGCCCGAAATGAAACAATGACTATGAGGTTAAAGTGCTGACTTGCATCATTAATTCAAAGGTGCTTACATCCACATCAGATTAACAGTGTTACACAAAGTCAGAGCTGACTGATGATGATGTATTTGACAGTGTAGCCACGTTTCTTGTGGCTGAGAACTGCAAGCATCTCTGGGTTGTTGCAGCCTTGTTTCTTGTTCTGTGCTCTTTGAGAGAATCAAAAGGTTTTTTTTAGACAGAAAGAAAACACAAAATAACAAGCCTAAGAGTCTCTAGCTAAGCTAAAATGCTCACACTGACAACGCTAACATGCTGATGTTTTGCAGGTAATATTTACCAGGTTTACCATCTTCGTTTAGCACGTTAGCATGCTAACATTTACTAATTAGTGTGTCATTAGTTTTGAAGGTATTTGGTCATAAACCAAAGTACTGCTGGTGGCACTAGAGGAAAAGTTAAGGGACCACCAAAGTTATTACAATTCATCCTGAGGAGAACATAAATGTCTGTATTAAATGTCATGGCAATCCACCCAATAGTTTTTGAGACATTTTACTCAAAACCACAAAATTCAACCTCATGGTGGCGCTAGAGGAAAAGTCAGACGATCACCAAAGTAATTACGATTCATCCTCTGGGGATCATGAATGTCCGTTCCAAATTTCATGGCAATCCATCCAATAGTTGTTGAGATATTTCAGTCTGGACCGAAGTGGTGGACTGATAATAAAGTGTCTGACATTGCCATCCTTAGAGCCACGCCACCAGCGTACCTAAAAAAAGGGCTGCAGTTTCTACACTGTTCCTCCGACGTGGATGTAAACACCCTAAAATTAAAGCTGAGAGTCTGCACTTGTTTCATTCTAAAATTAATGTGCAGCAGCAGGAGTACGGAGCTAACACAATACAAATGTGTCAGTGTCTTCATACATTTGACTGCATGCTGCTGCTCTGACAGGTTCTATAGCACAGTGGGGCTTCTCATCCTGTATGCACATGCTTAATAATATAAACTTCCTGTGGGTGTTGAACACACACTTGCTTTTACTCAGATTTCAATGCAGTCTTCTCTAATATTGGCTGTTTGGACAGAAAAGGCCTACACACAATATGTGTGTTAAAACTACACTGTCCTCTTCCTAACCTGTTTGTTATAATGAGCGAGCCGATTCTTGGCTGTGCTTCTGGTTCTTTTCCAGCGTGGAAGTCAGGGAATTTAAATTTTGAAAACAATAGGATGGATCTGTAGGATGAGCAGAATAAAGTATTTTGTTCCAAAAGAATCCAGGCCATTTCCACACGTGTAAATCCAATTAGAGGGACCAGAGGAGTTGGCTTTCCCCTGCTGATGTCTGACACATTTACAGAGCCTCATAAAGAGGCATCCCAGGCTGCACACTATTAACCATGAACTCTCCTGAGCTAATCGACAGCATGCAAAACCCCAGCGACCCTTTCCCTGCTGCTTTGCAAAAACCAAACAGAATATGCAAACAAATGCACTTGTCTGTTTTTCATTAAATGAATAGACACCACTGCAGATTTTCTTTTAATTTAGCAGACTTGCTCTACACACAGTGATACAAAACAAACACAAGCAGAGCAACAGATGAAGTCATTCTCATTTGAATATCACTGACCTCTTTTTCTCCCCTGCTAGACGTGTCTGCAAAGTATTTTTCAGCACTGCATGGGCTCTGTGTTACCTAACTGTAACAGAAGCATAATTGCACAGAGACATTAAAGATGTTTTATTTAAAAAGTCTACAAGATGGAGAGAACTTGGAAATATTCACAAGTTTATCTGGCATCACAAATTGCCTATAAGGTGAAGGTTCACAAATGATTCAAGCTGTCTGATGGCAAGTCAAACATAATGGAATAAAAGTTCATTCAGTCCACAGAACAGAACCCTTGTTGAGTTAATCTTGAGGCACTGACACATTCAATTATTTTTGAAGCAGTAATTTATGACTTCAAACCCATAGTGGAAGTCATAAAGTGTCAATGAAGATTAGGACTCTTAAATCTGAGAACTGTTAGTCTAACCGTGATGAGTCAGGGATTGTCGGCTGAGCTCAGCAGATTCAGCGGTGCTCCCCGGCCCAGTGACCCACTGTCCGACTGATCCAGTTTTAACCACACCTCCTCCTCTTATGTCACTCAATGCGTCACCCCCTCCCTCTCCTTTCTTTTGCACGCCACACTGCGACACGGCCGCCCATAAACCTCGGAGCACTGCAGTGATAAGCTGGGAGAATCACTTATTACAGAGCCTCACTGGACTCAGACACACACGTGTACATAAAGAGCAAGACAAACACAAAACCAATATTTCATGATAAATGAAATGGACAACCATGAAGGAAAAAATGCACACACAAAGATGTTTAAACAGACAACATGCAAAAACACACATGCATGTCAAGGCGAATGACGTGTGAGAAAGGCCAACCATTGCATGTAACTCTTAACATTTTCCACCACGAGACAGATGCATCTAATGCTACTGAGGAGCCTCCCAGTCAGATTAAACTAAACCTATTAAGGGAATCAAATCTAACACTGACCTATGCTCAGCTGTGGCACTGACCTGAAGGCTTTCTCAGCTAATCTCGCTGCAGCCAAAATTATGTTACATTATTTACTTTCTCCCCCTGTAGGTGATGACTCCTCCATCCTTGTCTCGGCCTGGGTGGCCGGCAGTGTAATATACACTTATTCCACAAGATATCACATATTGCACTGGAGCATTCACCACTTTGTATGGTTCTTTAGCTCCTGGACTGATGGTCGTACATCACATTTAGGGACAGTTTTGGGGTTGCACCAACTATTTGTAAGTGTCATGATCTGGCATAAAAACACTTATAACTACGCCAGGTTTGAACTCACGAGGAGCCGGTGCAACTGGACTGATGGTCAGGATTAGATCGTTAGTTGTTACATTAGGATACCAGGGAGGGGAATGGGGTTGAAAGCACATCGGGAATCCTCATTTATTTTTCAAGACCTTTCTCAGCTGGACAAATGTTACAAATCCCAACACTTAAAGGGAACCTTTAAGTTTATACATTTGCTGCATTTGAGAGCAGTTTTGAGGAGTTAACCACGTTGGCATTGATGAATTCTACATGTTGCTGCATTTGAGCAAAGATTGTTTTTCAGAGAAGTGTTTGGTAATTAGTCGTGCCTATCTAAGTGCCTATCAGAGGAGCATAATTAATGTATACCATCAGGAAACAAGCCATTTATCATCCAGGGTGCAACACATCCGAATGTGGCATATGGGTTGAATCCAACATCGTCCCCTCAGGTGACTCAGACAAGAAAACAAATGACAACGCAGTGGCACCTTAAGAGGGCTGTGGGCCTCGCGAGGAGAGAGAGACTCATTAATCAGTGGCCAGAGGGTTCAATAACTCGACACTTTGACACTCCTGCCAGCTGCGGAGCTGAAGACTGCAGATACTGTTTGTACTGACTTCACAAATGAGAAAAGGCATTATGTTGCAGAATCCCTAATGTGGTTTGGGGATGCAGCGTGATTTATAGTTTTTATGAGACGAGCAGGAGGTGCTGTTTCTGTTACACAGGCAATTACTGTAGTTTGGGTTTTACACTGAGGAGAAAAACTCATAACAGTGTGATGTGAAAGGAGGGAAGATTGGTAAAAAGCAATAAAGTGCTGAACATTTCTGTTAAGATCAACTTTTTATGTAGTTTTTTTACAGCTCCCATTTCACACATGGCTCACTAATGGCACTGTGCATAGAAAGGAGAGGAGTATGTATGACTGATCACTCAGTGTCTGCAGGTTTTAGGACGTCAAAGATTTTTATGCCCTTTTAAAGCGATTTAGAATAAAAACAGAGAAATTTTGCAGCAGAAATTAAGCTCATACATGGAAAACAGATTCCCAAACACAATCTTGCTTGCAAAGGTTTAGAAACCTGTAAAACTAAATTTAAAACTTAAATCTGGATTAATATAATAATATAATAATGATTTAAATAATTATATTAACAGATTTTTAAAGTGGTAAGCAGAGTCCTTAATTGAAACTGTCTCAGAAAATTAGACTTCAAATGAATCAACACTTAAAAATGCATTAATCAACACATGGTTGCTCTTACAAGACATATCCTCACATAATTAATATCAAATTTAGTTATCCACAGTACACTGAATGATGTTGTTATGGTGTTGTGTGTTACGGCAACAGCTGGAGTGTAACCACACTGCCTGAAGCCTATAATGTGTGAGCAGTTGGCAGTGAATCTCTCTGGAGAGTCTGAACCACAGGTAGTCCTCATTTGTGAGAATGAGTAAGATGTATGAGAGGACACGGGGCAAAATATGAAATCTCACAGGTAATGAGGACCGCTCCAGTGGCTCCAGATGTTGGGGGGGGTCCTGGAACAGCTGGTATTTAGCTGTAATTGCCACATTAAGCTTTTCTGCTCTCAAGTACGTCTAGTGTTCTTTGTCGGTCCACGGGGAAACATACTGTCTGCGTCACTCAGCTGCTTCCCCTGATTTTGCTGACACAACACCTTTTTAAAGAGGGAACAAGCGCAAACACACTCTCTTCCTGGTGCACTCAGTGGATCAAGTGAGGTGATGTGCTGATTCTCTCATTAACACAGATTAAATAGATTGAGATGTGCAAGTTTAAAGCTGCATTAATACATTTGTGGCCACTAGGGGGCAGAAATATTCAAAAACAAGCTGACAGACACACAGCTCTGACATGTTATCACCTTTTAAAGGTGTTTTGGCTAATGTGCTAATGACCAGTTACCTAATTACACATCCAGCAAATACAGAGCAATTTTAAGGTCAGGATATGGCCAAAAGCAGTTAATACGAAAGTGTTTATAGCTGTTTGAAATGGCCACAATCGAAAGATTTCCTCAAAGAGAGGGGCAAGACATAATAAGTCGTTTAATGAACAATCTTTCCTGGAAGACATTTATAGTATTGAATTTGTTTGTACATTCAAAATTTTCATGGAAAAATAAAGACAGCTGATGAGACAAGTTTAAAATTCAACCTCCACACACTCTGCCAATCTCTGTGTGAAGTGGTGGGAGGGGGTTTCAATATGTTGCTTATTTTGGACATAACCCACTCAAGCGTCTCCACATCTGCAAGGTGGGCGACGAGTCTGCAGCTGAACAGCGGCAGATAGCGCAGAGATGGAGTATGGCTGTGCTGAAAAATCCCGTCACTAATACATCTTATCGCTTTGTTATCACGAAAGGGAAGGAAAGAACAAGAAACAATATGTGAAAGAAAAAGACAGTGAGATAAAGAGACAGACAGGAGCATGGCTGAAGCTTTGGATTGCTATTCATTACGGTTGAGTTCAGGTGAAGAGAGAGAGAAAATACAGTGTGTCAGAGAAACTGATTGGAAAGTGTTGTGTTGTGCAGCTACTGTTTGAGAGGCTCAGCTGTGATTGGAGTACATGTTCTTCCTCCTCACTCCCACGCTGTGCTGCTTCTCACTCATCACTCTTGAAATTACTGGAATCCATCTGCTGTCACGTGGATGCTGACAGTCTCTGAGAGCTGTATGACAATACCGTAGCACATAAAAAGTAGACCACCGATGGCCTTCATGTTCCTGCAGAGATACAGCTGTAGGTCTACTGTAAGTAAGAATGTAGGGTCTCTAAGCTTGATAAGGTAAGTAACCTTGAAGATATTGAAAAATAAAATATATGTCAGAAGGGAAAGAATTATGGCGGCAAGAAAGACAAGCAACTACACCTCCTGGTGCTGCATAGAGTGCTGCAGTTGTAGCCTTTATGGGCAGTTAATAGTCCTTAAGTTACTGCTTCTTGTGTTTGGTGTTTGGCTGGCTACTGGAAAATGCATTTTCATTCTTGTTTCTTAAAGATGCACTAATCAATATTTTATAGAGTATTAAAAATGTATCAAATGACTGTGGGTTCATACGAGAAAAATGTTTCGCAATACACAGAGAATTGTGGAGCGTTTTAGCATCTTTCAGCTCATTGTTTTGGATTTAGCGTGTGCAGCTTTTACTATTTTGGTTCAGCCTCTGCGCTTTAATCAGCCTTGTTTGCAGCAAGAGGAAGCTGTTTTCAGCTCAACGCTACCTGCTCAGCACCAAACGGCAAACCAGACAGAGTTAGCAACTAGCTGGTTAACATGGCAGAGTGTTTAGCAAATAAGTTAGAGTAGGTGGAGACCAAAACAAAGCTAAAAGGAGAGTGAATAATGGACTTACATTCATCAGGTGGAGGGGACCAAGACTCCAAATGAATGTCGCTATCTGCTGGATATGTGAATAATCAACTGTTTAAGACTATATAAGATGTCAATGTTGTGTTTATTGTGTATTCCAGTGCCCACATGTGGCCGCTCTAATAAGGTAAAAGTTTCATTTTTAAGGCACTAATAGTGTTGCAAATTAATTCCACATACAGCATATAAATGGGCACATCATCCTCGCAAGAGAGCTGAATCCTTTGTTGAGCCTATATAGTAAGGAGATCAATAATTCAACATCCATGTGTTTCCCACAGTGAATAGGTCACATCAGCTGCTTGTACTCTTCTGCAGCTCATACGAATACAAACACACACACACACACAGCAGTGATCATGTTTCTCATAATATTTCATTTAGTGCATAGACTGTATAAATGTAGAACTTTGATTTGTTATTGTGGCGTTTGAAGAAACACTAACCATGCTAGATTGTCGTTTCACTTTCACTGCTTTAAATTCAAATCAATACTGCTTCTTTAGAGAGCAAAGAAACTGCTGCTCTAAACTTTGTGATAAATACTGTATCAATAACAAGTGTAAGGAAGTATCTTTCAAGATATTCCATAGAATCTACCCAGTAAAACTTGTGTTAGAAAGATTCAAACTGGATATTGATTTCTAATTTTTCACTACAATATCATTCTGGATTGATGTAGCCAACTTTCTAAAAAAGTAAAGTTAAGATGAATGTTGAAGACCTTTAATTTATTAAACGAATATATCATGATGCATACAACATGAACTCTGGCATTACAAAATGTACATGTAATTTTTCTTTTGTTTGGTTTTGTCTGTATCTGTTTGTACCTCTGTATCTGAACATGTGCACAATAAAGAAAGTTACGGCTTAATCAGTGACATCACAACAGGTGTGTTGCCAAAGACCTCTGATGGAAAACACCTGCTGTGGCATCGATGAGGTGCAACGATATCTTAGAGCTGATTTTCTGAACCTCTACTTGTGCTGCTGCTATACTTTGTGCTTCTACAATAATCACCCAGATGGATTTTGTTTTGCAGTAATTACTGTGTACCTCTACATGAACCCAGTTATGGCTACGCACCAAAGCAGAACTCATATGGACTTATAAAGTGGACTTATTCCATTGGACTTAATTCACTGGACTCGTTTCTTGGACTTCTTTTACTGAACATCTTGTGTTGGATTTGTTACATTAGCATTGGTCCAACTGCAGTGTAATCCTATTGTTATATTACAGTTCCATTGAAGAGAGGGGATCTTTCTTTGGATTTCCTCTCCTGAAGTTTCTTTTCCTTCCTTTTGTGTTTCTAAGAGAGCTTTAACTGGATCAGGTACTGCTTTTTTTGTTTTTTAAAGATGTTGCATGTGATATTGGGCTACACAAACAGACTTCACTTGACTTGACATTTGACACTGAATATTGTTTTGAGATGATCATTTTTCAAGTTGAGGTTCAAAGTTCAGTCTTGACCTTAGAAACATCAGTTGACAAAAATGGACCTCATGGTCCAATTTAGTAGCTGTTCAGGATTGGGTTGCACCAGCTATTCGTATCCCATTAAAGTCCTTCCTAAGCTTACTAACTTCTGTACAAGCTAGTTTCAAACTAGTCATTCGCTAAATTGGGTTGCACCATTAAAATCTAAGAAATGTCTTCGCATGTAGAGGCTTTAGGAATGTGTAAATTGGTTGCTACAAAACATCTGTAGTGCTATGTAAGCTATGTTAACAGTAACTCACTGTAGCATCATGAGCTGTGACAGAACTTCCAAAAATAACTATTTTAGCAAAAATATTAAACTTACCTGACAATCCTTTCTAAATGTGGGTATGAATTTGCTTAATTTATATGTGCATACTAGGAGAAATGCAGTGTATGCGAGTTTCAGATCTAGTAATACTCATGTAGTTTAGAATGAGAGGGAAATATCTGATTACACTAACCAATGTTATAAGTGTAACGCTTGTAATTTGAGGTGTATTGTGTTTTTTGGGCTGCTGGAGGAGCATTTTGATTAAGTGTCGCAATGCTCTTCAATCTAAACGGGTCGTGTTAGCAAGTTAATGTTACTTTTATCAGTTGGTTCAGTTAGCTACGTAGAAGTTTCGCCTGGAAGTAAATATTAATAACTAATTTCTATGTAAGAATTATGTTTGTGATGGCAACCCGTTTTAATTTAGTGATGCAAAGATCTCCACTTAGTAAACACTTGGGTTTGCTGTTCTTAAGTTTGCACTTAAGCTCCTGGAGCTGCCATCTTCATCAGCAGGTGGACTTAGTTGCTCGTTGTCATGGAACTGTAGGTTGTTCAAATTACCATTTCTTTTCTGAGCGCATTAAAAATTGAGGTTCAAAGTTCAGTCTCGACCTTGAGAACAGCAGCTGACAAAACAATCTCACATCAAGGTCCATATCGTGGGTTGAGTAATGCACAAACTCACGCCCAAAGAAAAATATTCAACAAGAAAAATAGTTTAAGGACTGCAGCCATCGTCTGTGTGACTGGCATCCACAGGCTGTACTGTAGAGGGGCAGTAACCATGGCAACAATCAGCCTCTGGCCAGCCATCAACAGTTTAATAGACAGCAAATTAAATATAAAATTAGAAAAATCTTCCACAGTTTGTTTGTCGGTGGTAGCAACATCTTATCACAGCGACGGGTCTTTGTAAGAGGCATAAAAAAATCAGATGAAAAGTCAAGGTATTACCGAAGTAAAGTT
This sequence comes from Macquaria australasica, assembly GCA_005408345.1. Taxonomy (NCBI): domain Eukaryota; kingdom Metazoa; phylum Chordata; class Actinopteri; order Centrarchiformes; family Percichthyidae; genus Macquaria; species Macquaria australasica. Next base: position 115,934 of record SEMN01000311.1, read on the forward strand.
CATCCGAGATTGTGAATGGCAATGCCAAATTTCATGGCAATTCATCCATTGATTGTGAAGATATTTTACTTTGGACTGAAGTGTTGGATCGACAGATCGACCAAACAACATGGGTTCAAAAAAAAGAGAGAAAATGCCACATTGTTCCAACCAGCAGCAGCCTAAGCACAGTAATGGAGTTTGAGAGAACAACATGAAACAGCATTACAACTCCCCGGTCTGCCACTTATTTTCCTCCCTGCCACATTAAGTTGAAGGAGCAGAAAGAGCAGATGACACGCTGAGCAGGAAGGAGATTAATTTTGCGCTGTAAGTGGAGCAGAGCTGATGGCTGGAGAAAGGGGGCGATGGTAGGGGCACAAAAGGATGTCATCTGGAGGGTATTTTTAGAGTGTGAGGTGCACTGATAACTGGCTGCCATTGCAATCTGCCTGCAGGTTCCCAGCAATAATAACTGCTCTCATTCTGAAGATTCACTCAGAGTGAAATCCTCTCATGCAGAGAAACACAGGCAGGCTGATTGACTCTCTCACTCTCTTACACACACAAACACACACACACACACTGGCACACACTCAAAAATATGGACGTTCATAAGTGACAATGATAAGTGAGGACAAAAAACGAATTCAAGCTGTCAGCACGGCAAGATTTGAGAGTGAAGGACAGATTTGTGACTTATGGGAGCAAAATTTGGTCTGGTCTGTGCTCTGATTGAAATCTGCTCTCAGAATTTTTCGGTTTCGGCAAAAAAGATGAAATACTTGAACTCCAGCAGAAGAAGCTTATTGAGATTTCCACTCAATTTATGTTTCAGCCATCAGTTAAGTTCATGATCTTTGGGTAGTGACCAAAAAGAAAGACACTGTGGATATATGTAGTCAAAATATGTTTTCTTTTGCAGGGTGTCTGGGATCACCCACAGGGACAGGTCAAAGCTCCCAAAAGGAGTCGCAAGATAAATTGTGACTCTGGTCGTCAGATGATGAACAGAAAAGAAAAGCAGAATAAAGCATACAAGCTACACAAACGTATGTTTATCTTTTTAGACGCCCCCCTAATCTTTGTTTTTTTCTTGCAAATTACAGACTCATTTTTATGCCTTTAGGACAATAAAAAATATTTGAATAAAACAGGGGGAAAAAATTCACATTAACGTTTTTAGTTGAACTGGTCACAACTGGTTGACATTTGCAACCAACGAGAAGGGTTGCAAGTAGAAACTGTTTTGTTTTAAGGGGTCACAAGCCAGGAAGATTGTGTTAAAGGACAGGTTAGGCTCTTAATACCAGACTCACATGCCATGCTGTGAAGGTTCAAACGGTTATTGGCAGCTGTAATCATTCTTCCATACTAAGCGATCCCTCCCTATCAGAACTACACTGTAAAAAATGGAGGACAAAATCCACAGTCCTCGTTCTGTGCAAAAATGTGTTCCAGAGCTAATATGAGGCTTCAACAGGCTAACTCAGACATCTGCATTGGGATAGAAATAAATAAGAAATCAGAACCTACCCTTTGAGGAACTTGTATATCTGGAAAAAGCATGAGTAGAACCACTGCTGCTTTGCATTAAAATAAGGACAAGTGGTTCAGGCATCTGATCAGGATGGACAGATGTATGTTTTAGCAGATTCTAAGTACTTGAGAATAAGAGATGATATTTTCTTAACAGTTAGGGTCTAATAGGATTGCTCTTCACCTCCAGGTCAAATAAAATGGATTTCACTCTGCTCTCAGTGGGTTTTTGCATGTGTAGACACAGAATGCAAAACACTGCATGCAGCTTTGAAGATACTGAGCAAAGGACACACTTCCTCTTGGATCAAAACATTGATTACTCTGTTTAAACTTATCAATCTGCCCCTCAAACCTTGACTTGCAGATTGATTAATGCTCAAATTTGATTTGTGCTCAGTCAGTTTTGGTGAAACAGAGAAGAAACATTCTCTGGTTACAAGTGAAGATTTACTGCTTTTCTCTGTTTTATATCATTATAAACTGAATATCTTTGTGTTTTGGCCTGTTAATCAGACAAAACAATACATTTGAGGAACTTGAACTCACTATTTTTTTTTACTTTTAATTGCAGCCATACTCTTGTCTCTCACACATACACAGAGACACTCACTACAGCATACTAATGCGAATATATACTTGGATATGTACAGTCTATAATACACTCATACGCCTGCATTTTCTCTCACATGCAACAGTCATGTTTACCTCCTTTCTGAGTTATTTTAGGGACAATAGCGCCACCTGCTGGTAATAAACGTTTACACAGAAGTGAGAACGAAATAAAGCACTTGACAAGCTGCTTTGCTTTAGTTTAAATGATTTACCAGTATTTTATGGACACGCACAAAAAAAAGGAAAAAAATTAGAAAGATTAAACTGTAAAAACCTGTCAAAGTGAATGTGGACGTCTGAAATGTGGTTTTTACGACGAAGCGAGCGAACACTTCGTGACTGCTCATTTCATCTGCATCTTCTAAAGATAATTTCAGACTTTCACACCCTGCCCTCGGTTTAAAAAATAAATAAATAAATAAATTTTAAAAAACCAGCAAAAAAATAAAATAAATAAATAAATAAATAAAATACAAACTCACCACGTGACTCGGACGTCCGGGCGCTCAGCGGAAGTGTTAGCGAGCAGCAGCAGCAGCAGCAGCACAATGTTTTCCTCGACGCCGCAAACGAGTCGCCGCTCCTGGGTGTGCCGCTTACTGCTGGCGGTCTGTTTAACGGCGCCGCCGGCCTCGGCAAAGCGGGACAGCCTCAGGGAAGTGACCGACGGCAACTGGGAGGAAATCCTGACAGGAGAATGGATGATTGAATTGTCAGTGTCCTGCTAACGTCCACTGCTAACGGCTAGTCGGCTAGCTAGTTAGCTAGCTAGCTAGCTAGCTAGCTTGTCGGTTAACCGGGGCTGTTTGAGCTCGTAGAAACGGGGCGTGATTTGCGGTGTCCGGTCAGATTCAAGCCCGAATGATTTGCCTTATCCGGCTATTATTATTATTATTATTATTATTATTATTATTATTATCGTGTCTTCCTCTCACTTAGTCCTGACAAGTCGCTAAAAAAAAAGGGGGGGGGGGGTCTAGCTGCGCTAACGGCTGCCATCTTTTAGCTGACCAGACTACCGCGGAGCTGCATGCTAAGTAACGGTCAGGTCTTCGGCTTGTACTCGGGTGGTTGTTTAAACGCTGCTGTGAGCGACTGTGCAGTTTATCTGAGGCTTTCCCTGTGAATCTTGACCCCCCCCCGCAGCTACGCACCCTGGTGTCCAGCGTGCCAGCAGCTCCAGCCGGCGTGGAAGGAGTTCGCGGACTGGGGGGAGGACATGGGGGTCAACATAGCCAAGGTGGACGTGACGGACCAACCCGGTAGGCAAGAACGAGCTTTCCCAGCTGGCGAAGTGTCTCCCTGTGACCACTGTTTTCTCTGATGGTGCAGACCCCTCTTCTCGTAATGTTGATCATAGGACGTGTTTTTAATACTTAGGTTGAATATTAGAAACGGGGTGCAACACAATTCAGCAGCACTTACAAACCACAGCCTCCAAAATGACCTTAAAGTCGAGTCAACACCTCTCTAAAACACTTTAAACAAAAAACTTCATCATAACTGTAATGAAGGCAGGATTTATTGCAAAGCCGTGGACCCAATGAACTGGCATTTTTGTAGTGTTTACTTTAGATACACCAGGAATTCAAGTATTTGCATACTGCTTAATATTACATTTAAAAAGGCAGCTACGAAGTGAGTTACTCAGTTTTATACCAATAAAGAGTGGACCATATGGATTAAATCCTCTATTTTGGTAAATGTCATTCAGTAACATATTGATAGATATTATGATGCACTTTGCTTTCTGGAAAATCTATTGAGAGACTGTTTATATATAAATATATAAACAATTACTCAGGAACGTCTGGTCTAGGCAAGTCCAGTAAATTGAATGCCCGACTCCATCCAACATTGCCATGAAACATTCCTACTCATTGATCCAAAACAACCAGAAGTATCAAAGAGACAGTTACCGCTGTCTTGATAGTATGGCGAAATCTCACAGTATATAATGTCATATATATATATATATATACTGTAGTCCAGCACTTATGCCTATAACCAGTTTAGGTCAGGCGTTAGAGGCCATTTAATTAGAGTTTTGAAGGCAACTTATTGAGGTACAAAGACGCCAGATAGCTGGTACCGGATTTGTTGATGCATCAGTTTCCATCACTGCAAAAATATGTGATTATTTGGCAAATTGAATTGTCTCAGAAATCCTAACAGCACGCTTATCCATAGGAAAACTGCACTAGTAAAAAGGTGCAGTCTGACGCACACTTAACCGGTTATTTGGTTAACAACACTACAGTTTACAGCCTGATAAGTGACACCTTTTTGAAAGTAAAAGAAGGTCAGTATGAGCTTTAACAAAGTTGTATTCATGTCAGGGCTACTATATTTTAATGTGTTAACTTTTCTCCAGCCCTGTATAAAATGTCAGTATTAACGTGAGCCAGTGTTGCACTGCAGCTGCTGTCGGACATTAATTCAGCCAAGTCTGAAATTCAGTTTAGTTACAGTCAAAATGTTCCTTCCTGCACGCTGACTGTTCTCGTCTCCTCCCTCTGTAAGGTCTGAGTGGGCGATTCATCATCACTTCACTTCCTACTATTTACCAGTAAGTTCTTTGGTATTTTGTGGTTTTTATTGCTTCCTCTTTTGTTGTGGCTGCTTGTGGTGTATGTAATGCTGATGTGCGCCATCTTGACAGAAAGAGATCTAGTGGGTTTAACTAAGTTAAGAACCTCGTGTACTTTTAGCTCACCAATTCTCTGTTCTTCCGTCTTGTATTATGTCACATTAACATTTTGAAAAGACTATATCTTGTTCTTTGCATAATTTGCTTATAGACAATCATCAGTAAGGGGGGAAAAACGTATTTGTTTGCATAAATGCAGTTTGAGTTTCTAAAATTTGCCATATTTGGGTTTAACATTATGGATTTAAACCATTGGACTGGGGACAGCAAAATATTTTCACTCAAGGGGTACAATAATGTTTATTCATCCATCTATCTATAATTTATTTGGATTAGCCATTCGATCTTATGACATGACAAGAAATGGTGAAAAATGCAGATCAGAAGTTGTTCAACCAAAAAGTGTGATTCAATTAATAGAATTATATAAAACGGAGGAAAAACAGCAAATCGTCCGTTTTGAGAAGGTGGTGCTAAACTTGCTTTTTTTTTTGCTTTATAAAGGACTTAAATGGTAATCCATTCTCACCATGTTCACTGATTAATTTTCTTGATTATCACCTGATTGTTTCAGCTCTATTTCAGTCCTCACTGTCAACCAGAAACAGCCTCACCAAATGTAACACCAACAATAATCAGTAACAGAAAGTCATTTGTTAACCGGTGCATAACAGCAGCCCTTTGAATGAATCCTGTGATGGCAGAGTTTCCTTTTGGTAAAGTAATTTTTGGTCCTAAAAATGCACATTCAAGTCAAGTTGTGGCTGTATACTTTGCAGAATGCATAGTTGCTCTCTAATTTAGATTGTTCATATAATGCATTTAAACTGTTTGCTTCATTGCAGATATTTTGGCTGTTACACCACTGGTCTAATCGGCCATTTTGCTTTCTTATTCTGTTGGCTGTCAGTCAGCATTGACTGTCACTGTCACACTCTGTCAGGATCACAGCAGCTAAACACACACACTTTTTTTTATAGTGTGTCAGTCAGATTTTCTTTAAAGAAAAAAATGTTGGTCAGGATAAAACACTGCACTGTTCCTAAAAGCGACTATAATGTCTGCGTGTTTCAGCTGCAAGGACGGCGTCTTCCGGAAGTACCAGGGAGCTCGAACTAAAGAGGACTTCCTCAGCTTCGTTGATGAGCAGAAATGGAAATCAGTGGAGCCAATTTCCTCTTGGCTGGGGCCATCTTCGTTTCTGTGAGTTTACAATCATGAGGATGATAACGGTTGCTGATGGGGTCACATAGGACTGATTTTCCATTTCCCTACAAACATTATGATATATTATACATCAAGACCGAAAGCAGCTCTTCTGGTAGTGTCTTTCTGTTGGTTTAAAATCAGAACCACAAGCACATGTTGTTGTTTTTTTGTGGGTGTTCAGGCTTTGTCGCGATGTTACAGTTTGACAAATCCATGTTAAATGACACGCTGTCGTTTCCTCCTCTCTCGTCAGAATGAATTCAATGTCTGCTTTGTTCAAGCTCTCCATGTTTATCCGGGTAAGTGAGGATTTCACTCTTGGTACTGCCGACTGTCAACATGTCGGCTATTATTATTTAGAAGATGGTTTTTATTTCATTTTCCACAATGTTCTCAGTGCAAAAACGGCATGAGGAAATCAGATGTGCCATATACAGTGCATGTTAAATAAAACAAATCCAGTTTTACAGGATAGACAATAGACAGAGGAGACGATACATATTTTAGGACAGAAGGCTAAAATTACAGGATACTTCCTGCTGTTGAAGTAAATCATCCTCCCTAGAATCTCAGGTTTTTTAATTTAAGGATGAGGCTGCAGGTCTACAGAGGGCTATACATTCATGGCTTGATGTCTAGAAACATTATTTAAAATGGCCTGATGGTGGCGCCAAAGGAAAGGTCACAGAATCACCAGAGTCAAATATGTTTTGTCCTCTTGAAAAGGCGAATGTGGTGATGCTCCATTTGTCTGTTTAAGTAAAAATGTTTTTGTGTTTTCCAGCGTTGTCATAACTACATGACAGAACATCTGGGGATTCCTGTTTGGGGATCTTATGTTATCTTTGGCTTGGCCACTCTGTTCTCTGGCCTTGCATTGGGACTGGTGAGTACTTGTCTGGCACTTAATCATGATTTTTAAAAAACAGTGAAACTCTAGTGAATGCTGTTATACTGTTAATAAAGTACAAACATGCTTTGCTAGTGAATTAATGGTTATTGTTATCTTCGCAGTTGCTGGTGTTCATCGCAGATTTTGTCTTCCCCTCACGACGATTTTCTTCTTCAGATTACTACCAGAGTGAGATTATTATTATTATTATTATTATTATAAGAACTGCTTTACTGGCCTTTATACATTTCTTATATACAGTACGTACATATAGATACAGATAGATTACAAATTCACTGACTGTTGTTCTAAATGTTACTCTGCAGAAAAACAGACAATGCAGCAGGCGAGGTTGCTCCAGCGACAAGAGGACGAACATGAGGCTGACGGCGAGGAAGACGATGATGAAGAGGAAGACGAGCAGGATGGTGACCAGGATGACGTCTGGAGGAGGAGGAGAGGGTCCCCAGAGGGCCGCCCAGAACCTAAGGGACAGGCTTTGTCGGATGAAGCTCTGAGGAAGAGGGTGGTGGGCCACCGTGAGGAGGAGGAGGAGGATGAGGAGGATACCTAGAGAGTCACATGGCCCATACTCCTTTGAGAAGAGTGCCGTGTAGTCAGCAGAGTCGGAGGAGCCTTGATTCTGAGCAGCAGTGTTTACAGCAGGGAGCCCTAAACCTCTCCCCTTCCCCTCTTCCTTTTCCTCCTCCTCCGGGCCCCTAGAAACACCTCACTTCTTTTCTTCTCCTTCCCTTGTTTTTAACGGGAGCGCTTTAGACTCTCTCCGCCTGAGCAGCAGGCTGCACCTGGAAAAAGCGAAAACACTCCTGACACCTGTTTTCACTTGTGGAAACCTGCCTGGCTGAGGTTTAGGTATGAAGTGCAGAGATGGATTTTTGCAATGTTGTTTATGCTATGCATCGTTTTTTAAAGATTTGTGTCTTTTATTATATGTTTATCTCAGAATTATTAAACCAGGCTTGCGTCTGAAGTTCATTTTGCTAAATTTTACTATTCAGCTAAATGTATACATATGGTTATTTTATGTTGCGTATATTTTACAACCCTTGACAGTTCAGCCCACCGTAACAATGTTCACACACCATTCCTCATTCAGTGCATAATGGAGAAACGAGGGAAAAGAAGTGGCCCCAAAATGTTACAGTTGTAATCCTTAAGATTTCACTCCTGGTTGGCGACACCTGTGGTTACTGTGGCAACAGCTAGTGCAGTTTAATACCACAGCAAACACTTGCTGAGCAGTTGCTTTGTCAGAAATACAACAGCGGAACGACAGCAGCCAAACAAACTTTGTTCTGATGAGGAAGTCGGTTGATAATAACTGCAGCTGCGATCTGATTTCATGCTGCAGACGGCGTGAGTAGTTTTCCACACAATCGCAGGACAACAGTAAAAGGTGGTTATCTTGCTGTGACGTCAGTGTCCAGTCTGTCGCCCCTGCAAAAAATAAAAATCCACTGATGAAAAAGAAATGCTGAAAATGACTGCTGTCTTGTTTTGTAGATGCATTTTTGATAAAACAGTTGTGATCAGTGCTAACCTGGGTGACAAATGCATTGCTTCATAATAAAAGCCGCCCCTTTAATCGCCAGTTGTATGCTTTTTAATGTGAAGCTGCAGCAGTAGGAAATGTTTGGTGTGAATTAGCAGTAATTTAATACAGATCTGCTACAGTGTTGGGACACAAAGGCTGATGTCGGTGAGATTAAATTACGCTTGATTACATGCATGCCATCTTTCTTGTGAATTCAAGCAATTTAAATCCAAACCGCCTCAAATCATGGAAACTACAACTACATTGAATGGTGGTAGCAGGAAAAAAACCGGTTTGATTTCATGAAGATCTTAAGGATTATAACTTTTAACGCAGGACAGCGAGGTTCAAATCTAATCCCAGTCGTTCTGCTCAGTCCGTGTAAAGTGCATCCTCTCGGCACAGGTACGTATGGGGCAGGAACCCTTCATACTTTGACTGAGCTGCACTCTTGCCAGTTTGTCGAAAACAACACCACGCCAGGTAGATGCTGATTTTAAAAAAGGAACTATATTCACTCCAAATATTAAAGGCCTGGTGAATGTTGTACTGTAGATGTATGGCCCCATAATGTATCTTTTTGTTTTGTTGTGAATCTCTAATTTTAAGGGATGTTGAATCAAAGAACCCATGTGTTGTCGACCTGTCAGTAGGTCTAAAGTACAGTGCATTCATGCTGTAATACAATTAGAGGGACAATATAGGGACTATGGCTCCCTTTTATAAATTATTTACGAAGAGAAGTCTGGCATATCCGTCGTAATGCTGCTCTGCTTTGTGGAACAATAAGGACCAGAATGAAGCTGCCTGTTCGACAAAGGGAGACATAATTCATCCCACTGTAATCATGTTTTAACTGCTTTTAATTTGACTTCTTTAGGCTCAAAATCTCAAATTAAACATGAACTTATGAGGTTAATTTATCTAAATGAGTTCCATTTTGTGTATATGTGTTTCTCATTGAAATCGAACACATTGGCACTTTTATGCATCATTATTAAAATAATGCCACTCTAAGCACAGCCTGTATCCATTTCAGTCTTGTAGAGCAAAAAGGAGTGTGTGTGTGTGTGTGTGTACGACCAGTGTTTTTAATACTAATTTCACTCTTGTTTTATTGAGGCTCATGATGACTGGCATAGGCTTTGATTTATTTTCATGCTGTTTCTATTCCAAAAAAAGCGTATTACTCATTTCAGTGACGGTTGAAACAGGTTATTTTTTACCCGACCACTATGTTCGGCTTGTAGCATTCACACTTTACTCTGCGCCAGCTGTGCTCCTTCATTGTTTGAACATTTCTTTGAATAAAGGGTTAACTCAGTCTCACTTGTGCTGCTTCTGTTGCTTCCGATAGTTAACTGACACAAATATATGAACCTCCAGTATTTATAAATGATATCAGAGATGCACAAAGAAGGAAATAGAGTTGCTCACAGCTGGAAAACATTTAAATCAGAGATGGCGCCGAGAGAGCTCCAGGAACATCCTGAAAAACAAACAAGTATCAAATATTTGGAGACACACTTGCCAAAATAGTTCACTGTGAAGGTTAGTACATACTGTTGCAGTGGTGGAACAAGTATTCAGATCCTTTGCTTAATAAAAGTACCAAAACAACGATGTATAAATACTGCACTCCTGCATTCAAATCCTATTTACGTAAAAGCACAGAAGTATCAGAAAATGTACTAAAGTATCAAAGGTAAATACTGCTTCTGCAGAAAAATGTCCCCTGTGACGGATGTGTTATTATATGTGACATTAGATTGTTAACACTCATGCATCAATGTCTAAGCTGCATTTTACTGTTGTAGTTGGTCGAGGTGCAGCTAGTTTTAACTGCTTTATAGGCTTCAAACCTAGGGGTCGGGCCCCTTTACAGGGTCACAAGATCTGAGGGGTCGTCAGATGATTAATGGGAGAGGAAAGAAGAAAAAACAACGCCCTTCGACACAAATGTGTAATTACTTTTTGGAATTTTCTCAAATATTTGCTTTTTTGTTTTTGAAATATTGGATAGTTTGACCTCTTTGGGCCTCAAACAGTTATTTAAATGAAACTAATCTTAGAAGTTTAGAGGGGAAATTTCTCTTTGGTAAAAACTGGTGATTCACTGGTGAGACATCTGAAACTTGACAAGGGGCCCCAACTAGACACTGTTGTTTTGTAAGAGATCAAAAAAGGTTGGGAACCACAGGTTTAATCTTTAACAGTGAAGTGTGATATATCTTAATCTGAAAGCTAACCAGTAACTTTAACTGAAATGAATGTAGTGGAGTGAAAAGTACAATACTTCCTCGTGCAATGCAGTGTAGTAGAAGTGTAATGATTGAAATACTCCATTAAAGTACCTCAAAACTGTACAGTACTTGTACAGAGTAAATGTACTTTGTTACTTTCCACCACTGCATATAGTGTATGCTTCATAGTATTTGCATGATACAGTTCAGTATATTGTGTACAGCTTGAGGAGACAACTTTATCACCAAGATCAACAAAGTAAACACTCAAATTCAGATTTTGTTTTATTAGTAAGTTGTAACAAGATGTACAATGAAACAGGGCAATAAATGGTGTGTACATTATTGCATAACACAGTCATCATTGAAAAACAAATCATAAAAAAAATAAAATAAATGAAAATATATTATAATGAGCCCAGCAGATGTCACTCTTGCACTCATTTTGGATTATGTCCAAACTATAAGGCAATGTTAATTTTGTATAGCACCTTTTAACAACAAGGCAATTCAAAGTGCTTTACACAGGACATAAAATGCATTAAGAAAAGAAACACAAAGCAATATATAAAGACACATTTAAATATGATTTAAAAGGGTAATAAAAAAACTGAAGATAAAAATGTAAAATAAAACAGGAGAATAAAACTTGCAGTGCACTTACAGTGGAGTGCAAGATGAGGACAAACAGCAGACAGGAATATATATCACAGCATTGCACTTTAGGGAGCAGGTGACAGGAAATGTACGGCGGCACTTAATGTGCGTTGTAGCAAATGTAAAGCTACAGTTCACATTTCCTTCCATTTGTTCTCCTGGGGGTTTCCCTTCTCCTGTGTGGGACCCTCTTGAGTGGCGGTATCTCCCCCTGGATCAACAGGGGAGCCGGTCTCTAGAGGGGATCTCTAATCAGTGCAGTCATTGCAGCTTGAGTAGCCTTCTGCACGTGCTCTGTTTCGCAGTAATCTCCTCGAGGGTGGAAGGTGTTCGAAGGCATTCCCCCTGCTGTACCAGCCTGCTGCAGGCCCCTCTGATGTTTCAGTGCAGTGAGATTGTAGTGTGTTTGTGTGCACATGCAAAAAGCTGAGCAGATGCTTGATAAAAAGCCGCCTGCACTCTCAACTGATGCCGTCTCACTGGCTTTGATTTATCGGGCACATACAGATTTGTCTCTGCACTGGATGGGCAGTCGGCTGTTTTATCGTTCTGCAGTGTAAAGTGAACGCAGATGGCGCCGCTGCTGGTTTAGAAGTTTCTGTTCTTGCTCATTTAGCTCGCTCTGGTCCATATGGTTTTCTATTGTCCTTGTTTTCACTTTAACGGGAAAGTTCTTAAATGTCTGCAGTGATGGAGAAATGCCGGGATTCTGTATAAGTAAAACACAATTAAGCCACAAGACTTTTCATAAAAAGAATTGGATCCTCCGCGCTAGCCATGCTAGTAGCGTAGCTCTATGGATGCAATGTCAGTCGATCGGTCCGCCACTTTGGTCCAGACTGAAATATCTCAGCAACTATTTGATGGATTGCCATAAAAGTTTGTACAGACATTCATGGTTCCCAAAAGACGAATCCTACAGACTCTGGTGATCCCCTGACTTTAACTTTAGCGCCACCATGAGGTTGACTTTGGTGCTTTCAGAGTGAAATATCTTGACAAGACTTGGGTGGATTGCCATGAAAATTGCTACAGATATTCAAGGTCTCTGTAGGATGAATTCTAATGACGTTTGGTGATCTTCTGACGTTTCCTCTAGCACAGGAAAGGTCAGAAGCTCATCACATGTGAGCATGTTGGCATGCTAATATTAGCATTTAGCTCAAATCACCACAGTGCAGCCCCACAGAGCCGTTAGCATGGCTGTAGATTCTACCCAGCAAGGTGAACGTCCAAATTTGGTTGAGAATAAAAGTTGACATATTTTCCAGGTCGTTTAAAAAATAAATATAGTAAAATCTACAGATCTTTATTAACAAACATTAAAAAAACATGAATCCATTCTTAAAGGTCAAGTTTAAGCACTACCACTAGCCACTGCTGCACTATAAACTGAGCTGTTTATATAAACTAGAACATTTTTTGCTGCTGCAGATCCATCTCAAGCCAACTGGCACACGGTCTCACAGAGTGGAGTGCTGGGTTTCACTATTTAACTTCACTCACCTTCCTGTCTGTGTCCACATCAATCATGTGCCGTCGTTCTGACTCTTTAAATGGAAAAAATGTAGCCGCACGCTGACAATTCACAATTTACAATCGGCCAGTTTGTTGTGATCAGAGAAAGTGTGATTGATGGCACTTGTTTTGTCAGATAAATGTAGTGGAGTAAAAAATGTAGTGGACTAGAACTAAAGGTATCTTAAATTGGAAATACTCAACGGTACTTGAGTAAATGCACTTAGTTACTGTCCACCACTGTCTGTGGTAGAGAAAGGATCTGAGCGTTTGTCTATCATGGAAGTGTCTCTTTGTCTGCTGTCATGGTGGGAGGACGTCCATGGCTTCCACCTGAGTCACTCTTTCCACCTCAGTGGTGAGCAGCCGACCACAAACACAAACAGAAACTGTAAAGGTCCAGTTTCCCACACTCCTCTATTCTGTTTCCATACTCCGAACTCATCTGATTCTCACTATAAATCAATTTAATTTCCGTTTTGGCAACCATATTTTTTGTTGAATCTCATAATGATAATGGGAGCGTGCTCCAACAAAATGATGAATTATATCAACTTGATTGGCAAAGTGCCTCTTCTGCCTCAAGTCTTTCAAATGAGTTTCATTATGTGAGAATCGAGCGCCTCTTCAGTATGCAGGACGAGGCGGGGGCATTTTTGGATTGAGGTCTTTTTTTTTAAATATAAATCCCCGGGCCGTTGGCCAGGAGGGTTTTTGCTCAAACCACAAAAATCCATGAGAAAAACAAGGCAGTGTTATATGATCCCGCCCCGCTCGCTCGCTCAGCTACTGGACGCCAGCGAGGTGCGAGGGTGAGCGCTCAACAAGGCAGCACTTGTTCTCTGAGCTGTTGTGTCCCCTCAGTGTCCTCCATGTGGTTAGACCATTAAATCCTATAAAGAAGATGAAGAGATTGAGATTCCTCTGTTTGGGCTTGTAATGATGATTTATTCACCAATCTAAAATCCTGTGGAAGACAATCAGGAGACTGGCACAAAGGGGCTGCTATTGTTTTTGTTCTTGTCTTCTTTCTAAAACGACCTTCTCATGTACAAACACTCACAACACTTAGCAACTCAGTCCAGTTGGTCTCAAATTCTGTATCCACGATTATGAGAACATTTGTCATGATGGTGGCCTCCATTCATTCAGCAGCTTTGGAAGTTGATTCAAAATATTGGCTCAGCTGAGGAGAATCTTTGATGCACTGCAAACAAATAAAAACATGTCAATCACCCTGTTTTTTTGTTTTTTTTAAATCTTATCTGTAAAACTAATTAAAACTTTCAACTCTTTTATAGTTTGTTCAGAATTTGTCAAAAATATTGGACACCATCTTTTGACATTGACAAATACAAATTTAGAAAAAAGTTTTTTTTACCTAATTTATGTGAATGTATGTAGATGGAATGAGGTAATTTTATATTTAAATGCAACATTTTTGCAAAATATTTGAATTTTGTGCCAATTTCATGATATAAATTAAAGAGCAAATGCAGGAGAAAGTGTTTACGCAGCAAAAACATACAAAACAAATTAAATTAATATGTTTTAAACAACATAAGGCACAAGCATGTGATCAGTTGTGTTTTTTAATATCTTGTCTTTTTCCTTTTTTTGACAAATTAATCAAATATCAGTTAATCAATTAGACAAATACTGTGTGCCCGCCCATTGGGAATGCATCAAACTTAGCAGAATAGTTCAGTCACATTCAAAGTGATGCAGAATAAACTAATAACTAATAAACTAATTTCCTGATTGTTGCATTTCTTAAAATATTTTAGATCGTGTGTGAACAATCTCACACATTATTGGTAAAAAAAAAACCAACAACAAAAGAAACAAAGAATAACTTGCAATACCGCTTTAAGATGGAGCGACAGCAGCCAATCAGAGCGCAGGACAGGCGTCAGGTGACATGTCAGCTTCAGTTAGCTAGTCGCCCTAAATCACATCTGATTGGATACATTTATGTAACCGTCATCAAAACTATTTGATAACTATTTGATACTATAACAAACCTGATTGTTGCCCTGACCGACCATTCAAATTTATGACTTCCATTTTTTTTAAAAACCCTTCACGTGAGAATGATTTTCTGGACAAATTGTAAACCTTTGAACTCATCTTTTTTACCTTCATGACTAATTTTGGCGCCATATTGCAGCTATAATACTTGTCCATTGTACGGGTACACATCCATCAAAAAGTATGACTGTTCGGTGACTAATTGTTTCTCCACTGTGATTACGGTCCACCAAAATGATTTTTTTCTTCCACAAACACCGCCCTCTTCTGCACACCCGTATTCACATCTATGAGCTGTGTGTCACTTCCTCTCAGGCCAGATAATTACATGGTGGCTCAAACAGAAATAAAAAATGAACACAAAGGTTTGCTGTTGTGTCTCCCCTCCAGCCTACAGCAGGTATATTTTCAGGAAACCGTTGTGGTCATGCCAGAGAGAAAACCCTGCCCCCTTTGTCTTTGGCCTGGATGCAAAGGTCTTTCTTTCACTGTATGCAGGATACTAAAATAGCAGCACATGCTCCACGCAGGATAAACACAGGAGAATATACTGGCTGGGTTTACAATTAATGTGCCGGCCAGTTCAGGATAAAGGCTGAAGCAGAGAAAGATCTCAGCAGGGAAAAGAAGAAAAAACACACTGAGGTCCATTTAAAGAAATAATAAATGTAACTGACTCACAGATTTTTGACTCACGCAAGAAGGAAACTCCACTAAACTGCAGCTTTTCCTCTGGTCTTATAAAACCAGTGGTGGAAAGTAACAAAGTACATTTACTCAAATACTGTACTTAAGTAGAATTTTGAGGTATTTTACTTAAGTATATCCAATTTATGCTACTCCACGCCATTTCAGAGGGAAATATTGTACTTTTTACTCCACTACATTTATCTAACTGCTATAGTTACTTTGATTTTACATACATAACATAAAATCAACTTATTAAATATGATGCACTGTTAATAGATTAATGGCTCCTCATATACCTCACAGGTGTTTTCAGTTATGTTGCTGATTAGACCTGCTCAGGCTGGAATGAGGTCATCATGTACTTATAAGAATGATAAAGTTGTACATTTCCCCACAACACAACTAACAGAAGAGTCCCTGAAGTCTCATAAATAAATATATTTTATCTTGTTTAAGATAATAACTTGTATGTACAAATTATTATCTTGTGTTTATGAGATAAAAAAATATATCGTCATCGGGACCTTGAAGGCTCCATAATTTAACACTCTGAAAGAAGCCATTTTGCATAGTGAATACTTTCACTGTTGATACTTTAAGTACATTTTGCTGCTAATATGCTCTTTTACTAAAGTAGAATTTCGAATGCAGGACTTTTTCCTGTAACAGAGTATTTTTACACTGTGGTATTGTTACTTTTACTTCAGTAAAGGATCTGAGTACTTCTTCCACCACTTGTTAAAACACTTAACCAATTTTGAATGGAAATTTAATAAATGATAACTGCATGAATGAGCTATAAAAAAATAAATAAAACCTCATAAATACATTCCTTATTATTGGAGATACATCACATTTGTAATGCTTTATGTAGAAGATGTAAACTGGTTGAATGTGTGTGTTTATCTAAGTGCCGAGGTGTTGCTTCATGTGTCTTGTGGTTTGCGTTGGTGTGAAGACAGAAAACTTTAAAACTAAACTCAGCGAGCGGTGCAGCATATGCGAAACACACACATCTGGTCCTCTTGGTTCAGCTGAAAGTCCCCAAACTAATGCATGAAACACACCCCCAGTTTAAACATCATCACAGGTCAGCAGAGTGAGCAAAATCTGGCCGTGACTTTTGGGAGTGGGTGTGTGTTTAGACATCTGCGTTCCTTTCTCACACGTCCATGTGAGAGGAAAAAAAAAGTTTTGTACATCTTCAATCTCTTCACAGGAGATGCACAAAAGGAAAAGGAAAGGGACGGGACGTTCGTTGGCCCTTGCGTTCATCCTTAGTTTGTCTGCTGCAAGCTCAAGTGTTGGAAGAAGTACTCACACCCTTTACTTAAGTAAAAGTACCATACAACACTGGAAAAATACTCTTTCTGCAGAAAAATGGACCCTGTGACTGATAAATGATCATATATGACATTATTAGATTGTTAATACTGATGTAACAAGCAGCATTTTACTGTTGTAGCTAGGTGGAGCTAGCTTAACTACTTTATATACAGTTTGGTAGTTTAGTCCAGTGGTTCCTGACCAAGGTCACATGATAAATGAAAGGAGGTATACACATGTATTTTCTTTTTTTTTTTGGGACTTTTCTTTGCTTTTGGTTTGAAATATTGAATAATTTTACCTCTGTGAGCCTCAAACAGTTTTAAGTGATGGAACTTAAATAAAACTATCTGAGATGTTTAGAGGGGAAGTGTCTCTTTGGTGGAACTGCTAACAACACAAAGGTCGGGGACCACTGGTTTAATCTTTAACAATATATTAATTTTTATAAGCTTATTGTGTCAAATGTTTTTTTTATGTTAAATCTGAACCTGAACAGTCACCAGTAACTTAACGTAAAACAAATATACAGGAGTAAAAAGTACAATATTTCTCTTTGAAATGTGGTGGAGTAGAAGTATAAAGTAGCAAAAAATGGAAATACTGTGAAATACTTGTACTTAAGTAAATTGGTGGAAGAGGTATTCAGATCCTTTTTCTTATGTATTAGTATCAGTACCACCATGTAAATGTACTCTGTAAAATAAAAGTTCTGTATTCAAAATATTACATAAAAATAAAGTATGTAAAGGTACAGAAATATAATCAGCAAAATATACTTTAATTATCAAGTACTCATTATATAATGGCCCCATCCAGAGTATTATATTATATTATATATTACATTATTGGATGATTATTATTACAGATGCATGTAAATGGCATTTTACTGTTGCAGTTAGTGGAGGTAGAGCTAATTTTAACTTACTTTATATGCTTTTTGGTAGTTTGGTCAATAACAAACCATCATTATTTAGAGGCTGATCATATATTTTGTGAGTAAAATCTTAATCTGCAAAGTAACTAGTGACTATAGCTCTCAGATAAATGTAGTGGAGTAAAAAGTACAATATTCCCCATTGAAATGTAGTGGAGTAGAAGTATAAAGTAGCATAAAATGGATCTTAAAATTGTAGTTAAGTACAGCACTTGAGTAAATGTACTTAGTTACTTTCCATCACTTGTGAGGTCCTCTGAGGTCTTAAGAGCTGATTTAGAGACTGGCACATTGTCAGTTTATTGAAGAACAGCAGCTCACTACAAAGAGCCAGATAGCAGCCGGGTCAGGGCCCGGAGCAACAAGCCTGTCGTGTTTTTGTGAAGGTTAAGTCTCTGCTGTAGGTCAGGGTTAATATGTTTTTCCTTTTAGGTTGAGTTTATATGCATCAGGCTGTGTAAAGCAGGTCTACAACCATTATATGGTAATCCGAACAGACTTAGTTTACTTCACTGCTGCAGAAACAAAATGTCAGGGTATGGATATTTGTTATTTATGAGCACCAGTGGGACCGTTCTCAGAAAATCTCTGATGACTGGTGAAGCATACGTTTCAGCAGAGGTCCACGACGTTCTCATTTTATACTGCGGTTACATAACCAGGGGAATGGCAATGGCGATGCCCCACAGCGCTCTGTCAGCATGCGCGGTATTATGGCTGCACAGTCAGATGTGGCATCAAAGCATTTCCTCAAACCAGTAGTGACAGGTTGTTTTGGCCTTTAGCCGGTAGCATTAGATTTACCTCTGTGTCTGAGGGCTACTGTTGAACAGCATGTCCGCCAGAGACATGAACTGGAGCAACACAACCCCGAAGTCTGACAACTTCATCAACTTTTTAGACCTTTAACAAGGAAAATCCACCAAAAACACAATGTCATTATAGAAAAAAAATGCCAAGAAACTCTACAGCTGTGGACTGTTGGTTATTATTATTATTATCAACATTCCCCAATAAAGCACCTCCAGCCATTGCAGGGAATATGTTATTAAATTAATTCAGCCAGACAAATCTAAATCCAGATCCAACAGGCTGAGACACATCAGGTATGCAGCAGGTAATTATATTAATACCACAAAAATTTATAGCTTGGAGCAAACTATTACTACTACTACTACTACTACTTCTTAAGAAATATTATGTACAGTTGATAAGAAGCAGGCGACACAGGATATACAGTTTAAATGAGTTGCACCGTTATACTGTATATCCTGTGCAATCTATCCTTATAGATATCCTAGAATAAGAGTACTGGTCCTGGGTCCTACACTTCCCATAATGCAACTCTGCAGTGTCTTTCGTTAAGGCCCGGTCCCACCAGAAAGTGGCACAGCATAATGAATCCACACTTTGTGAAAGATGTGGTTCAAGTAGTTTGGTCATGTGACTAATTACAGGGCTAGCTGGCGAGCTAATGGCTAACGTGGATTTTCTGGAAATTTGTTTAAAACCTGGCTAATGTGTACTTTGCCAGCTAGTTACAGCTAATGTCTGCACAGATGGTACACTGACTGTTTGGGAAGAATAAATAAACACAGACTGCACAAGATGAACATTTGCTTTGGTTAGAAGAAGGTCAGAACACACCTGGCTGAACACACCTTTATTTAGCATGAAGCTTTTGTTTACTCAAACCTCAACTGTGTAAATGAGCTGTAAAACAAAATGTGTGCTAACCAAGTGTATATGTGCCTGACATATCCCATTAAATGTGAAAGTATTGGGTACACTTATTAAAAGACTGGTAAAAGACTTTTAGCATATTAGCATAGACATATTTTAATCAATGTAAAATTGAATTCCCCTTCGCTTTCAACCTGCTCAGTACGTCCAAACTGGCAACCTTCAAGGCATAAAAACGTCGTCTGCAACCTGCTGCTGCCCCAGATATCAATCAGGCAGGTGCAGAGACCATTTTTCTCTTTTGGTTTGCTTCCTTGTCTCTTTAGATGATAACTGATGCTCAAAGAATGAGAGAGTATAACAATATCTCTATGACCCACTTATCCACTGTGTCTAACAGCCAATCCTCCGATCCCATCCACATTAAGGTGGCCTCGACACTTCCCTAACCCTTTACAACATGCTTCCTGGTGCAATTTCTGCCATACAGCTCCGACTTCCTGTTTATATTTGAAACAAAGTGTCAGGAAAAGGGCTCCAGGCGCAGTGCCTCCGAGCAGGATTGTGACTCCAGTGTTTCTCTGGAGAGCTGCAGCTGTTAGGGAGGAGGAGGAGGAGGAGGAGGAGGAGGAGGACTATTTCTGTTCAGTCCTGACAGCCTCGCAGGGAGAAGATGCCTCGATCTCCATGAGGTAATTGCAAGGTTTATATGACAGGGGAACAATTACTGAACTTCGTCAGCAGCAGTCCTTGCGTCTCAGAGGCAGAGGCCTTTTAATTGCAGGGCTCTGGTGTTTGTCAACATGTATTTTTAGGGGAAGGCTCAGGAATAATAGAAGGGTTCATGCGAGTCTATAGGATGTCGAAAATCCATAACTTGTTGATCCCCCGTGCGTCAGAAGACACTGTTTGTGTCCTCTTCTGTCACTTGTGTCTTTACAGTGATGATTTAGCAGACAGTCAGCAGATCTGAGGTCAGATAATGTAATGAACTGACGAGGCGCTCATGCATAAAGAGACCTTCACTGCCTGTGAACCAGAGACGTTGTGTCACTTGACAGCGACACAAATTGCTGTCGCTTGACTGGACCACAAGTCAAAATCAGAAAAACTTACAGTAACACACCACAGGACACACCATCGCACACGGTTGGTGTGTGTTCGTAAGACTTATTTGTTGAGCCAAACTGTTTGATTTCAGTATATTATGGACTTCTGTCTTGCTGCATCTTTTCTAACATTTGCATATGAAACGTAGCATAAACTATATCAAACTAAACTAGCTTGACGAGATAAACCCCATCTCATGGATGCTGGATGCTTGACCTCTGCTGATGAAGACCATGAGTTGCAGTTGAAAGATCTGGGAAAAGCTGGTGAGTGATCAGATCATGAGTCAACATTATTTTGTCAAACTACTGCTTTCAAATGCTAAACTAAATCGTGAGTCTGAGCAGTGTACTGTGAGGCAGTTAGACTACGCAGGATGATTTATGGTTATGAGTGGAATAATATTAGGATAAAATGTCCACTGGCCGACAAGCTGAGATCGTCTGACTTTGCAGGGAGGTTGGAGTCCACAGAAGAAGAAAAGGACAACAGGAATCACTCATCCTGTCCCTGACCACGAAGGCAGGACAGATTTTATGACCTGCTAATTACAATTCAGAGGACGAACACGGGCCTTAACTCACCTCAGTAATGAACTTTTCAGAGGCTGCGCTCATGTTTCATGTTGTCTTAACTCCATTCTCCTCCTCTGCTGCAAGCGGCCCGTGGTCAGCTGATGAATACTAAAATGAACTCATTCTGTCTTTTGACATGTTCATTACTTTCCAACCATCAAGTATGGATTGAACCCTGTGCGGACACGAGAATATATATCACACCGAAGTCTCTAAATCTTTCAAGTCATGTTTGTCCCCTGAAGGACGCCGTGTCTCTTAACTAATAAGTCAGTACAAACTGGCTACACAGCCTGGTGTCCTCTGAAGGATTCAGGTGGCAGTTAGCAAGCTATTCAATGATTTTTCGGAAAGTTATGACAAGTGAATGTGCAGCTCCATGAAGATACTTCAGCCATACATTATGAATTATATAACACTGAAGGGTACTGTATAGTCTGTGCTGTCAGTGGAAGGACACGATGTGCCTGCAGTAGAAAATGAAAAAAAAGTTTGCACAAAAAGAGTCCATTTTATAGTATTTCCTGGCTGAAATTTTGCCATACAAACCTTCAGTGCAGCAAATGATCTAAGGGCTCACACGACTCCGTAGAGCCTACTGTGAAAACGTCTGTTTACTTTCCTACTTGTTTGTCTATGTGTAAGTCTTGTGGTCAGCTCCTTCAGAATGACTTGTCTTAAGGAGAGGCTTGTTACGTGATTTATGATGTGAAGTTAAACATCCTCTAAACGCTCACACTCCCTCGGCAGCTTTCATTTCTCACCACAGCTACTGTTGTTTTCTCCATTTTTGTTTATCACCGCCACCGCCAAATTTCTATAAGGTGATTTTTTTCCCCCTAGTAAATTTTTGACTTTTTTGGTTTTTCATTAGATTTAAACTTGCATTATTTGATTTTTTTTTTTATTTGGCCACTTGGGTTTAGTGCATCAAGCTGGTATATTATCACCATATATAGTTGATACGGTGATCATGTTAGCAAATAGTGGCTCTCCTTTTAGCTCTGTTTTTAGTCTCCACTAACTGCTGAGGGAAATATCTGGCTCTTTAGCTGCTAAATGCTCCGCTACCAGCTAGCCCCTAACTTTTTTGCTAACTCTTTTGCTGTTTGGTGCTGAGCAGATCGCCTTTTCACTGAAAACAGCTTCCTGCTGCATCTGAAAACGAGGCTGACGAGAGTGTTGAGAGTGAACCAGAATAATGAAGTTGATGAAGATGCTAAAAGATGCTAAAATGCTACAGAGAGAGTCAGTGGTGATAATTCTCAGTGGATTCAGTCATTTGATTCATTGTTAATATAAAATACTGATTAGAGTTACTTTAACATGCAAAGTATTTAACTGCAGCGTCCCACTGAAGCAGTTTACAAAAAAGCAAAAGAATCTAATAAATAACCAACAACAATAATAGAAGTTCAGACCCAGAAAATTGCAGTTTCCTTATAATAAAAATAAAAATATAAGATTAAGTAATAACTGGCATTGTTTCACCATTAGATAAATCATGACACTAGGCCACCCTTTGGCCCGACACAAATCATGAAAGCATTACAGCATCAGAATAGAAAGTAAAAAAGGGGGAAAACATAAGAAAATAGAAATTTAATTGATAATTTTAGACACATTGTTATACAAAGGACTACATTAAAATTTGTCCTGAAGTGCAAATAAAAAGACAAATCAGATTCTGACAAGTGAACACAAATTTGTAAAAGTTGCTGTGTTTAACTGCACTTTATTATTTGCAGATATTATGTTTCTGCATTTCAGTCAATCGATCAGTTCATTTTACCAAACAAAGAACTGACTAAAGACATAAAATCAGACACCATACAAAGACATAGACATAACATTTTACAATAGAGACTTTTGAAGACTTTTACTTGATGTTTCCTCAAAGTTACTGTTTTTACTTTAACATAAGATTCAGAATCTGTATGTGCTTTTTCCTTCTCTGTTGTCATTCATGAACTGCAGCCATGCTGCTTCAAAGGTTTTGCACACAGAGATTATGAAATGTGACACCAACACGTTGTCCGGGCTGCAGGCGCACACTGCACATCAAAAGAGTCCAGTTTTATCATCCTGTGAAGTTCACAGACTTGTCTCTTTAAATTCCAGCCACTGTTTCAGTAAAAGAAAAAAGCTAGTCAGAGGATGATAAAACTCTGCTAGCAGTGCCTGGTAAGAAAGATGTCTGGGGTGATTATAAGGTGTTTTTAAAAGTGGACTTCTCTCTCTGTCTTACACCTTCAGTCATTTACACTCACATTTCATTTATGGACACACAGTTACATTTCCTCTCTTTTAAAACACTTCCACACGGAGGTTAAACCACACAGGAAAGTATTTCACAGCAGCTTGAAATAAAAGTTTTAGTGTTTTTATAGTTTTTAGTCAGTTTTAGCACTTTGGTCCAGACTGAAATATCTCAACAATTATTTGAAGTATTGCCTTGAAATTTCATACAGATGTTCAAGGTTCCCAGAGGATGAATTCTTCTGTCTTTGGATGATGCCCTGACTTTTCCTCTAGCACCACCATGAGGTTGAATGTTAGCATGCTAAAATGTTAAACTAAGATGGTGAACATTACACCTGCTAAACATCAGCATGTTATTGTTATTGTGGGCATGTTAGCATGCAGATGTTAGTGTTTAACTCAAAAGTTAAACTCGTAGGCTCGTAGTTAAACTCGGACTCGTAGGCTTGTTTGTTTGTGATGCAAGGTGATGAAAGCTTAAATACTGATCTCTTCCTGACTTATATTCAGGTCTACTCCCACTCTGAGTCACTGTTCGCTGAGAGTGACTCACATCTCCTTTTGAACTGAAAGAGCAAACTACAAACAGATGGCAGTGGAAAGGTGGTTTTTACACCAACCAAATGTGAAAAACCTCATTGCAGGTGACCAGTATAACAGAAGGACTCTTCCACTGGCATGAAAGACAAATCAAGCATCTTCTCATTCTCTAGTCGAAATACCTGCAGATGCACTTGAGGAGGATTGACGCCCCCCCTGAAAAGACTAAAGAGAATTTCACAGGTGCCTGAATTCCCAAACTCCCAGAGGGGAACTCCGGACTGTCTGGACCATGACATTCCTCCAGCAGCATGTGGAAGATTCATTTCTCCTGACTAAAGGGGCTCGCCTCCAGCCCTCTGATACCACAATCGACTCCACAGCAGCGGGGAAGGGTCAGCCAGAAGGTGAGAGGTCGAGTCTCAGGCAGCTGAGGTCGGGAGGGTTCACGCCACGATGATTGCTGTTCGTCTCCTCAACAAATTCCCTTTCTGTCTGATGGGAAGAGCCCCTCAAGGACTTCTACATTCATGATTATATCGTGTATGTTTGGACTGTTTTAAAGCCAGAATCTGTTAATTTATTAGATATTTCTTGTCATCGTGAAATGTATTGTCTGATGTGTTGAAGCAGCTATTGAAAGTATGTAAGAGCTTTATGCTTTTTTTTAAGGCTGTAAAAGGTTTGTTCCTATTCATAATGTTTGTGAATTGTGAACAAACATACCTGCAGGCCCATATTTTCTAAACTGAGCAAAATATAGAATTAAGATCCAGAAAAAAAAACAGCATATAAGCTATCCAAACATTAAAACATTTTAAAACAGAAAAACAAAAGTAGAAATGATGCTGCAGACTTTAACTTAAAAATGTTTGTAAGCGTTATAGTTTAAGTATATGTTTGTTATACTATATTTTACTTAATATCAATTATATTTCCACATATAGATACAGTTTTTATGGCCTTTTTAAGTCGCAGGTTATCCAGATAAATACCAAAAGTGGCAATAAACACATTTACATTTGGCTTTGGGCCTGAAAACTCTCCAGGATAGGAAGGATACCTCCAAAAACACCTCTGTATCAGAATCTTTGATGTCACCTTCTCTATATCAAACAAGTCAAAAGAATACTTCAGAATACATGTTTCTTTTTTGGGGGGGATAAAAATATGTATTTATTGCAATCTTTAGTGATCTAATCTGTATCCTATTGTGGTAGCCTCCCTATTTATTCTTCTGAATTACATGTGAATTTATCTATTTTTGTAGTTTCTGGATATGCGTGTATGCTGTATTTACTGCAATTGTGAAGAAATCAGACTGAGTTTAATGCAACTGTAATTTTGTCTGACTTCAGGATAATGTATGTGGAGCTTGTGATCACATGATTTGAGTTCTCTATATCACACCTACAACTTGTTCTCCTGATTGACAAGCAAGCCTGATGAAACATGACGCTCGCCCTTCCACTTGCAGAAAATTTTGTACTTATGTGAAAGCTTCAGTCGAATCTTTGATATGTTTTATATCTTTTAAGTGCATTTTAATTAAAACAGGAAACCTCCAAATGAAAACATATATAAATCTTTGAGAAGTGTCTGATCACATTCTCCCACTGCCGTCTGCTTATTATTCTCTTTCAACATACCTGGAATTTAACAACCACAATTACAATATAACTACTTAAATCTTAAATCTGAGCTCTTCACGCCACAAAGATCTTTTGGTCATCTTTTTTAAGCATACAGAGCAGATTGCGTTGCACAGATTTCACGCTCCACATGGAGACACATTCCTGCATTAGATCCAGCCCTCTAAACGCAGGACAGGCCTTAACCTGTTCACAGCTCCCCTGACATCCTGCTCCCTCCCTCACAGCACGGTAACCCAATCACTTACCTATGCTGTTTTTTTTTACTGGTCACACTAAACTGACCTTGTCCCACACACACACACACACACACACACACACACACACACACACAAAAAAAAACCCATTTTGAAATGCATAAATTCCTCTTTTGAGCTTTAACCTGTTATCTTTTATCTTGGGTCATTCTTTAGCATACCAGTTTTTTTTCTTTTTCTTTTATGCTTGTAAAGAAGTTCTTGTAAACACCAAAAGTAATTACAGGAGCTTTACTTGGACAAATCCCAAACTCAGTAGCTTACAAAGCAGATAAACAACACCGAAGATAAAACCTCAGACTACTTTGTAGGTTCAGAGCGTCTGTGTTTTGAGGAGGCGGCTGCGTTCACTCCTTCAGCAAAAGTCACCTGCAAGTCCTGACATGTCGAGCCAATATACTAGTTAAACAGAGTGCTGCATTTGAAAGATGCACTCAAAACAATAGTGGAGTGCCTGTGTGACAAATACCAGTCTCGCTGTATGTGTGTCACTGACCAATTGCTCTATTTGAAGCTCTCAGGTCTTTGCACAAGCATTTACATTCTGCGTCTACCTTCATACGGCAAGAATGCTCTTCCAATGTTAAGATTGGAAAGATTAAGAAACAGTTCTGTTTTAGGAGGAGTGTAAATTATGCATCACTAATAGCCAGGCTCTTATTTTAATAATTTGAGCATCAATTCAGCAGAGATTTTTATCCCATCACAACGCTTCATTAGAGTTATGAGCAAAACAAGTAAAAATTGAAATTACTCTTGTAAAACATCCCATCAGAATAATGCTGTAGAGAAAATGCTCTTCAGAAAGCAGTGTAAATATCATTCTGGAAATCTTCCTTTTCTGACCTCTCAGGCTGATTTGTTTTTACCAGTGTCATTATGTTTATGTGCACTTTTCCTACATTCCCACATTTAATGACAAGTGGGGAAATTCCCACTTCTGTATCTCCGCAAAAGAGTGCAAATTTAAACACATCATCTACTTTAACAGCCAGCTATTTTCAGAAAAAACGAATCTGGTTCTCTCTGTGTGCGATCCAGAAACTATCAAAGCCTCAGCATGCACTACAGATGCATGAGATGTTTGGGCGCCAAATGACTCGTGTTATTTTTGTTGTTCTGTGGTCCGTGCCAGCGCGGTGGAATTATAATGGAGGGTTATTTGAAGATTTCTGCGCCAACCAGTTTGGGCCTTGGCCGAACGCAGAGCTTTATCGGAGCGCAGTGCGATTTGTACAAGGCTAATTGTTTGGCATCACATTTGCATTTTGGCCATTTAGCTCATGGCTGTTGACAGACATATTGGCTGTGGTGGAGAACAAACTTATGACCCCTCTTGATGTGGCAGTATCAGCCCTGCCGCGGCTATACGAATTAACTTGAGCGTTGTTATTGGTGGTCTGTGTCTAACGATGAGGGGAGAACATGACGAGGACAAACGGAGGACAGGGAGGAAATTGAGGGAGGCTCGCATGCCTTTACCGCACTTCCATCTTGGCTTATAGGACTCTCCATTCGACACAGGATCCACCATCAAAAGCTCTATTCCCACAGTAACCATAACCACACTTTTTCCATCCTTTTCATTTATATGGTGTCAAACTTCTAACAAATTTCACACTTCCTGGAAACTTTTAAAGCTGCTGAATTGTCATATTTCATCCAGACGGCTCTCTCCGTATGGAAATCTCTGTGCATTATACACAAGTTCAGTAAAGTCAGTGCTACATTGTCAGTGCACAGTATTTTTAATGCTCACACGTCCAGTTCTGCAATCACTCAACTGTCTTGAGTTGTCTGATAATGTGAATGCTCAAAAGTTGTAAACATGGAAATCTTTCCCATCCATCCATCCATCCATCCATCCATCCCATATGATGTGAATGTCGCATAAATACACTAAACAGGAAAAAAAACCATACATAAACTCCATCCCAGACTCCACGAAAGCAGACCATAGCTTGTGTATGTGATCGCTGCACAGCCACATGTACATCTGTGAGCGTGTATAATAAGTACCAGCTATACTGTATGAGTCACAACGTTTGGCCTTTACTGAGAGCTGATTCTTCATCCTCTACTGCACCATGACACAGCTAAAGTTTTTTTTTTCTGTAACACAACTGGAATTCTGTACCACAAGCACAAATGAACAGCTTCATTTTGAGCCTAATAGATAGTCTGTGGGTTTGGAGGCTGGGGTTTGACCTGCGGAAAGTGCTGCGTATGTAGTTAACATCAGCATGTGAGAATGCCGCTCTCAAAACCCACCGGTTGTGTAACAGCAGGCCCGGAGCTGCGTCTCTAAGTCTCCATTTGGAGGGAATGGAAGCGGTTTCCTCCCAAAGAACGAGGGTGGATCCAGTCAAGTCAAGTCCCCACGAATTGGATGCTCACTTTATTTCAAAACTTCATCCTGGGAGCAGAAATAAAAGAACAAGCCAGATTCCACCCAAGAGGAAAATATTTGCATCATCTAATAAGGCAAGCCTGAAACCATAATGCTTGTCAGATGAATAAATGATGCTGCGGAATGTGAAAATCTGTTGTTTTCAGTGAAAATATACATGGGCCATGGAGACTAATCCCACAAAGTTGTTGCCTCTCCAAACTTCCCCAGCCCAGGTTTTGAGTTACAACAAAAGCATGTTTCCCCTGCCAAGACAGCCATTAAGGTTTTCATCTTAAAATTTATGGACTGTCATTAATGCCTCAGATTCACAGTCTTATGATAATATCAAGAGCATTGTTGTCTCCTTTCGAAAATTGAAATTTCAAACTTCTACCAACCTTGTCCCCCAGAAATTACATTTATGTACTACTAAATGGTTTTACCAGGTGTGTTGTGGAAGAAACTCTTACTACATGGTTATCCATGGATTATATTCAGAAAGTGTATTCATCTATCACACAGAACTTCTAGGGAAGTGGTTGGGGCAAGTGACTGGTTTAGCTCTGCATTTAGACAGGGAATTTTTTCATTCAGCCAAGCAATCAAGACCACTAGTGGTAGCGGATTAACACTACCATTTAAAAGCAGGCATTTGTTTTTTAGGAGACAGGATTTCTTCTAATGTGCCCATTCTTTGTTCCACCACTTTGGTCCAGACTGAAATATCTCAACAACTATTGGATGGATTGCCATGAAATTTTGTACAGACGTTCATGGTTCCCAGAGGATGAATCCTACTGACTTTGGTGATCCCCTGACTTTTCATATTGCGCCACCATGAGGTTAACATTTGTGGCTTTTAGTGAAATGTCTCAACAACTGTTGGATGGATTGTCATTAAGTTTGGTTCAGACATTCATGTCCCCCTCAGGATGGATTGTACGTCTCCTCTAGCACCACCAGCAGCTCAGATTTTTAATTCATCCAATATTTTGGTTTATGACCAAAAACCAGCAAAACTAATGACGTTCCCATCAGCCTTAGCTATATTTTGTGTTTAGTGGTAATCAGCAAATGTTAACTAACATGTCAACTAAGATGATGAATATTTTAAACATTACACCTGCTAAACATCAGCATGCTAGCATTGTCTTTGTGAGCATGTTAGCATTCTGATGTTAGTGTGATTGTTATCATGATGTTAGCATTTAGGTCAAAGCACCGCTGTGCCTCAGAACAGCCTCACAGAGCTGCTACCATGACTGTAGACTCTTAGTCTCGTTTCTTTTATTTGTGCTGTCACTTTGGACGCAGGTTGTAATCTGAGTTTGTCATCCAGAAAATATGCAGGTCTGGGTCAAAATAATATTGACTCTTCTGACTCAGACTACGTCAAGGCTAAAGGAAGACACCACTTCAGTTGATATTCTCTAAATTAAATGCATACATTGCAGAATAAAGGGCCTCAGAATAGGAATAGTTGCTCCTTTGAGACACAGGAAAAGACCTGTTTTGCTAAGGCCTAAAGCTGGAGCTGGTTTGCCTCGGTGACGCTGGGGATCAGTCCAACCCAGCGCAGGATCACAGCGCTCTCCGCTACATAGCTGGAGGAACATCTGGTTCTGTTTAGGCACAGTGTTTATTCCACGCGTCGTTCCAGGGGCTGTTTGTAATGCGTTCCTGTGTCTGTAGAGTCAGCGAGGTCCCAAAGATGGGAGTTCAGCCATGAGATAGCAAAGTTAATGCTCCCCCTCGTCTTCAGGATTGTCCCTGAGCCTGGGTTGAAATGGATTTAATCTTCCCTATCCTTGACTGTCAGATAAGATCTTGTCCCTTCTACCCTCAGTCTGCAGTTTCTTCTTATTGTCTTGTGGTTGTGTTTAGTGTGAAGGCAGGTGGTTTAGTTCTGCATTTAGACAGAGAATTTCCTCATTCAGCCAAGCAGTTGGGACCACTTGTGGATAACACTACCATTTAAAAGCAGGCTTTTGTTTTAGGAGAAGAAAATTGCACCGTTAAAGCCCTGAAATAGAAAGTGGAGGTCATGACTCTATTCTCATTTCCGTTGCTCAAAGGCTATTTTGTGTTGCCCCCAAAAAACGTATAAAGTTACAGAGCTATACAGAGCACTCAGACCTGTAAATTATATTTTTAAGTGTTGTGACTGAATCATTCCCATTCTTGCTCCCATTCCCAATGCTATTACCACCATGTCCACTGCCATGATCATTTCCAACTCCAACCTCCAGGCCTAACCGTATTCCCAGTCCCCTTTGCCTCCAGCTCCACTCAACACTCCCAGTCTACCAGTTTCCTGGAACAGTTTATCACGGCTACCACGCTGATCTCCCTGACAATTAGCAGGAAGTGGATGACCTCAGCCGGCTTCAGATCAGGCATTGTAACCTGCAGGCCGATTATCAGGAGCAGCAGGGATACAGTGTTTTTCGAGGAAATGCTATAAACATATCTCCAGGCGAGGATTGTTTACAGAACCCTGTGGGCTCCAGATTTGGTGCCAGAATGGCTGAAGAAGAAAAAAACAGGCAGGCTTAGACTAGTGTGGCCTGAAGCAAACAAACAATACTCTTTACCACATATTGAGCTGTAGTGATTGAAAGGAACCACTACAGGCAACAGTAGCTGGGTGTCATTTGCAGCACAGTCTAAACTGATTAACAGGTTATGTGTATCTGCAGAGTTGTAATGATTTCTTAAACAGATTGTTGTATGATTCACAACTTAAGATACTATTGTTTTTAGGGATGGAAATCAACCTTGTGTTATAGATTATAAGCTACTTGCATACTTTTTATGCAAACTGCAACATTAAGAACTGTTTCACCGTTCTGAATCCAGGCCAGCACTCAGCAGTTAGCCTAGCTTAGCATAAAGACTGGAAACAGGGGGAAACAGCTAGGATGACTCTGTCTGAAGGCAACAAAACCTGCCCACCAGCACCTCTTACGTTCACTAATTCACACATTATATCATGTTCATTTAATATGCACAAAAACAAAAATTGTAAATATATCAATCATGACGTGACACCCCGTTTTTATAGCATCAAATAACTAATTAAAACCAAACTTGAACAGCTGAACAAACATCAGCATGATAAGAACTACCTAAAATGATAGAAACCATCTTTGGGAAAAATTTATTTGATGTGTACTTTGATTTTTCAGTTTGGCCCACGTCCCATCTGCTAACATAGAGGAGGCGGGGCTTATGACCTATACTGCAGCCAGCCCCCAGGGGGCGATCGAGATGTTTTGGCTTCACTTTTGGGGAGCTGTCATGTCGTCCATCTTTATATACAGTCTATGGTCGATAGCAGTGACTTCCTGGAGTCTCTGCTGGTTTTCATGGAAGTATAAATTCAACACTGGAGTATTAAATTGAAATTATGGATCTGTAAAATACAAACAAACATTACCTGTCATTTTTATTTCTATCTTTCCTTGCTTCTGAAGTTTCTTCTCATCCCTTTCCTTTTCCTTTTTTTCTTTAACTGATCTGAAAGCATGAAAATCCCCCAAGTGTAGCCACAAAGTTTTCACCCAACAAAGAAGCTAAATGTCACGCCTCTTCACAGTGAGTATGTTTACTTTGGTACTTCAGTACATTTTACTGCTTAAACGTGTTTATTTGAATGCATGACTTTTATTTGTAATGAAATAGTCTTCCACTTTTGTAAAAGGTTAAATAGAAGAGAAATGGAAATAGATTTTAGGAAACTGTCAGCTGATGTTGAGCAATGAGGCGTTACAGTAAAAAGCTCCTGGAAGCTCATCACTTTTTTGCAGACTTCAAAGGCTTTCATTAATACACACACTGCACACTGGTAGAAAAAAAAAGACTCAGGCCGCCAGTAAGAATCAGTTTTCAGTCGGGACAGACAGACTAATGTGGTTGTGTGGAGGGAGGAGATGGTCTACAGGTGCTTTGAAGCGGACTGGCTGGCTGTTGGGGGGGGTTCAGGGTTTGATCACTGAAGTATTATATTGATGGTGGGAGGGGGGAAGGCCGGGCTCAACGCAAAGCACGAGATCACACAGTAGACAGCCGGAGGTGAAGTGGCTCCCAGAGAGGAAACAAGGCACCAGTTAATCATTGCCTAATGTGTTTAAAGAGGAGAAACTACAACAGGCCCATGGATTTCTTTCTGGTGTGTGTGTGTGTGTGTGTGTGTGTGTGTGTGTGTGTGTGTGTGTGTGTGTGTGAGAAAGAGTTTCCAAAGATAAGGGTGTCGAGAGTGACAAATCACAAGTAAATATCGTGTCCTCCCATCTAATCATAGGATGCTTTGTAAGTTCCCAAAGGTGTTTAGACTAACTGTGTACTATCAGGTTACATTCAACAAAATTGCCATTTTTGGACAAGAATAAATAGTAAAATTTAACAAAAAATCAAGGGTTACATCTAAGGTTAAATGGCAAATACTCTGATAATTAAAGTAAACATTGTCACACAAGTAACTGCAAAAATAAAGAAGATTTCTCCAGTATCAGCCAAGATGACAGTGACAATGATGCTGCAGCTGCTGCTAATTGTCCTTAATTAACCCAATTACCCTGAGATTATCCTTTCCTATTAGCTTATAATGAAACAAGATTCTTTTGGAAACATTGCTTGACAGTTTGTTCCACGTCATTAACACAAAAAAAAAAAAAAAAAAAAAAAAAAAAACCTAAACGTCTTTGAACCAGACACCCTAATATAGACAACAGGTACGGTTCACAGCACGGATCACACAAGGTGGGTGGCTCTCCCACGGGTTACTGTTCTCCTTAATTAGCTCATTACTAGATGACAGAGGAACAGTCCGACCTGTAGGGGTTTAATAGCTCACAAAATTTCCTTTGTTGATCTTTGTATCCCACCAACAACCATCCTGCCAGATACTGTAAAGCACATTTACGATGGAGGGCGAAGCTGTAAAAAATAAGCTTTTAAAAGAAAATAAATAGTTACCAGGACTGCAATTACAGCCTGTCTCGCATTTA
This sequence comes from Macquaria australasica, assembly GCA_005408345.1. Lineage (NCBI taxonomy): Eukaryota > Metazoa > Chordata > Actinopteri > Centrarchiformes > Percichthyidae > Macquaria > Macquaria australasica. The sequence goes on from SEMN01000311.1 coordinate 149,255, forward strand.
TACTGGGGTCTGTAGTGTGTGACAGCAGTTTAGGTGCTTGAATATGAAGTTTGATTGATCAGCTGGCAAGCACAAACAAGAACAAGGCAGGTAAACAGCTTTATGGAGGCGAACCCTATCGCCATGTACTGCTTACTCATAAACCTCCAGAATAATCTGGATACTATGCGAGTCAAGTTAAGGAGAAACAGGAAGTTGTCATCTTCTCATGTCTTGTCATGTTGATGTAAGTCAGAGGAAGGACACTCAAAACTGCGTCATTGGGACAAAAAACATGGAGAGCCAATCAAAAGCCAGGAGCTCCAGTTCAGTATTAAGCCTGCAGAGCTGACTCAACGCCAGGATGCTGTTTAATCACGTACAGGGAATGTACCTTCAGGTGTGTTTTTCTATTTTGAAACAGGGACCTTCTTCCAGTGTTTTACCTCATCATAACTCAGTTGTGTGCCTGGTTTGTCCTAAAGTTTAGACTTGTTTTAATGGGAAAGATGAGGATTTAGAACTGTGTTCAACTCCATTTTTGGGACTCGTGAAAGAAAATCAACAGGGTTTTTTTCTTGAGCAGTTTCAATAATGATTGTGTTTTCACCTCTGCACTCCTGCTCTGTGTGGCCAAGCTTTGTTCAAACTTTATTTTTTTTTATTTTAAATTCTAGTTGAGTTTCCATTGAAATATGTCAGACTGAATCCCAGGAAAACGTGTAAAAAATGACTCAAGACATTTTCCATTTGTTTATTTGTCCTAATGCTTCATCCATAGAAAATTCAAATAGTTATATTAGGTTGATATAGCTTCAGTAAAGCACAGTAAGAACACGTAGAGAATATACTATATATGTAACATTGTCAGCATAGTCTGGAAAATGTATTTTTCTATCTTTAAAGCTGCTATAATCAACATTTTTAGATAAACAATGGATCAAATGACAACATGTAACTGAAAGGGGTCGCTCATAGTGATGAATGCACAGAGAATTATCACACAACTCTGCATTTCCCCTCCGACCTTTGAGGCGTGTTTTAAAGTTAGTGACTAGCTTCTGAACATAGTGGAGCATTTAGCAGCTAAAGAGCCAAATGTTTCCCTAAGAAGTTGGTAGAGACCAAACCAAAGTTAAAAGGAGAGTGAATATTGGACATACATTCATCAGGTGGCCAGAAACACAACTTAAAATGAATGCTAATGTTGCTATGTGTTTGCTGGATGTGTAAATAGGCAACTGTTTGCTAACGAGTTCGCTATATGAACTTTATGAGGTGATAATATGTCAATGTTGTGTTTGCATCTTGTGTCTGCTGCCCACAAGGTGCCTAAAAAACAGTTAATGTAGGTTTAAAGTTATGCTACTTACTGGGACATTTTAAGAGGGAATGTTTTTTTACCATGATTTGCATGATTTCAAAATAAGGAGGCTGCTGGTTTTTCAGAGAAACAACTCTCTCTAACTCTAGAGTGGACTTGACTGTGAATAGTAGGAGGTTTCTAAAAATCCTCAGTGGATTCATGCTTAATTTCAACTTATTTGTAATATGAATAATATGTAAATGATCCTATGAAAAGACTGCAAGACAGTTTCCTACTCCATGAAAGTTGGAGCTAATCTGCAGGATGACAATATGTCATCCTGATAGATTTAAAAGCAGTTTGTGGTTGATGTACAGTGAGTTATGGATGTTGTTTAGACAGAGAGACAAGCAGCTGCTGTGCGGGGCGAGCCTCCTGCTGGCTCCACAGAGAGAGGCAGAGCACAGCATGAGTCACACAACGCTCATTTCATTCACTTAGAGAATCATAATTCTTCACTTTGCTCATTACGTCTGACTAGCAGCCAGGAAACTTCCACTCATGAGTTTGTTAATCGTGCTCTGTTGTCATGAACGGCTCCTCTCTTGTCTTCTGAAGCCTGTTGCTAATTTGTATGAAGCACAAAACATCTTAGATCAAGTCGATCAATGCGAAAGTCTTCAGATGTGACGCAACACTGACTTTCCTTCAAACAGGCCTTTTGGGAAATTTGAGTAAACGGGGTTAAAATGAGGGTAAGATCTCATGCAATGGCATGGAAAATGAAGTCCAGTTGAAGCCGGATTTATTTCTGAGGCACTTTAAACAAACATCAAAAAGTGTTTTACAAAGAACAAAGGCTGCAAATAAAGATCAAAACCAACGATAAAACCACAAGACAGAACAGGCACATCACGGACTTTCAAGTATGAAGACCCAGATTGTGAGAGTGTGTGTGTGTGTGTGTGTGTGTGTGTGTTTGTGTGTGTGTGTGTGTGTGAGTGTGTGTGAGAAAGAGAGTCTCTAAATGAATGAAAAGCCAATCTTTTCCAATCATTAGCTCTAGTTTTTTGTACTAACAGAGGCACCCGGCGATGGAAATGTAGATTAAACAGGGATTTCTATTTGTGAGGGTAATGACAGGTGAAATTACTGACGGAAACATCATCCCACGTAGAAACACAGTCCATCTGGAACAAAGAAAAGTGTGCTGTTTGTTCCTCTTCCTTTGTCTCCTCAGTGTCTCCTCCATTTTGTTTTTCCAAAAGGCTAAAGAGGCTTCTGAAAGCTGACTATGAATAATTAAAAAAGCGATTTCCTGATTCTAGTAATTTCATTGCTTGATGACATTTACAGCAAATGAACAACACAATTATCTGCTTATGCTGAACCGTATGAAACAAATTGAAATACCAAAACAGGATGATAAATGGTTTTATTAAAAGGCTCCTGCTCAAAAATGTCAAGCCGTCGAACAGAGAATCATTGTGGTAGAAAATAAAAAAGTTATGCAGAAGAAGAAGTTGAAGTAAGCGCCAGAAAATATCAATGAATGCAGCTCAGATTCCTCCTTCCGCTCAAACAGACAAAGCTGTTGAACTGCTCAAACCAGAATAATTTAACTCTGCAATTTCGCAATTAGCAAGTGCAGTGTTTGGCTGCCATGAACAGTGGATCGTTTCTAATCTGAGCCCCAGTCTGACTCGTTGCATACAAAGTGCCTGTTTATGCTACATTCTGTTCCTACAAAATTCCCCTGCTCGCTGTTTGGTCTGATAATGTGTGCATTAGCTGTTGTGACAAAAGCTGGAAAGCCATTAGTTTCTCTAATTAAAATGAAAACTCAGTATGCCTAGAGTGGGGCAAACACTGGGATTAGACTCATCTCTCACGTCTAATTTTTAGACCACTGGTGAAACAAAACTAAATGTTACAGCATGTCATGTGTTTAAAAGATAAGGCTGGTGTTATATTTTTCTTATTGTCAACAAGACTAAAACCAACAAAGCGTTACTCCATCTCTCAGTACTTTCTGACTTCCCCTACCCAGCCCATTTGTTCCTGCTGAAGACGTACAGTACATCTATAAATACAGGTCACAAATATGTAGTTTCATTATTTGAAAAAAAGCTAAGTAATGTCCTAAAACAGCTGGGCACTGTAGTTTTTAGAAGAGGTTACTTAAACATTAATAAATAGAGCATTTGCTGGGGACTATTTTCAGCCGCGGATTAATACACATTAGTGAACTAGCGACTATTTCTGACAACAATAGAGTGTATGTGGAACTGACTCAAAATAAACTATAGTAGCCCTGTTAATGGCAATGAAGGAACATGTCACCCAGTGCAAGTGTGGCTCACTGATGTCTTTTTAGCCATGCATGGTCCGCACTGAAATATCTCACCGTCTCCTGGACAGATTGTCAGAAAAGTTTGTACAGACATTCATGGTTCCCAGAGGATGAAGCCTATTGACTTTGGTGATCCCCTGACGTTCCCTTGACAAATGTCTTGACAACTATTTGATAAATTGCCACGAAATTTTGTACAGACATAGAAAGAGCCATATATAAACATTCCCATCAGCCTCAGCAAATGATAGCACACTAACAATCTAGATGGTGAACATGTTTTACATTATATCTGCTAAACATCAGAATGCTAACATTGTCTGATATGATATCTAAGAAGCTTTCAAAACTAACAAGCATAAATAAAACCTGCACCATTGATAATGATGTTAGTCATGCTCAGATGATCTGCGCGTCGCTGTTGCGAAACACTTTGGGGAATGATTTCAGCTTTTGTAACATCCCGCTTAAGTAAGTGAAACCTTACCTGAAGGGTAAAAACAGGCTTAAAACTATGTGAGACACACAATCAAAGCTGAGCTACTTTGGCCACACTTGTATTTTATTGCCTTAGTCAATCTTGAGATTACTGTCTGCTTTCAAGGCGGGGCAGGCAGCCGCGGAGCAAGTGAAGCTGTTAACTTTGACTGAACTCTCTTTGCAGTTTTGGTGAATTATAACAGAGAGAGTGAGTGATACAGAAGGAGAGAGAGACAATAACAGAGAGAGAAGGAGAGGGTGAGGTCTTTGCCTTTTCACAATAGCCCCACAGTTTAACTAACAGCATCTTGGGCTGTGGTATGGGCAGTACGCCACAGCAGAGGGGCAATCATGAGGAGACGCTGGGTTGTCTCACCAGTCCCAGCGGGAGATGATGTAATCAGATGGTGATGTAATTGACGGGCAGCAGGGGGGAACCACAGTGTAAACGTTAACCCCACCACCACTCCCCGATGTCAGATATGACCCTGCAATGTCTGTCAATGTCAGGTCGCCCTACAATTACTGACTGTAACAAACCATCAAGTGTTTAGTGTACTCAGTAAGCATAAGACTCAGCAGGATGACCTGGTGTCTGAAACAAGCAGTGGTTGTCCATCACAGTCATGTGTCCTTCAGCAAGACAATGAACCCTACTTATTTATTCACTGTGTCATTTACACCACTAAATGTTCTATGGAAGAGATTTTCATTTTTAAATAAACCTAGTTTTGACTTGTCACGTAGCAGGAAAAGCACAGGTGTAATTAATTACATTTACAGAGGCCCCATTCCATTTATAAGCAATGGACAATACCAGCAACCTGGTAAACCTAAAAGGAATGCAGCTTTTATTAAATGTCTTAATTTTTCACGTGCTATTGCTGCTAAGACACGGTGAAAAAGGCTGATTGAATGTCTTAACTTGAGGTAGGCGCTGTTCATTAAATTACTAGTCCACTAGCCTATTTTTGTGTAAAAATAAGTCATTAATTTGTCAGTGATTATGTGCTTGTCACTGAGTTTTTTTGCCAATTTGATTGTATCATTGTTGGCATTTTCTGCTATTTGTATGCATTTACTTGTTGAGTTTTGTGTATTTGTTTAAGATCCCACCTAATGATAAGCAGTGCAACTAGCTTAGGCTATAAACGCCTTGGTACTTGGCATTGGTCAGTGATATATTGTCCCTTTTAAAATTAAACATTAACTAAAATAAATGATACAGTAAAGTATCATACTGTTAGATTTGCATTAGCCCATTAACTTTAAATTACAACATACTTTATATCACTGCCAATCATTTTCCAAAGCATATAACCTTTTAGAAATTATTTCCCTAATTCCAGGCAGCTATTGACTCCCATTTATTTCAACACTGAATGGAAATCAATTTAAGCGCTTGGAATTTCTATGAGATATAAACCCATCATAAGGAGGATTTAGTTATCTTTACATTTTGCGTAGGTATTCTTTAAAATGTTTCCTCTTCTTAAGTCTGACATATCAAAGCCCCCTTGAACACACCAGAAAGTACCACACCAGAAAATAATGCCTGCCTGGGAGAAAGGAAATCAATCTGAAAATGTAATTAGTTGTTAATTGAGTATGGAAAACCACCAGGATGACTTGCTGGTTGGTTGTGCTCATTCCCCTCCATGGTCAGCGTCTTGTTTTTAGTCCTTTTTTATGTCCTACACAATGTTCCTCACATTATTGCTGTTACATGGGAAAAAATACCTATAAACCTTTAAACCTTTTCACAGTGAGCACACAGCAGGACCTATGTGCCTCTCTCGCACAACCCCAAGGGCCTTGAAACATTTCATCCGGGCTGCTATTTTTAGCTTCTCTCCTGACAGTGTGGGACGCATTTAGAGGGATGCATAAGATGCAAACATTGAGCCTTTGTGTGAGCTCATGATGCTCTGCTCTCCGGAGAGCAGACAGAACAGGACGGCCCCTTCACTCAATACGTCCCTCGTAGACTAAAAGAGCCTGACCTCTCAGCTCCTGCCCCCCCAGCACTGAATCAATGTCTTGATAGAGCACAAGCACACTATGTTTTTGTTCCACGAGGGAAAGAGAGGTTTACCCATTTTGCCTTTCAATGTATAAAACACAAGACTTGGGACAAGTTGTACATTGGTCATAACAAAACCATGTTAAGTGCACGAGTGCCAAGTGCAGCGTTTCTTTTTATTTATGACATGATGTATACAATGGTGTATCAGTTGAGTTCAGGTCAGTTCAGATTTGTATTGTTCCACAAGATAAAATTCTCTTTGCAGCATGGCATAAAACATTAACAACAAATAATAAAAACACAATAAGACAATTTGTGATTGTCTGCTCATAGCTTAGCAAAAGGCTCGAGTAAGAGTGGTACATGGCGTTCAAAGTGTTCGGAGGGTGGTCTCTTTTTTTATTTTACCTTTCAAAAACCAAGAACACAGACAAAAAACTCTAGGAAATGGATTAAACACTGTGTTTATCTAAGCTGCAATCGTTAGCATGTCCGACTAACTAGCTTACTACCGTAGTAACCGAGTGTTACTTCGAAGGCCAAGTAGCTCATCGTTAACTAACTACTATTAGCTTGTGGGGTTACAGGTTTCTTTAAAGAATCATACTTATAATACCAGAAGTAACTAGCTCTACACTGCAATACAAGAACAAAGCTGTTTCTTTATTTCCATATCTTCTACATGAATCATCATCTGGATGCTAACTTTAGCCTCAATCTGTTAGCACAAAATCATAAATGTAGCCATCAAATGCATATATTTATGATTCTTGTTTTAAAGAGAGTCACTTGGAAACATTACAGAGTCAACAGAGACAGCATTTCCAACCAACTCATTAAGCTAACATTAGCTAAATTAGCTGGCTAGCTGATAAAATCTGCCAGCAAGTTGTCATTTCAGCCAGAAAAATGGACGGTCGTTGGCTAGAAGTCTGCTTTTGTCTAACTCTGTCTGAAACGAACCATACTTTTTTGTTAAAAAATTTACTAAGAATTAGAATTATCATAGTAAACTGCTTGTGCCGTGTGAGAATGAAAAGCTTTACAAGCATAGCAACAGTAACAATGCTTAGCTTAGATATTACTCTATATTCTCAATACAGAATATAATAAAAGGTTGATGTGATATAGAGCCGTGAATCCAGTACCTCTAAGAATAGCACCGAGTCGGAGGATTAAAAGCACTAATATTTCCACTTAGGTGTCGTATAAACATGACAAGTAGAGCTGTTATATAAATATAGCGTGGTGGTATTAACATTAGGACTTAAGAGTTGTCTCTTATCAGTAATTGTGCTGATTTATTGTCTAATCCTCGAAAACTTCACATACCCACCCACCAACCCCGTCTCAGTAAATTTAATCCAGCATCCTCCTCGTTCCCCTCCCATCGCTGGCACCGGCACTGTCTCTGCCTGTGGAGAGTCAATCACGTGGGAGGACAGTGAGTTCGTCTATATCGGTGTGTGCAGTATTTCTGACAGGGTTAGGTGGGGAAGCTTTCTCAGCCTTGACGACATGCGTCAACATTTATAATCCTCCATGCAGACACATCATATCTTTCTTCACTCTAACAACAAAAATGACACACATGTAGGAATCCAAGGTCAAACAACACCTGCAGGGTCAGACTTCTGAAATGGGATTTATGTTTGCACTCACTGGTATTGCCTGTTTCGGTTTCGACTGGCAGACAGAGTTTGGGGAAGTGAAATGAAGAGCCTAGGGACAGTTCTAGTTTCTGGACTTTGGACGAGGTGCCCGAAACCCAAACACCTCTCCAGTGAGGGTAAATATTTGCTTTTGCCCCTTTCCTTTTCCTTTTTCTACAGAACACAGTATTCTCTCTACAAGCTCCTCTGTCTATTTACAAGAGCAACATGTCCTCTATTTTATCCTGTTTTGTCCTCTAGCATAGATTGTGTTGTTATACTAAAGGTTTTAGTTTACATGATACACTCAAGGACTCTGATTTAGACTCAGCACAGATAATAAATGCAAGGTTGCCCAAGAGACACTTTGCATCTTCTGTTGTTGTACCACGAGCCACAACCCTGCGCTCTCTGCTTGGCATAAGTGAGTTGTGATATGTGACAGGATTTAAGCTTCTCTTTTGATATCGTGCATCATGTCAGCTTTTCTAGATGGTCTACTGCAGAATACAACAGGACAGATGGAAGCGAGAGGAGACAAAAAGAGACAGATTCACACCAGAGCTGGAAGTGTCAGATCTGATCTGACGGCTGTAGTGTAATGTGAACAGAAAAAGCACACAGTCTGCTCTTTTCATCTTTGATCTGACCACATTCACATGTGCTTCAGATCACTGTCATCTTAACTCTGTATTTTGACCAGGAAAACATAAAGAAAGCTTTGAAACAACCACTAAAAGCAAACGTCAGAGATAGCTTCAGGATTATGAGTCAATGAAATGGCTCTGGCTGCCAAACATCCTTTGTGGACCACTTTTATGGTGGTCTTCTTCAATTGTGGATGTGGATTCAAATTGATATCAGATATGAGTGACATTAGAAAAATAGGACCTGATCAAATCAAAGAATTAAAGAATGAAAGGATGCACCAAATCAGTTTCAAGACACTTTGTTTAATATATATACAGTATATACAGTATAGTCTTCTGCAGCACATTACACATATCAGTAAAAAGGGATTTTCATAACCTTAAATATGAGTGAATTAAGCTTCAGATTTAAGAGTACTCTAAGGAGTGTTTTAGCATCGTACAGGTTCTTGTTTTGATTTTTCAGCCTACAACTATTTAAGTTTTCAGCAAAAAAAGCTCTGACAAACCCACTGTACACTACCAAACAGCAAACAGTTGAAGTTAGTGACTAGCTGGTGAACAAAGTGGAGCATTTTACTTGCTAAACAGCCAAATATTTCCCTCAAGAGTTAGTAGAAACCAAAAACAGAGCTAAAGGGAGAGAGAATATTAGACCTGTATTGATCAGGTGGCCAGGAACATGACTCCAAATGAATATGATAATATCTGCTGGGTGTGTAAATAGGCAACTTGTTTGCTAACAAGTTCGCCATATGAACTTTAGAAGGTGAAAATATTTTAATGTGGTGTTTACAGCTTGTTCTGTTCCCCCCAAGTGACTAACACAATTTAATGAATGCTATTAAAGACTTCAGAAAACAGTCTAAATCTTGAGTTGAGTTATTGCCACAGTTCTTGCATTTGGTTTGGGGCTTTGGATTAACCAGTCACCTGTAAAACAGTTTTGGTCTTGATCACCCTCCCCACTCTTACTTAGCAGTCAACCCCCCAATGTTTTTATTGCAGTAAAGGGGACGGCAGTCGTAACGGGGGTGGGGGGTGTCTCGCTTCACTTTCCTGCAGATAAGACAGTGGCACGCTGACCTACCCATGTTCAGCAAGCAAGCACTGTTTTTCGGAACATTAACCTGCACACGTTGATATTTATACTTTGGGATGATGCATTAGTTAGTACGACATTTGTGGTGCGGATACTGAGAGTTAACAATGGGGACCGGAGCAAACATACATGCACATTCCATGCAGTGGGGGTGGGGAGGAGCTGAATGATGGGGGGTGTTTGTTTTGTTGCTCCCGAGCCTCCAGCCTTTCCAGGGCCTCCGGCTCTGTGACCTCTATGGCCGGGAAGGATCAGTGATTACAATCAACAGTAATCCCTAATACACACCAACAACAGATATTCTAATCCCCGCTGTGACAATCCTCCGTAAACCTGATGCGAGATGTTGGACAAGGTTAGCCTGGGTGATTTATGACTCAGGAACAACCAGTGACCTGTGGTGGGACAGACAATAACCCGCTGACTGAGAGCTGCTGTTGGGATTTCACCAAAAGGTAAACATCTTAATTCATGTTAATGGACTTCGGATGTGCTTAGGAAGTAACAATAAACTCTAGTCTTTCGGAGTGCAGCTAGTCGCCCGTAACTTGGGTAACGGTAGCTGATAGACTTTGGGAGGGGGGAGGGTTTTCAAGGTGTTCTGTGTTTGTGCACACAACATCAGTCATAAGGCAACTGCTTGCTCAGGAGCTTTTCACTGACACATTTTAACCTTGACTGCCAGACAACACATAATATTAATATATGGTAGTTATTAATAGCACAAGTCACAACCTATACACCAGCCCCAGGTGGGGAGTTCTCATAGTTCAGTTGTTTGCAATTTCTTTTCCACTGTTCAATACATATTTACAATACCTACATGCTGCAAGAACTCATATTAACATAAAATAAATTTATTGTCAACCCAAGCAGAAGACAAATCTGGTTGTGACCGTAAAGGACAAAGCCTCTGTTGAACTTGAATTTGGCTCGAGGACAGCCAACCATCCATGCATTCCTTCTCACTAACCTTTCTCAAAGGCACAAAGACCAGCTGTGACTGACCAGCATCAAGTCACAGTTACCCTTGATCTCTGGCTCTGGCCTATCACCGCAAAGTTGAACCAGCAGTGACAGACAGAGAAAATCAATAATTGTTTACGATTGTTATAAAAAGGTCCATTAGCTATCTATTTCAACAGTGTGTTCAGTACTCTCCTGACCTGATCTTTTATTGGTCAGAGCGGCCACACATGGGCAAAGCACATATAAATTCTGCATCACGCAATACTCATTCAATACCTGCAATGAATAATTTAGCACATATACACGTCAGTGATCTTGTGTGAAAGCGATGCCCAGGGCAGTTCCAATCAGTGTTTGATTGTTCCAAAGTGAGATATCCACCATTTGAGAATGTGACACCTAGTCTGACAAAAGTAACTGTGGTACAAAAGGTTTTGAAATGTACTTTTTAAAAGTTTAAGTGAGCAGCTTAAAAGCAGAGTGCTTTTTGCAGGTTGCAAAATGAGAGGCGCACCACATTGCCTTTTTTGTTGAAGCCTACAATCTAAAAAAAGAGAAGCTTGATGCGTTCATTTTATTATTGCTAGGCTACCACAGAATCACCTGTCCTTGCGCTGACCTGGTGCTCCTGCAAAAACGTGAGGCGCTCCGGGCGTCTAACGTGAGGCACCCAGGGCGCATGAGTAGTGTGCAAAACGCTTACTGCCTATAGAAAACAACTGGGAAAAGACGCTTCACACTGAGAAAAACGCGTCCTGTCTGATCATAAAATGATTGAAAATGATTCTTTCAACTACAGACTGGATCTAGACTTCAGCAACATTGGATGAATAATCTATGAACATTGGAAATGTATCCATAAATACAATTGTGATTTAAAGGTACCTATCACTGTTTTTATGACTGGATCTCTGTTTTGTGCATGCACATAAGAACGCACAAGCACAGGGACGACATAGACAAGCTTAGCAATGTGCCCGCAAAGGCAGTTAAGAAGAAGACTGCTAGCTAGAAAAGATGGGTGTAAACATTGCATGCTGTAATATTTAAAAAATTTAGTTTTGAATGTTTTCTGAGGACGGCAATCTTCAGTCTTGCATGCACGTGTGTCCTAGTGTGTGTGCACAAGATAAACAAAACAGCAAACCACTCATAAAAAACTGCTCCATAGTGCTACTAGAGGTAAAAAAAAAAAAAACTAAAAAAATTCCACAGGGTGCCTTTAACTAACAACAGCATTACTTTACACACACATCTTTCACCTAAAACACAAGAAGTGATAGAATTTTTAAAAAAGACAAACAGACTTCATAAATTAAAGCGATGTTACTCTACTTGCTCTACTATTTCATACCCAAGTTGTCGCCAGGAAATGTGGTGCAAAAACACCACAGCAATTAGTGCTTTCCAGTAAAGATGTCTCCGAAGTTGATTATCGTTTCCCCTAAACGAAGAGCATGTAGTACTGGTAGTGATCTTCTTCTAAATGGACCTGACTATATGAGGAATGCAGTGTCTGCTGAGCCCACAGCAGAGTTGACAAAGTGCCAGGTGGCTGTGTTAATGCGCGGGGACAAGGCCAGGTATGGCAGCTGGTGCTTAGAGCAGGCCCGCATTGACTCACAGCTACTAGCACGACCCCATGTTGCTACATTAGCCACGTGGATGCCATATCAAAACAAAACAACATCCCTCTGCACCCAAAACGCACACATACTGTATACTGTATCCTGGCTCATATTTCTGACTCTGATTAAAACAAAGACTCATTCAAATCAGGGACCAACAAGGAACTACAGTAAAGTATCAGTAGGTTGGATCCTAACAAAATAATGGTAAAGATTTTGTCATCCAGTACAGTGGTAGATGCCCTCTGAGCTCAGAATATGGACAGAAAACCAATGAAAGAAAGAGAGATAAAACTCACTGTGTTGCAGATGCTAATGGAGGAGAGGCTAACTAAAAGAAGCTCTCTCTTTGCTGTATTTCTCACCCCTACTGGCCAATACCAGTACTGCTGATATGCATTTGTTTTGTTGTTGTTTCCCAAACAGATATTAAGGGAAATAGGTGACACAAATGGCAAAAAGCCATCTTATGTCCTGATTATTTTTGACCATATTATTTACAACTAATGAACTGATAAATTTGATGTTGTGTTTTAACTTTAGAGACCTGCCTATCAACAATTATGTTTTTTTACAACTTTGATCTGATGTTTTTAATGTTTGGCAATCATTTCTGTCAATAATAACTTTGTACTCACCAAGTTAATTGCTGAGATATGGGATCATGGTGGCACCACTAAAAAGAAGTTCCACTGGGCAACAATCACAAGCAGTCAGATTATTTTACAGGTTTTAAATAAAGATCCAGGTTGTGCAAACTTAATTAGATGTGACAACTAAGGTAAACGGTAAATTTATTACCCAGTGTCTGTTGCACACATCCATCAACGTTTACAGATCGACATCCTGGTTCAACTTACTGTACCTACCGTACTTACTGTGGTTGTGCCTGTGCATGTTTTTTTTTCTGTGCAGTGAGGGATTATTACTAACATTGCTAACTGTTCACTTTCTGTTTTACCTTCAAATAAATTGGTTTGGATGATATGGATAAACTCTTGGCTTTAACATCTCATCTGATAATCTGACTGCTCGGCTTCATTTTAGCGTTGTTGTCGTGTTAACATTATCCTAGCGATAACTTTGGCGAGTGCAATATTATCATGGCTAATAGAAATGATGGCAAAAGCAACAAACACAAGACCCAAATTTTAATAAACTAAAACTACCCTTTAAGTTTTTTTTTCTTTTTAAGACTGATACAAAAGATGAAAAAAACGTATAATTTCATAATCTGTCAGCTATCTGAAGTAAAAATATTGGATTAATACAAATATTCCCTAAACCTTTTGGCCTCCAATACTGAAAGTATGCCAATAAACTGTATCTGTGCATCTATAAATACAATACTATGTCCCACGTAATGCTACATTCTGCATCTGAGCTGTGCAAACTATTGCGGTACAGGCTTACATAATCACTCTGAATGAAGCCAGTGTAGTGTTACCATTGTGTATTATTTTCACTGTACCATCTGGTGACTCGCACTCCTCCATCCCCCCTCCATTACACACTCACTTTCTTTCTTTGTTTATATTTTCCTCCATCACTCTGTGCTGCACCGTCCATCCTCCAGTGAGAAGTGCTTTGAGAAACGAGCTGGTGACTGTGCAGATGTGAGTATGACTTGAATGTCTTAGCGGCAAATGCTTGGCCCTTTTGTATCAGCAACACAGCAGCAATTGTCTCTGCTAAACAATGGAGGGAAAAAAACAAGTGCTGTTCACATTTTATTAACAATGAGAACAAACAATGTTAAAATCTGGAGGGAAATTGGGAAAAATTTTAGGGAATTACTGGCATTTGCTATCAAAAGCTGCACCATAATTATTTGTGTGCATAATAATTAGACAATATAACAAGCTGACAAATCTCTGCTCCATTATTTCTGTTTACCATTGCTGGTGCCACAGAGAAATTAATGGATCTCAGACAGCATCTGAAGAGGGCTTTGGAATAACTTAGATCAATGCCCTCATCTATCTGCCTGCCTGCAGGGATTTCAGATGGTTTCTACAGTACTGTTCTTCAACTTTATAGCGCACCAGGGCTTCAGAATCACTGCTGCTCTTTCCTTACAATATTGCAAGAGGAGGAAGTTCATTCTCAAAACTTTCAAGTGATCTCTTTCAATATTGCTCTCCAATAGAATTACTGTACTCTGGAGTGCACCTTGTAGCTTTCCTTTCACTATAACACTTTGTAATTTATCTTCCAAGCAGATACCCCTCCCCCACCTTTTCCCCCTGATATTTCCCTGAGGGGTGAGAATATTGAATCAAGAATCTCATGCAACTGACCAGCCATCTGCCTCATTGCCTGAGAATGCATCTACATTGAGAAAAAAAAGTTCAGAAAATAAACATGACCGGCAATATCATACAGATTGTACTGTTTGATGTGGCACTGAAAACCTGGAAACTTCCACCTCTCTTGACCCAACATTGTTCAGTAAGATTGGTATGTATCCTTACATAACAGAGCACCAGATGACCGCAATTAGGCAACATCTGTTGCGCTTTGATTGAACGCACGGCTTCTTAGATTTCATGTCTAAGCTCCAGTGGGTTTCAAAAACACATGCTTGTTGTCAGATTTAAACTGCAGCAATTTACAAGCATTCTTTTGAAGACAAGGGGAAAAAAATAATAAAAAGGCCATCGAGTTCAATTATCAAGTATGCATAGTTGTTTTAGTGTACAAATAAAACAAAGTTTCCAGTAAACTTGGGGAATGCATTACTTGTAACACCACAACACCTTTCAAATGCAATAACTGGGATCACGCTATAATTATGTTCAAACAAAATAGATGGCAGATCTTCCCAACCTGTAACCAAAAGGTGACAGGACACCCCTGTTCACATACTTTTATGAATGCTTGGTCTAAGGATGTTTTTTTATGGCTTTTTATGCTGCCAGTTTACTCCATCAGAACTACCTGTTGAATGGTCGAATAGCTTTGAACGCCCTCCTCTCCACACCTTTGCAACGTCAGATTAGATCATTTCTGTAACTTTCCAAAACTGACCATCCGACATTCACAATCACTTTTGGAAAACCTGAAACCAGAAGAGGGGAGGCTGTTATAGTAGCATATTAATTTCCATGGTTTTGAAATGAGATATTCAACATTTATACATGGGTGTAATGTTTGGGTGTCCACACACTTTTGGCTGTATAGTTTTAGTTTTAGTCACACTGAACCCTTATGTGCTTGCTCATCTGTAAGTTGCTTTGAATACACAAAATTTCCAAAGTGATGATCCACAAAATCTGCAGTTGTGAATATTCTTTTCTCTCTGGTTGTTTACAGCTTTTCGTAAATGGTTACAATAAATGGCTAAAGGTTTAACCACTTCTGTGCATCATCATTCAGTGTTACAGTGTAGCAAAACAGAAAAAGGTCTGTGTGAAAATGTCACGATTTGTAGCTTTTACCTTCCTGTCGAAGTTAGAGTAGCTGCATGTGTCACATTAAGCCAAGGGAAGGGCTGATGGCAAGGACTCTCCATGATGACTGAAGTCCAGTGACGGTGAAGGGGTGGGAGGCTACTCATCTTCCCCTAGGGAGACAGAAACACAGAAGGAGCTATATCAATTAGTCAGATACTGCCACGACAAAAAGCCCAACCTGCTTCCCGCTGCACCTCCGCCCCGGCCAGAGACGGCTAATCAAATCAAGAGAGGGATGATGCAGACAGAGACTGGAAGCACTTTGCGGTTTGAAAGGGAGGAAGAGGGGGGAAGTAAGCCGTACAACATGTCAGGTGTGTCATATTTGGAGTGGCATTTGTTACAGTGGTTTTGGTTTGTTTAGTAACGTTTTTTTGTGTGTGTGTTTTAGAGGACAAAGAGTCTCTGTATGAGCAGTCCACAAGGAACTGGTGGGCACAATGAGAGAGAGCAGAGTGAACTGTTTGGGTAACCAAAATTATAAATGAAACTATTGCATAACTCAGTTAGGTACTGCCAGCGTTAAGGGGTGTTGTTGGGGCATCACATATGATACTGTATGCCACTCCTAATCATCCACCAAATGACATTAAGATTTACATTTTGACTCTTTTCTCAGCTTCAAACATGACAGTAACCTGATCAGTTCGGTGTCTGATCCAGGGATTGGGGATTTGTGATCTGCAGTTTTTTTGTTGTTGAGGATAGTGGACTCTGGGTAGCTTTGTTGTTCACAGGTCTCTTTCTGATGTCACTTCAAAGCCATGTGCAATTGGGCCAGAGGGGGTTTAGCCTGGCTTGACCAGGCACACTTCCGTGCCCCTTTTCATGTTTGGCACTCCATTTCTCTCTCTGACAAGCAGTAGGAGTAGAGTGTGGGCCCCCGAACACTAATTACAGGTCACCATGTCAACAAAGAAGGGCTCTCCCCACTTTTAAACCTATGGCTGACATCTTGAAGGGGGAGGACAGGGCTTTAGAAGAAGCATGAGGATCCAGTAAAAGGAATTTATCTTAATAAACATGGAGATGAAGCTTTATTTATTAGCATGGCACAGCTGGTGTCCACTCAGAGCCTTGCATTTTTTCCACTTATGTAAGGCTGGCGGTGCCTTAATATCCTAGCATCCTCTTGGTTTCCTACATTCCCAGTTTCCCTACTAACTACTCTTTGGCTTGGGTTTTAATAAGAACTTAGAAGCACAAAAACATGACAGTCTGCCAAAGAGATCTCCTTTATAGCCTTGATGTTGTAATGTGCTACAAATAAGCCAAGCCATCAGTAATAGTAAAGATGATGTGCATATTATTGTGATTTATTTCTCTTAATTGACACTACTAAATATAATAGAATTATATTCAATTATTAAGTATGGCCTATATAATGTGTGTGTCTATACATATATATATATATATATATATATATATATATATATGGACTTTTGATTTAAAGTCAGTTTGACTTATTTGATTAAATTGACTCCCCCAACAAAACTCACTTACTCTGCTATAAGATTCATAAATAGGCAGTTCAAATTTGACTTCTCATTAAGTTCAAAGTCATCTTATGGTAGGCTACATTATGATAATTTTATGTCCTATGATATCATATAATTTGGTATTTATAGTCTCTGTATCCTTCCTTCATCCTTGTGAAAAGATTTATTACAGGGGTCAGAAAAGGCATATAAAAGAAAACCAGCTGCAGAGTGTTGGTGACCCGGACATAAAAATAAACTGCCCTACATCCCAAAACTTTTTTTTTTTTTTTCTGAGCGCGCTTTTAATACATACAGGCGACGCCGTTACTATTTCTCCCCGCCGACTTCCAAAATTAATGCGGCACAGCTCCAGTCCAGCACTGTCGGGAGGAATGGAATGAGAGGCAGCCGTGGGCGATACCAAATCCGGCTTCCATTAGGGGAGCGCACTTCAAGCACCACCTCGAGATTAAAGGGCGTAAACGCACACACACGCAGTAACAAGGTGAAGTACATCACTGAGTACGTTTCCAATTAATTAAATGACACGTTTTGCCTATTTGTGCATGCGTGGTTGATCCAGGTAACTACAAAATCTTTATCTTCATCCCGGTTCAACCCCCCAGTTTTAGGCTTCCACCCTCCGCACATGTATTCCTATCTACTTGCAGCTCCAGCGGCGACAGAATGTGGCTCCCTTTGAAGGCGCAACGACGACGACGACGACTCTTCTCCGAAACTTATTCAAGTCTTTCCCAAACTGTGGATTTTCTTTCCTTCTCTCTCTCTCTCTCTCTCTCTCTCTCTCTTTTTTTTTTTTTTTTTTTGTAAGAACGCAAATTACCCGTTCGGATTAACACTTTAAAAAAAAAAAAAAAAAAAGGAATAACTTTGTTTTCTCATTAAAAGGTGAGTGTTGCTTTACTAGCTAGATTTTGACTTCACACTGGAAATCTTAACGGTTACGAGTTTAAGCGAGCAGTTACCGCGACGTGATTTCAGCAACTTGAACCCATTTAAATGAGTCTTTTTATGCAATTTTACACACTTATCAGTTTATAGGAGTGTTTTTTTGGAGTGTTTGAAGGCGTTACAAAGCAAAGTCGGGACAGCTAAGTTGTGTTGGTTCTTGCTTCACCGACGGTGATGCTGCCAGGAAATTTGGCACGAAATATGAGTAACCGTCGAGTTTTTTTTCCTGTTACAGACTTGTTCAACGGATAAAATAGGATAGTTGATTCATGGGCAGTTGTAACTTTAAATGTTTGCTCACTTTCCCCCCCCCCCCCCATCACGTACTTATCTCGTACTAACGTTGCCCGACGACCAACCTGATGTCCGCATGGATAACCGAAGATATCGTGTAAAGTAACGTTAAATTCCACATTTTTTTGGGGGGGGGGGGGACGTAGTAAAAATTCCTTGTTATTGTTGTGTAATTACCATGCCAGTAATGCCCCACACGTCCACCGACGTCACCTTCAACAGCACTGCAAAGTAGTGTAGCTGTCTTGAATGGCACCAAATGATGTGTAACCCATGCTAATCAATCCTGTTTGGAGCTGCAAATTCCCCTTTTCTTTTCTTCCGAACAAACTGCCAAGTTGTTTTCTTAGTACTCGGGAATGCCAACAATGTCCCGTCTGTTTAATGTTAGACCAGAGGGCAATTAAGAAAAAAAAGTGAATGTGAATCCTCCTTGAAAGTTTTAACTTATTTTAGGATGTGGACATTGTTTGGGTCTACCACTTTCAATAGATTGAAATAGATTTCAATACTCTCAAGGCAAATTAAATTTTTTTTTCCAGGGATGTCATAGTCAGATTTTGAGCAGTCCCTGGAGCTATTGGGGACAATGTCTTGCTGAAGGGCACTTCAGCAGAGAGGATGCTTTGCCATCTGAACTTGTGTCCTGTGGCTGATAACTACTCTGTCATGTTATATATTCTTTGCCAAGTCATAATGAGGTTATTAATGTAATGTAATTAACCGTTGTTGCACACTGTATAGACATTGCACAGTGATGTTTGTTGCATTTCTCAAACTTGCAATTTACAAATTATATAAACACGAATGGGTTGCTCTGCAAACACCAGCTTGGTCAGACAGGGGATCCCCTATTGAAACTTATCCAGTACACCTGGTAGGTTAATCACTTACCTTGTGTGGCCCGTTCCCCAGCATACAGTGTGTGACATGGCATCCAGGTCTCTGCTCCAGCTGTGGGGGAAACGGAAGAAAAACAGCTCATGTTTTTGTGATCGGTACACTGTCCTGGCTCTGTGTTGTAACAGAGCAACGTGAATGGGAGAGAGAGCTGGTGCAGGTGCTGTCTGGACAGGAAGAGCGCTGCTTGAGTAGGAAACAAAAAGGAAACGTGTGAACAAAGACGGTTGGTGTGTGTGTGTCGGTGACTCATTCAGATGAATGCTTGTTGGAATGTGTGATGGGATGGCCCATAATTGCACAAGGCAATCCCCCCTGGGATATGTTTTGCTATCTTGTTCCGGCACTTTTAACCTTAATGTTACTGTGCTGTCATAAAACCACACATGACATATGACATTACTTGTTACATACACAATTCAGTGAATGCCTGATCTGTTGTTTTTCTGAATTTATCAGTGATTTCCTGAGTATTAAACTCAGCATCAAAAGCTCAACTGAATCCTTAGCCTCGGGGCTGGCTTTCTCGGATGGTAAAACTCTGTCGTGAATACAAAAACTGTTAGACACAGTACCTGAGCTGAAGAAGAGAGCATCTGTGGTGCTATACATAGGTAACTGGAGATAACCTGTTATACGATTTTTACATAATCGTCTCCTCACAATGCAAATTCTCCCAGGCAAGCCTGATACAGGTTTTCATACCGTTCTATAAACTTGTTTATAAAATGCTCTCTCCTGAATTTATCACTCAAATCTGCCTTTGGCTTTGTTGCTAGAAGATAAGGTGTAAGAGGAACCATATTTTGAGTGTCGGGACAATGCAACTGAGGAATGAGGGTGCCACAGGTCCATGAGAAAGGATGAGATTACTGTTATTGCCATAAAGAAGGAGAAACTCTATCTCTTACCATCCAATTGCATGTGTTATCTCCACTGTGTCTACAGTATGTGGGTGTGTACGCAGTCAAATGTCCTTCTTGGTGTGAGTTATACAGGTGCCCTGGGCTCTCCACTCATATCACTCTACACTATATAGTCTATGTAGCTGCTTTTGGATGCAAACCTTGTATCTCAGGAAAGTCAGCTTTTAAAGAGTTGAGAAAAACAGCCAGATTCCCACAGAAGTGGCCAGATGTTTTTAAAGATTAACCTTGTTTTTTTTTTTTTACTGTATTAATAATGGCCTTGTGAATCCTGAAAAAGCTCTACAGAAGACTGCACAAACCCTGATTTTCAGTGAAAAAATGAAAAACACTAATGTCAGTGTTGCATGCCTTTTCTGCAACTGCAGGGATGTTGCATGACTCCTTACATCCATGTCTCAAGTGCACCAAAGGGAACAGAAGAAAAAAATGGGTCAGTTCATCCTGCATATGTCTTCCTTTCTCCCTTTTCCTTGGATTGTGTTTTTTTCCCTCTGCTTACTTGGTCTTTTTAGTAAAGCTCGAGTCCTTTCAAGGAAGTGGACCAGAGAGATTTAACCTGCCAGCATCCCTGATGATATTATCAGCTTATCTCACACACTTCTTACTACAGCTCTCAGCTTCCTGTAGGATATTTTGTTGATTTTGGTAGGATTGGTAGAAGGTAGATGTGTTACTGAGACCCAGGTTTAGTCCTGGGTCAGTAACATCAGATACCAGAGAAAGGAATAGCTGTTAGCAGTATATTTATATTTCAGTGTCAAAATTGTAATTCCAGTTGTAAGGTGTTTGGGTTTGGGTGAACAATCAGGCCAAATTATGGACATTATCTTTACTTTATCCTTCCATTGAGGTAATGTTCAGGCTGTGAAGTGCTTCATAGCTAAAGAAAATGCTGGCACACTACCAAGTGACTGGGAGAGGTAAATTCATGCAGCTGTATGTTGTTACACACTTTGCCAAGTTTCAAATATCTACAGGTATGTTTTATTCTATTCCATGTTATGCTGCAGTTAACTTTCTGCACAGTTAAAACATTTTTCCTGAGGAAAAAAAAGACATACGACATACCACGTTTCAGTCTTGTGACTCTCTTCAGGTGTGACAGTGTAAACAATAGCAGGCATTCCTGTTACAAAAGCTGCACACAGGAAACAGATTAGATCACCTGCAACAACCTTTTTCATTCTGTCAAAAAACCCAAAAAAAACCCAGAAGATCGACTGAAACAAATCAGCAGGGTTTGGTTTGGGTTTGTTGTAATTGCAGCTCATTTTTTAATGCTCTCCTTTAAGGCTGCTTTCCCTATTTCGAGCATACGTAATGGTCGGGTTGACGTCTCCGCGGTGTGTTGCACTGCGATTGCTAGTTTTGAGGGGTTACTCATACACTGTCCAAGCCTGAATGCTGGGCGGGGAGGGAAAGGAGCAACTGCTGACTCTGTTCTAACATGTCTGGTAGTGCCGGCAGTTTAAGATGTGTGTGTGTGTGTGTGTGCTCTCACTCCTTGCTTAGAGCCACATGGAAGCCAGATGTTATGAATGTTGAAATAATTTTTCCATATAGGTAACTTAAGCTTAAGTTGTACTTCACCGAGAACTGTTAACAAAGAATCTACATATTTCACCTGATCATTCCTTACATGTTAAAGGATGCGATCATTTATAAAAGGGGTGAGAAAAAAGTTGATTCACATAAAAAAATTGGGATTCTTATCTTCTACGATTTTTAATAATGCTATGTTGTCAGAGTGATAGAGCCAGAACACCACCACAAGAGCACACAAGAGTTATTTAGTCATTCATCTTCAAACAAGGCAAGCATTTGGGCACATTTTAGATCAATAACCTAATAATAATTAGATTTACAAGATGAAGGTGAAGTATTTTGTGTATGTTTCATATGCCATCATCATCCATAGCATGCTCAACAGCCAACGCACACGTCATCGCTTTACAGACACGTCCAGCCAACTCTGATCGTGCGTAAAAAATAACTCGGTCCAAACCCTGTTTCATTTAAAAGACCTGTAGCTGTACAGTGTTGTGCATAACAATGGATTTCCCTGGTACTAGCGCTGCAGCAGAGACATAACATTGGTAAGAGCACAGTGGAGTCCTTTCTCCCCCTTACTCCAGGTGATCATTATTCCCATACAAACTGGAGACTACAACTTGCTTCCAAATAATTGCAGCTAACTTTCTTTATTAATAAACCTGCATGCTCCCACGCTCTTTTCTCTGCTTCTTCCTGTTTGTCAGACAGTGATCTTATCAAGACCAGTTATCTTAACTGCCTTTTATGGTTCATATTGTAATTCATCAGCCTAAAGACATGAGTGAATGGTTTTGCACTGGAGTAAGAGCCTGAAAATAGTGCCCGCTTTTTTACTTATTGAACTGAGAATCGATTTTTGAATGCAGAATTGGTTATGAATCGAATCGTGCCGCCAAGAATCCAAATCGAATCTAGTTCTAACCCTAATTTGAGCCTTTTTCTGTCCGTAAAGCCTTTGCTAAGAATGAGCAGTGATACGGTATGTCTTTCCACATCACATCTCTTTGCACTGAATGAAGTCTTAAACTGCCAACAGCCAACAAATGGCTCAACTAGAGCAATTGAGAAGCTGGTGTGTTGCCGTTTCGAAGGTTGTTACTGGAGGCAGCCATTGAGTAACACTTTCATAATTATACCTACATCAGGAAGGAGAATGAGTCATCAAGCAAGAAGGCGCTCCAGCTTCTTAATCTGGAGTAATTCCTGGACACATGATGCAAGGATGATTGAAAGTCAAAAGCCAAATGATATAAAAAGTCTTTAAAATTCCTTTCCAGTGAGATAACCTCTCCAGTGAATTCAGATCATGTATGGTAAACATTGGAGCTGCATTTACAATGTGAGTTGTGTTTCAGCCTAAGGCCACCCACCATCCAATTCCCTGACTTTTCTTTGTGAATTATATAACAGCTTTACACTACCATGCTGTGTACAGGCCTCAGCCTTCAGTGGTTAATGAGTGTGACATTTGATCAAGGAGGACATCCAGGCATTTATTTTTCAGACGTTGGATTTGTATGAGCAAACATATAGATTATCCTTAGCGTGAAAGAATATTACTGGGTCTGTCTGTGTTGTGGATAATTACCATAATTTAGATGTTACATTTCATCAACTTGAGATAAGTCGTTAAAATCAGGTTTAGGTTCTAAGACTTTCAGTTTGACTCTGAGCCAGAAACAGATTGTTTGTCCCCCCCTGCTAGCTCAGTGGAAGTAGACATACAAATATCTGCTGGATGATCTTACGGGCAAGGGATCATGGGAATCAAGGTCTTAAATTGTGCAGTGTGTTTTCCCTCTGCCTCTGAGATTAGGCTTAAAGGCTAAACACACACACACACACACACACACACACACACACACAGACAGAGAGAGAGCATCCAGGTATTTATGGGGGAGCAGCTAAACATGCCTCCAGGCTCTATTAATATCAGCTAGTGTCACAGTTATTTGTTTACACTGCCCATAGTCTGTTGACAGCAGAGAAAGTCAAATAAAAGACAACATTATCAGAGTCAGAATAGCTTCATTTGCCAAGTATAATACACATAAGTGGCTGTCGCTATGTGTTTCCGGCACATAGTGACAGCCACTTCCCGACATCATGACAAGCCAGCCAGAATCCAAAATAGATGTTTAGACGAACCAGAATTAGTGGTTTGGGTGGTCGAGCATGTCGCCCAGTAGCGTGCTCTTTCCTGTTTGTTTTTTAACACTAAGCTCCTCCTTTTTAGTGTATCGGTAGGTTAAACGGAGAAGAGGAGGGAAGTCTCCCTGTGAAGGCTAATGCCATCTTGTGACCAATGTGATTTAGAGCTACTCGTCAGCTCAGCAGCATTTCTCATCAGCTGAATAAACAGATCTCTTGGCAGGGAACTGAGGAAAAAAATGACCAGTTCCCACTCGGATGCAGTCGTTGGCACTATTTATAAAAGTCGTGCCCTCTGAAAGGGAGCCCTTTAAATATCTCAGCAAGGGCAATTTGTGTCAGCATCTGCAGCCCATGAAACAGGCTTCCTCCCATATGATTGGTTGCATAAAATTAGAATTTGCTTTGTCTTTTTGTTGCAGTCACCCAGCCCATTGTAGTCTTTTTTTTTAGCTCCTACATAAGTCAAAAATATAGAGGTTCTTTCTGTGAATGTAGTACCAACTTGTTTTGATTTTGTGGTGTTCTTTATGTCTGTCAGATGGAAGTTTTAAATGCTAACAGGTGTTGTTTGCACTAACCTATTTGTAGTGTTCTTTTAAAGATCTAAATATAAGTTTAGTTTGTAGTTCAGTTTTTTTTGTAATCTCAACTCATCTTGTCTGTCAACAGTTATTTTCATTATCACTTGATCTGCTGATTTTTTAAATTTTTTTATTAATCAATTAATTGTTTTGTCTATAAAATGCCCCATGTTGTCCTCAAAGCCCAAAACAAAATCAATCAATCAATCAATTAGTTAAACTGAATAACACTGTTCAGCTCCAGATCGGGGGATTACAGTGCACGTGTGCTGTTCCAGGTTTTAGGATGCTGTCAGAGGTTTGATGCAGTTTGTGGGCACATGGAGACGGTGGCGGTGCTGCTCGCTGTGTGCATCAGGATTCAAAGGCCGCCATTGTTGGAATGAGAAGCAGATGTTAGTGAGGAATTCTCCTGACTGCAGCAGTTTTTTCTTTTTTCATGCCTAAGCTTTGAGTGCTGCCTCCCTCCTGCTCTCTCTCTCTCTCTCTCTCTGCTGTATATATCCACTCTCTTCTTTTTCTCTCTCTTTTCTGTTTTAACTTTGACACATACTGTACCTGAAGCTATTCTTAAATCAGCATGGTGACGGCCTCCTTCAGTTGGCCTGTTCCTTCTTCTCCTAGCAGAGGAAGTTTTTCTTTGGCTCCACCATCCAACAGTTGGACATAGAGACTCTCCACCCCTCTGATGTCAATGGAGGAGGGAAAGAATGAGAAAGAGAGAGGTATCGTTGTGACAGAGGCCCTTTCTCTGTATCCCAGTGTGGGATTTGATGTCATGCCTGACTCTGAGGTTTGTTTGCCACGTTGACAGAATCCCTGTTTGAAGCTGAAAGGCAGGAGGAAGCTTAGTTGGCTGCTCTTTGTGCGTGTGCTGCTTTAGATGGACTTTAGTGTTGCATCATACTTTGCATGGCAGTGAAAGGGGGATGGAAAGCAGCAGTAATTTCATTATCCAGCACTCTCTTCCCTCACACAGTGCTCCCGGTACACAGTGGGTAAGAGAATCCACCCTTTAATTTCACAGTGGACATTCCCTCTGTGGTGATGTCTCATGTGTAGACCAGACATGACACAATAGACTTTTAAACCCATTAATAATGACTACTCTCTACAAGAGACCAACATACGCATCCACTTTTACTGTTCAGCAATGCAATAAACAAGTCGTAACTAGGATGTGTCTGTGGAAGTCAGGAATCATATTTCTGGCTGAAAATGCAATATAATATGACTTCAACAGAACCCACTTCAAGGGCCATTAACTTTTCTACAGGCAGACTAGGCGGGATGTGTGAATGTTTCCGCCTTATACACAGATTTCAAACCCTGGCAAAAAAAAATCCCCCCTGGGGTTAAATCGTTCTTAAAATGCTTCTTTAAGCTTTTAAAAACCATTTGGGGTTGTAGATGTAGACAAAGTCAGGTACAGTAGCATCAGCTGAATATTTCCAGCAAAGAAAACCAAAAACATTTCTATGATATTCTAAGACAACGTCCAAACTAAGCTGTCTACATCAGGAAGATCTCACATGTTGACTGCAAGAACTGTGATTGTTCAGCTGCCATGTTAAGCAAGTTTAACGGTTAGCTTAGCTTAGCACAAAAACAGGAAACGGGGAAACAGCTAGCCTGGCTCTGTCCAAAGGTAACAAATTCACTCACCAAATACAGTTATATCTCGTTTGTTTAATCCGTACACCCAGTGTGATTGCGGGACTATTCCTTCGTGGAAAAAATATTTCCAAAGTGAATACAAGAATGTAAACACTGTTACAATGGGGAATATACTGTATAATTAAAGCATGATATGGCATGATCACATACAATACAGACCTCTAGTTGCAGTGGGGCTATCGGCAGGGGAAATCCAACACTAAACTATACTGTAAATCAAAACCTACACCATAGGTATCTACGGTAGGGCTACTGTTAACCTGTTAAGTATAAATCCAACTTTAGTTGGACATGGTCTACGTTTCCCAGTACTCTTTATTGTTTTCCTGTGACTGACACCTTGCCAATCTGGCAAACAAAACAATTCAAAGCTAGGTTTTTTTGTGCAAATATTATAGCTTACTGGCATCACTCTTGATCTCTGGAGGGGAAGCGAGTGATGGAGGGAAGTGATCCAATTAGATGGATCTCACTTCTAATTTACCCCGCTGCCATTACAAAGCTCAGCTGTTCTGTAGTAGCACCTGACATATGGTTGTGGCAAGAGAGAAGGAACACACCCATTCTGTGTGTGTGTGTGTGTGTGTGTGTGTGTGTGTGTGTGTGTGGATATTTGTGGATACATTTGATGTACATGTGTCTCTATTTTTGCTGGTCCAAGCAGCGCAGTAGTGACGTGTTTAGTCAAGGTCAGCAGCAGCGCAGGGAGCCGCCCCAGTCATGGCTCATCAGCAGACTTTGCTGAGTGGCTGGTTGCCCGCCACACTGCACATCCAATGACCAGCGTTAATGAGAACTGATGCTGTATGACAACAGTATGTGTATTTATGGCTGCTCTGCCCACAATGCTCCCTGTCTTTGCTGCAACAAAGCAGTGTTATATGTCGACAGCGGGCGTATTGAATGGGTACTCTGAAAAGCACTTTCTGACTTTGCAGCAGACGTCCAAGCCCACAGTTAAAGCTGTTGTTTATTCGTACCAGTCCGGTCAGTGATTCTGGTTTTGTTTCTACTGCTGCTTGCTTTGTTAAAGTAACAATTTACTGATTTTAAGGCAGATTTTTTCACTTGTACATTCATTGCCCCAGCTTATAGAGGCAGAACTGACTTAAATCCAGAACTTTTCATGTCTTTGAATAGCTGGAGGAGGCCTTAGACTGCAGTAAAACCTAAATTTTAGTAGTTGTATGTAGGTATGATGGTTTACAACTGACTGGAATTCCTCAACTTTTCTATGTTGTGAATAAACCTTTAATTCTCTGATTGCATCTTTTTAAATGCTAATTGTTTTTCACTCTGTAATGCAATCCTACCCAGTATCAGTCCTATCTGTTTTTAATGACAACATGGCTTCAAGGTGAGTGACTTTCAACAGGAAGGAGTGATAATCTGGATTGATTGTTCTTTAACATTCTTTTGTCTGGTCTGAGACTTTTCACACTCTCTGAAGGTCTCACACGTCCTCAGGCACAGTTCATGCTGTGAGCTGCTTGCTTCTCACAGGACAACTGTTAAAGTTGGAGGTGTGTGTATACTCTCTCTCTAGAGTGTGTGTGTGTGTGAGAGAGAGATAAATAGTTGGTCGAGAACAAGGGAACACATTGCTATCATAGAAGTGTGAACATTCAACTGGACTGGGACACAGGTGCAGAATAAAGTCAAAATAGTCAAAAACACATTGTCAATTCGGTGCAACTTCAGTGTGCAGATATTGTTTCACATTCCTGTAACACTTTGCCATTGCCTTTTGATAATAAGAGATTAGTGAAATAGTAACCATTTGGTTCAAAACAATACCACTTTAAAAGAAAAAGTTGTTCAGGGACATTTAACTACTTGTATTTCCCAAAGACAAAGCTACAGTCTGACTCTTGTGTATGGATTCCAGCAAACAGTGAAAAACTCAACCAAATCAAACAGCCGAAAGCATGTCAACAGAAATGAATGAGTTGACAAAACCGATGCCAGGAGGAAAATGTGGAGCTGTTTGGCTTACAGAGCCAACTAAGTCAGACACCCAGTCGACATCTAAACTCCCGTGCACAAGTTTCTTGACAGCTGTTCAAGTCAAGCATGGTAATACATGGCTTTTTTTTCTGCAGTTTTGTATTTCTGGTTTGTTTAATATGCCCTAAGTTAAAGCCCTAAGTTAAAGTTCAGAACTGGTTTTGTTGTGTTTAAATGAGAAAGTGTTTTGGGTATGAGTCACTCAGTCTCTGTGTTTTCTTCATGCCATCATTACATTTCATCAGTTCCTCTCCAGACAGATGTTCACATGTTCCTCGGGAGTCACTGACATTCCCCTGCAATGATGTCACATAATCATGGACACAAACAGGAATGCTGACCTCCTTTTCTGTCGGCGTGTCTTTTATTTCTCCCATCCTGTCACTCTTTCACTGGGAACATATTCTTCTGCAGATTTGCCATTTTTAAATGCTAATTTAGATTCATCAGCCATTGCCTCTCTCATATACTGCAGAACACATCGACATAATTCAAAAAGAGCTAAATGATAAATTGCATCAACTCCTTTATCTTCTCTGATGTGTCTCCACAGTGGCTGACCGCAGCTCACGTCCCCATGCTCTGCTTTGTGAGTGCTGCTTGTCCTGCTGAGCCCATAGGTGCTGGTGTGTCTGTACTGGGCTGCAGCTGAAGCAGGGATACGGTGACTGGTGGTGGTGTCGGAGCCTGCGGTGGTGGAGGCAGGTCGTCAGAGGGCCCAGAGCCCCGGTAGCAGGCGGAGGGGCCTGTCCTGTCCCAGCCACACGAAGATGAACAAACTGAACTTCCACAACAACAAAACCATGCAGGACCGCCGCTGCGTCTGTGTCTTTTTGCCCAATGATGACACGCTCAATGTCATAGTCAATGTGAGTACAAACATAAACAGTATATTATTTCATCAATAGCAATGCTGCTCTCAACCTGTAAAAGAAAAACAGCATAACTTACTATTGAGGTGCACCCATTTTAAATATCAAAACAGGCGATTTTATTTTGTAGTTAAACTTTATGTCCAGATGTGGAAAAAAAAACTTTACCTTTCCTTTCCTAGATTGAACAGTTAAAGGAATAGTTCGACATTTTGGGAAATGCGCTTATTTGCCAAGAATTAGAGCTGGTTAGCTTAGCATAAAGACTGTAAATGGGGAAACACCTAGTCTGGCTCTGGCTAAAGGTAGCAGCACATAACATCCCTTAAAACTACAACTTGTCATTTTTACAATTTGGTTTTTGTACGGATTAATCAAACAAGATATGAGCTTTAGAGGTGCTGGTAGGCGTATTTTGTTACCTTTGGACAGAGCCAGGCTAGCCGTTTCCAGTCTTTATGCTAAGCTAAGCTAGCTGGCTGCTAGCTGTAGCTTCTTATTTATCATACAGACATGGTATCGATCCCCTTATCTAACTCCGGGCAAGAACACGAATACGCTTGTCAAACTATTCCTTTAAGAGCATATACTGAGGGGTTTTAATTTCATAAGAAAAAATGGGGTCAGTATTTCTTTGCAGCTGTCAGCTGCTGTCAGTTTTTTGTGGTGCAGAAACCTCAGGAATTTATTTAATCTCTGTAAATTAACAGCTATTTAATTTATTTTCATTCTATACCAACTTCTCTATATATAATTTTCCATTGTTGGTGACCAAAAACAAGTTTCCTACTTGAACCGAAATACGCTCACAAGTCACAGGAAGTGAAGCATGCACACACTGTGTGAGCTAACTGCACTATGGTGGGGTAGCGTATGTTTGATTATTTCTGTTTGTGTCTTCTCTTCTCCTCAGGTGAAGACCCTGTGCCAGGAACTGTTGGTCCAGGTGTGTGACCTCCTGAGGCTGAAGGACTGTCACCTGTTTGGACTCAGTGTTATTCAGAGTAAGGCATGTCATTTCAGGGATTCATTTGGGGGAAACAAATGCTTCCTACCTCTGTTTGTGCAGTTTCATTTGTTGTTATGTGGTGTGCTGTACACAGATGATCTTCAGCTGAACAGAACAGCCTTTGTTTTCTATGACTGTCCACTTCATATCTCCATTTCTAAACTAATGGAGACTGATTATTCAATTGTGTGGACAAAGCCTCGTTTTTATTTTAAAATATTTGAATTATATGGTTACATCATGCAAATTGTGGAGTGATTGCAGTCGCAAAGAGTACCAGAGCCACATAAAAACAGTGTAACCAGGCAGTTACTTTCCTCAGACCAATAACTTGGCTTAGAAACAGGAATCTGTCCTAAACGTAGCATCTCTCACCTATATGTCATGGCCGTCTCCCAGGAAGCAGGGCCTCCTAGTCCTGACTGGCTCCCATTGTGCAGCGAAGCTAAAGTTGTTTTTACGGTGACGGTACGGCGAGGGTTGTACGTCTAGAATGACTCACTGTGTCTGTACTATGGCGAGGCAGACAGCGGGTGACAGTTGTAGGCAGCTGCAAAAGGAGAGTAAATTGCAAAGGCAGTGTTTTCAGACAGCTGGCCTCCAGGTGAGCCAATGACGGCCCAGCAGGTCAGTTGAGCAGGAGCCAATGGGTCTGATTGTGGGACATTCCTGAAGTGCTTGTCTGAACAGCGTGAAATCCCCAAAGCAAACAGAGGCCACTCACTCCCTGTGTGTCACCCGCTGTCCCCCTGGCCAGAGAGTCCACAGCCGAGCTGCCACACCAGACACGGGTTCAAATATGTCTTTGTTTGCTCGCTGTTTGGAGGATTTACCTCAGATTAAAACACAATATATCCAGCATTGATGAGTGTAAGAAAGTACTTTTAAGTTTGTTAAGTGTACTTTTCTGTGACAGTTAAACTGAGACTGCCTGAATGTTGTGCAGCTGCTAGGAGCTGCTAACGACCTACCTGGTTTAAATGGCTGATGGAAGCCGTGTGGAGCTGAAAAGATTAGTCGATTAGTCGGTCAACATAACACAACACAATATCAATACAACTATTTTGAAAACCAATCAGTGTATCAAGTATTTTTTAAGCAAAATTAGCAACATGTCACTGGTTCCAGCCTCTCAAATGTGAATATTTGCTGTATGTTTAGCCCTCTCTGGGAGTAAACTGAATATCTTTGGGTTTTGATCTATTGGTCAGACAATGCAAGCAAGCAAAAGACGTCATCTTGGACTCTGGGAACTTGTGTTGAACCTTTTTACTCAGGTTTTTTGGCATTTAAAGACCAAACGATCAAGATAATAATCTGCAGATCTGCAGATTATCAGATAATGAAAATAATCATTTGCAGCCCCGTTCCTCCATCACTCTACTTGTCATCCAAGCATCTCGTGACATATCTCCACATTTTTACATACTCATATCCTTTGTTCTACATACATTAACTGATTAGGAATAAGCTGGTTCAGAGGAAGCTGTCAGAAATGATGTTCCTGTCTACATAAATTGACATAATATTCTGTTAACAGAACACAGACCACAAAAATTAAGTTCAAGGTTCAGTTCCCTCAAATCTTAAAAAACATATAAGACCACTAACAACCACAAATAGTTCTCAATGAAAACTTCTCACAGTGAGGTCTGTGGGTTAGCCTGAGCAGCAGGGATATTGTTTCTGGAAACAGACATTGTTGTTTTTTCAAATGTGATATTTGGATTCTTTAAGCACCACAAACCAAATATCATAGACCTCAATTGTAGTCGGGATGGCGGCAGAAGTCTCCGCGGTGGAGAACTCAATTTGTCCCCAAATATGACCAAAACTATCTTCATGGGAATATACCACCACTCGTGCTTAGTGTAATTTATTTATTTTTATTAACAAAGCAAAAACAAGGTGTTAACATGAATCAGAATATTCAGGGATTCAGTGTAATGTGTTACTACTCAGAGTTGAAGCATGAGTCATAATTCTCGTCATCTCGTCTTCATTACAGTTTACTCATTTGATAAAAAGTATGCATTGATGTTCTGCCAGAGAGGCTCTTTTGAGAGAGGTTTTCATTGTATAGAAACTCAGAGTTGTCAGATCAGCAGGCCTGCAGCTCATGAAAGGCGTCACTTCAGGAGCAGATTAAGACATGACAAAGTGAGGTGAAGAAATGAGAAGGAACACCAAAAGGCTCTGAGTACAAAGGGAAGTGCAGAGGCTGTCTGATATGATGGCTCTTTGAACAGGACACATTCAGGGGGGATTTCTCTATGCATACACAAACATGAAGGCACCTATACATCCACATGTACACACACACACACTGATGACACAGAGAATGAGTGTCTAAGCTAAACCTGTACCTCTCCTCTGACAGATAATGAACACATCTATATGGAGCTGGATCAGAAGTTATCCAAATACTGCCCCAAAGAATGGAAGAGAGAAGCCAGCAAGGTAAGAAATGATGCGCCGGATTATTGACTTTCAATCAAAAGTTTAACAGTGAGCAGAGGACGTTAAGTCTCCATTTTAAAGCTGCACTAGGCAAGATGCGGTTTGTAAAAATTCACATAACTTTTACCAGCCTAAGTCACAAAACTGGATTTAATATATCCCTCCACCTGGGATTTAAAAGATTTATCCAAATATAATTCAGCTTCAGGTAGATATGCTTGCTGCCCACAGGAAGTGGAAATATAAACTGTCTCTATTTTTGACCATGTAAATTGCAGGTGTCTTTGCATATGTAACTGCAGAATATGACTTATTAAATAAATATGCTTGTTCACAAGAGATGCAACAGGCGAACAGCAGTTTATAGATCTGTCTAGCACTTCTGTGCAGGGTCTCCGGCTATAGCACAGGTTACCAGATACAGTTGGTGAGCACAGCTTTTAGTCTCTGTACAGGCATGATAGTACCACACCTGGAAACCTCACTGTAATGTCAACACTCCAGGAAGTCCGTAACTCCCCCTAAAACCACAAATTGTTGTTTTTACATTTTTATTTGTGTATGGGTTAGACAAATAATATGTAAACTAGCTTTAGAGGTGTTGGAAGGCATATTTTTTAACTTTGGAGAGATTTATGAGCTATTTTTTAACCGAATCTGCTTCCAGTCTTGATGCTAAGCCCAGCTAATTGCCTCAGGGTTCCAGCTCCATACTTAACACACAGACATAAGAGTTGTATCAATCTTCTCATCTAACTCTCAGAGAGGAAGCATCAAGCGTATTTCCCAAAATGTTAAACTATTACTTTAACATCCCACAATTGAAATGATTGGCCTGTTTTATTCTGTTTATAAACATTACTGATGTAAACAAACCTCACCTCGCCAGCATCAGAAAACACACATAACTTATTTTAGTTATTGACTCAGCTGTTGTATTGTTCTGTGTAATGAAAGACCAGTCATGGAAGTCATAGCCAGTTCCTATCCTGTCATTTGTATTTATGTGGTGAGACTTCCTTTTGTTTACAGTTTGATTACAGATTGTACCTTTAACTGCAGATGAAAATCTAAGAAACTGAACCCACCAACATGAGATGTTTTTGCTGCTTTTAACTTTGGTATTCTTGGATATAAACTGATGCCAGATCAGCCTAGTTGGTAAACACTAGTGTGCTGTGTTTGCTTATATCACGTTATGTATATAAATGTTTTATAACTGTTTGCTCCTTCCAGCTGGAGACACAGTCATACAGAGTTACCTAGCTGCACTATTGAGGTCAATAAGTTGCCTAGAAACTGCTTTTTTGCCCCACTTTTGAACCTCTATACACTTTATTTACTATTACCTGCGTAGTCTGATATAAATGTTAAATTCTGCCTCTTTTAGAAAATCCACTTGTTTCTTTTCCAGGGCATTGACCAGTTTGGGCCTCCAATGATCATTCACTTCAGAGCTCAGTATTACGTTGAGAATGGGAGATTGATCAGGCAAGTAAAGCCCCTCAACTGACTGTACACCACTTATAGTTACAAGTAACATTAAATACCTGTACAAACTGCTCTAATATCACTCAGTTTAACGCCAGTTAGCTTATAATACGGTTAATTTAGTTTTTTGTCTGCCCTGCAGTGACCGGGCAGCCAGGTACTACTACTACTGGCACTTGAGGAAACAGGTGCTGCTCTCACAGTGTATCCAAAGGGAGGAGGCCTACTTCCTCCTGGCAGCCTTCGCCCTGCAGGCTGACCTCGGCAACTTCAAACGTAACAAGCACTTTGGGAAGTACTTTGAACCCGAAGCCTACTTCCCCCCATGGGTGAGTATGTCCAACAAGTACCGTACGTGGGCTGCACCCTCGCGTGCCAAACTTATCAAAGAAGAAGAGATGATTTAAGATGACTGACCATCACGCTGCACGTTCCTTTACCTTCCTGTTCACACCAAACC
Source organism: Macquaria australasica (assembly GCA_005408345.1). Taxonomy (NCBI): domain Eukaryota; kingdom Metazoa; phylum Chordata; class Actinopteri; order Centrarchiformes; family Percichthyidae; genus Macquaria; species Macquaria australasica. Next base: position 183,696 of record SEMN01000311.1, read on the forward strand.
ACATCTGGCTCTTCTCTGCCTTTCTGCACCTGCAATTGATCACATCTTGTATTAATATCACAAACAAAACTTGACATATTTGTTCTCTGGCTCTTATTTGAACACTTGGACATATGAATATTTGCTTTGGCTTTTGTTTGGGTGCTGTGGCTGAAATTCCTTGCTTCTGGTTTTTATTTTTATGTGTAGCATTCACTCCGATGTGTTCAGGATTAGGGCTGCAACAGTTATTTTCATTATTGATTACCAATTCGTTGTTTTGTCTATAAAATGTCAGATAATAGCGAAAAGGCCCATCACAGTTCCCCAGAGTCTAAGGTGACGTCTTTAGATGTCTTGTTTTATCCGACCAACTCAAACATATTCAATTTACAATGATATATAACAGAAAAGCAGCAAATCCTCACTCTGAAGAAGCTGGAACAAGCTAATTTTTCTGGCATTTTTGCTTAAAAAATGACTACAACGAATAATCCATGTTGTACTAGGCAAGGCAAGGCAAGGCAAGGCTGCAGCATTACACAAGAAGCTTAAAAGTAATGTTAAATGTGAGTAATACAGTAAACACATTACTGTATTAGACTGGTAAATCCTTCTGTGGTACGTCTGTCTGATATTCTAGTGAGTCACAGTGAATGTAAAACATCAGTGACTGAAATATGTCTGAGCTGAAAAAGACCAAAAATAAATTGCTGACTGAGAAGCTGAAACGTACAGTAAAGGTGTGTTTCAGGCTGTTCAGTGTCGTGGGTTTGTAGCCACCATCCATTAATCACGGTGACCAAACACTTAGCGACAGCTCCACATCGGAGCATGTAGGATAATGAGAACTGGGGCACTAAGTTTATTTTTGTCCCTGGAAGTGGCACACAAACTGTTTTAATCTTGAGAAATGGTCTGGCTGACATTGCTATTCTGGCCACACTGGCACCCCACCACCACCATCCTCCACCTCTCTGGCTATGACAGCCACACCCGTCTGATTGCCCTTCACTTCCTGTAATTAGCCTCTTCCTCCTTATCACTGCTTGAAACCAGCAGTGACAGGAAATTGTTTGATGATGAGCGCTACCCTACCGTAAATCTCCTGCAGATTTAGGTGCTTAGAAAGCTTACTTACAAAATCTGCAAAAGCTGCATGCAAAGCTTAGCGAGTGTGTTTCCGGTTTGTGCCTCTGGCTCGCTTCACTCTCTCTAGGATGACATCTGTTTGCCCTGTGGCAGTGAGCTTCATTACCCTCATTGGCAACCTGTGCTGCCAATCTGCTGTAATGAGTCTGCACAACTTCAGGGCAGCCAAGTCTGACGATTCCCTCTTTCTCTCCCCGCTCAGGTGATAGCCAAGCGTGGCCGTGAGTACATCCTGAGGCATATCCCGAACATGCACAAAGACCAGTTTGCTCTCACGGCTTCAGAGGCGCACCTCAAATACATTAAGGAGTGTGCCCAGCTTGATGATGTCACTGTCCACTACTACAGACTCTACAAGGTGAGAGATGGGACACAGGATCAGATGTACAGTAGCTACAGTTGCTAACTCTAAATGGAGTCTTTTCCAACACAGCATTATTGTGTCTGTCTAAAACAATGAATAGCCTACCAATACTGGCGTACATATTCTGTATTTGGCTAAGGGAGTATTTGATGCATTGACAGCTCATTGGATTTCAGATTATTCTACTATATCAGATTTGACTTGATCTTCCTGTGATATATATTCGATCTTACCTCTTTCAACAGGACAAGAAGGAAGTAGAGGCATCTCTTACATTGGGACTGACCTTACGTGGTATCCAAATATTTCAGGTATTCCACATTTCCACTTTCTTGAAGGTTGTGACTAATGTTTTTTTCTCTCAAAACGGTAAAGTTTTTCTGTTTGTTTCCTGCTTTATGTATTCTGAATTTCTTAAAATAAGAGTACCACAAACATCCTTTATCTTATTTAGTAATTTTTGTCTACTGATGTCTTAAAAGTCTTATTTTGTTTTAAATGTGAAAAAATCCCCCCCAAAAACTTGACCTCTTTTAAGAATCTTCTAGAAGTAAGTCTCTGCTTTTGTCTGTTTTATATAATTGCAAATTGAATATCTTCATATATCTAAAATTTGCATTTTGAAGATGTCTACATAGTCTCTGGTCTATTTTTTACGAATACATAATTGACAAATTAATCAATAGTGAAAATAATTGTTAGTGGCAGCCAGAAGGCACATTGCTGCACCCTTGATTTGGGACAATTCCTGAAACAAGTTGATAGTTGAAATAAACAAGTCTTACTGCATTGATTGTTTGATCAATTGATTGACTTTCAGATCTGAATAATGGACAAACGTTACTTCTAAAGAGGGAGTTTTTTTTCAGTGTGGTACTGCAGTGTGGAATTTTAATCAGCTGAAAAAGTATCACCATACCTGTAATTACTGACTTCATGTGTCTGTGCTTCTGTGTTGCAGAATGTCGGGTCCGTGAGGCAACTGTTGTACGACTTCCCCTGGACCAACGTGGGAAAACTGGTATTTGTGGTGAGTCAGATGCACCATCACAGCTTTTTTTCAACACATATCCCAGAGAAACATTTTTCACAGGTATTTTGCTTTGTTTGTTTTTTTTTACACTCATTCCAGCGATGATGAAACCCAAGCATCCCCTGGCTCATGGCAATGTTTGTGAAAGCCTAGCTCCTGCAAGGCTTCTTTTCTCCACACTACTGTTTTATCTTAGCCCTGCAAGTCTTCTGGAACTAATCAGGGATTTAGGAAGACTTTCCTTGCATGTGCACACACACACACGCAGACACTGTATACTGTATACATATTTTCATGTAATCAGCAGCAGTATTTTCTCTAATATGATATACATGCCTCTTGATTTATTAATTTTATCAATTATCACTGGTGTCCCTGTGCCCTTTAAAGGAAATCCTGTTAAATCTTCTCATCTGTGCTCAGAGTCAGCCTGTCGTTAAGCTGAGCACAGCAGTTGGTTAATTTGCTTCCACAGGGTTTCTGTTATTGCAGGAGCTTACTATATATCTGTTTCACTGTGACAGCTTCATGTTTTCTGCCAGTCGGCTATTAATCACAATCCAGAGAGGTCATTATTGCTTATCACTGCTGTTGCACAAAAACAAGCCCTTGTGACTCTAATTTTGGCTGCTTCTTTATTTTTATAACTGAAGGGACTTTATAAGCAGGTTGCATGACTGTAAGGCCCCTGAGAAACTTGCTTTGTTGTCCCAGAAAGTGGTGAGTTTTTGCTTTGGCCTAATTTTGTTGCAAACAACCGTCGCATCTGCCACACAGTTCACGGTAGAGACATCCTGTTTTCCTCATTCCTGTTTTTCGGTGGTTTCCTTGCGTCTCTGCTGTCTTCAGCGTCGTGAGAGCGAACCGATGGTGGCGTGGCTGTGGTTTCACTGTGGACGTGAAGGGCCTCTCGTGGCCCCGTCCCACCCTTCTTCTGAATAACAGGCTTTCTCCTCCACCCCACCCACGAGTCACGTCATCCAACACCGCTGCCACCACGGCTGCAGCTACGGCCGAACGAGCCAGAGTGCAGAGCAGGGCGGAGGGACATGTGGGTCAATAAACACCAGATGTTGCAATGGTTTCAGGGGGATTTTCTATTCAGGATATTGGCAAGGATGACTTTAGCTCGTAAGGTTTAAAGCAAGGAGGCACATGTTTCTGTTCGGTGTTAGAAAAGGGTGGAATGTGTTGTTACGCATTTATGTTTCTCTTGAGAGAGAGTTTTATCTATTCCCCCTGAAAACTGAAATGAAGTAATCACCCTTGTGTCCTGCAATGTTGGATCTGAGATTCTGCCTAGTGCTCTGGTTGATGCTGGTCTTGCCGAGGGATTGTTGGATAAAAACGGCCCCTGGGTGATGCAGGGAGTTTTCGATGTGTGTGGCCTGTTAGGGAGGAATTGTTGGAAGGGGGAGAGAGTTGTCCAGCTGTCCTAAGCAGAGTTTAGATGTGTACTGCCATTTGACACCAGTCTGCTGCTGAGTGTATTTGGTCTGGAAGAGAGTTACCACCAGCAGGGAAAACACTGATTCAATATGTGTGTGATTTTGAATTATGTTTACCCTTTTTAACCCCTAAGAGCATGATAAATGCAGTTGGCATCAAACAATGCATCCCTTGTTCTCAGTGTCTTAAATCAGTCAATCTGGAACTCACAAATCAAACAGATTCACAGTTACAGTGCAAACAGGGACTTCTAGTAGGTAATGCATCATGACTTTCCATGGTGCAGATTTGGCAAACTGTAAACCACTTTACATTTTAACTTGTCACATTCATGTCATGTGAGATGGATGGGAGAGATGGGAAAGGTTCCCATGTTCACAACTTACAAACGTTCACAACATTGTACAACTCAAGACGGCCGTATGACTGCAGAGTTAGTTGTGTGAGAGTTACAAATACAGTGCTTTCACAATATAGCACTACATCCATAAAATGAGGGTTTAATTACCTTGAATGATGGAATTTGTCTGATATGAGGCATCCATATTTATTTTATTTTATTTTGTACAATCAATAATACATTTTTTGGCAGTACTAAGCCTGATCAACATCGTTCTTATATCCCTGGAACACTGACACTCTCCTCTATCCTTTATAAAGATGTTTATGCGTCAAAAACAGACAAAACCATTTAGAAAATGCATAAAACCTTCTTAAAAATGTCCTAAAACATTGAATAGTATAACTCACAAGGCTAATTACGGCATTTCTGAGTAGTGTAATATATCCTGAAAATAACAGCTACATTTACAGCATGCCTGACTAAAACGTGTAGTAAATATGTCCCCAAGCCTTTACATAAAAGGAGTGAAAGCCAAGCAAAAACAGCTGAGGATTCAAAGAGTTAAGATCACCAGGAAGATTGCATTCAGCAGTAACCTGCTTTGCCTCACACAGTTTGGTTCATTCACACTTAGTCGCTGCCCGGTACAATTTCAGTGTTTTACCGGTGGCCACTAGGAGCTGTAGAGGGGCAATTTGAGGTTAAAGACAAATACTCAACTTGAGGGATGGAAGAGAATTTCTGTTTCATTTTCCCACCCACAGTTTTCCTGCAGGTCCAGGGATTTGAACAGGAAGTCTTCCAGCCTCAAGGATACCTCTGCCCAGAAAAAAATATCTTTTATAGGAAAGCCACTGTCAATGAACTGTCATGGTTTTTATGAACTTATTTCCCTCTAGTACAAAGCGGAATACCCATAATGTGCTTCCCTATCTTTGCACAGGCTTTAAACTTACTTGGATTTCTTTAAAAACGTCTGGATAAATAAAAGTGAAAGCTCAGTCCTGTGGTCAGAAATGTGCATCTCTTTGCATTTTCCAGGGCTTTAAACCCACCCGTTGCCTTTGAAAGTCCAAACCCTTGCAGAAATGTTTATAGGTCTGTATTGAAAACAACCCCGCTGACACTAAAGACAGCTGTTATTGGGTCGAGCCTTTGCCAAAAGGCGCGGGAGAAAGCACAAACCCACCATTTTATTTTTTTCCGTGCATCCAGCCAACATGTCCTCTTCCTGAAAAATCATCAAAACTGCTCAAAAATGCTTTGTTTCAGTCTCTGAATGAAGAAATGAAGAACAGATACATGAAGTGGTTGTTGCATTGTGTTTGGCTGCAGAATAGTCTTCAAGAACAGATTTTGTTCCTCCTCTGCGGTTTGCCTCTGGGCCTTTCTGGCATTTAATCATAATTTCAAATCCACATTCCTACTTCATAATCTTATGTTATTAACTGCTATAAATCACAGAGTCCTGTAATCAACATTCATGTTCTATCTTTTTTTTCTCCTTCTGCTCTCTCAGGGGAAGAAGTTTGAAATCCTTCCTGACGGTCTGCCTTCGGCCCGTAAACTCATCTACTACACAGGTTGTCCCATGCGCTCTCGCCACCTCCTGCAGCTCCTCAGCAACAGCCATCGGCTCTACATGAACCTGCAGCCTGTTCTCAAACAAGTCCGGCGGCTGGAGGAAAACGAAGGTATTTTCCAGTAGTTAAATGTTGTTCTTTCACTTCTTTTGTGTGCCAAAACACATTTACATAAAAGTTGTAAACCTTACGATTTCAGAGCTGGTTACTCCTTGAGCAGCTACTTTGTCAGAAATACAAGAGAGGAGGGACCAGTAACTTCCTGGAGTCTCAGTTGGTTGCCTGGCAGCTGCTCAGAGCCAGAGGTTTTTGTACCTTTGAACAGAAACAGGCTAGCTGTTTCCCCGTTTCCAGTCTTTGTTCTAAGCTAAGCTAACCGGCTCCTGGCCGTAGCTTCATATTTCATAGAGTGGTATCAGTCTTCTCATCTAACTATCTGCAAGAAAATGAATAATTTCCCAAATGTTGAACTTTTGCTTCACAGGTTATAATTTAAGGCAGTATTTCAAGTTTTTGCACATGTAAATAACATTTTGAACTATGTTGAATCTCTTATAAATATTAAAATGTGTCTATGTTTGGCTGATTTCAGAGAAGAAGCAGTACAGGGAGTCGTACATCAGCGATGCTCTTGAACTGGACATGGAGCAGCTGGACAAACGTTCCCGGGCCAGCGGCAGCAGCGCAGGGAGCATGTCTCATCACAAACGCCTGTCCCGCCACTCCACAACTAGCCACGGCAGCTCACACACCTCCGGCATTGAGACGGACAGCTTCAGGGCCCCGGGTCAGGCCCCGCACAGGCCCCTACGAACCTGCAGCTCGTCCACGACCAGCCACGGGAGCTCACACACCTCCGGCATCGAGAGCAGCGGCAAGGAGCGCATACTAGATGATGACGGTAAGAGTGGTGTGGAAGTGGGAAATGAATTGTGTTAGTATTGTTATATATAACATGTTAGTTTATCAATATGCAATTAATTAATAAATACATTAATTAACGACTTCCAGTCCTGAAGAAGACGCAAAAGAAGAAAGAAAATCCACCACAGTGGAGAGTTGATGTTTCATCCAAAATGATAAACATACACAAATAATAGAATAACAACTATAAAACATCAGGCTGTTTTAACTGATTTTTAAATAGATAAGGACATCAACATTTCTTATGAGTAGAAGTATAAATATGGTAGTGATATTATGTTGCTCTTAATTCATTGTTTTTATAAGTAACAACATTTCCCACAACTCTGATACAACTTTGCATCTGTTTCATAAAATATTTACTTTTGCTTTTCTAAAAAATCCACATGAAGAGATGTATTTGTGTCAGCAGCTTTTGCAGTTTGTTCAAAATAAACACAATAACTAGCTACATAGCATCAGAAACAATAACCACAATAGATAATCAAAGAAAGGTAACAATAGAAACTTAAACGTCATCAACAGAAAAAAGACATCGCTAGACGCACTGTAGGCTTGCCATTTGATTTCAACTCAACTCCTTTGCACACTCGAAACATGCAGATTACCAGTTAAAAAATTGTTGTTATTTTGTTGTGAGTTGTAATAATTCACACAAAATTTGTTCCTTCAGAGATTGAGATGCTGGTGGACGACCCCAAAGACTATGAGGAGCTTCATGAGATGGCTCTAGACCAAGAGCTGTGTATCCACATCACAGAGGACATGTTGACCATGTCACCTGATCAGACCAACGGATACTCAGGTACAGATGTTGTCTCACTGTTTTCTGCTCTACTTATTTAAATTTTAACTTTTAGGTAAGGCTCCTCTAGGGTGAACTGTAGCGTCTGTTATTGAAATCCCACACTAGTGTTGGAAAACACTATTTCAAACACTATTTTAACTCTATTATGAGCGAAAAGTCAAACCCACAGACAGAACACGTAACAGACAACCATAAAGAAGCATATAAACACAGTGTGGATTATTTCTTTAGCTGTGAAATAATTTCTAATGGCTACCGTCAAGCAAGTCCACACTGAGCAGAAGGAGGCTGATGAAGTGTTGTTTCATACTGCAGCTAAATGTTATCATCTGTTCTCCCCAGGACTGATAGTAAAAGATGTCAGCTCCTCCACATCCAGTTCCTCTGAGACCGTCGTCAAGATGAGAGGACAGAGCATCGAGTCTCTGCCACAGGTAATTCAGATTTAATTTACGGGTTTCACAGCTCTATGTGCAATTGTATTGGCACAATACACAAATGCATTCAGGAAAAATCCTCCCCTGAAATGCATTAACTGGTTATTTTGGATCCTATTTTGCCGTTTGGTCATTTATTTTTCTCAGTCACATTGATCAACTGGTCACAAGGTAAATGACTGTATAGCTGTTTAATCATCCATTTGAATTTTAAATGGTAAATGTCAAGTTTTAGTGTCAGTTCTTCAGAATCAAAGAATCAAATTTGTAGTGATGTTCAACAATCATACAGGGAGCTGCTTCTGAGGAGATCAGAATGTATTACAGCCATGGCTTACATCTTTTACATCTTTTTCTCAACTGGAAGTTCAATAAAAACCTTGGACACTGTGGTTACTGCTTTGCATACATTTTGTAAAAGAAAGGTTTTGGGGGTCACAAAGTAAAGCAGGATTTATATTTGACTCCTGCTATAGATATCTACTGTATAGGTTTTGATTTATAGTTCAGGATCAGATTTCACCCAACTGACATCACCACTACAACACATATCATATGAGATTCGGCTACATCACACTTTAATTTTATTCCCCACAGTAACTTGTGTCTATATTCTTTCATTTACTTTGTGGTACGGGCAACAAGTGGGAAAGTTTGCCTTGTTTCATTACTGAATAGGAAACTATTTTGTTCAGTCGCAGTATTACATTGTAGTCGCCGTAGCCCCGACGGGACTTTACAGTTTGGAGGGGCACACGTCAGCTACAGCGGCTACATAGCTATGCTCTAACACCATAATGCAGAGCTGTAAATCCAGTTAATTACAGTATGACTTCAAAGTGACTGCTTTAACACTAGTGACTGATGATAATTAACAGTGCAAAACTTTTCCTCGTTCATGTTTTTGATCACCTGCAGATTTTTTCATAATATTTGATTTGTTGCTTTCCACCTACAGACATCTGCGTGCAGGAAGCCTCAGTCTTCGACCGACCGGCACAGCCAGTCTCTTGACGACGTCCGGCTCTACCAGAAGGACTGCCTGCAGTGGGCGGAGCTCTGCCAGGACACCGCTCACAGCTACACGTTCGGCTGCGCCCAGGAGCTGAGCGACAGCGGCGGCTATCAGGGCCTCGCCGATCAGCGCGCGGGCATGCTCACCGAGCAGCACCCGTTTCCCATCAAGAGAACCAACAAGTACTTCTCCCTGGATCTGACCAGCGACGAGGTCCCCGAGTTTGTGGTGTGACGGAGGCGGAATCAAGGCAACCTCAGGGTGACCTTTTAGCTTTGCCGTGTTAGACGTGGAGATGTTTCAGCCCTCAGGGAACGAGACGAGAGGAGTGTTGGAGAGGTGGTTTCTATTCTTGGCAGCGAACAGCAGGAATGAGTAAACTGGCAGAAAGTTGGCTGTCCTTCACTTACCGCTTCAGATGAATAACACATAATAAACGAACAAACATGGAGGATTCTGGGTGAAATGGGAACTTCAAGAACGAACACTGGGTTCAAGAGAACCTGTGTCTTTAAAATGTAACCCGAGCTGCTCCCCCTGTGTGAAAGGAAACAAAAGGGATCGTGTCAACTTTTAAAAATTCTAATCTGTCCCAAACTGGTTTCAAGAACCACACGTCGTGTTTGCCTGCTTCATAAAGTCACAAAAAGACTGCGTGTGCATGCACATAGGCTTACAGCAGACAGAGACTCTTGCACAGACATGAAGAGCATATCAAAGATTTTCTCTGGAGGACACAAAGGACAAAATCACTCTGAGCTACGAACCAAAGACAAGAAATGGAAATAAACTGAAACGACATGTCCAGCTTATTCTCAGTGTGCAGCCCTGACAAAAACATTTCAAAGTCATGGTTGGAGAAAAGATGAACCCATAATCCTTTGAGAGAAAGCAGCCTTGGTTTCTTCCCTCGGTCTTCTTCTACGCCACTTCATTTTACCTCAACAGGAAGTGCAGTGTGCCAACTCCCCCTTCTCAGACTGGACTTTTAATCATGTGAACACACACCTGATGTGCCTTCATCACTCTATGCAGGTGTCAAACCCTCGCCTTGACAATCACACACTCTCACCTTAGTCATTTTTACGATCCAAGCCATCAGAACTCAAAGCTCTACATTATTTTAACGTTTTAACATTGTACACACACTTCTTTAGCAGGTCAAGCCAGTTATTCGGCATCCTAAATGTCAAAAAGACTAGATTTCCAACTGTTTTTATGTCCTGTGAAATCTGACCGAGTTTCCTGGAAGGAATGAGGTAGAGTAAGTAACTACATGTCCTGACTTGCGTTGAGTTTGTGGCCACAAAAGTAATCTGGACTCAAAATGGAGCCCGGTTGGCTGTTGGCCAAATCAAATGCATACATGTATGTCTTCCTTTCAGCTCAGTTTTATTTCATTCTTGTTGTCTTCAATTTCATTTCATCATTTTAAACTGGAAATTGTTACATTTTTTATTTTTCGTCCTCTCATTTTACCTGAAATCTCTTTACATGTTGTATTTTTGTATGAACTGTCCAGAATTGTGTACGTTGAACAGTTATTCTGCGTGCTGTTGATTTCATTCAGTATTACAAGCAAATTGTATGTGACAGTATTAAGGACGTGTGATGTTTGTGGCTCGGAACAAGAACGACTGGTTTTATCATTTTAATCACACAGTTCACAAGATTCAAGAGAGCTGAAGCCTGTGGTAGCTGACATGATGTGTTACAAGCTGTTATTTCTCATAAATCACATCTCAGATTTCAATACACCACAACTGGTGTGAATGAGGACACGAGGTTAAAACAACAAACAAGGTGTTTTTACACAGTTGCCACAGTTACAGCTTTGTCTGATTTAAATTAATACTGTCATGCTTTTTTAAAGATACAGCCATACTATGTTTAGCTTCTGCGGTGAAAACACTACTCTTGTAATCTTGCTTGAATTAGGAGGAAAACACTGCACCATAACCTTTATCATGACCACAGAATTACATTTTGATCTTAAAATGAACTCTTAAGATTATCAAGTTCTACTTACAACGTTTCAACTGGTTGAAATGATCCTTTAAGTTACTGAAAAACACTAATTGAAAATGACTGGATTCTGCTGATGTTAAAGGAATAGCTCATCATTTTGGGAAATATGCTTATTACTTTTTGTTGCCGAGAGTTAGATGAGAAGCTCGATACCACACTCATGATTGACATGAGAGTAAATATGAAGCTACAGCCAGACAGTTAGCTTAGCTTAGCATAAAGACTGGAAACGGGGAAACAGCTAGCCTGGCTCTGTTCAAAGGTAACAAAATGAGCCTACCAGTACCTCGAAAAGTCAATAATTACCACCTGATATCTCGTTTGTTTAATCTGTATGAAAACCAAGGTGGAAAAACGACAATTCAACGTTTCACGGGGGGTTACGGTATGTGCGGGACTATTTCTTGGCCCTGACAAGAAATAGTCCCGCACATAACCCACCATAAAAACACAACATGTTGTTTCCACACTTTGCTTTTTGTACGGATTAAACAAGCAAGATATAACGTGATAATTAGTGAGCTTCAGAGTTGCTGGTAGGTGGATTTTGTCACCTTTTTGGACAGAGCCAGGCTAGGGGTTTCCCCCTGTTTCCAGTTTTTATGCTAAGCTAGGCTAACCAGCTGCTGGTGGTAGCTTCATATATATCTTACAGACATGAGAGTGGTATCTATCTTCTCATCTAACTCTTTGCAAGAAAATGAATAAACATTTCCCAAAATGTCAAACTTTTCCTTTAAATATTTAGTGTTCACTGTGTTACATGTCGTCTGCAGATGGGCCGTTATGATTTTGAAATTTAAAGTTGTTTTGGTTGGCTGACATCTTGAGCTGAGCCAAGGCTCACAGAGTTGTTTCTGTCAGCTGTCAATCAGCAAAAACAAACAAATGACGTGATAAATGTTCACTCAAACTCCAGCTACTTTTGTTTACTATGCACCTGAGCTGTATGATGTGTAATTGTGTCTCTGTGTGGCTGTTAGCGTTTCCAAACTCATACAAGACTTCATTACAGTCATTTTAGATCAGTGTTGTTGCTTTATGAGTCATCCCAGTTCAGCTTTAAGTAACATTTATCATTCAAACCCACAGTTTTCACATACTGGCAATACAAGCATCTGAACAAGGTTTTAAGAAATACATTTATGTAATACATAAATACACAAATTTGATACTGCTATGTAATTAATTAAAAACAACTTCTATATTTCTTACAGTTTTTCTTTCACTTTATCATTATTTCTTCTCATTAACGGAAAATGTCATATTTTGATGGACAATGATGTTTCTTATATTAAAACAGTATGTGTTAAGGTACATAGCCATACAGTCATAACCCATGTCCTTAAAGTCTTCATAATTTGTTCTAACTTCCTTTTCTGACTTCAATATATGGTCATACTTACAATGTGTGACTCTGTATGTGTCCATAGTCCTTTCTGTGAAAGGATCTCCAAAAATGAAAGATTTCTTTTTTTGTCACCCTGTAGTTAAAAAAAATGATTTGTTATTCTGGTCCGTGCCTTCTTGGTACTAATGCCCTCAATATCCAATAAAAAGGTACATTTATTTGCCAAAGTTCTTCTGTTTTGTGTTGATTTCAATGTGGTTCAGTTTATTTGCTTTTTAAGTTTGCAAAAAGGAAATACAACCATAGAATATATATAGAGAAAAGTAATTTGAAAAAGAGTTAAAATAAAAAAGGACATTTTCCATTCAGTTTCTTTGTGGCCCTCCTGGCCTTTAAGCTACCTTGAAAACGTTTCTCTCCAATAACAGACATAAAATTAATATTCTGTATATTGCACACTAAATATATATTATATATTTTAACTACCATTAAAATATAAAACGTGGTTATCTGATAAGAGTACTTCTTGTTGGTCCAAGGGGAGGTTCTGTACCCAAAATGTTTCATTGGTTTGTACTGCCCTCTGGTGTTAACACAGTTTCATGTGTCAGTATCCGTTTGGCCTGAAGGTGGCGGTATTGTCTCATATATGATCCTTGTCCTCTTGTCTGCTGTGTCACCTGTCCACTTTAAATTTGATGCATCAGCTCAAACACAGAAATAACTCTATTATGTCAAAAAGCTGAAAATGTCACATAAATCAATTTTTTTTAACTTAGATGCTGAGTAAGTGGCTACTAGGACAGTGGAAACATTGATGTGGTATTTAAAATCCTGCTATTTGACACCAAAGGACAAAATGTAACTGCATTTAGTTTTGTTTTAAAAGATTAGAACAGCATAACATTGCATGGCTGATACATTCCTACAACTTAATGCTGATAAAACAAAAGTTATCTGTTTCTAGCTGGCCTTTTCCCTGAGGTGAAGTAAAGCCTGGGTCCCTCCTCCTCCTCATCTGTTTAATCTACCTCATAAATCTAGGTGACACTATTGACCAGGCATTGACTCTTGAACAGCATGTGAAGAGTTGGATTCGATCCTGTTAGCTCCTCCAGCAGAAGTACAAACTCAGGCTCGTTGTGTCTCAAACTGAAATGGAGATTATTATTTGTACTTTTATTTTATCCATTCCTGACAGTTATGAGACACCGATCTTGATTTCTTTGCACAGACCATCACTACGATGAACAGTTAAATCAGTCAACCATCACTGTCAAATATAAATCCTGCACATTCTAAATAAAAACATGTATACATGCATATACTGTACATAACCACCCACTTCATGTATATATAGTAATCTATTACATTACCCATTCAATATTTATTCCTTTGCACTATTTGTATTTGTTTACAGAAACACTTGATTTGTATATAGACATTGTATGTTGTATACCTATTTCCCCCCTACTTGTATGTACGTTATAGTTAAATGTTTATTTTGTTTATTTTAGTCTATTTCTTTCTTCCTGTAAATTGTTCTGTGTTTTAGTACATTGGGAGCAACTTAAAACCAGAGTCAAATTCCTTGTGAACAGGGTTAGGGTTAGAATCAGCCAATAAAGCTGATTCTGATTCTGATAGAGTTGAGTAGAAAAATCTCAAACAGAAACATTGAAACGTCCAAGCTTTATGGAAGCCCATTTCCGCCAGTAATTATCTCATAATTTTGACTTTTTTTTCTCATAATTATGACTTTTTATATCATAATTTTTTTTTACTGGCGGAAATGGGCTTCCATAAAGCTTCAATAAGAAGAATAAGAATATTTAGTTTGCTTTTTAAAAAATACACTTAGTGTTGGCATTTAAAGTAAGCTTTGGTTTTAGACCGGTCAGCAATTTATGTTTGGAAAGTAAGTTAAGCTTGTGTTAAGATTGACTTTTTGACATCTATTTACCAAAACGAAAAGCCATAGAAGTGTATAATTCTCAGTGAAAACATTATGGAAAATTTGCAATAACTACAAAACGAAGATAAAAACCAAACCACTGTAACCCAGACAGCTAAAGCAAGAGAGCTGGCTTATATCTAGCTGCCAGCTGGTGAGATAGCCACGGCTAGCCATAGCTAAAGCTAAAACTAAATGTACTTATTGGTTTTCCCCTAGCTTTTATCTGTAAATGAACAATACCCATTTGGATGAACCGATATGTCAGCTTGTTATTCAACATAACTAAATGAGGTAAAGCCCAAACATGATGGAGGAGCGTGAAACTTAATGCTAGCAGAGCAGCAGTAACTGCCATCTCAGCTTCTAACTAAAGTGGGATTCATGTGATTTGTTGGTGAAGCTACTTTTAAATTAAATAAATTAATCTACAATGTTATCCATTTAAATTGATTAAATTGTAGATTAATCTGTTATTGATGTCAGTATAAATATTAATACAAAAGGCGACCACAGCAAATTAGGCAAAAACTATAAATATCAAAATAAAATGTTTTTTTTCTTAAACAAACTAGTTCAAATGGACAAGAAGGCTGAAAGAAAACATTTTATTGGCAGATACTGTGCTTCCTCGTATTCTGTGAAGATGATCCAAAGGCAGACTTTATAATAAGCCTAAAAGGTATTAAATAAAGGCATTACAACCTTTGTATCTATTACACAGTTTTCTGACCAGCCTGAAAACCTTTAACACTTGTTTTCTCAACTTCGTTGTTGCTGCAGGTTCTGCTCTTTGCCTTTGAACCCATCTGCTGAGGAAGGCCACAAGATGTGGTTGAAAGCTTTGTCGTAAACCTAACTTCTGGCTGCAGATTGTGTGGGCTTCTGACCTTTTACTAATTCAAAGAAAATCCTAAATCATATAAACAAACAAAAAAAGATACTCCTGCAACATCCAGTCACCACAGAGAGACTGATATACAGTTTAAGAGAAAACACGGACGCTTTCCTCAGTGAGCTCCACCTCCTTCCTCCACCACAGACAGCGTCGTGTCTCCCTCTCTCTCCCCTCCGAGCTCCACAGCTGTACAGGAAATCAGTCATCCACCATCCACTGCCGTCGCCCTGGCAACACAGAGGGGGAAATCCATTCTCTCTCTGTCACCACCCCCTTCTCGCTTTCTTTTGTCTTGTTGAATTAGGTGTAGCTCCGTTCAGACCATGTTCATGCGTTGTTGTTTTTTTTATTTAATACCTATTTTTATTTTTTATATCCCTCATCCTACAGTCTTCTTTCTAGAGGTTTCTCCCATTTGCATCCTTTCTGATACTTTCATTCATCCTAACTCCTTATCTGCAAGAGCATCACATGTATGTGTGTGTGTCTGTGTGTGTTTTTGATCATTTGAGCCGATTGTTTGAGAGTATTAGGTGACAGTGTGTCTGCGGCAGCAGTGGTGACCTCTCCGTAAATCCCATGGGGCATTGGGGCAGAACAGGCTGGGCGGCTCTGCTCGGCTCGGGCCAGCAGCTGCCTGGAGGAGCCAGATGGTCGCAAATCAGAAATGAAATCCAGGCCCCTCCCCTGCCAGTCGTGATAACCCCACCCCTCGTGCACACACACACACACACACACGTACACACTCGTATAAACACTGCTTGCACAGGATCATTCGAGCATCCTTCATCCTCCTCCTCCTCACCCAATATCACAATTGCTGTGTGAAAACATTGTTAAACGTGATCATATTTGAACCTAAACTGAAGGATTACACTTTGCCTTTTATAGGTTAAAATTTTTACAGCACAATTGGGCTCATAAAACCCTCAAAATGCGGCCAATCTGAATCCAAGGCAGTTTCTCCTAGTTCCTGAAAAGCTGACATGTAATTCAGCTCCACCCTTACACAAAACATCACTATTTATCGCAGTAGAAAAAGCAATTTTTAGTGATCTGTAAGTCACCACATGTGCCCGTGTCCTCTTAGAGTTGGATTAACAGCACGTAATAAACCAGCCTATTAACCAAAACAGCTGCACTGACACCACAAGGTTCAGAGATGATCCCCAGAGTCGATAATAAAACACAGTAATCAGATTACAAATCTCTGGATTTATCTGTGGAAGGGAGGGGTCTCACTGTCACTGTCTGTGCTGATGCTCATCAAGGCCATAACATACTGTAGCTTAAGGCAATGACTCCCAACCAGGGGTACTTGTACCTCAGGGGGTATCTCTGCAATTGCCAGGAGGTACGTGAAAAGCTGTGTGCGTGAAAACTAGTTAGCAAGTGAGCAGAGAAGTTTAAATAGCTAAAAGAAGGCTAATGGATAAACATTTGAAAGAGATATCTAAAAGTAGGCTAATGGATAAACAAGTAGTTAGCAAGTAATGGATAAACTGTTTAAATAGTTATCTAAAAGTAATGGATAAATGGTTGAAATGTCGGGTTTCTGCCACTCCAAGTGGTATGAATGCAGACTTGACCAAAGCAACCTAAAAAGTGATTATTCTATTGTATTATAAACATATTGTAACAATAGCCACTTCTATATAATTAATAGTCATGAATTACATCCAGTTTATGATCCACTCATTAGAACATATTTGGAACACGACAGATGGTGCAGATGAAGGGGTACTTGAGCTCATCTGAGCTGTGGGGGGAGGTCAGGCTAAAAAGGTTGGAAACCACTGGCTTAGGGGACCCAGGAAGGGCTATCACAGATCACTGTGGTATCCTGGTGACAGAGGCTTCCTGTGTTCGCCTCCACAGGAACCATGACTCACTAATTCTCACATCTTCCTCCTCCTCCTCCTCCTCCTCTCTCTCCGTCTCTCCTTGGATGTGTGCTGTTACTGTAAGTTTCACGGAGAATAACATCTGCATGAATGGAGCTGAGGAAAATGTGATTCACAGAAAACATGACGTTCAGTTCAGACAGCAGGGTGAAGATGAGTAACATTAGCTAAGTTTACCTGCAGGCAAATCTTGCACATGCATGAAAGCAGATGTACAGTGTGCTCATACAATCACAGATGCATAGATATGTGCATACATTTGAACACATATAGTCAAAAAAGCTAGGAAGCTCTACTAGTGTATTATCCTCACAATTTATATAAAATCCTAGGAATCCAGAATCCAGTTTTGTTTGCTACGCCTGCTAGTTATGAGCAGAAAAGGTGTTTAATAAACATACCTATACAAACATATGGGACCAAAAACCTAACCTCCTTGGTAAAGGTAATATAACACCCCTTCTCATATACACACCGGCTGCATGCATACACACACACACACACTTGATCTTGTTGCTCTCACCTTAATTGAGTGTATCCTGTACATGCAGAAAATCCAGTTCATAAACACACAGATGTAAAAGAGCAACATGTGCAGCACGCTGTTTGTTTATGTGTGTTGTTCCAACTTTGGTTTGTAGTTGCTAGGACAGCCTTTCTTTTTTTGCTTTAATCTTTGATGGCTTCACTGTAATATACAAGCGGTCTAAAGATTAAAAGCCTCAACTCTGGTAAGGCACATGTTGTGTGTGTGCAATGCAGGATGTTGTTGTTGTTGTTGTTGAGGGTTGAATGAATTCTTCTCATGCAATGCCTGGATGGATCATACACAGTAACCTTCACTGGGCAGGAAAATGTGACTTAAATGTGAGTTAATAAGAGGGAAAAGGAGCAGCTGAAACAAACGCAGGGACCTGTATGAATATTTATCCACACAGAAATACAGCTAGTCCATACTGTTAGCTTTCCTGGTATGCATTTGTTTACTGTAGGTGTTTAGAGAGAGTCAAGGCTTTTCCTGTGGACCTTTGGGAGGACGGGGGGAGTGTGTCCAGATAACAGAAAAGAGAAGACATAAAGAGAGAGGGAGGAGGAGGAGGAGGGTAGTTTCTTGCAGCCTGAGCATTTGGCTGGAGGGTGGAGACTCAGAGCAGCAGTGAGGAGGGAGGCAGGGAGGATCTCAGCTGGAGCAGAGAGCGAGAGGGAGAGGCATTCAAAGAGAGGAGTGTGTGTGTGTGTGTGTGTGTGTGTGGATGTACTCGCCTGCCTCGCTAACTGACTGACTGCCTGCCTGTGCGTGTGTGTTTGTGTGTGACAGAAAGAGGCGAGAACGCGTGGATACTACTCCACAGGACTGGATGTGTTAGGCGTCACGGAAGGAGACCACACACACAAAAAAAGGTAGGATTATTTCTTTTTTATTTTGGAGGCAGGTATTTTCTGTTTTGGTAGCATCTGGGTTAATTGCATCCAAAACAGGGTGTGTTCCAGAGGAGGAGGGGGGTTTTTCATATCCACGCTGTCGTTTTGTCAGCGCTTGAGAATCCCCATCCTCCCTCTAAAATCTCTAAAAACCTCCTCGCTGTCAGGTGAGCTGCTGCTTTATTTCCCCCCATCTCGTACCTCCTTTCATACATGTGTATATGTGAGAGGAATAAGAGAATGGACTCCCTTCCTCCCTCCTTCTTCTTCCCTCAGGATTGGACAGATCTTATAATGTGGAGCCAGAGGAATTAAGGGCATCTGTTTCGGGGGATATTTGCACGAGCAGAGGGTATGAAAAAGAGACAGAAAGAGAAGGATGAAAAGGGGGAAATGTGGCAGACAGAAAAGGGGATGCGAAAGACAGAGGCAGCACAAAAAAAACATAGAGGAATCCCACAAGCCTCCTGTGAGGTTTTCCAGCCATTCTGAACTCTCTCGCCCTCCATACCGCGAGGAGAATGCAGTCGACCACACACAAGGTCCATGTAGTGGTTGTATCAGGCAGATGGCCGGGAAAGGAGGAGGAGGAAGAGGGGGAGGTTGGTGTTTTTATGTTGCTCATAGACAGATACAGTCGCTGACAGCAGCATGCATTCGCAGGAAAACCGAGAAAACGAACACAGACGTGTTGTTTTCGCCACTCTTAGCTTGTCACACGAAGGCATCGTCATGTACAACTCGCACTGAATCATCCAATCATGTGTGTGTGATTGTGTGTGTTACATATCCAAGCCTGTTACAAACGCACACAGCGAGTCAGAATTACGCAAGCACTCACGTCCAGGCGGCTCATACTGTATCTCGAAGGCAAGGTGCTCCAAGGCCACAGATTGTTTCACACACATCGATGTTGAGACTAGAAGAGCAGCTCACAAAGTATCCAACGATAAACAAGAAACATCAAAAACCTTGAGTTTTTTCCAGAACACAATGGAAAGCGTTAGTGTCAGAGATAGAAAGCAGAGAGGGAGTAAGGGAGGAATGATGGAAGAGAATAAGGAAGAATGAGCAGCCATCCACGCCTTATTGACCACTTTGACCTCTCCACTCCCATCACTGCCTTCAACCAAAAAACTCCTTCCAAGTCAGGCCAAAGTGTGAGGAGTTCTCCGAACCCTGGGCTGGGTTCCTAAAAGTATCATTCTTGCTGAAGTCATCTATATGTGAACCTGCCTTTTCGTACTTTAAAACAGACCAACTTGTTTCTCAGAGATGTACAAGGCTTCAGAGGGAAGGTAACATGAGGTAGGAAGGATGTTGACGCACTGAAGGCTTCAACCTTTGTACTCGCTGCACTTGTTTGCTTCTGACAGTGTTGATTTTGGGTTTTAAGCTTATTCAACCGTGCTGTGGGCTGTTTGGATAAAAGCATCCAGAGCTGTTTTTGAGTCTTTTTGGGGAAAGCCCAAGTCAAGTCTCAAATCTTGTCCAGCCAAGTCTCAAGTCCTTGAAAGAAAGTCCAAGTCAAGTCACAAGTCTTCGGTCTGCCAGGTCAAAACATGAGACTTGAATATTTTTACTTTCAAGTCAAGTCTTTAGGGAGTTAAGACTCAAGTAAGTTAAATCTCACAGCAGTCAAGTAAAATTTTTGGACAAGGTTGGACTTGAGTCTCAGGCCTACCAGAGCTGTTTTTAAGTCTACTAGGGCACGTACAAGTCAACCCTCAAGTTTTCTCCAACCAAGTCTCAACTAAAGTTTCTAGTCCTTCAAGGCGAAATGTGAGACTTTAGGGAGTCAAGTCTCACAGCTGTCATGTCTAAGTTCTAAGTCTTAAGTCGGACTCGAGTCCATGTCTTCAGAGCTGTTTTTAATTCTGTTGAGGCAAGTCCAAGTCATGTCTCAAGTCTTATCCAACCAAGTCTCAAGTCAGATTTTAAGTCCACAGCAGCAACAATTGAGATTTGAATGTTTTTGCTTTCAAGTCTCAAATCAAGTCAAGTCTCACAGCACTCTTCCAAGTCCCAAGTCCTCATTTTTGTGACTTAAGTCTGATTTGAGTCGATGTCTCAAGTTTCAAGTCTACCAGAGCTTTATTTGAAGCCTTTTGCCACAAGTCTCGAGACCTTGAGGGTAAAGCTTTTTGTGCTTAAGTTAAGGCTCAAGTCAAGTCAAGCCTTTAGGGAGTCTTGTCTCACAGCAGTCAAGTCCAGGTGAAGTTCCAAGTCCTCATTTGTTTTTGTCACTTAAGTTGGACTCAAGTTTGAGTAAAGTCCCAGGTCTTGTCGCAGGTCCATGACGTCAAAACATGAGATTTGAATGTTTTTGCCAAGCTTTTTGTGGGAAGTCTCAAACATTGTTCAACCAAGTCTCAAGGCTTTACGGCAAAACATGAGACTTGGATATTTTTGCTTTCAAGTCTGTAGTTCGACAGCACTGAAGTCCAAGTCCTCATTTTTGTCTCAGGTCTGTACCTCTGGAAGCATCCGCTACAAATGTAAGTTTCTGACAGCTTGTATGAAATCTATGACAAGCAGAATCCTCCCCAAAGCAGATACACTTTCATTACTTTTCAGCCAAACCTGCAGTTGGAGCAAGTCAGAGTCTGAAATGGTCTGAGCAGCACACTCACACTCTAGGCAGAATCTAAACAAGCCCGAATGTTTGTAATATTGTTAACAGCCCAGGAGTCTGGCCGTGTTGTTCTTGGCATGCTGATTGATTCCAGAGGAAAAGTATGTTTATGCGTCCTCACTCAAGGCAAATGCAAAATCCCTCACAGTTAAAGCACGGAGAAGAGTGCTTAATGTACACATAAGCTGGTAAAACTATCATTTGTGACACGGGGCAGGAAGTTAACCTTTTAAATTTTGGCAACCACACCGGCCACTTCCAAATATGATTTCTCCAGATTGGAAAAGGAGATCCACAAGATGGCTGGTTTCCTGTCAAAGTGGCCTGGGGAATTCAAAACAACCCTCAGCCAAAATTCACCAGCATTATTTGGCTGGTGGCTGGTGTTAATTTTCCACACAAAAACACAAGTTTTTTTTTCTCTCCTTCTAAAGTCTCTGACATCAGTGTCATGCATTGTTTCTACCCCACTAACAACACTGCTGTTACATAACAGGCATATAAAAGGTTTTAAACGTGTCTTTAAACGTTTAAGGAAAAGAAAACCACTTGCTTGTTGCTTTAATCTAGCAAAGAAGAAACATACCGAGCCTTCATTGTTTGATTTAATAAACATAATAGACCACATTTGCGCTCCCTGGAGCAATAAGCCTCCTCCCTGCTGCCTCCTTGACTCCCAGAGGATGCATCATTTCCTGGGCCACTGCCTTCTCCCCTCCCCCCTCCCGGGACCTAGATTAACCCCCAACACACACACATAATATACTCGCATACGCACAAACCACAATCT
This sequence comes from Macquaria australasica, assembly GCA_005408345.1. Taxonomy (NCBI): domain Eukaryota; kingdom Metazoa; phylum Chordata; class Actinopteri; order Centrarchiformes; family Percichthyidae; genus Macquaria; species Macquaria australasica. The sequence continues at coordinate 205,765 of SEMN01000311.1, forward strand.
CTAAGATGGCAGGATGGGCCGGGCATGCTGGGGGTGGCACAGATGTCCGGGCTAATCGAATATTCATGGGCGGTGGTAGTCTGACCGAGAGGCAGCGGCACGAGGAAGGAAAGAGAAAGGGAGTTGGGGTTAATGTACGATTTAATAGAGTCGAATACACTCAGAGTATGGATCCAAACCACTGAGGTGCTATTATAGTAATAAAACATGACTCTCAGGGTAGTAGATGCACCATAATTATATGAACATGCTGTAAATTGTATATGTAAGATGATGAAAAGATGATCGGATGCAAGTACACACGTGTCAGTCAATACAAGTTTAGTTTATTCCAGGGATAGGATGCTAATAGATCTATCTCAAGAAGAAATGCAAATGGCTGTAGTTCAAATTCAGTTTGACAGGTGTTTTTGGCATCGTAGGATACTGATACAAGTTGGCAGAGACAAAAAAATTAGTTAGTTAGTTACCACACAGCATAAATTTAAAACGAAAAAAGACAATTAATTGTGGACAGACATCAAGAGCAGAACTTCCAACAAAAACATTACTTTAATGGACAAAGATGCAGCTCTAAACCATTTAAAAAAGAGACAAAAGAAGTAAGAAGAGGAAGATGATGAAGAAATGACCTCTACTTCTTCTGTTACTAGCATACTATTAATAATATCATATCATTTATAATAATAATAATTCACTTTTCAAGAAATTTTACAGCACAAAACAACCTAAGTGTTAATCAGCTCTAGTTGTTAGTGGAGTAACAGTCGAACAGTAGAAGTCATAGAAGTAGCATTCATTTTATTAGTAAATACAGTGAAACGTATACTCAAAAGTGCAAATATGACAAAAATATTTTAAGAAAGTACAGAGGGGTTTATTTTCATAATGTTTTAACTTAGTATCTAGTCTTTTAGTGATAGTAATCATATTTAAGAATAGAGTAAACCTCTTGGATATACTATTTTGGGACCAAATTTTTCCAAATGTTCCATATTCTTATATAATGGGGTGTTAGAGGCTGTTGTGATGTGAGTCTGGAGGTCGGCTCCAGGTCCAGGTCTGAGAAAATGCTCAGCTGTCAGACCTCCCCAGACAGTCGTTGCCTGACAGCTCCGCTCTCTGTGTCCCATCTCTTTCTCTTTGTGTTTGTGTGCACAGGGAGGGGTGTCCTTTCTCCTATTCAAGGGCAGGGATCCGTACTATATTACATTCAATAGTCAATATCGTCTTTATCGTGTTCATTAATAACTCCGGAGGTCAGTTTTATGTTACTTCTCCTTGCTGCGGTCGCTGCAAAAGCCACTCTGGAAGAAGATATCACCGTCACATCTCGGCCTCTTTTATCTTCCTGATAAACTTTATTCCTATTTCCAGCTTTTATTTATTTATTTTTCTCTCATTCTGTGCAACCTCTCCTATCAATTTACGACTGTTAATCTTTGTTTAGCTGAGCGTGCCCTTCAATGCGACTTGTTTCACGGTGACATCGCAGCCTGTACCTCATTGTCCTATGACACACTGAGGATGGTACAGCCACTCAGTCACACTGTGAGGGCTTGATGACTGAACTTTTCTGCATGCGTGCGAGTGCTCATGCACCACTGCTGGTTTCTCTTTTAAGAAATAATAAAAAACAGGCTTGCATTTTTGAAAATCCGCAGTGGGGTGTTGAATTAGTTTTGTGGGTTTTGTAGTAAAACACAAAAAAGAAATGACTCAGTCAGCACAGAAAAGCTCTCGTGTCAGCTTTTACAGTAACAACATTAGTCAGCCTTATTTAAAGGGTCAGTGGTATCTAGCCATGCATATATTACCAGAACTGAGATAAAGTCAGTGCTCTTGGTTCAAACTACATAATTAGCACAATGACATAATTAATCGTTTGCTAAACCCCTCCCCCGAGCCGCAATTGCCCAATCATAGCTTAACCGTAACATAGACACAGCAGGTCTGTCAAGCGTTGGATTTTTTGGGGATTTTAGCCATTTCAAAACCAAAAACACAAGCCCAAAAGTGTAAGGAATGGATTAAACAGTGTGTTTATCTGCTCTAACGCACATTGCAATCGTTTGCTTGTTCGGCTAACTAGCTTACAACCTACAATAGTAGCGTTACATCAAAGGCCAAGGAACATATTATTAGCTAACTACATTCATTTGTGGGGTTACAGCTTATGTTAAAAAATAACTTTTCATGACTAGCTCATACACCGTGTAGTATTTCCTCACTGTGGGCATCAAAACTTAGCCTCAGTTATCTCTGAGAAGGGGTCCCATCCTGCGTCCTTGTGTCCCTGCAGACCCTCGCAGGTTAATCGCTGGCTCTCCAGGGTCCAGATGGCTGAACTAGGGACAGATTTTTAATTACCACGCTCTGATTTCACACCCTGGGCATCACAGAGGACAGAACACTCGTTGCCTGGCCGCTTTAATTTCTCTCTTTGGATGGTGTAAAAAAAAGAAAAAGAAGACAGCATAATAAGGTGTGTACTACAGAAAGAGAAAGGGGGAGGGAGAACCGAGCTGAGAGTCAGCGTGTGTGGGAGTGCGTTAGAGATCATCACTCTCGACAGGCCAGGAATTATATTTTCCTCACCAGGATGTTTCCTGCGGCGCTTAATCACCCTTTAAGTCAGCGACACCCAGAGTCGAGCAGCAGCTATAATCACATCTGTGGAGGGCCTCGTCACAAACACAGACCCCAGAGGAAGGGGTTCAAAACAGCTCCAAATGGCAGGGGAAGGATGGCGGAGGGGGTCAGATTGATTCGGTGGTGTAAGCAGCAGGACGGAGCGTGCTGGGGGTGTTTCAGTCCCATCACTGAACACCTGTCTGCCACAGAGGGAGGCGATGGGAAGCAGAAGGCTAGAACACAGGAGAGAAATGGATCAACAGTCACGTCCCATAATGCATCTTTCTGTCTTTTTTTCCTTCAGTGCAGTTCATTTCAAGATGCTTTACTGGCATAAAAGTAGAGAACAATATTACCAAAGCAATGAGATAAAAAAACGAATAAAACAATAAAATTCTCTGTCTCTCATCCCCTTATCTCGCTGCTGCTCTGCAACATAAACATGATGAGTCAAACTGTTCACAGGGAAATCAAATTCAGCTTTTTTCTTTTTTAAGAACAGTCGGCTTTCTTGCCTTTTTTTTTTTTTTTTTTTTGCAGCATACAGTAAACTGATCAAAGAGTGGAGAGAAAAAATAGAAAGTAGACAGTGAAAGATGTAAGAGTGCAGTCAGGACTTGAATTTAATATATAACACTGACACTCTGGTGCTGCTATAGTATACAACTTTTCAAATATCACAGTACTATCTTGATCTCGGATCAGCAAGAGGATGTGAAAACAGCAACAATCAGAAGAAAAGATATATCATAATGCATTAAATATAAGCCTATTGTTACAAAATCTTAACAAACGAATGTGCTTACTTGATCAAGTTAAAGGATGTTTTTAGTGTGTTTGCAAGATTTAGCTCCTTAACAGAATCAAGCTGTAACACTGACATTATCACTTTTTAACTTTGCAAATTTGTTAGCAAAAAGTTGATTATTTAGGCATCCAGCGGATACGGAGCAACATTATAATTAATTTGGAGTCGTATTTCTGGCCACCTGATGAATGTAAGTCCAAAATTCACTCTCTTTTAGCTCTGTCTTTGGTCTCCACCAACTCCCGACAAAAACATCTCCACTGTGTTCACCAGCTAGCCGCAAACTTTGTCTGTCTGCCGTTTGGTGCTGGGTAGGTGGAACAGTGGGTTTTTATGAACCATTAGACTGAACCAAAACAGTTAACTAATATTACTTTCATAGCTCAGCTACCTCCAAACCAGCCGCACTCAACAACAGATGACTGTATAGTTTTCCCGGGAAACTCCCCGACGTAAATGTGAGTCTGATGAGCGAAGAGCCGGATGTCTCTGTGAGCGAACACGTGCTCTGAGCAAATACAACTTGTTATGACACAGTCACAAGTTACAGGTCATGTGACTGACTCTGTTTGTCATCTGAGCTCATCTTTCAGCAGGAAAGGTAATGTCAGTAAAGGTGATTAGTTGTAACTGGGTCATACTGTGTTTTACATATTCACTGTCTATAAGACTCCTGAAACTCCAACAGTGTATTTCTGGCAGGAATATGTGAGTTCCCTACAAAGTGTAATTGATAGAAGCAGATGCTTTCATTTCTTTTCCATTTGGGACCTGAAACATTATATACTGTGTACTCACAACATGATTGATCAAGGAATTGTATTCTTTTCTAGTTTCTCAAAAGTGTTTGTCAGCTTTTTCAGCCTGAGAATGCAGGATATCAAGCCTCAACACATTTTAAGTACTGACCAAAATGTGTCCAAAGCACCATTTATTGACAACTGTCAGGTACCAAACATCTGGTCAGATTATTACTTATTTTTTGGTCAGATAGTTTCCGATTTAAATCACAATTTTGCCAGTTATACACTATTTTATGCAGGCAAAGTTCTTGGTGGTTGCTTGTTTTTGGACAACAATAGGAACTTTAGCATCTTTTATTAAACTTAACAAAATGTTGAAAAACAAAGTAAAATAGTATTGTTTAGTATTTGTACCAAAACTGAATTTAATTCCCTTTTCCTTGTTTTGAAGTTTTTAAAAATAGATACTTTTGTCTTGTGAAAACCCACAAGACAATCCTGCTACACACTGAATCGCCACAGCTAATAGTTTAAGAATCGCTGCGCTGATAAAAATGATTATACAGCTTGCATAAAACAGAGTAACAATGTATATTAATAGCTCCAGTGATTCAGGAGAGGTGACAATACAGTAAAGTAAAATCTGCTGCTCTTTTTTTAATTTTTGCTTGGTTTCAACATTGCTAGAATACTCTGGCTCAGGGGTTCGGCCACTGTTGGCGAGGTTTTGTTAATGGATGCCTTACTGTAACGCTGCTTTAACGTTGCTTGCTGCCATGATTTACGATGGGGCGGAATTCCCTTCCTCTGCAGATCTGCTCATGCAGGATAAATGGCCCATTTATCAGAAGCAACAGAAAACCGAGCTGCAGAGTCACAGTTGCATTAAGAGTGAATCTGCTGGACAGAGGGGCAGAGAGAGAGGAAGAGGAGGAGAGGTGAATGGATCAGCACCAACACAAGCTCAGCTTAGAGGAATAGTTCAACACAGTAGCAGGCCAGTTAGCTTAGCTTAGCATAAAGACGGGAAACGGGGACACAGCTAGCCTGGCTCTGTCCAAAGGTAATGAAATCCACCTACCAGCACTTCTAAAGCTCACTAATTAACATGTTATATGTCATTTGTTTAATTCGTACAAAAACCAAAAGTGTAAATATGACAAGTTGCGATTTTACGGGTGGTTATATGCCAGACTTTTTCTCGGCCAGGGGCAGTGACTTCCTGAAATAGTCCAGCACATAAACCCAGTCTTTATGCTAAGCTAAGCTAACCATCTCCTGGCTGTAGCTTCGTATCTAACGGACAGATATGAGAGTGGTATTGATCTTTTCATCTAACTCATAGCAAGAAAGTGAATAAGCTTCAAATGTCAAACTATTCCTTTAAGAGTAATCTCTTCCACCGCCAATAACTGTTCTTAAAGTCCCTATTCCTGGCCAAGAAATAGTCCTGCAAATAACCTCTCTATAGCACAACGTGACGTTTTTACACGTCAGTTTTTGTCTGGACTGAGATGTTAATTAGGGAGCTTTAGAGGTGCTGGTAGGTGGATTTTGTTACCTTCGGGCAGAGCCAGGCTAGCTGTTTCCCCCTGTTTCCAGTCTTTATGCTAAGCTAGGCTAACCGGCTGCTGGCTGTAGCTTCATATTAAACGGACAGATACGAGAGTGGTATCAATCTTTTCATTTCACTCTCAGCAAAACAGCAAGTGAGCACATATCCCAAAATGTTGAACTATGCCTTTAAAACCATAAATGAATTTGTCCCCTCAATTATGTTTCACTTGCATCTCCCTCTGTAGCTTGTTGTGGTGTTTCTCCTCCAAACCCCCTCGGCGGAGTTTGTAAAAGCGAGCTATGACATTCTGACACTGATCAGAGGACAGCGGCTACAGACACAAGCCTCGGCGTAATTTATCTGGAATGTGCAGAGCTTCTGCCTCTGATCAGCCCCTGATTCTCACTCTCCTTATCTCTTTTTCTGTACTTGCAGAGAGTGGGGCGGACGCATACTGCTGACTGAACTGCAGGCAGACTCCAGGGCAGAGTGCAGAGGAGTAAGCAGACAAGGTAAGTCAAGACAAGAGGAGGAGGCACTGTAGCATGTTAAGGAAAGGCAAACAGGCAAGTTTCATAATATTACAGCGTGAGTGGTCAGCGATGTCACAGCCCTCAGTCTGCTTGGAAACTGGTGCAAATTGTGCAGGGGCGAAGAGTTTTTGTATTACAGCTTCCACAAAGTCGTCGACAGCTGACACAGTTGAGGCCTGTGTCCATCTGAATGCATTATTTATCAGCGCCTGTTGGGATGTCACAGTTATCAGCATGTTGACACCATGTGCAACATCTCAGGAAGGTATTTTGGGCAGCTGACAGATAGGAAGGAAGGAAGGAAGGAAGGAAGGAAGGAAGGACAAGAGGTTTCGTGATATACAGATGAGCAGAGTACAGTAGAAGCAGTGAAATCATATCGTAAAAGAGAGCACATGACAATCAGAAAAGCATCTCCCAAAGCCAAAAAACAAGACAGGAAACAATGTTCATTAAACCCTTTTAGTTGCCTTCAAGGTACCAGCTATTCCTCCTGGGGTCGACACATGAATGGGCATGCTCTACATGCCACCATCTCCTCACCTCTCCCTCTCTAGATATGAAAATGTCAGGGTGGCATTTTCGCACGTTCCACCAACAATAACCAGGAAAATGACTTTGTAGACACAGTGACTGCTCTGCTAAATAGCTTATAAAATCTGCTTTTTTACATATAATGCACAGCCAAGTATGAGCTTGTTTTGAAGTTGAATCTAAACACAAAATGAATGTTGGTGTCATTTAGATGCAACAGAGATCTGAAAATCTCCCATTTTTAGATTTGTTTTTTGGAGTTTTTAACCACGCTACCAGCTCCAGGGATGGCAATGTCAGTCGGTTAGCATGCTAACATGCTAAGGTGGTGAACAGGGTAAACAATATACCTGCTACACACCAGCATGTCACCATCGTCATTGTGAGCATGTTAGCATCCTGACGTTAGCATTTAGCTCAAAGCAACGCTGTGCCAAAGTACAGCCTCGCACAGCTGCTTCTATGGCTGTAGACCCGTAGTCTTGTTTGACTTCAAGCAGTGTGTAGAAATTGTCTCTTGATCACGAGTCTTTCATTTCCATGGAGTTTAGCTGGTACGGCAAATTGTTTTATGTCCCCAGGCACTTGGCAAACTCTCCAAAGGCACAAGAGGTAACACAATCAAAAACTGGTTGTTTCTTTCCTTCATCTTCCAGCCCCTTAAGACACAGTTTTCCATTTGCTTTTATGGTATTTATTTAAAACATCATCTCTCCCCGTCAATTCCACTCAAACTAGGCTATTGTGTCACAGTGTCTGATTATTTTCTGTAAAGAACAGAGTTCTACTTTTACCGTAGACACCCCAGAAACCTTAAAGAGTGACATCTCTCCCTATCAATAGTCTGATGATACGCTGGCCTGTTTTGACGTCTCCCCTGAGAGTTGAAACAATATTATGGCCTCGATACGAACGACGCCAAAGACTAATTTCTACTTGTCAATCACACCCTTGTAGTAAGTCTCTGGCCTATTTTTATTTTAGTGAGGGACAAAAGTGAGGTTTGTGTGCAAGAGTCCCAAGATATTTGTATATAATTGTCGCTTAAAGTCTCTTAAAATTACATCATTCATTATTAACCTGAAAAATGATACAAAATATACTAGACAACTCTGTCTGTGATTGCAGGATATTGCAGGAAAGTGGAAAGGGACACCAGATTTTAGTATTTTAACCCCACAGAAATACCAATACGCTGTATTTCTGCATTAAGAAAAGCTTAAAAAAGTTGTATATAATAATTTTTTTCTATGTAACGTTTGGGCCTGCCAAACAAAAAAGAATCCAACATCTGAATTCCTCTCATTTCTGACACTAATAACAACATAACAGGGTTTGTTTTTTGACACCAACCTAAGTTTAAATTAAACCTCTATGACCCTAAAAGGTGAAGCAGTCGTTAGAGTGAGAACATCCAGGATCCCTCAGCTGAAGTGACCATAAAACACAATGTTTATGTTAAGACTGTGCACACTGCAGGTTGTGCTCATCCAGTAAATCCTCTTCAGATTGTCGTTTGGTTTGCACTGACAGTGGTTCGAGATTTTCCAGCCCGCTCTGGAGGACATGTTTCAGCCCAAAAAAATGTGTGAATTTGGTAAATACTGTATGTTTTCACTTGAACTTGTATTTTAAAACAGTCTGTTAACTCTCAAACTGTATGTAGAAACACTATATTATCTATATTCCCTTATTGCTTTGCATAAAGGATGGACAAAAACTCTCACTGTAAATCTAGTCACCCCAACAGCTTTATCAAGTTCAACAGTCCTGAAACGTTTAGATGATTAATCAATTAGTCGATTGACAGAAGTATTTTTAAACAGCAATTTTTGATGATTAATCTTTAAAATTAGATTAGATTCTGCTTTGTAATTGCACAGAGTACATATTTAAAATACAGTTTAGCATCTAACCAGATTAAATTAGTAACAAAGTGCATTTAGCGATTTATAAAAATAATTATTAGACAAAATTAACATTAGACAAGTGGGGTAGTGATAATAAGAAGGGATGTAACTGTGATATATACAAAACAACACGGGTGTAAAGTCATTTATCAAGTAAAAATGCCAAAAATTATCTGGTTCTAGCTTCTTACATATGATGTTTTGCTGCTTTTCTCCCTTAAATACATTTTTTATAATTTTCTGACATTTCATAGATCACACAATTAATTGACTAATCGAAAAAAATCATCAAATGACTAACTGATAATGACATCATCATCATTAATTGCTTGTGGAATCACTTTCCAAATATTAATCACGTTTAATCAGCTGTAGTATGTGTCAGTGAGTGTAGTGTAGTAGGAAATAAACAGGTTGCATCACTGCATCTGGAGAGTAAGGATACTAGTAAAGATTAAAAACCAGGTATATTATCATATTTTGCCAGATTTAGCTGGTACATTTGTTTACAACCACTCTGACAAGCTGTGAAACACTAATAAATCTAATTATCATGTGAAACGGACAAACTGTAGCCGGTGACCCTGTGCAGGTTTTGATTGATGATCAGGTTTCGGGTCGGCGTGACAGCGGAGATCCCTGCAGCACTCCACCGGCCTGATGAGCAGGTGTGCCACCGTGAGCCGTCAATATTCATGCTCCAGCACCTCACTGAGATCAGTCTTAACCCCACGCTGAGTCGTACCACAGTGCATACAGACAGATGAGGGGGGGGGGGGTTCAGGGAAGATTGATCACACACCAAGGATGATGCTGTTTCAGAGCGCCCGCAGCTTGATCCATTTAATCAAAGAGGTTACAAAAGATGGGAGCATCTGAGGACACAGAAATAAGACTGTAACAATACAGACAAAGTAAAGGAAAAAAACCTGAATAAAACATATCAAATGCTTCCATAGAGGACACAAGGCCTCACTGAACGGTTTGATGAGGATGAAGACAATGTGAATCATACGCTACGGCCTTCACATTCACCAGATCTCAACCCTAACTGAACACCTTTGGGAGATTTTGGAGTTGTGTTGTCTACCATCATCAAAACACCAAATGAGGGAATATCTTGGAAGAATGATTGTTCATCATATCTCCAGTAAAGTTTCAGAGATTTGTAGAATCAACGGCAAAGAGCACTGAAGCTGATCTGAAGGTTAAATTATCCATCTATCGGTATGACACATACACTGTGGGCTAATCTGCCTAGTAGCATTGTTTTGGCAGTTAGTATACAGTAACTTAATGTGCATATTGTATTGATGTGTATCATTCATTACCTGTAAGACAAAGACAAATTTGGAAACTTAAAGAGAAAGTATGAGTAGGCATGAGGAAAACCACCATTATCAGTGCAAAATTAAGAGTTCTTTATTCCTAAAAGCCAGTAATGATAGTGATCTGTTTATCTGTTTTAAATATAGTGCTGGACAAAGCACTGCCCCCTCACTCTCCTCCCACCTTCCCCTCCTCCCCCTCACTGTCATGGGCTGCCTAGCAACTGACACCATAAATAATATGCCTGTGTCTGTGGTGTGTGTGTATTCACAGGCGTGTGATAATAAACAGGGTATCTGTTACTAGCACTCCTCTTTGCATGCCTGCTATATTATAGTGCTCGTCTTCGTCGGTGGCACGCTGTGGGTGAACTGCAGTGTGATGTTTGAATCTCGTTCTCTACTACGTAGGCAGAGCACACGGGACCTGACTGATAGCGCCCATGGCGAGCAATAATACGGCCAGCATCGCACAAGCCAGGAAGCTGGTGGAACAGCTGAAGATGGAAGCCAACATCGACAGGATAAAGGTGAGCAGACACGTGTCCACACAGGTTTTTAAAACTGATCTGAATTAAAGGAATAGTTTGACATTTTTCTAAATATGCCAGTAAATATATGCCATGTAAATTTAACCAGGGGGAAACAGCTAGCCTGACTCTGTCCAAAAAATTTTTTAAAATACACCTACCGATACATCTGAAACTCACTCATTAACATGTTGTATCTTGTTTGTTCAGTAAACCAACGGGAATGTAAAAACAACACGTTTCTTTTTAGGGGAAATGACATGCTGGACTGCTTCCAGTCTTTATGCTAAGCTAGGCTAATCACCCCCCAGCACCCTCCATACTTAAAGGAACAGTTCGACATATTGAGAAATATTCACTTATTGGCGAGAGTTAGTTGAGACGATTGATACCACTCTCTTGTCTGTCCATTAAATATGTAGCTGGACCCAGAGCTGGTTAGCTTAGCTTAGCACAAGGACTGGAAACATGGGGAAACAGCTAGCCAGACTCTAAAACTCACTAATGAACATATCTCGTTTGTTTAATCTGTACAAAAACAGAAATGTAAAACCAACTACTCTCTGTTTTACGGTGGGCTTTGTGGTTCTGTTTCCAGTCTTTGCTAAGCTAAGCTAACTGGTTGCTGTATCCAGCTTCATATTTACCGTACAGACATGAGAGTGCTATCAATCTTCTTATCTAACTCTCAGAAAAAAAGCGAATAAGTGTATTTCCCAAAATGTTGAACTATGACTTCTCTGTATGCTGTATGACAGCGTAATCTGACGTGTATATCTGTGTGTGTCTGTTTAATTCCAGGTGTCAAAAGCAGCGGCAGACTTAATGTCATACTGCGAAGCCCATGCCAAAGAGGACCCTCTGTTATCGCCAGTGCCCGCGTCAGAGAACCCGTTCAGGGAGAAGAAGTTCTTCTGTGCCATCCTGTAAACTTGGCATGGCCCTTCAGCAGTCTGCTCAGTGTGAGACTTTGAACGTGGACGTTCAAAATACGTAGAAATCTTCTAGTAGGAGGGCACGGCAATTATTATTGCCCCCTTTCTCGAACGGCACCTAATGAGTGCAAAAATTAAAACCCACAGAGTTTACATGTAACCATTAAAGGGGTTGTGATTGCTTTTTTTGAAGGGGTCTGTGCTTTTAGATGACACAAAAGGGATGATGATGATGATGAGTATGATGATAACCCAGAGACGTGACGGACAACCAGTCAACCTACCGAGTCTTCAGGTTGTGATGTGTACAAAACAAACAAAAAAATAATAGATAAAATGAGAATAAAAATATTTTGTGGTTCTTTTAGGACTTTCAAATGTTCTGTTAAATGGTTTGCGGGTGGGTCGAGCCCCATAGGACGGCAAACAAAAATTCGCCTACCACTAGATGTCACCTGATTATTAGAATGTTTTTTTTTTAAGTTGTTGTTTATTTGACGTTTATTTCAACTTTACCTATCACATAGATATCTTTCTATAACTGTACGTGATTACTGAAACAGCTCTGTTAACTTCTTTTCTTACACCAACAGGTTAGTGAAAGCTTTTTTAATGGGATGTTTGAAACATTCGACTCTGTGATTCTCTTTACAAATACCTGTCAGAAAATCAGTCTCTGTGTATCAACATCTATCTGGCAAATGTGATGCAGTTTGTCTCCTTCAGATACAAACCCTCTTTCTACTATTTGTATAAAATGACTAGCAAGTAAACTGTGCTGTGCTGTGAGTTCTGAACGCTTGTGTTTGTATCATTAACTATTGCATGAAATGGACAAACAGTCTTCTCTATTTCCCTTCATGTGGAGATTGTATGACACAGGGGCAGCCTCCATCTGGAAGTGCCAAAACATATTAAAACAAGAATGATTCAATACGGACTCAACAAGGACATCTCTCACATATAAATAATACTTTAAGCATTGCATTGCAGGCTGAAAAATAACTTGAAGAAGCACTTTCACAATCTTCACATAGTAATTAGATAATTAACTGCATAAGGCATCAGATCTTTGGGCTGATTTGATGAAGATTGGCTCAGATATTTCAGATATATTTATATTTACTTGCATGCAAAGTTTAAAAAAAACAATTTAACCTCTAGAAATCTTAAAATATTATCTAAATAGTCTGTATTTACATGCCTTAATTGAAGCTGTATTATACTTTCACTAATATACAGCAGGACACCGTGTTTTTATGGTTGCAACCTTACCTCAAATGGAATTATAACTTTAAAAACTTTCCTTGTAACTCACCCTGACATATATTATTAGTATTTGGCATTCTTGAAAACTTTGCACTCTCTCCTAGAATTAAAATAAAGTTGTCTGGCTGTGATTAGTGCTTGGTTGCTCAATGCGAGTCTGCAAAAATGGACCCAACAATACGTCAGAGCGCAATAGCCTGTAAGGGGGGGGGGGGAGAAAAAAAGGGGAAGGAGGGGGGAAGAAGAGGAAAGAGGACAAAGGAGGAGAAAATGAGGAAAAAAGAAAGAATGAGAGAAAACACGAAAGAGGGGCTGAAATACCCATGTTTGTTTTAACTGTTACATAGTTGCTACTTAGTGGAAAAGCTGGGATTTTAATTTAAATGCAGAAATTATACTGTTTCGGTTGGACAAGGGAAGATCGATGTGGATCCTAAGGTCGCTGGTTCGATTCCCACCTTATACAGAGGACCTGTGTTGTACATTATTATTAATTGTATGAACAACAGTGTAGTTTAGGTCAGATATAAAGGTGGTACTGTAATATAATTTCTCTCTTTTTTAAACAGTGTCTGACAAGTAAAACCAAGCATTTTCTTAGATTTTTCTCTTTTCTCTACAAGTATAAAGAGTCATTAACAGGGCAGTATAAAAGCAAGTATTAGGCCCATCAGATTAAGGTTTTATATGTAGACTTAACTATTTTGGATGATATTGAAATCAAGACCCTTTTTGCGACCCACAGGCACCCTAATTTAATTTAGTGTATGCTGGGATAAACACTTTTGAACAAAACCATATGTGCTATTATTACTACTATTAGTAGTACTATTAAGACTTAATGCAAGCTTTAGAACAAAACTGTGTATAAAAGTTTATTGTTCAACACCAGTTAGGAAAGAGAGAGAATCAACAAACAACACAACAAAGTAATAAATTCTGTACAAAATGTGTAAAACTTAAAATAGCTGAAAAAGTATAAAAGACCTGAAAAAGTATAAATAAATAAATAAAATTAAAAAAGTTTAAAGCACTATATACATAACACAGAGTCTATAAGAACATCATAACCTATTTACATTTTAGATTTACAGTACATGACATATTTACATTTTAGATTTTTTAATCTGTTCTAACCACAGCTCTTTGGGTATTATCTCTGTATTGGGGCAGTAGATAATGCCCTTATACTGGCTGTGCCCAGTCTCTGCCGTCCTGAATTGTCCACACTTCCTGCAAGTATTGGACACCACCTTCCTCTTGTTAAACCTTGCCTTAGAGGCATGGTGACCACTGGCAGGTGGAGGGGGAGGTGCTGATGGAGCAAGAGGGGCAACAGGAGTATTGAGGGCACAGTATGCAGGTGTCGGAACAGCAAACAAAGTGAATGTGGCTGGGGCTTGAGGACAGACAGAGGCTGCTTGGGGGAAGACAAACAGAGGACCAGAAGCAGGAGGCTGTGGAAAAAGCTGCTTCTGGGCTGATGGCATTGGCTTGATAGCCTGTGGGGCAGCAGTGACTAGAGCTTCAGCCTGCCGCTTGGTCTTTGCCAGTCCTGCAGTGCTTGGGGGCAGGTTGTACACATGTTCACTGCCATGTGTTTGAGGAGGAGCAGCAGGGCGGATATTGGCAGGTGGAAGGGCCTCAGAAGCCAAAGGAAGTGGACCAGGTAGATTTACTCCCTGCAGGAGCAGTGTGACATCCTGCCGTTTCACCCGTTTATTATGCCACTGGATGAGGGTAGTTTGATTAACCTCAACCAGCTGCAGTGTTGTGCTCTGCATGATGGCTCCATTACCCAGAATTAGTTGCCGGATGTTCCGGTAATCCTGCAGGATAAGAGTCCATCTTGTCACAGTTCCCTGTCCTTGCTTTTTGGGACTCTTGTGCAAAGAACAGAGCCTAACAAAAATGGTTTCAACCAAACGGCAGCAGTCTGGCCACTGGGCAGGGGAGGCAGTGGATCCCAGCACACACCGCTTCAGGCTCTCCACACCAGGAGTAAACTCTGCCTTTTTCTTTGGAGACCTGAACCTTCCTGCTATCAGCCTGTCCTGGTGCCTGGCAGAAAACACCACCCGTTGCTGGTCATATGGCAGCAGGTTCTGCCAGAGGCATATGATGGTGCTGACCTGCTGGTTGCTCAAGGTCAAACCAGTATGGTCCCGCAGACCCACCAGATACTCTGCCAGTCTGTCCACAAGATCCATGCCCGGCATGTTGTGCTCGTCCACAGCCTGAAAAAGGACAACAGACCAACAGTTACAAGAAATGTAATCACTTATATTATGTAAACAATATTATGGGATCATTACTCTTTGGGTATTTTCTTAATCAGCTCTTGTTCAAGCCTTCTTACCAGCTGTCCTTCAGGCACCTTGGGAATAGCACCAGCGGGTATAACAGAAAGTTCAGCAGGCTGGGTGGAGGCAGAGGCGGCAGCAGGCCACGTGGAGGCAGAGGTGGCAGCAGGCCGCGTGGAGGCTGAGGCAGCCGCAGGCTGGATGGAGGCAGAGGTGGCAGCAGGCCAGGTGGAGGCAGAGGAGGCAGCAGGCTGGGTGGAGCCAGAGGAGGCCGCAGGCTGGGTGGAGGCAGAGAAGGCCGCAGGCTGGGTGGAAGGCTGGCCTGGAACAGATGCTGAGGTCATAAGGTTCCCGACTGTTGGGTCTAGATCCTGGTCCTCAAAGCCTTCATCTTCATGCTCCTCCCCAATGTTGAGATCTTCCAACAGCTCATCTGTCTCCTCAGAGTCTGGGTTAATGTCCTGAATGGGCTGCCCTGTCTGCTTATACAAATAGTCAATACCAATAAGCTCTCCTGAGAGGTCAGAAAACAGACAAGAGATACCACAACGTATTAGTATGAATGAGCACAAATGCATAAACACACAATACCATGTAAATGCAGAATTTATGAATGGTGAGTAACACTTTATTGCTGAACGTACCAGTGTACTGGGGTGGTGGATGGAAAAACGGAACATACTTCCGTCTAAGCACCTTCAAACTATTGGTGTTGATGCTCTGGACAAGGTCTCCAGAATAGCTGAGGAGATTAGATGGCTTGGTGGCTAGAGACTGTGTAGCCCGGTCCTGGTTCCACCTGTTCAGACCTTCCAGCAGAAACAGCTGGAAGTTCAGGCTGTTGGCCTTTGTACCTGAAATTACAGTTGTACTGTGTTGACAGGAAATGTGTGCAGTCCCTCTGTAATTACAATAAACAACATTTAACAGTACATTATAATATTATAGTATATTATAATTTACCATTTATATTATAAAATTCACCTGGAATAAACCTGTTCAGGTGTAAATGAAAGGACTCCAGCGATGTTGAGCCTCTGGCACACCTGTAGTTTTTTAAAACTAGGCCCTCCTTGGTGGTGATAGTGCCGGTCTCTGTGTAGAGAGCCACACCTGGCACATCTTGGATGCACTTCACATGCCTCTTTTGCACACGCCAAATGTGCTCCATTCTCACCGTGTCCAGGAGTGGAACACCCAGCAGGTCTTTCCCCTTTCCCCCCATCAGCTCTTGCAGCAGGTGGTCAATAAGTTTGATGGTGGTCTCCTGTCCTCTGGTCCTCCTTCTGCAATGGAGAGCAAGCTCCTCTTTGGAAATACTTTTATCCACCATAGCATCAGTAACGCCAGGCACACCCTCCTGCTGCAGGTGCACTCTCTTGGACCGGCGTAGAAGGGCAACATCTTCTGGATCCCACTCAAAAATACACAAGGAGAGATGTGCCATAAATATGGGGTACAGAGGATGGGCATCAGTGGTACAACCAGCTGCCAGTCGCCGCATGAAGTGGTAGATATCCAGGCGGATGTTGAGGTCTGGCCATCCACCAAATCTTTTCTGGAGTTTGGTCTGTCCACCTGTCTCCATACAACAGCCGGTGTCCACATAAAGCAGCTTTGGGGGGGGCATACCTGCTTGGCTGTACCTTCTGATGAGGTCTGCCACCATGGCATCCAGACCAGGTCCTTCCTGTGCAGTCAAGACACTGATAAGGATCTGACCCAGCTCACTGCTGACTGAAGTCAGCCACAGTGCCGTCCCCTTTGCTGCCCCTGACAGCTTCTTGGTGATCTGTGATTACACATAGAAAACAAAAAAGTGGTTGATTCACATCTTAAAGAAACCTGCTATGGTAACTATAATAATCTTGCATTATTTTTATGAATGATGTTATGTAATTTGAAAAATTGTTTACCTTCTTAGTTGAGTCCATTTTCAAAACAGACCCAAAGACAGAGGTGAGTCTGGCCTTTATGTGGTCCATTCTGCTCATGATATCCTTTGCATACACTGTCATGAGCCACCTGTTGGTTGGTACAGCTACAGGTTCTGGGGGCTCCTGACAGACTACAGGAAAGAGGCTAGGATGATCCATGAACTCTGCACACTCGCCAAAGTACCTTGCCAGGCGCTGCAGCCATTCCTCACTGTGGTTCTCCTTCAGTTGCTTGGCCAGACGGGTACAGCTATTCCCCAATGTTCTTTCCCTCATCAGACGTATTACACGAATGTCACATGCATACCTACATATGCAGAAACCATAGAAAAAAAAGGACAACCAAACAGAAATCAGGGGACTGTAACAAAATAAGTTATAAAGAAACAAACATATAGCAATTGCGTGTTGTTAGCAACACACATGCAGTCAATGGTCAGTAAAACTTATGTAAATAGAGTTTGAATAGAATTTCATAGATAGATCAAATGTTAGTGGACAGCTCACTTGCGTGTCAGGATGATGCGGAACTCTGACCGGTGAGGAAGGTCTAGCTGATCCAGTATGGTGTTGCTTGAAGACAGGTAGGATGCCTTGCATTCTGAGCTGCTGCACCTGAGGGTCTCTGTTATCATCAGGTAGTTCCTGTCGATATCTAGTACCTGACGTGCCCTCTTGTGAATACCCCCTCCTGTTAGGTGGCCTCTGCATTTGGGGCAGAACACTCTGATCTTCCACAGGTGGAAGGGCATCCACAAGAGAAGCCGGTGGCAGAAGAAGCGTTCTGGAGTGGGGACCTGGTGGTAGATAAGAGATGGGGTAGGTGGGTCATACCACAGTTTGAGGTTATCTCGTAGACGCTGGTTTCTCCACAATGTTGAGGCAATCCATTGCTGATCCTGCACAGGGAGGGTCTTTTTCATTCTCTCAGGCAACCACAGTTGACCGGATCCAGGTGTTGAAACCGCAGGCGGAGGCACTACTGGGGCAGATGAAGTAGATCCATCCTAATTTAAAGTGTGAACAGACAGACAGACACACACACACACACACACACACACACACACACACACACACACACACACACAGAGAGAGAGAGATTATTGTTTCTTTACACTGTACTTTAAAAAAGGAGCTATTGTAGAATAAAAAAAACTTACAGAGCCATCTATATCTGAGGGGATTTCAGTGGCAGGACGCTTGGTGGTCCTCACAGAGGCAGTAGAGGAAGGGGAGAGAGAGAAAGGGGATATGGTCCTTGTAAAGGATTTTGGATTGGACACAGGATGGGAGACAGGGGGACTGGTAGAGGCCGCAGAAAGGTTTGATGGAGGTGCAGGGATAGCGGGACTTGTCGGAGAGGCCGTAATCAAACTGTCAGATGAGGTGGTGACAGTGCTGGAAAGGGGCTGGAAGAAAGGAGAAATTACATATACAGTACCATACAAAATGAGACATTCTAGGAGAAGGATAACCACACAAATCATTCTCCTAAAGATGTACATTTTTAATTTTTCATATCAGATAAACTTTCATATATCACAATGGATAAGACGGAAATTCCCTTCAAGGGATAAGAAAGTGAAGTGAACTGAAACCTGAGAGTACGAGATTAATAGAAATTGGAAAAGATATAAACAATAGCAAATCCTAGTTTATCACATTAGAAAAAGGCTACCACATTCATCAACTGATATTTGACTAATTTATTTAACTAATCATACCTGAGCAGGTTTCCTGGCGAGACTGAGGTTAGGCTTCAGCGCTGCGCTGTGTGAGCCACCAAACCGTGGTTTGACAAACTGGGGCGGGGGGGGGGGGGATAACATGTCAGAAATTAAACAATGACAGCGGTATACAGGTCAAAGCAATATACATGTACTTAAAAAGTGTTTTGTGTAAGCTACAGTTCGCAGGTTTCGATTTTGATTTGATTTTTCATAAAATAGTAGTGGTAAGTACCATTTCAAGGTTTAGTTTGGGTCGCACTCGCACTTGACCAGCCGAAGGTACGTCACCGCTGGTAGAAACTGCAGCAGAGCCAGCAGCTGCTGAAGGAGTTGGGCTCGCTGCAGCAGCAGATGTGGCTGTCTGCTCATGAGGCGTCTGATAAAAATAAACAAGAAATAAATAAGAAACCCACACCCATGAATACAAGCCAATCTTAATTACATATAGGTTGCATCTTTAGTCTATTTCTATCATTTAAGTATCCCAATTAACTTTACCTTCTTAGTGTGAAATCCACACATGCAGACTTGTGCTCCACCAAACAGAGACATCTGCCCCCGATGCTGGAGTGGACACTTTTCTATCTGTAACAAACCAAAATTAAAATTCACCGGAATACATAGCATTAATTGTTGATACTGACATATACAAAAAGCTATACCTTATGGTAGAGGTCATGCCATTTCTTTTGCCTAGGGGCTGGTGTGTTCCCAGCATCAGCGGGCCAAACCCCTGTAGTGGCAAACCTCCTCAGCCGGGACAGCCATTCGCCGTCCTCCATGGCACCATGCCTCTTGGGTTTAGATGCCATCTGAGATTAAAACAGAATAGTTATAATTATATAAGATTTTTGGCTGTAAGACAAATGATTTGTGTTATTAGAATGTAACTTGCAGAGGCTGATGAGTCAGGAGCAAGGTTCAACGTTTTTGCATTGCATTGAACAGACCAGAATATGTTAAAATGTTAAAATATGGGAACACATGAGTTTAACAGCAATAAATTATTATATATTATATATATTTTATAGTTTTCACGTAATATATGATTTTATTCATTGTTATTTAGATGCATGTTTCTTCAGTTGAAACCTCAAAAGCATGCTGTCCACCTGAGTGGACGTGTGAAAAACCCCTTGAAAAATGCATGTTTAAAAAAAACAAAAGTTAAAATTTGTTTTCCATGCCCAAAGAGGTATAAAAACACATAGGGAAAACAAAGAATCCTGATTCAGGTTGTCATAATTCATGCAGAAACTATGAATCGTTACTGTATACAGTTACTGTACACATAACGTTTACCGTACATCCTTACGTTCTTAGCTAGCAAAGTCAACCACAACGTAAAATCGCGGGCAAATAAATAAGTTAATTAAACGAACATTTGACAAGTTTAATACATGAAATTTGCCGCCGCTAACAAAGTGACGCGAAACAACTTACCGTGAAAATGACGAGAAGAGCGGTCGTCTTCACTTTGCCAGTGCTCGGGTAGCAACAGCCTTGACATTGCATTGT
Source organism: Macquaria australasica (assembly GCA_005408345.1). Classification (NCBI taxonomy): domain Eukaryota; kingdom Metazoa; phylum Chordata; class Actinopteri; order Centrarchiformes; family Percichthyidae; genus Macquaria; species Macquaria australasica. The sequence goes on from SEMN01000311.1 coordinate 226,035, forward strand.
GATTGGTCGAAACCAGCGAAAGGGAGCCGAAGCTTTCGGATTGGTAAGAAATGGAGAGGAGGTCTCTTTTGATTGGTAAAAAATGGACAGACGCTTTTATTTGATTGGTAAGAAATGGAGAAGGGGTATTTTTGGATTGGTAGGAAATGGATCAAGATGATACGCCCTCTACAGGTATTTCAAGTGAAACTTGCATGGATCGATACATGTTAATCTGACATTTTCGGTCATTTTAAGTGTAACAGAGAAGAAGAAGAAATATTAGATGGCTACAAATTTGCAAAGTAAGCACCTTTCCATGAAGACTTATGCGTCATAGCTGTATCCTGTGGTAAAAATCGATCAGATCAAAGATCACTGAAAGCAAACTAGGTGCGTTAGCTGTTTGACAGTTATTGTTTATTCTACACAGCATTAACACACAATCACACAATGACAATAACAAGCATAATAACAGCAACAGGATAAAAAATGACAACGTATAAATACAAACTTTAAGAGATAAAATAAGCCTTTTATTGTCCCACAGGCTTATCTTATCTCTTAAAGGTTGTCATTTTTTATCCTGTTGTGTTGTTATGCTTGTTATTGTCATTGTGTGATTGTGTGTTAATGCTGTGTAGGATAAAAAAACGTATAAATACAAACTTTATGTACTGCAGACTATGAGAAAACGGTATTGTCGGGGGCAGGATTCGAACCTACATCTCCAGAGGACACTGCGACAGCAATGAAAAAAAAAATGTTGTCAGAAGTGGGATTCGAACCCACGCCTCCAGAGGAGACTGCGACCTGAACGCAGCGCCTTAGACCGCTCGGCCATCCTGACTTACACAACACGTAAGCCACGACGTATAATTTATATATTAGCTGACTAATTAACTCCTTGTCTGAACTGATTTATGACAGTTGCACTGCCCCACCTAGTGTTGGTTATATAACGTATTTGTACTGTTAAACCACTGCAGTAGTTAACTTAGCACGCCGGAGTGAAGAGGGCTTGTCTCCGTCTGCGCTGCCCGGAGAGAAAGTAGCAGTTGGCTCAACGGTTAGCTAAGGCGGCACCAACTCGACAAGTAGCGGGACGTCAATTCCTCTCGAAGGAGAACCGTAAGTAACTTCGCAGGCAGTCTGATGTGGCCGTGTTCAACAAGAGACGGGCAAATGGATGGCTTCACTTCAGCTAATAGCCAACGATAGAAAGGTTCGCATTAGTTAGCGACATTTAGAGAACTGCGATCCAGGCAAGCTGCTGTCGGTTAGCTCCAAGTTATGTAGTTTCTTGATACATTACGATCTTGTCTTATTCGTCTAATCTTTCTGTAAAACTAGGTGGAGTCTGGTGAGGCAGACGGTGTATTTTCACATCAGGCCTGTGGCTTTATTATGTTGTCAAACAGTAATCCCCCTCTCAGACACTGTACTACCTGGCCTAGCCAGTCTGCATGCCACTCCTGTACTTAGTATTTACTTTTTGCACTTTCTCACGGTCTGAGAAACCAATTTACCTGAATTATTACATTTGTTGGAAAGGTAATACTCACCAAAATGCTTGCTACAAAATGCCAAAGCCAGGTTAAATTAGCTGGCTACAGCTGTATTAACTTTATGGTGCTTACGAATACTATGAGCACTCTTTTATTTTTGTTTTTATGCCTTTATCCTTTGTTTTTATACCCATGTGTGAGTGATTTTTAGCCAGAGAGAGAGAGAGAGCATGTTTTTAGTACAAAGTTCGATGGTAGATAAAGCATATCAAGTAATAAAGTGGTGTATGCAAATAAGCTGGCTTGATTTGACTCTGTCTTTCTCTCCTCTTCTCAGTTTGACAGGCATGGCCTCGACTCCTCCACACAATTTCTCCTGGGTCGAACCAGGCAAATTGGCCGGACTGGCGATGCCCAGGATGACATCTGAATACCAGTACCTGCTGGACAACGGTATCAAACACCTGGTGTGCCTGTGTGAGAGAAAACCACCTTACTATGACTCGTGCCCAGAGTTACAGCTGCACCACATCAAGATAGCGGACTTCACTCCTCCTTCACCAAGTCAGATTGATAGATTCCTCTCTGTCGTGGAAGAGGCCAACTCCAAGGGGGAGGTAAGAGCTCAGATACGTGATAGACTGCTTGATGGATGGTTATGCTTATAAAGTACTTTCAGGATTCTCCAGGGTTGAGTTTAGTATTGTACGCAGGCTCACAATCCACAAAGCACTGTAACCGAATACATTTGGCATCAAGTTTACTTGACTTTGACGAAACCCCTGGAACAGCAGAAAGGAAAAACTACCTTTCACAATCTTGCAGCTCCTCCAAAGTGCATGAATCAAAAAGTAAAAGGGGGAAAAAGCTTTAAAAGCCTTTGTCACTATGCACAAAATCTATCAGCACCAAGGTTTTTACTAAAGCTTAGACTGTTTGGAGCATCTGATTTTCTTCTTCCAGTAGTCAGACAGGGTCAGTATTCCTGGTTTTGTTCAGCTGTGTTTGCAAAAAGGGTTGCAACTAACTATAACTTTCATTATCGATTAGTCTGCAGATTATTTTATTCATCATTTGTTCCATAAAATGTCAGCAAATAGTGAAAAGTACTTAAGTCATAAGTCTGTCGACAGTCTAAAACCCAAACATATTCAGTGTACCATCACTTAAGAGAAATAAGTCGATTGACTTATTGATAAATCGACCAACTGCATCAGCTCTACTTGCAAAGACAAAATGCAAATACCAGTCTCGTAACAATGACTAATGCAGGGTGTGTGCTGTGTTACAGACGCTTGAACAAGTTAAATATTGTATTGCTCCTCTTCAGGGTGTGGGAGTTCACTGCATGCATGGTCATGGGAGAACAGGGACCATGCTGGCCTGCTACCTGGTGAAGACGAGGAAGATGTCGGGGATCGACGCCATCAACGAGATCCGCAGACTGCGGAAAGGCTCAATCGAAACTCGCGAGCAAGAGAAAGCCGTGGTGCAGTTTTATCAGCGCACAAAGTAGCTTTTACACAAAAGGGAACACTTCAAGTAACAGTTCTGCTTCTTTTAGCAAACAGGTAGAAGTGTTTTTTACAGTTAATAAGCATAAAATAAGTGGAAGAAGTGCCTCGATTATATTGCTAAATGAATACTTTATTATCTACGAATAGGAAAATACAAGAATTAATGTTTAAACAGGTGATAAATAAAAAAAAACAAAATGAATGTCCTGGACAACTATACTGAACCCAATATTAACATTACCCACAGTATGCCCCTGGGACATTTAACCAAGACAAACATTTCTAGAGTAAATACACGCACACTGCCTTTTTACATGGTACTGTATACTGTCATTTTGCTAGCACATCATTACTTTTGTTTATATAGACACGTTCCTCCTCTGAGGTCTCTGTTTACAAGGCTTTAACCTTCATTCATGCACTGGACGCCGGGGAAAAGAGACGCTGACGCTCCTTGAATGTGAGCTTTTCAGGAGCCGACGCTCTCTTGATTCTCTCCTCCTGGTTTCTGTGAATAAACAAAGATATTAGCAGGAATACTTGAATATTATGAATGGGGAACCACTTATTGGGACACAAACAGCTGCCTGTGCTGTCTTAAAATGTATTTATAGAGTGTAGTCTGCAGATTTATTTTACTCAGGGATCGCTCTCAAACACTTTGACTAATTGAAGAAGCTTGTTGTGATAGTACATGACTGCGCATGGACATTTCTTTAAGTCATCATGAGTAGAAATGCTGCATAAAGAGCTGCTAGCTGTTAGATTTGGTTGAATTTCAATGTTTTGATTCAATGGCCAAAAAGTTTAAACTCACTCTTTTGATGCCGTGTTGTAAATGTCTTGACTCGGTCCGCTTGGTCTTTGATCTGCCAAAAACATGGAAATGTTGTAATGTACAATAAAATAAGATGTCCGACGAGCACAGAATATATAAAAGATATTTCATTTTCTTTAATGTATTAATGAACAATTACCTGTCTTTGCCTTGTCTTCCTTTTGGGAGAGATGAGTTCCGGCCTGCTTTTCCAACTCTTTCAATTCAGCGTTGACGTTTCCCGCAGAGCTTCTCTTGTTCTAAAGATGGGGAAAAAAATTATTAGATGGTTATTGTGGCTTTATTATTCAAATTCCTCTAGAGTTAACAAAGAAGCATTCCTTTGTTGATGAAAGTTATTAAGACAATTTTAACATAACATGGTGACTTACTTATGTAGCTTATTGATACATTTCATGCAATGTACACTATGTAATATGCTTTAACACATTACAGCACCTCCCATTTAGGTTGGGAAATGCTTCACACTTATCACTTAATCTTAAGCAGACAAACACCGACCTTATTATGTGTTTCAAGAGCAAGCAGAACCATTTATATTTACTCTTAGGACACTAACACACCACAATCGCACTACAGTAATTTATAGATGATGTTTTAGTATAACGCATGATACGAGCCATATCAGTGTCCCAAGACATAAACGTTTTATCGTGTTGTAGGTAAGATCATAATGTCCCATAATCATATGAACAGCATTTGGTATAAATGGTATAGGAAAAATCCCATCCTGTGTACTTTTAATCTGTTATTTATCATTAATCTGTGATCATGTAGCCTGTTTGTTTATACTCACTTTCCTTCAACCCACTTAAATCTACTTTACTTAGTGATGTCCTACATTTCCCAGAATGCCTTTTGATAACATCAGAATTTCTTTGTAAGTACTTTAGGGTGGATCTTCCCTTCACCTGTGTTCTTTTCTCCATCTGCTGTATCGTCAACATCATGTCCAAATCCTCATCTTCCTCCTCATCCTCGCCTCTCTGCTGAATCTCCTGCAGCCTCTTCTGAAACTGCCACTCCAGGCTGAGCTTTCGGAGCCGGTTGTTCTCCTCCGCCGTTCGCTTCGCCTTGGCCTGGAGCTGCAGCACCTCCTGCTCCAGGAGCTCCACCTCATGAAGCCGCTGCTGCTTCTCCAGCTTCTCCTGGGCCTCCCTCCTCCACGGATCAGACAGCCCCTGAGGGTCTTTTTGCCTTATAGGACCTGTGCCCTGCTTCTGCTGAGTGGGAGGTTCTTGGAAGGAGACATGTTTTGTTGGAGTGATGCTTACTTGGGGTCTTGATGCTTGATCCGTGTGTGTGGTGGATCTTTGCTGCTGTGGTAGAAGTGAGGGCGGAGGTAGCTTCTTGGTTGCAGGAATGGGACATGCATAAATATGATTAGCTTGGTGTTGAGGACTCTGTTTATTTCCATTGACTTTAAGGGTTTGGCTCATCTTCATCAAAGATGAACTCTGGAAGGTGGTGAGTGGAGGATTTGTCTGTGTGTTCATTGCTCTGGTTACAGGGATGTCTATGCGTATTGGCTGGATCGAAGGAGTAGGTGTTGGATGTTGTGAAAAAGGAGTTCTCCAGACACCGGCGCCACTTGTACGGCCGCCCTGCTGTCTGTTTGTAGGAGAACAACTATCCGAGAGGATGTCATGAGTGGAAACACTTGAGCGAATAGGGAAAGATGAATAGTGGCTCATGGTTTGCTTTGCACGCTGGTCCTTCTGCTCCCACATATTCCGCCTTTTGTCCAGCAGGGGGCCTCCACTGTCCACACACAAGTTCTCCTGTGACAGAGCTTGGCGCTAGAAGGGGAAATATAGAGATTTTTGTAGCATTTACTTACTTGTATTTATCATTTTATAAACATCAGTGGTGGAGGTAGTACTCACATTTTTCTTAAGTAAAAATACCAGTACAACAATGTAAAAGTACTCTGTTACAAGCAGAAGTCCTTTACTTAAAAACTTAACAAAATATACTTAAAGTGTCACAAGTAAAAATTGTAGGACTACAGTTATGTAGTTTGATCCAGTGGTTCCCAAACTAGGGGTTGGGCCCTTCCAAATGATCACAAGATAAATCTGAAGGGTTGTGAGATGATTAATGGTGCAAGAAAGAAGAAAAAACAAAGTCCTGCTACACAAATTTGTATTCATATTTTTTACTTTTGTTTATTGCTTAGTAAATCGTAAATATGATCAAACATTTTTGTGCCAGAGGGACATTAAGACATTTAATAAAGACTTACCATGAATGTCCTCTTACTGGAGCTCTGTTCATCTAAAGGCCTCAAAGACACTTTGAATGTTTGCTGTGGTCGACTGGATTCAGGTAGGTTCTTGTCCTGGGATTTAGGGGTCGGATGTGTCAAGTAGTCCCTGTGAAATGTCTAAATACAGGCATAGAGCGTAAATAAAAAAGGTAATTTTGTGTCATAAATTCAATAAATAAAAACAGTGTATTCTTGTAACGATACAGCATTTCCTTCCAGTTTGGGTATTTAGCTGACACTCTTCTTTATAGTGACTGAACATTTTACAAATGTTACAAGGAGTTAGATGGAGAAATCTCACATCAGCACAAAGATTGATACTGGAGACAGCAGCGATGTTGTTCCCTCTCACAACAGGGTCAACAGGTTCATCTCCGTCCTTGGGGGCAAAGTCTGCTGATATAAGGAGAAAATAAATCACTGGAGTTGTCCTCCTTATGACTCGAGCATTAAGCATATTTCACAATGAGGTATTTGCTCCATGTGCCCAGCAGCTGTAAAGTAATCCAAATAGAAGTGCACCCACTGGTCATGTTGGGGTTGGAGCGATAAAGCTGTCTGTTTCTCTGCATTATCTGGTCTTTCTTCCTTCTGCTGCTGCTTCCATGGAGCTGCTCTGAGGGACCAGGATCCACAACACTGTACAGCACGAGTGCTTTACCGTTTGACTTAGCATGGCTTTTATCGCCTCGTGGAGAAAGAAAAGGTCTTAATTAGGTCATGAAGGGCAGAAAGTGAAACAAACAACAACAATGGTTTAAATTGTATTGTGTATTTACCTGTAGTCCTTTCTGAGGGTGGTTCACTCAGCAGAGCCCCCAGGCCGTGGTAGCTCGCTCCAAACTTTGCAACCTGTAAGGTCACAACGGGGCCGGTTTGCATCATGATAGCTGCTGCCCTAAATCAATATAAAGTTAATAAGGTCATTCCTCCATTTCATTGCCTTATTAAACTGTTAGTTAAGCAAATATGTCATTCATTTTGAAACTGAGAGACGATTGTACAGCCTTTGTTTCATACTTTTCATTAGATTACATTGATGTGAGAGTAAAACACATAACTATTTCATGTTGAACGAGTTTTGAAAGTAACGATTACGCTGCTATCGCCTGTTGGCTAACTGAAAACTGTTTCATGACATTATCTGGGGGGAGAAAAACTTTGTATTGGATTTGGATATCTCGATAATATTGTCCAATCAGACTGTGTCATCACTTTTATTTCATTACAGCCATGCTAGCCGCTCTGTGAGGGAGCAGTGCTTTGAGCCAAGTGCTAACTTCAGAGTGCTAACATGCTCACAATGACAATGCTAACATGCTGTTGTCTAGCAGGTATACTATTTACCATGTTCACCATCTCAGCATGCTAACATTTGCTAACTAGATAAATATTTGGTCATAAAGCAAAGTACTGGAGAAAGATGAAAAGTTTACGGATCATCAGTTGTACTGTACAAATGTCTGCACCATATTTCATTGCAATCCATCCAAAAGTTGTTGAAACATTTCACTCAGAACCACAAATATGAACCTCATGGTGGCGCTAGAGGAAAGTCCCGAAAGTTATTAGGATACATCCTCTGGGGGTAATGAATGCATGTAAAATTTCATGGCAATCCATCCAATGGTTGTTGAGATATTTCAGTCTGGACCAAAGTGGCGGAACGACAGACTGACAATCCTAGAGCCACATTGCTAGCATGGCTACGCACATAAAGTTTGCAGGTGTACAACAGGCTGCTATGTGGCTACCTTTCTTGGGTGAGGCCGACCAGGCTTTGACCGTCCACACTCAGCAGCTGATCCCCAGCTGTTAACCTGCTGTTCTGCACAAAGTAGAGACATGAGAGATTGTCCATTATTTCAATCTTTCCTTGTATAATTCCATTAAAATTATTCAGTACATTGCACATCTCAAGTTCAGATGAATCCAAAATTTGTTAGATCTCACCATTTCAGCCGGTCCTCCCTTGACAATAGACTTGATATAAATCCCAAGGTTACCTTGCCCTGCTCCCTGTGGCAAAATAAGAGGGAGGACGTTAATTAGTTGAGACGTTTAGCAGACAGTTTTGGTGTTTTAATAGTTCCAGTTAGGGCATCATATTAGGAAAAAACATTTTGGCAGAATTGAGGTCACCTTGGCAGCCACAATGCTGACCCCCATCCCACTGTTCAGAGGTTTGTTCAGCGTGATAGTCACAATCTGTGGCTCTCTGTGTGCTGCCTATTGAAGAGAATAGAAATAAAACATATGACCATGAATGCTTTATTTTATGTTAAAATTAAATTATATTTTATTATATATTATATATCTGGAACAACAGAGCACAATCTGTGTTTTTGCTTACCAAGTATGTGCTCTCTGCTGAGGAAGTTGGTTCACTGAAGTATACGGTCCAGTCACCTTTGGAGTTCGGCTGGGATGTTAAAGAGCAGAGACCTGGAAGAGAAGGATGTCATACGATACAATACATTCCTGGTATTTTTTTTTCACATTTTGATTTTTTGGAAACACAACAGACCCATACCTTTCTGGCAAATTGGCTCCAAAAATTCCCTAAACCCTGGAGGGATTCCTCTCACAGTGTCACAGGAGTATCCTCCCTCCGGCAGCAGGAAGGGCAGGTGGAGGTCGAGGCTCTCCTCCAGCTGGATGTCCCGTCCTTCGCTCCGAATCAGATTATCTGCCGAGGCCTCCGCAGCCGTCACTACAGCATCGATCAAATCCTGCAGCGAGGATGACAAGTGGATCAGACAGCGGAAATATTTCAGGAAAAGGTCGTTCCAGTATATGGATTGGCATTTGTCATTCTGTGACAAGGCTTCAGGGAAGGGACATCCAATCTGCCGGCTGTGACCCTGAGCAAAATACTAAAGACCTTCCTGCAGGTGACCCTGACCGCTGACCTCCCTGGAGAGGTAGAAAAGTACAAAGTAATATTGTACTAATGTTGTCCTAGTGATTGAGCTGCAGTGGTAGTGATACTAATTGTAGAGGCAGTTGTGGAAGTAAGTAGTATCGTAAATAGCAGATACCATGGAAGAAGTATTTAGATAAAAGTACTAATACCACACTATAGAAATACTCTACTACAAGTAAAAAGCAAAGCAAAGTAGGCTATGTATTCTCAGCAGAATTTACTTAAAGTATCAAAAGTAAAAGTACTTATTATGCAGAAAAATTATCCCTGTCAGTGTTTTACTATGGATGTTTTTGGATTAATATTACTGGTGCATAAATGTGTATGTTGCATTTTACTGCTGTGGATGTTTATTTTATATACTGTTGGTAGTTCCTCTGAAATGTAGTGGAGTAGAAGTATAAAGTTGCATAAAATAGGTTAAAGTACAAGTACCTCGAATTTGTATTTAAGTACAGTACAAGAGTAAATGTACTTTGTTACATTCTACCACTGGCAGTAGCTGTAGCAGTTGTTGCAGCAGCAGTAATAGCAAGTTTAACAGCCTGTTGCTATATTGTTATTTTGGGGTTCAACTCTTCCACAAGTAGTTAGTGAGCTAGAAGTTGTAGTAGTACTAGCTACTTGCAGTGGACTACTGTAACATAACAAAGCCTGCAACATAGATGTCAGGGTCCGCCAAGTCAAGTAGTCTGTGTCTTGTGGTTTCCTGTTTTATTTTGGTAGTCTTGTGTGTCATTCCCCATGTCCTGTCAAGTTTCCCGCCTGTGTGATTGTCTAATGTGATTCACCTGTGTCTTGTTGTCCCCTCCCCCTCAGTGTATTTAAGGTGTGTGTTCCCTTCCTTCTGTGCCAGATTGTCTTATCTTTGGGTGAGCATTCCAGCGTTTTCTTCGTGCATGTTTCCTGTGTTTTTGAGACCCTCGCTTGTGTTTTTTGGACTTAAGTATTTCGTCTTGTGTGTTTGGATACCTCTGCTTGATTGGACTGATTACCCGTGTACCGAACTGTGTTCATTAAAGTATCTGGACTTTTCCTCTGTGTTTGTGTCTGCATTGTGGGTCCTCCATCTTGTGAGCCTGACAATAGAGGCCATAGGACTGATATACATCCATGGTTAAAACTGCACCATATGCAGCCTTTTCAGCTGATGTGCGTGACTTCTTTCATTAGCCGTTGGTTTGCTAACTTACGCAAACTGCCACAAATGTTTACTTTAATGTGGGAGTCCGGAGTATCCTGTCTATGAGGCTGCCAACGGCTGCTAGCTAGTTGTAACACTATCCCGCTCTCTGTGGTTCTTAATTTTATTTTTCTTGGACCTTTGCTTGCTGCTTTATGCTTTAATGCTGTTGACATCTACAGTATTTGCATTGGTGTCAAATGTGAATACATTTCTAGTAGTGGCTGAGCTCATTTTTGTTTGGTTGTTTGATGTATAAGCCAAAGATGTGCCTTTTTATATAACTGCTTACCGGTATTTTCTTTAGCATTAATGCTACATGCAAGTCACAGAGCTAGCATCTGACAATCTTTGAAAAATCCCAGCAGTTCTTTTATGAATGCAAACATACCACTGTTTTAAAGTTATTTCTCAAACTCTGAGACTTTTTCAACTGACTGCATATACCTTTTTTAAAATTTTATTTCTTAAAACAAAATCATATTTTTCCCCCAAACTGTGACTTTCCTAACCCAAACAAAGATGGGAGCTGGAAATTAAATAGCTATCTCCTTACTTGTTTTGTACAAATAAAATAAAAAATACAAATGCATTATTGTGTATGAAAATATAAGAAGAATGAACATAAGTGAATATAAATGGGGTTGAGAGTCACAAACTGGGGCTAATTTGGCATGTGCACAATGATGCTTTCATGCTGTTAATATTCATAGTGGTGAAATATGACTGATGTTTGAGTATAAATGTTATGGGCTGAACTGTGTTTGTGTCATATCTCCTACTAGATTGATGCGGTTGTTTCAGATGGTAAACCCAGGCTCTACAAGAGGGCAATATTGTATATGACTGTTGCACACAGCCCATTCACTAAATGACTTCCCTGTAATATTGGCTTAATGGGAAACTTGACATGGCTTTTGTCACATTCACATTTTTTTCCCCACACACCTCATATTCAGCAAGATATTAGAGAAATATTTCACTCAAAAGCAATGGGTTTATGTGACAACTCGCTTTACTATTCTTCATATATTATTCATTATCATATTCATCATTGTTAATTATTCATATTATTAAATCTATACTGCTGAGCTCCTGTTCTGTGGTTGAGACTGCTGCTACATTTAACCACACTCATTGCAAACCTTAAGCCTATATCTTTGTGCTGGTCATCAATGCCAAATACCCCAAATATCAACTCTGTAAATATTCTCTATTCACATAAAAAAAAAAAAAAAGCTCTGATCTGAGCTCTTATTAGTACTTTCATTCCCACAGTCTATTTCTCTTGATATCAAAAATCTCTTGCAAGGATTTGTCCCAGAGTTGTAGTTTCAAACAGGGAAAGCAACACAAGCATGATGGGAGTGGAAGAATAGACGAGAAGTACTCACAGGGAGGATGTGAGGCTCATTGGTTGCATAGAGATAGCCGGCTAGCAGTGTCTGCAGCTGCAGTGAGTTCAACTTGAAACAGGTACTCTGGATGTCCTTCGCGTCTTGCGTTGAGTACTTATTCATGGTCAGGAGCATGGTTGCCTAGAAACAGCCAGGCAATGCTATTTGAACAGCTTGTACTGACTGAATTATGTGCTCTGACACGTAAATAAAAGCTGAAATAAAAACTGCAAAGCATAAACAAGTTCAGAAATGTATTATCTTACACAGAAGCTCATAAAATAAATGTAGAAAATAATATTTGGTTTACGTTTTACTGAGTTTTAACTTCTAGCATATTGGTGATAGAAGACACTGATCCCATGTTTCATAAAAGCCCTGTGTAAGCCTTGCTTTTACCAATATCCAGACATGTAGTGCAGGGAGGGACCAACCTGGATAATGTGTCCGAGGTGGCAGTCAGCAGCCAGCTCCAGGCCCTGTCTCTCCGCCCAGGCTTCAATGGCTGTGAGCCTCTGGCGGAGAGCTGCTCCCCAGTAGTGGGAGCGCAGGCCTGGAGTGTGGGCCTCTGGGCTCATCAGCTGGTTAAAGAGCCAGGCACTGATGAAATGGAAGAGTTGGGAGAAGAGCTGGATGGTGAGGGCAGGGTTGACCCGACAGCGGCGTAAAAGAGACATGGTGTTCATCAAGGTGTTTAGCACCATCTCTGCAACAGGCAAGACAGAACTGTATAGTATTCGATCACAGCTCTCCCAAGAGTCTTAAATTACGTGGTGTACTGGGTAAGATAATTATCGTTGTAAATAAACAAACATCTACCTATACCAGCTGGCAGTGGGCCATGTTGCTCAGGATCAATCAAAAACGTTGGCAAGTGCTTCCTTAACTCATTCTGTAGACACTGTAGCAGGCAACTTGGGGGAATAAAACACATATAAAAACCAAAACTTTACACTGTACATTACGTGTAACATGCATTGGCACAAGTATTTTCTGTCTGGATGCCTAAGCTAATAAGCTACACAATTCTATTCATTTCATGTTTACATAAACACATTTTGATAAGGACCCCTTAAATATTTCTTAAACATGTTTGGCATTTCTCTTGTTGCATACCTTCCACCAATAATGTCTGTAGTCAACATTTACAAAGTAGGAAGACAAATTGCAAATAGGGAAAGAACCTATTTAAAGTGGTTTGTTTTGGTGGCCAGAGACTTGTAGTCCCTCTAAGAGGACAGAGGCTTGAAAAATATCTGCAGCAGTTTCAGTTTGGATTCAGAATCACTGAATCTCTATGTTCACGTCTGTCTTCTGTACCTGTAAGCTTTGTGCACCAGGTGGGACAGATCCAGCTGACTTTGCCGCGTGAGCAAGCTGAGGTCTTTGTCATACTTGAGGAAGTTTAGCAGCTCAGAGGAGTTTGCCATCCAGAAGGCGAGCGCGCCGGCGATGGCCTGCTGCCTCTGCAAGGCAAATGTAGCAGTAGTGTCATGTGAACTCACACAGCACCTGGCATACGTGACTTTGGTTTCTCAGTTTGCTTATAAACTGTGTAATTTATTCAATGTGTGCAAATGTAACAGAAGTAGGTTTCCTGGACTTGCCTGGATGACCTTTCCTGTCATGGCCACCATTTTGTTTGCGATCAAGGTTACGCTGTGTGTCTGCCCTGAGGGTGGAGAGCCTCGCCTGTAATGGCGTTGCAGAGCAGAGCGACCCACAGCATAGAGGATGTATGCAGGTGAGAGCTTGAAATGAACTGTGGAGCTGTTGGTGTAATTTATAACTGCAGACAGGAAGGCTTCCTCAGCTGAAATGTAAAAGACACCAGCAGGGGGCAGGAGGACATCATGAGGAGGAAGGCAGTGAGCTTACAACTCACAAGTATCTAACTAGAAAATAACCTTTTTTGTTTCATACTCACAGTTATCACAGAATTTAATTCCAATTGGTAATCCAGGTTGGTCAGAAAGGTTGGGATGAAGATTTCCTGTTTGCTTTACTCCTGTATTTTAGAGAAGTCATCAGCCATCCTCTTTAGATTATATAACATAGTCCTTATTGATAGGAAGTTAAATATGCCTGCACTGAATGCATGGAAAGTACATGTTGTTGCTTATTCACTAGACTGTACTGTTCATTATCATCTCTATTTTTACAATTTGCAGATTTCTTACCCGCGGCTGCTTGCCTCTGTTGCTTTTCTGTCTCATGGTTAGACACACAAATGCTGTTGTTGTTCAGTGGCTTTTCAGTTGACCTGGATATTTGTTTAAAAGGGCTGGATGTTATTCTGACGGTTAGGCAGGCCTGAAGCTAGCAGTCTGGAAAATAAAAATTGTTAGTGAACAAAGAAACATTTTACCCATTGTCATCCTCTGAAACCTCGTCAGTTGCTTTAGTTTTGTTCTTCTCTTTCTTCTTGTCTTTTCTTGACAGTGTCCTCTTGAAGCTTTGGATCACGCCTCCTTTTTCCTTCTCATGACAGTTTTCCTTTATTGTTCAACACACATAAAAAGACCATAGATATGAGATTATGTGTGAGTGAAGAAAGAGTGCAGACTAAATAAATGGTTTGAGTGGTACCTTCATAATCTCCTTGTCTTTCTTGAGCACAAAGCGTCCTTCTCTGTTGTCTATGTTCCAGTTTAATTGTACAACCACAGGTTTCTCATCCAGATCCAGTTTACGTTCTTATTCCACATACAAAACACAGAAAAATTGTCAGAGCATGTTCTTAAATCAACTGAACTACACCAGTTCAAAACCCAAAAATATTCAATTTAGTATCAAATGACAGTAAAGCAGGACATCTTTATATTTGAGGGGCTGAAACCAGCAAATTTGTGGATGAAAAGTAATTTAAATGATTAATCGATTATCAAAATAGTTGCTGATTCATTTTCTGTCCACCCACTACATGATTAATTGACTTATTACTTCAACCCTAAACAAAATACATTAATGACATGTCCTTCTTAACAATATACAGTATGAGAATGTATTAACCCTGTGTCCCACCAAAGAGACAAAGAAGCAGCCAGACTATTTTTGTCACTGAGTCGAGGGATTACCTTTATTGGCGTGGATCTCATACAGGGAATAACAAGTGGTCAGCATTTTCATATCAGGCCTGAATTTCTCTGAAAGAGTTTCTATAACCTCGCGAGTTGAAGAGTTGCTGCAAACACGCAGGCACTTTGTGGCCACATTTCCTCCGACATGATCCTCAAAGTAGAAGCGCATCACACCATGAAACTCCAAGTTCTGCCAGAAAACAGAAAACTCTTTTAGTTTTTTTTTGTTTTTTTATCGTGGGTCCAGTGTTTTCTGTTCCTTTCATTTTCTACCTTTTGTAAAGTGTGCTGAAACCACATTGTTGAATAGGCTTTGAGAATGAAGAGGCCAATCTTCCCTTTTATAAAATGCTGCTTTGGATTTAGAAATTTAAAAAGCTTTCAAGATGTCCCTGAAAGACTTTCTCAATGTGGCCTGTTGGCCTTCTCTTACTCCACTTGCCCTTCTTGTATTAGACAAAACAATCAACCATTCAATGAGCTTTAAATCTGAAATAAAAACAGCATTGATACCATACGAGAAAATCACTTTCATGAGATTTGCAGCGAAAAATGCGATTTAATTGATTCTTCAGCTTGGGTAAGTGCATGCATGTTCAGCAGTGGGTGACCCCTACTATACAGAAACACAGAGGCAAAAGAGGAAAATGTGGCAGCACAGAAAAAGCCAAAGCTTTGTGTAATGTATGTTTTATTTCCAGGACCAGGAGGAGTAGTATTTCCATTACTGTAGTATTTATATTGTTACTCTTAGTTGTATACTCCCAATCTGTCCATGTCTTTAAATAATTACAACTGCATACAGTCCACACTGCTGACAGTTGATTTCTGTTGGACTGCAACTAACCATTATTATCCTAATCTGGAGATTCATCCATTCATTGTTTTGTCTAAAAAAATTGTGAAAAATGCCCAATGTAATTTTTCACAGCCCAAGGTCACATCTTCAGATTGCTTATTTGGTGAGACCAACAGTCTAAAACCTAAATATATTCAGTTCACTACAATGAACAACAAAGAAAAGCATCAAATATTCACATTTGAGAAGCTGGAACCAGCAAATGTCTGACTTTATTTCTGTCGATTGACTAATCGATTAATCTACTATTCGCTGTAGTTCTACTAGACTTTCATTTTGGCCTATGTCCCATCCGCTAACGTGGAGTGCGCACAGTTTATGACCTATACTGGAGCCAGCCACCAGGGGGCGATCAAGATGTCTTGGCTCCACTTTTGGGTAGCTGTCATGTCGTCCATCTTTATATACAGTCTTTGAACATCAACTCCCATTAGCTTTCCTGCTCAAGTCTCCTTCTTATATAATTTATAAACATGAACATACGTCTTGTCCTGCACCCTAGCTTGTTGAACGAGCCACCAAACAAATATTCACTGGGGAAAAGTGCAGTAAAGTTACTCTTTAAAAGTAACACAATGCACTCAAGATATGCACTTTAGCATAATGTTTTCTCTCTAAACTAAGCAGTTCAATACCCCAGACCAATAGTGCTTTGTTGTTGTAATTTGTTATAAACACAACTTTACACCCAAAGATACACCTAAAACTGTGGCATTAACAGTTTTAGATGTTTTTTAGAGAATAAAGGTTAACCCAAAATGTAAACAGAATTTATATGGTGTATGATGAACCCTGTCTGATGTCTGCAGGTGACTCACCTCATCGGGATGGCTTATTTCAAACAAGTCCAGTCTGTTGTTGTTCCACTGCCTGATGACTTTGGCTAATTTCTCTCGTTCTTCCTCCTCCGGCATTTTTCACCAATTAACCTCAAAAGTTTCTATCTGACTGGCTGCTGTAGATTTCCTCCAGAAAAAGACAGAGGAATATCCTGTGACAGAAAAGCTCTTATGTATCCTGGGTATTGTATCTGTTAGGACCCCACCCCTTCTTCAATCTATTCCCCATTAGTTATAAACTCATTGTACTGTGCAGTGAGTTCTTAAACATAATTGCCTACTTCATCCCCACATCCACATGCCCTCTCCAAGCCCCCACACCCCTCTGCCCTCATTTAACGGGCCAGTGGATCTTTGTTATGTGAGGCAAACAGTTTCCTAATTATCTATCTGTCACAGGCAAATTCCCATCTTTATAGTCCACCACCAAATTTAATCGTTACCATATCATTTCCATGAGCAAAAAGTGCATGTTTTTATTTCTCACTATGGTTTGCTGCCTGGTGCAACTATTTACACGTATTTAACTATTTATAATATGTTTTAACCATGCTGCAGAAGTCATCACGTGATGCTGACAGTGTGCAGGAGTCACAGAGACATTTTCACAGTCATCCTCCTTTTCGCAGCGACACGGATATTTATGCTCGAGGGAGTCCCACTTCTCATGCATACCAGTGATTTTCAATGCAATTTATGGTCTTCCCATTCAGTCAGCACTATGTATGTAGGGCAGCTTTTGTTGGCTGCTCTGAAGCTTTCTGGGTAAACCTACAATAGAACAAAAGCCTCAACAAAACCAACCCTCAATTAGATATACAGTATAGCATTAAAAAAACTGAACAATCAAGGGTATTGTTGTCTGGATGTTTGAAAATGCAGAGAAGGCGCCTTTCGGTATAAACATATAGGTTCTGCCATGATGATCCATTTGAGAAACAGGTACAAGGCTACAGTCCATCAGAAAAAATACTTTTAATTGCATTTATGAAGTAGAAAGAACTCTGATAGTGCACGATTCTGTCAAGGTTATATAATCTACCACATTTTTTTTACAAAAGAAATTAAGACATTTTGATACAGCATCTGAATTCGGATTTGCATTTAATTGACTGTCGTGGCCATGATTTCTAGAGGATGCCTAAATCCTCTCTAAGACCACTGAGTTATGGCCATTTAAATTTAGCATGTTGCTGTAGTGCCATCTACAATAGAAAACATCCTTCCAAAGTTTGCAGGGTCGCTCAGAGGGTTGCAAGTGAAAGGTGTGTTGTAGCAGTTGATGTCAAAAAGGGCTAGCATACAGAAATCTTTCTCACTGCTTTTGGACTTCTCCACCCTGTCTGTGACTCTCAGCCCCAAATCTATTTGTTTCTACTGGACTTTTTTTGAAAAGCAACCAAATCATTTTTCACATTCACAAAACCTAATTTTCACTCACTTATGAAGCGAAATGCTCGCACCGTTAAGCCCGATTGTCAGTAAGGAGAGCAACGCTGCAACACTAGCAGGCTGAGATGAAACACAGTAGGGTACAGTAAAGAAAGGATCGGATTTTGATCGACTTTGTTTTAGCCGATACTGATCCATTAAAATATGCCCGTATCAGCCCCGATACAGATTCTTAGGAGGATCGGTTCATTGTCCTTTGAGAGCCCAACTATAAAGTTTTTTTTTTTTTTTAAATAGCCACATGGTGGCGCTATATTGGATGTGGAGCTACAAAAAAAAATAATAATAAATAACTTGCAAAAAAATAACTTATTCCTTCCAAATTAATCAGTTTTTGAGATATCCCACTAAGAAACAGACAAATATAAAATGAATAAAGAAAAGGGACCAAAATCAACAATTCTGCTGCTGTTCTTTAAAAGATCAGTATCTGAGATTTTCATGTAATGTTGAGTTTCGCCACCTTAATGGCCATTAGCTCAAGGTGACATAAGGCCCTCAATCTAGGTATAAATAAGCATAATTTCACTGGTGAAGATTAGCATTGTTGAGGTGTCAGGTTGCAAAGATATGAATCCTTTCTTCATTTGATTTCATGACACCTCCTGAGTTTCATCCCCTCACAGTGCCATTCTGTATTTTACACTTTTAAAGCCACATAATATCTAATGTAATACAAGACTGCAAAAACAAACCACTGTTGTACATTTCACATTACTTTACACTGGCTATAAATCTAATGAGGAGACTACACTATCATGTTTCATGTATTGTAAACACAGCACATATGTAGAAAATAATCCAGAAATGTTCCAGGTCTTCAAGGCTTCAAGGATGCCGTTTCCCTCTGCATCCTTCGACTTGTCTTTCCCCCTGTCAGAAAACACAAATACACAAGAAAGATGCATTCAAGCATGAACCTTTCTGCTGCACCTGCCTAATTGTAAATCTACATTTACAAGCATATTATTGTCTCTCAGACATCACAGATTGTCACCTTTTCTCGCACCTTTCCTGCCACCCCCCACCCCCGACACCTTCTTCCTGTTGTGTCATAAAAGCTTTTCTGCTCTGTTTATTTACCTTTGTCTGTTCTATTATACTCAAACATTTTTTGGGAAACAGGGAGTTATATTTGTTTAGCTTAGTATTGGTTCCTTGTAATATTGGCAACCCATGAAGTTTGGGTTGTTAGGTTGTTGTTGTTACTGTTGCACACATTATAATCTGTTCTGGATAGGAATGTCAGCTAATAATGGTAAACATAAATATGTCTAATAATGTAATTTTAATAAAATCCATTTACCCTCTTAGATTCTCCACATCCTCTATGGACTCTGGCAGGGCGACTCCGCTCATCTCAGGCAACATTGTCACCAATCCACTGTACGGCACCGACATCACACCTGAAACAAAAGTAGGGCACTTTTTACTCTGAGATGGAAAAATACATCTTAAATTGGTAAGTTTGAATTTTCTCTATGTATTGTTTTAGAGAGCTAAGAGTATTAGATGAACACGGTGGCAGGAAGAGGAAGACTGAAATTTACCGTAAAGAAAAAGAGGCAGCTCCTGCCAGACACTGGACAGTCTGTAGAGCAGAAATATGGCTGCAATTGCTCCGATATCACTGGCTGATGAACACACTGACACACCCAAATTTCTGTGAGAAATTGAAAAGCAAATCAAGCCACAATCAAGTATGACATTCAGACTTTCTATTCCTTTTAGTTTGTTTTTAAATTAGTATGTTGTTAGTGTTAAGCTGCTCAGACACTGAACAGATCAAGCCTGATTTTAACTTAAAATTGGTTGCCCCGACTGATTTTAGAATCAAGCCGAATTTCTACCGGATCGGTTGTTGTTTGACTGACACTGTGCTGTAACAGAAATAAAACTGAACTGGCAGAGCATATTGTCTGCATCTTCCCAGACATCTGCGGCTCCACATTTTTCTTGCTTCTTTTCCTCCAAAAGAATTATCTGAAAAATATTATATTGAACAGTTAATCAGATTTGATAAATCAGATTTCCATTTGCACAGTTCCTAAGTTAAACAAAGATGTAAGCAGGATACACAGTCTTTCGAAATATATAATATCACTGGGTACTGAAGTTCAGGGGAATGCTGAACTATCCATGAGTCCTACAGCTAACATCAATAAACTGCAGAGAACATACTTGTGTTTATAAAGCAGTGTGTGTTTTGACTCCAACATTGGTGAGTCTGGTTATTTCTATACAGAGCACTTTTTTGGGGTTTCCTGCAATAATAGAAGCAACTAAACCTGACAGCAGAGTTTGAACATATCGAGTACATAGGTGGCCATCCATGCTCCCTTTCCGCAAAACCCTTGTAGAAATCGAAAGGTGAGCAGCAGTGGGTACCATGGCAACAGCATGACCCCTACACCTGAGATACCAAGGCCAACCATCGATGCAATGAAACATGGCTTCCTACCAAACCTGTGAAAAGACCAAGTATTATTATTAATTAAAAAAATTAAAAACTCATATGCTGATCAGTGGAAATTGTGAGGGGGAACAATTTAAACTAAACAGTGCTTAACAAACCTGTCAGCCAGGTAGCCAGTGACAAAAGCTCCAATAAAAAATCCACATGCCAGGAAAACTTGATTCAGATCAGCGAGCCAGGATTTCTCACAGACCAATGAGAACTAGGAGGACAAAAATGAAAAGTGA
This sequence comes from Macquaria australasica, assembly GCA_005408345.1. Classification (NCBI taxonomy): domain Eukaryota; kingdom Metazoa; phylum Chordata; class Actinopteri; order Centrarchiformes; family Percichthyidae; genus Macquaria; species Macquaria australasica. The sequence continues at coordinate 246,585 of SEMN01000311.1, forward strand.
CATTTCATCCAAAACCAAAACTAATCTGTGTAACAATCTTCTTCTGGAAAGGCCCAAAGTCTCCTATGTGCTCCATAAGTTTGTCTACATTTGCCATTTCTGTGGATTATGTAATGTATGACACAAGATGCTGTGTGGTTAAAGCAGCTCCACTCTGGGAATGTTTAAGAAGAGTCACGTCTTTAAAGAGACGAGTGAGGCACGTGTGTTGATCAAAGTCCCACTTTGTCTCTCACTCTTGAGTTTACTAGTCATCTTTTCAAGGAATTGAGCAAGCTTATCATGCCATTAGAAATTCAGCGTTACCAAACTGTCTGTGCCTGTGATTTATGGTCCCTGTCTACAAGACTCCAGGGGCCCCTTTACATCCTTTTGTCGCCACATCATCCTTATTCCAATCAGGGAAAGAAATTAACTTTCTCTTCAGAGGGCATTTTCTTCATTTGGATCTTCCTATATTTTTATCAGGGTCTATTTTAATGAACAGATTTAATACATAAGCTGTAAATCACCCCACCTGTAACACAAAGGTTAGTTGAACTAATGCACCTTCCAGAAACTCTTTGTCCCCAGGTTTTCCTTTTGTCTTTTTTTTTTTAGCCATGCAAGTAGCATGGCTTTAGGGATGGTAATGTTGATGGTTGGATCGGTTGGTTGGTCAGTCAGTGTAAATAAGTGTAATAAAAACAAAAACGTAAGGAAACAGCGGCTCTGGCGGATCATTTAAACTTGATGGATGCAGTTGGGATTAGCCTTAAATAATATCTAGACAATAATTTTTCAGAATGAGAGAGTTTAAAGAGGAAGACGCTATTGCAGATGGAGCTGGGCCTGGCTAAAGGTTGAGGCGAAAACAGAGGTGAAGGGAGTCCAGCACAGCTTCCCACTGTCACAGTATTTTTAAAAAAAATTGATAAAGCGGGGTTTGCAAAATGCAGCCTCTGCACAAAAGAAATCAATTACAGCAACAAGGGCTCTCATGCCCTCTTGGCAAATGTTGTCTTTTCCCTTTGTTTTCTTCTCAGTGCACCAGAATGCTTCGTTCACATGTTAAAATCACAAAAAATGTCTTCAGGGGGAGGATGCCCCCAGACCCCCTACAGGGGTTGAATTTACAAACATGTCACCTTTTTCACCTCTTGTGAGTTTGCAGGTCTGATTGTTGCCATAAAAATGTCCTTGTGGATTATTGAGCTCTATCTTATATATAAAGCTGCAGCTGCAGCGATTATTAAAAAAGTAAGACTCATTAATTGTACAGTAACATTTTATTGAATGAATTTATCATATTTGTTATCAACAAGTTGAAATCTTTAAATTTGTTGCTTAAAGCTGATAGTCACAATATTGATCAGTTTACAGCTTGGCCTAGCAATCACTCTTATTCTAAACTGGCACAAGAAGTGTATCACCTGACATCGCCTGTGTCTTCTCTCCTTTATTTAATCTGTGTTGTGCAAGAAGGAGTTGCATCTTCACTGTGCAGATAAAATGTCCTCCACTGAGGGTCTGTCCATGGGACTCTGACAGCAGTGAGAGAACAGCACTCTCCCATATTCATCCAAAACAAAGTCGCCTCCCAGCTGAAAAATACAGAGGAAACAAAATCAACAAAGAATTATATATGAATCTTAATAAACCTTCTGTGAAAATGTAAAGACTAAAATGGTCATGGGAGAAAACACAATATTTAACAAATAAAATTGTTAAAAACCCTAATGGTGAATGGAAAATTTCTGAATCAAAGTCATACATTATTTATTTTATTGTGAATGGGCATTTTATCAGAAAAAAATATTATCTGAACTCGTGTCCTTTTTGTGATGCGCTTTCACATAGCAAGACACATTTACACATTATTGTTATTTGTTGGTTAAATGAAAAAGTTCACTGGAGAATAGGGACTTTGGGTGCGTTACAAAAGGGCACATCAAGTTCTGCTGCTGCCGCCTCAAATGTCTTTGAGCATCATTTTACCTGAAACATGTCGTCCTGAATCGATGGAAGCCCTCTTGGAAACTCCATATTAACCACCACGTATTCAGCATAGAGCAGCATGTTACTGAAGTTTAATACTTTCTTCACAGACGCTCCCAGGCCAAATGCTGCATATATCTGCAACACCCAACAGAGTTAACTGCTAGTTTAAAGTACATATATAAAGTATGAAGTGTGTATTCTGTATTATCGTCGCCTGGCATTGACCTCTGACCTTCCTGTCTGGGTCCAATAGCATGTCGTACTGACAGCCATTCTCCTGCAGCCAGTGTGAAGCTCCCTCCTGACAGCCAAATGAAACGACCACCACTTCAATTGAGTGTGCATCCAGGGACCTCTGAAAAACAATGTCATATACAGAGACCAAGTTACATGTGATGTATGACAGATTGTATTTAAAAACTGAGATAAGGGATGATAATAGATCCGGTCTAGATTTATAGTCGTCATGGCAACCTTAAATAGTCATATCTGGGAAAGAACATGCAAAGCTTAAAAGGAGAATTATAACTTCAAAAGGCAGCTGTGCCACATTTTGAAATTGATTTTAGAGATTGTGGTCTTGCCTGACTGTGGTTACCTCTGAGAATAACAGAGCGCTAATAACTTAGTCATTTGCTTCCTTACTGATAAGTTTTCTGGCAGCCAGAGGAGAAGCGTGACTGAACGCTTTGCAGTTTTTGCTCTGATTATGCTGAACTCTATACTCAGAAATATTTTACTCAGAGTTCATGTAATCACGAACCTATAGCATGTAACAGAGCATTGCATCACTTCAAACTGCATATTAAATCATTACAATTCTGACAGCCATGAGCATTGTTTTAATTAAGGAGAAAAAGAAAAAACAGAAAACAAACCAAAGAAAAAACAGAGCATAAACATGAGGTCAGCTACATATTGCATGTCAAGCATGTGCACATAATCATGTTTTAACTGCATAAACATAATTAGAGACATGGTCATAGTACGCATACGAGCAGCCATATAGTAATACAATAAATTCACAGTCTCTTCCCTCCCTGTGATTTTTCAGGACTACATTCAAAAACAGGTCCCATTTGTTTAAAATAATAAGTTTGTTTCTTGATGCTGGATGAGATTTGTTATAGTTTGAACCCACTAGAATAGAGGAACTTTTATAAGTTATCAATTTAAAGACAAGCTGAACATCTGCACTCAATACAGTAGAAGCACAGTAGAAGATGCATATGTAAAAAAAAGGAAATAGGTAATATGGGTTTTATTCAACTCCTTCATGATTTTATTCCAGAACTTCTAGATTGCAAGAGTTTCATTTCAAAATAACTGGTTCCTGTGCAAAGTAATTAGTGACATGAAAGTAAAACTCACATTGTAGTACAGCAACATTTTAGAGGATTAAACATCTGTTTTTGAATGCTGAGAACAAACATGAATTCTATTATTTATTTTACAATATCTTCAAAAGATATTGTGTAATGGAACCTTTCAGATATTGTCATTGACCGAGACATGACAGTATATAAAATCATGATTTTTCCAGTGCCTCCTGTTTACCTGATTCTTCTCCAGATCTTTCAAATGGAGACGGCAGAGTAGACAGGAGAACTGACGGATTAACACCAGCAGGATCTTTTTACCCTTCCCAAGATATTTCTCTAATGTCACTGTTCTGCAAAACACACCGAAACAGTAAAACACTGAAGTGCAAAATAGCCCACACCAACACAAAGGTTTTGACAGATAATGTAATGTTTAACTAGCACAGTGTTTAGTTGAATTTCTTAACACGTATGGGTGCGTTAAAAGAAATGATTCAAACTTGCTCTCCTGTTCTGGCATTGATGAGAGATGCATCTGGCGAAAAACATTTTGACTGATGGTCCCCATCCAGTATTTTAGCACTCAGTTGTAACTCATCATCCAAATGCTGCAGAAAGGCATCCCACTGCACCTGTGTTACATTAGCCACAGTCAGTCAAAACAAAATGCTCAGGCAATGGCCCTGATAAGAATGTTTGTTATTTCAGTAACTCACTTCTAGTTCCTGAAAGTCCCGCACAGCGTCCCGTAAAGCAGCACAGCTGGGGAAGTCAAACAATGAAGTTTTTACTATTGTTTCAGGGACTGAGAGTAATTTTCTGAATGAAAGCACAGAGAGGTTTACTGTTGCACAATCAGGAGTCTCTCATCACATTTTTACTACGTCATGATGTTTGTTTCAGTAGCATTGGTGGCCCGAGTGAGTCTAGATCCTCTCTAGTTTTTGCCATTATAATTCAGAGAGTAAAATATACAGAGATATATTTGAAAGACATAAGAATAGAAGTTTAAGCTGTGTATTTTTGATGACCAGGACCGACTAATTGATCACAAAAATATTTTAACAGTCATTTGTCTTTTCCTCACTTTGTGCAAATGTTCAGAGACGAAGGGACTTGCTTCATTGAGAAGAAAATATATTTACTATACTAGGGCTGCAACTAAAGATTATTTTCATTATCCATTAATCTGCTGATAGTTTCTTTAATTAACTGAGTAATCGTTTGGTCTATTAAATGCCAGAAAATTGTGAAAAATGGCCATTAGAATTTCCTAAAGTTGATGTCTTTAAAGAGCTTGTTATGTCTGATCAACAGTCCAAAACCAAAACTAAATTATTTATTTACTATCACAGAAAAACAGCACATTTTCACAGTTAATAGACTAATTGTTTCAGCTCTAGCTCTTACTGATTGTTTTTTCTCCATAGGTCCTCTGCATCTTTTTTCCTCTTAACAGACAAACTGAAATTAGAAAAAAAACGGAAGTAAACAACTCATCTCTGCATGTCTAGTGTAGAGTGAATCGGTGGTGCTGTGAAGCTCAAATCTATTTACTTTTTCAAAATATATTTTTGCAGCAGCAGTAAAAGTATTAAAAGCTTTTACAGTTATTGGCTGTTCATGTACTGTGGGTGCATGCTTTTAACCTTCTGTACAAAGCTGCACCAGCTTCAATCAGACCCAGCAGTGACTGTTTTTGCTCTATGCGGATTTTTTGCCTGATGAATTCCTGGAAAGACCCTGTGTGAGATAAAATAAATGACATTAGTGTGTGTTTTGGTTCATTCTTTGCATCCAATGATTGACAGGCTTCCTGCTGCCCCCACTCATGGTTTGACCATAAATCGCCTGCCAGCTGCAGAACACAGTGTCTGCATGTCTATTTTTATATGCACTTGTCTGGCCCGCACAAAATGCTGCCTACCTTCCCTGCTCTCCTTCTCGGCGAGGTCCAGCAGAGCTTTTCCATTTTCAACAAAAGCTGTGAGAGCTTTCACACAAGAGACTGCAGTCGGGTCTGCTCTTTCCACCATGTTCTGTTTCTGTTCAAATGTGTTTCTGCAATATAGTTTCAAAAGATGTGCAACTTCTTATCAGTGCACCGGAGTGAAACTGTCTCTGCTTTCTCTCAAAGTCCACTCTGAGCAAATGGGGAAACAAAACATTTGCGAGTGAAGCTCAGTTTAAAGGGGCACTCCGCTGATTTCACACATGATCAGTTTATAGTCATGAGTCATAATGTCTTCTGTGGCTCTGAAACAAGCTTAACTGGGTGACATCACTTGAATTATCTCAGATTGGAGAAAACACATTTATCACAGCCTATGTTAAAAACCGGGGGTGTCAAGTTTGAGTGAGGGGCTTTTACCAGATAGGGAGGGTCTAACAAGAAGAAACTATTGGTTGTATTATGGGAAATGTAGGATCCAGTCTTTTTGGAGGTTGACCCATCTTTTGCTGCTTCAATTTTTACTCTGTCCTTGTTAGTCCTTGGGGGACTTTAATTTTCTGGAGTTCCCCTATATGTCTTGTAGCTTGTTTTGAACCAGCAATGTGAAAATGCTATGGTGTTAGTTTCACAAACTGTGAAAATGCATAGTATCTTTTTTGCTCGTATTACACTTTTCATGCTGAATTCATCAATGCAATGAAAGCCACTACACACCTTCTCTTAAATCTTGACATATCAGGATCAGACACTGAACACAAAGGTAGCATTTTCCTTTTTATTGCTATGAATCTCACATGAACCAGATGTATTTTCACAGTAGTTGCAGCATTAATCAACTGACTCCATTTCCAAATCTCTCTGTTTTTGGTACCCACCCTCCGCGACTTCCTGGAGGTGTCCGCCGTCGCTCTCTTCTATGTGGTTCTCCTCTGGCTCCTGGATGTCCTCAGAGAGTCCTTGTGATTGGTTAACGACTGTGTCTGTGGGTATAACGTGAGAGATTGTGAAAGAACAGGCAATCTCCTTCAGACGGGCCTGCTCAGCCTTCAGTTTAGCCAGTTCCTGGGTCAGTGGAGTTTCAAGTGTCGGTGTCTCGGCGGGGGCAGCAGAGGCAGGGGCCACAGTATTCAGGACGGGGTGATCATCTTTAGGGACTTGAGGGGTCTCCAGCTCCTCAGGGCCCTCCTTCTCTGTTGGTTCAGTAGTGTTGCTGTTTGGTTGACTTCCAGCTCCCTGCACCTTCTCATAAAGACTCTTCCTCTCCTCTTGCAAAGCCCTGCACAGATTCTCAAGCTTCTGGTTCTTGATGGTGATGAGCTCAAACTCCTTTTCCTTGATTGCTTTCTATAAAAGATTAAAATGCATGGAACATATTGGTAGAAGTGGGGAAATCTTTGTCTTTTCTAGCAAAAAGATGCCTTCAGGTGTGTCTTACATTCATGGCAAACAACCAAATCCTTGTACTGGGCTATAAATGACTGAAGAAGAATGTTTCTTACATCTGCCACCATGTCAATGAGACTCTTGTTGCAGCTATCAAAGCGAGACTTCCATGACTGGCACTCTTTATCCAGCTTTTTCATTTTCTTGGCCATCTACACCACAAAAAGAATTTAAAAAAAATCACGTTACACAATACTCAATCAAAGCCACTTCTAAAAATAGCTGCCACAACAGAGTGTAGGATTATACAGCCTTATACGTGTTAGTGTAAATCTCATGGGATTTCTGACTCTTATTCATGTTTTCATCATATTTTTATTTCCAGATAAACTAAATAATATACCTAGTGTGATGAAGCTGACTTCAAATATTGTGTGAAACCGTTCTTACTTTGTCCATGTCCTGTTTGAAGCCGCTGTAGACGCTGTTACTCTTTGATACCGTGCCTTGGAATTCATCAAACTTCTTGGAGTACATATCGAGCTGCAGACAAATGGTGAGAAAAACATTATACATGCCTCTAGAGAGGTAGAAAAACAAGCCTTTTTTTGCCCTGTTACTGTACCTGGGTCTTCATATCGATTTCTTGCTCCTTCATGACCTTCACTTTCACTTTATACTCTGCCGTCTGTTTTAGCAGCTGTGGAATATCAAAATGTTCTATGAAAATGAGCATTAGGGGATCAGAACTGCAAATATGTTGTATCAAATACTTGTAGCACTCGACAAATCTGATAACACAAAACGTACAAGCTCTTTTTCCAGCTTGTGCTTCTCCTCTGCCTCCTTCACTATCATGTTGGCCTGCGTGAGTTTGGTTTCCAGCAGCTTTTCTTTCAGGTCTCTGTGTTTGAAGACCTTTTCCAGGTTCTGGAAGACATTCAGGTGAATTTATGAGTCATTTTCACACAGAAAGCCGTTTCATTTCTTGCTTGGGGAACTTTGGCTACATAAAACTGAAATACTGTAACTAATAAATGCAAGACCTGGGTGAAATGTGCAAATAATTCATGTGCTTGAGACTGGCACGGAGGCCCAGATGTGTGAGGTTTTATATAAGTACAGTTCAGCTAGTGCCAGGGAGGTTTGCATGTAGATTGAGGTGCACAAATTCACTTTCAAACTGCTGTATGTGTGGCTCTGTTTTGAACCCGTGTGTGCTCAGTATGTGGCAGGATCAATACCGCCTCTCGCTGGTCGTATTGTGAAATGAGCCCCTTCAGTTTCTCTGCCAGGGCACTGTTCTCCTGGCACAGCTTGGTGTTGCGGCTGCTGTGCTCCTCGATTTGGGCCTGAATCTCACTCAGTGTCCCCTGGAAATGGGTGGTGATCTCTTTCCTCTTCAGGTCGTCCTCTCTGCACCTCTGCAGGGTCTCTTCCTGCATGTCAGGGATGGATGTTAAAGCTCAAAACAACCTTGTGTATATGATACATTTGCAATTAGTACAGTGACATAGAGCTAGGGGCATCTTTAGCTTATCCTCTGATTTTCCTGATTGTGCTCTGTGTGGTTGTTTCGCATCGCCAGCCTCACAGCTTATTAACTACTGCTCCAATAGGCAGCCATACTGGGAGCTAAGAGTTACATCATAGCTGATTCGTCAATTTCAAATCAAAAGTTTAGTGACTATGCAGTACACACACAAAAACCCAATTGAAATTATTTCTGTAAGAATGAAGATATTATAGCTGCAATAAGTGATTATTTTCAATAATCGATTAATCTGCTGGTTATTTTCTCAATTAATTGTTTTGTTTATTTAATGTCAGAAAATAGTGAAAAATGGCTTTTACAATTTCCAAAAGCCAAGATGATGAACCAAAAGATATTCAGTTTACTATCACATTAGACAAAGAAAAGCAGGAAATCCTCACAGTTGAGAAGCTGTAATCAGATAATGTTTGGCATTTTTGCTAGAAAAATCACTTAAATGATAAATTAATTGTCAAAATAATTGCTGATTAATTTTCTGTCAATCGACTAATCTGTCAATCGGCTCTAGAAGTTATTCTTATAGTTGCTATCGAAGTCAGTATAAAACACACTTCGGTTTATGTTCTGAAGAAACTGCATTTCCCCTGTTATACCCTGTTATTACTTCACACCTCAAATTATTAAGCATTATATAAATTGCCACATCAAACTTTTGATTTTACCATAAATTTTTCTTTTATATCTCTTCAAAATGCAGTATCACATAGAGCTGAATTTTCAGCATGTTTGTTCACAAGACTTCATAAAAGTTGTATCGTGTGTACAACTTAGAGTGAAATATTCAAAACCAAGACTGCTCCCGTACATCCAAAGTAAATATGTTGTAGATGTCTTGTGTATTATCTCATTTACATTTGCTGGTTTGAACAACACTTGGCTTTGCAACATAAGCTGTGGTTTTGGCAGTTTAAGAGGTCAAATCCCGAGCTTTGACATAATGGTTGATCTTTGGTGCCAGCTGACATCACCTCCTGTAGAGCACAACATATGGTTGCAACCCGGTACCATAAAAATCAACCAACAGCAAATGGCAGTTTCAGTAGCTCTGATTAGATACCATGCTTCTAAGATATTTGGTTTGTTTAGTTATTCTTAAATAACACCACCTATACTTCCACTCCTACATGCAGAGCAGAAATGACAGGAGCTGAAGTACCTTTAAGGTTTTGTTGTGCCTCTGCAGCTCTCGGCAGAGCCCCTCCAGTTTACTGCGAGCCAACACGGCCCGGCTGTGCTCGCTCTGCAGCTGGTCCTTCTCCTTCATCACTTGGAGCAACTTCTTCTGCAGAACCTTCAGCTGCTTCTGATTACTCCGATGCTCCTCCAACTGCAAAAACCCACAGAAAAGTCCACCACATGCCCATAAGGGTAAAGACACATACCACTTCTTCTTTTCTCTTTCCAATTTTCTATACTCATCCACTCACCAGCTCAGCGTGCTTCTTGATGATGGCTTCCAGTTTCTGCTCTGGGGTATTGAGTTTGTTCAAACTTTGCATCAGCAGCATGGCTTCCTTTCCTGAACAGCCACAGAGAATTTCCCACAGTTAAACATCCCACGTCAGCTAAGTCAGGCTAAATTTATTTTAATTACCCCACTAGCACGACGTCAATCAGAATTATCGTCCACTGATGTGTAAATCGAGAAATTACTTTGGAATACCTGTTCGGGATTACGAGAAGTGAAATATCATTTTGGCACCCGAGTCAGCTGAAGCCAATGATAATAGGAATGTGGAAATACTATTTTACCTGCTCGTCTGTTGCAGATGGATGCACTTACACGCATTACAGCTCTGCTTACACGCCTATCAGTTTCAGTACAACTTGGACTTTTGCTGACTGAGCTGAATGAAACCCACCTCAGCTAAAAATCAATAAAACATTTTGAAAAAAAACCAAAAAACCAAACACCTAGATTTTTGAGCATCTTCTTCTCCAGTTTCTGGTCCTTGCGGGTGTCTGCCTCTTTGACAGCTGTGACCTCCTCCGTGTCCTCTGGCTCAGCGGGAATCTCGGCAGCTTGGTAGGTGCTAATGATGTCCTCCAGCTGCTGGGCCAGGTCCTCTGTCAGGTCAATGTGCCGACCCTCGGCTGGCGACGCCTCCGGACCCATGGGTGCAGGGCTGCTCTCCTGACAAGCCTCCATTATTCTGAGCTGGTACTGAGAGGGAGACAGTTGGTTTCTAAAATGAACCTGAAGAATAATAGTGATATTCATCTCATCCTGCCATTAGTCTCTCATGTTTTCACATGTAAACTCCATTTTGTCCGACCAACCAGTGTCTGTCAAATCAATATAGTCTCCAAAGTGGTTACTAACGTGTCTTGGTTTCTTCATCCTGACTTTTTGGAGGCTAGTTTAGAATAATACTTAATCAACTCAATCAGCTTCTGTTTAACTGAAGGTAGATTAGCTGATTTCAGCATATATAAAAAACCTTTAGCAATAGGCCTTTTCCACAGCAGACATTTTGACTTGTCATAGTAGGAAAAGCACAGGTGTTACTAATGACATTAACGATGGCTCTGTACTATTTAAGTGTCCCAGTAAGTCATGACAGTGTGACAGTGAGCCAGCATGCACAATACCAGGACCCTGAAGCTGAAGCAGCTAAATGAAGTTCAGCCATCATTCATTTTATTATTTACACCTGAGCTTTTCCTACTGTAACCGTGAAGAAGACCCATAGAGCTAGACTGATAATAAATTAGCCTTTTGTAGATTAGAGCTGCAGCAATTAGATGATTAATTGCTTAGTCAAAAGACAGACAGTTAATCCGCAACGATTATCATTAATCGTTTTAATCATTTTTCAAGCAAAATTGCAAAACATTTGCTGGTTCCAGCTTCTCAGATGTGAGAATTTACTGCTTTTCTACATGATATATGACAGTAAACTGAATATCTTTGGCTATTTGACTGACATTATTACGATTAATCCAGAAAATAAACAGCAGATTAATTGATAATGAAAGTAGCTGTTTAATCACCACCTCCCTCAGCAGGTAAAACAGCAGTATATTCTGTACTGAAGGAGCTCAGTGACAAACATTAAATACTTTTTTTTAGAATATCAGCTGCTACAGACATACAGTATTTTCTTGGTCTTGACAGCATATCATGCTTTACTATTAATACAATACAAACATTTTGCCTTTTTGAGTAAATAGTGATTAAATCCCAGTCAATTTAAGTGATAACAAAGCTTCTTAGTGTACCACAGCGACTGAAATGAAGTAATACAGTGCCTTAGTGCCTGTTTGCGTCTGTCTTGTGTTGTACAGGCTCACAGCCAGAGCCTGTTTACGTGCATAAAATTAGTGCAGCCTTCACACTGCCTGAGCTTTCACAAGCAGAGCACATGGCACCTGTTCCAGACCCCACAGGCTATTTTAGGAACTTCTTAATATGGGCAAGCTATTTATTTATTTCTAATCCACTCTTATTGATGTCAATGTCAGTGGTTGTGCGTACAAAAGCTGCATTTCCAACTATAAACAATATCTGTATTACATAAGTGACCCCATCTATATTCAATATTTTTAAAGGAGGCACATATCCAAATGGAAATTCAACTAAAAATAAATGACTGTATGAAAAGGCATAATTGATTTCTTCACTGTCCAAGGAAACAACAGTGGCCATGCACAATCAGAGAAATAAATTAAAAAGTTGTCTTTTCTTAAATAAAAAAAATCTCTTCCCATTCGGTTAACATGTGACACAGGCATGTCTCAACTGATTTAACTCCTTCTCATTTTCAACAAACTTGACAAGCTTCAGAAAGCCATCAAATTCCAGAAAACAGTTATTTGTACCTTTAAGAATAAGAAGAGTTTTGGAAACCATCTCAAGCACAGAATTTAAGATCATTTTAATGCTAAGTGTAAATGTCCCTGAAGAAGCAGGGTAATGAGTAAACAGGGTCTTACCAGGACCAAGGGCCAGAGTGGGAAAAGGAAGAGTGCCGAGGGGCTCGGACAGGCTGCCACCACAGATACAACAGCTGTGATAAGACCACCTCAAAATAAACCAGAGGAGCACAGCTCACACTGAGCAGAGAGAGGGAGGACAGAGGTACTGTATGTCTCTGTCTCTGTCCAGGACACCCCACTTACAAAAACAACCCATAGTCCTCCTCTGACTGTAATGCAAGCAGGACTTTACCTCAGAGTGTGACTTACAGTAGCTGCGTGTATGAGTACAATCAAAATGCTTCATCATTTTAAGGTTTTTCTGTTAAGATCTTCAGCAGCCATTTTATGTGATGCATCTGCTGCTTTAAACCAATGCAGTACTAATTTTAAGCTGGGATGCTGGTAACAGCCATATAATTATTCTAACAAATGGGCCTGACAGACCTAGTCACCGAGCAGGAGAGAAAAAAATGAACTGTCTCTCTGATTGGCCATAATTAGAACAGACCTCCAGCCCAACCCTGAGAAGACAGTGCGCTCTAAGATCACAGTCATTTCCTCACTTAATATATGCTTAACACATGCAGTATTTACTGACAGTGCAGTACACTGTATGTGCTGCTGATGCACCGTGGAGTTTTGCTGAATTCGATGCAACCTTAAAATGGTTGAATATTATCCACAAGGTGAGAACTATTTTTGGAAGCATTCATTTATTTCTCTTGTTCCATGTTATGACTGCAGTAATAATTTTTCACCAGAGGATGTCACTGGTAGGAGTCTCTCCAATTTTTCACTCTGGAAGTTTTTTGTTTTTTGTCCACGATCCCCCTCAAGATGAAATGTGAATGATCTCATCTGAAACCCCTTCCTTGTGTGCTCTAATTTGAACTATGGTGAGTTATGCAGGAGGAAAGGTATGGAAGCCATTTTGAATAATAAAGTTCAAAACATGAAATAAGCTGCAACACACATCCTTGGGTTAGAAGTATATTATTTTAAAACAATTTTGAATTTAATCTGTAAAAGTAGAGCACCAAACAATAAAGTCCCCATAGCATAAAAGAGGCACTCCGTCCTGACTAACCAGTTTCGATGCAAATAGCTAAACAACGGATTGGCTACTGAGGTTTCTTCCTCAAAAAATCTTAGCTGAGAGGTAAAATGATTTGTCCTCTGTGTGTTTTACAGGGAATTTCATAGACATGAGAGGCACAATGCAGTTCAGTAAATATGAATACACAATAAAAACAAAACACAAATACAATCTGAATACATACTCTATGCAAAAGCAAATAGAAGGCTTCACTTTCCCTTCACATTTTATGAGCATTCTGTACCGTTAATCACGACAAATAAAATTACATAACCATGAAATCAAAGCTACATACAACTTCATAAAGGGAAACACAAAATTAAAGCAGTGCACCTTTAAAAATTCTTTTATGTAAACATGAGTGAAAGTGTTTTCTGATTTTTGAAATCCATTCTCAAACTGGTAACATAACCACTTGAAGATGTCAATACACTTTTTTTTTTTTTAAAAGATGAGACACACGGTGTTAGCGAGCAACACTGTGCTATTTTCGCCCTCATTAAACCTCCGTTACGTCAGCTGCAGACATTTTACCTCTTAAAGAGATATAAACAATCCGCATAAAAAGTTTTCAGAATTCAACACTGCAAAAATAGTTTAAATCATAAAAATACACATATATATACAGAGAAGAAGTAATGCATTTGGTGAATGATTACTTACATTTTGAGCTGAAGCACAGTAATAGTCAACCAACTCAGGCTGTTAACATCATTACTTTAGTATTACTTACAGTAAGTGATATTGATTTATCCAGTTACACTTGAAATGCAAGAAAACACACTATTGACTGATCATCATAGCCCCTTGAATTTGTGTGCAACATGTTTCACAAAATGAGAAACGAGAAAATACGACTGGAATGTTTTAAAACCACAAGAGAACATAACATGTTTTACTCCCCCATTTTCACTGACCAAGTCAGTTAAACATCAAAGATGAAAGGATGAAAGTGCATCGTCAAAACTCATAAAATGCTTATGGTCATCTGTATAAGAGAGAAAAGAAAGCTGTTTAATCATAGCAAAGACATGAGATCAAAAGCAATGCCAGCGTGGCTCACTGCATAACTGCATCACTGCTGCATAAGTACAGATATACCATATAAATAGTAGTCAAATATTTACCAGTATCAATAAGTGCTCACGTTCTAATATATAAATACATCTTACAGTATTCATAATTACATATTAACTTCCTCTATTTTTGTGCAATAGCAAATCCCATGCATTTTTACCAAGATAAAAACCACAACATTAAGAAAAATGCAACATAAGAAACATTTTTTTAAGATTGTTTCACATAAATCAAGCTGCATCCGTCTGTCAGAAGAACTGACGGAACAAAAAAGAAAAAGCTTTCCTTTGCTTTCCGAACTACCTCTGACAACGCCGACACCTCTGAATAAAGAGTACCTCGACATTTTTCCTTATTCAACGACAACCTCCTGATAACAAAATGATGAAAAGCAAAATAAAGGCACAGACCCTTGCCGCTTGATCAGAAGCACCAAACTGCACAAGAAGCATCTACTTAAAATTTGGTCAGACTGTTTCATAATACACACACTTTTCCCCTTATAAATAGTCTTTATTTACTGCACTACTGCATCACACCTTGATATGATTACATTAAACAACAGTCTATTTTCAAAGTACACATACAGTAAAATACACTGTTTGTATGCATCTAAGAAGGAGTATATGTTAAGGACATTTGTACAGAATCCATAAATATACTTTATGTGCAATTGTACGCAAACTACTATGTCAAACAAAGGCATATTAGCATAATATCTTTCCATATTGCACCTGCACCCAATAATGATTATCCCCCTTGCAAGACATCCTGCTGCTCATCCAATCATTCTCTGAAGAGAAGAGCACATCAGACAGGGTGGGTTTCTTCTTCACTGTGAAGGTTTGATCTCCACTCAGATTTAAAAGGAGCTGTCTGGAGTATGTGCAAGACCAGAGGAAGTGTTATTATATTGCCTCTAATGGGTTAAAGATGAGGTTATGTGCCTAAAGGGCTGAGGACGACAAGGTTGCAGGTGTAGCAGGGGGGCATCTGTTCCTGAATCAAATCAAGGAGACAGAAAACATGGGGTTTCAATGAGGGTCCTCTGTAGTAATCTTCAACGAGGCGATGGCTTTCACGCAGGTCTGGACATATTCCTCCTGTCTGCTGTCCCTGACGCCAGGGTTGAGGCTTTTCTCCTGAGCGGCCTGATGGGAGGACAGCTGGTTCTGGCCTCTGATGTCCTCTTCTCCCATCTCGAGCCCATGGACAGATCCCTCCCTGCTGCTGCAACGCTGGCCCTCACTGCTCTGGGGGCTCGGCGCCGAGGAAGGGGTGACATCAGTGCTGGAGGAAGGCGGGGAGTGCAACATCTGGAGCCCTCCAACGGGAACGACGGGGAGCAAACTGTGGGTCTGCTGCTGGGAGTGAAGAGGGAGGTGGCTGAGGATGTTCTGGTGATGAGAACTGGCAGCACCAGGCAGACTGGAAGCCAAGCTGCTCCTTTGATCCTGAAACAACATATTGGCAGCGTTAGGAGCAGTTTCAACATTTCCAAGATCATTTCTCATGTGAAAATATATTACAGTTAGCAAAAATGCAGAAATGTGAGAAACACAGCATTATTAAGTAAAAACAGCACTTGGAGAACACATACCCCGGCACAATCCATTAAATGAAAAGACTTGTCGTATGCTATATTTTTGTTATTTTCTACAAATCCAATGAAAAGACCAGAACCAACAATGCGTTAGTTCATGTCTAACTTCTCTACCCTGTCTGCGGCAATCAGCTCCAAGCCCATTCATTTCCTACTGAAGATGCATCTCTTAAAGATTGGTCATGAATATATACTTTTATTTTTAAAAAGGCTTAATAACTTCCTAAAACACGTTGTCACTGTGCTTACAAACGTTACTCAAACGTTGAATAGTGTTTTTGGTGTGGACTGTTTTCAGCTGCGGATGAATACACATTTGGTGCTCTAGTGAGTGAATACATAAACTACAGTGTCTGTTCATGGCTCACTGATGTGTTTGTAATAGTTTTTGAACAACAATTGAGGTCTATGGCACAGACGTATAAGCTATATCAGACTTCAGCTACACAGGCAATACTTGGTAGCAGTAGTTGGTAGGTTGGTAGGTAGATCTTATTTTGTAGTAATATCATTTCATTGTTGGTTTTGGTCTTTTGTGAGATGTGTTAACGATAAGAAAAATATAGAAATATAGAATATCACCAGACTATATCACTATTTTTATAAATATGTTTAGAATGTTTTAATGTGCATCAAAGAAAATATCACATAGTGAGTCAATCATAGGATACTATTTTTTCAGTCAGGTAAGTGTAGCAGTTCACAAGGAAATAGTAAAAATTCTGATCTTTAAGTGTTTAGAAATCCTTTAAAAATTCGGAATATGTACCAAAACCTAATCACTTGGCCCTTTGCCCATGGCCTTACATTCCACCAAATATCATCCAAATCTGTAAGCAACTTTCTGAGATACCTTGCCAATTGACAAACAGTACTAAAACCCTATTTGGCAGAGGCATAGTTGAACTGGGTGCAGAACGCATCGTGCTGCATACCATTTCCATTTCAAAGGCTCCTTGTTGTTGAGCCATCTCCATCTTTGCCTGGTGTCTGGTTTTATCACCGCTGCCTTTGTGTTGGTGCGAGCCTCTGCGTGGTGAAACCGCCCTCAGCACAACTCTCTGCCGGCCTCTGACTGAGGATTCTCGCTTTCCAGCCAGCTCTGTTCCAGGAGACATGGGTCGTTCAATTGAGACCGGGGAGAGGTGCTGAATGGGCGTGAAGCTGGGCGAACCAGGCCTCAGCGGGGAGGTATCCCATCTGGGAGAGGAGCGACCTCGCGGGGAGAGTTCTCGCCTTGGGGATGGGTAGCGCAGACGTGAAGGGGAGGGCTCTCTGATGGGAGACTCCCAACCAGGAGAGAGCAGACAAGAAGAGTAGGGGTCAAATAGGAAGCTGGCCTGGTCTGGAGACAGCATAGTCAGAGAGTCTTCATCCATGGACTTCTCTCTCTGGTCTGTTGCAAGGACAGGTCGATGGTCCGAGCCCGTCTGCCTGCCAGAGGTCTGTTGGCGGACATCGGCATCGGGCAGGGAGGTGAGGGAATAGCCGTGGATAGCAGCGGTGGCTGTGACTGACAGAGAAGTAGCTCCACACGGCTGAGGACTTGTGCTTCTTGAACGCAGCTTTGGCGTGGAGTCACCCTCATATTCATCGTCCTCATCATCTTCTTCGTCGATTTCGTCAACGTCTTCGTCCATGCCGTCAGAGTCATCCGCGTCAGAGAACTGGTGTTTGGTTGTGACCACCACCTCTGTCTTGGACTCTTGTTGGATGTCGTCCACTTTAAAAGACAAACACATCAGTTTAGTTGGATTTATTCTGCTATAATTCATGCATGTGCAAGAATATCACATATGTCAGTATCTTACCATGTTCCTGTATCTCCGTCTCATCCATCGTCACTGACACTCCCAGTTCAAGACATTTCTTCATGTGTGCCTTTGACTTCATATGTTTAGTCAGGTTTCCTATACAAGGATAAAACAAGTAGTAAGTAAGGCGTGTGCTTTTTTGGTATTACTGTTTTTGCTACAATAAATACCAGCATTTGCTCTTAAAGGAACAGACTTGTTTAAACAGATTTTCACCCAAATTGCCAAATTGTCCCCACACACCAAAAGTTGTTTTTCCTACTACAAGAAGACACTGAGCAGTTTTAAGAGAGCTAAGTCCAGCTCAGAAAATTCTACCAGAAATAAAGAAAGTGAGGAGAAAAAATGAGGAGCTGCTGATTTTGCACCATAGTACCTCTAAATAGCAGCAAAACCTACAGAGGGTTTGAAAATTTTAAAATTCTGATATACACACAGATTTTTGTTTTATTCTTTTTTTAATCAGATTTTGATTAGCCTAAAGCCTAAATGCTCACCTTTAGTTTTAAAAGCAAAGTTGCAGACCCTGCAGATGTATGGTCTCACGTCTGTATGGGTCCTGATGTGTTTTTTCAGCATGCTCGGCTTCTTACAGCGAATACCACACTCCTCACAAATGTATTTCCCCCGACCTCGACCTCTGACATACACATAGTCTTCATTGGACTTGTACCTGAAAGATAGATACAATCTTCCAATGAAGAAATACATAAAACAGTCCTGAATAGGTAAAAAAAGAGCATAGACCGATAGATAGCGTATGCACTAACATCCTAATATAGCCGTGGTATTTGCTGTCGGCAGAAATGACAAGCGTTATAATAACTAATATCTTGACTAACCCTCCTTCGAAGATCTTAATGCGTGTTGGCACTGTTTGGGTTGTGGAAGCCTCCCTCTCTTTCCACTCCTCCTTGGTAGTTTTCACTCTGCAGCTGATGTCTTTCACCTTCTTCCCGTAGGTGATGTCCACCTCTTTGGGCTCCGGTTTCCTCTGCAGCTGAATCAGATGAACAAACATTTTGTTAACATCCATTTTAAGTGGACACCATATCGACAATGTAACGTGATGCTTCCAATATTGTAAGTCACACATGGTGTTACACAGCATGTTTTGCAAACATGAGTTATGCTGCTGCTGGGGAAAAACTCAGTAAAGGTAATTCCAATTTTGTTTTGTTTTTTAATGGTTTTATTTTCTAAAAGCTAGGCTGGGCAGGATTTCTGTGTCATAATATATAACTTTTATTAGCCTAAATCCAATGCAACAGAGAAAAGCATCCCATTGCCAAGGCATATGATATTTACTTGAGTATAATTTTGGTGTCTGGTATTTTCACTGCCAAGACATCCTTTTTTGCAAACGGTAAATGCAGAGCAAGTGATGAATCAAAGATTATAACATTATAACAAGCAGCAAGCAAATTATTTCCAGAGACTTGCCAATAGTGACTGAACCTTCTGCCAACAGATTTGAAGTGTGCAGTTTGCCATATTCTGGGTAATAAGTTCCTTCAGACTTTCTACATTTCATACAGTTATCTCTTGACATAAATGGGGCTTTACTCTTAAGGTGCAGAACAAATGTTTCTTTTGAATGTTTAAGACAGTAATATGCTTTAGAAACAATAAAGAGATGGGATCATTTTCTCACCTGTTCCATGGTCTGCCTCCACAGGATGAGGGATGAAACCAGTTTCCCCGTGCCAGGCTGACACATGGCAGCCACAGTGTATATAACCTTGTCTCCCCTCTGTTTGGACCGCAGTAGAGCCAGAGCAGCACTGGTACTCAGTTCAAGAGGGTTCGGGTTGTGGGAACTCACACACCAGGTGGTGTACACGGAGGAGAAAGGGGCGTTGCTGTGAGAGCAGCTCGGCTTGGTGTAGTTGAGATAACACCAGCTCACACCTGTCGTCGTGCGAAGACTTGGAAACTGAGATAACCGTCTTGAATGGTCTGTGTCTGAGATCACGTCTTGACTGGTAACCAGCTGTGCCACCATATCCATCTTCACTCGTTTCTCCATGCCAACTTCTTTCACTTCGCTGACTGATATCATGGAGTAGGGAGGTGAGCTGGTTTCCAGGGAACTACTTTCCATAGCTGACTCAAGTCTGTGGTCAGTGGCCTCTGTCACTTTTTGCTGAAGTGTGATAAATGTACTCCTACGTGAGTCATCCTGAGCATGAGGTGTGGATGCACCCTGCATCTCTGACCTGTGCCCCTTCTCTTCACTCAAATTACATTTTCCCAACTCCACAGCACTCAGCTCCTCTACAATCTGCCCAAACATTCTTTCCTCTTTCACACGTTTTTGCTGCTTGACCTCCATGAAAAGGTCCAGGCTGCTGGCAGGGGATAGCATCCGTTTGTTTGCCCCACCACTGGAGGCGTTAGTGGTTGAGATAGTTCTGGAGGTCAGAGAGAGAGGGATACCTGTCTTGAGCTTAGCTGATGACAAATCAAGGGCTTCAACATTGAGGGTGTGCATCGAAGGTGGTCTGGTATGAGCTAATACATTATGAGAATCAAGATTTCCAGACAAACGTGAAGTTTGATTCTGAGAAGTGGACGTAGTGGAGCTAACACTGTCATACTGATTGTCAAAAATCTGTGATACTGAAGTGTATGTGATACTGCCATAGGATGGGACATGAGTCTGTGTTCTTACAGGAACTAGCAGGCTCGGATGTGACAGCTGGGGAAATGTATTCCCGGTGGAAAATATTGGCAAAGTCTGCGGCAGAACAGCAACTGCTGTGAATGGAGGGGAGGTGCTGCTGAGGTACTGCGGAAACACTTGTGATGGGACTTGTGTTGCCTCAGTGTCCATATTCAGTGACTCCTGTCGCACCAAGTTTCCCCTCCTTCTCTCCCTCACAGCCGAGTGGCCAGCACTGATGTCCATGTGTCTAACTTTGGATGTTGGAGAAAGACTGCCATAGTCAAATGATATGCTGCGTACCTCTGGGAACTCCTTGCGCAAGTTACACGGCGCCTGCTCTGAGGACGAGCGTCTCATTTCATGTTGTTGACGCTGGTTGAGCACAGAGAGGGAGTGCCCACTCCCTGGCACAGCTAAGAGCTCTAGCGGTTTGCCAGATTCATCCTGCCTGGCTGGGGAGACTGACTTCAAGCTCTCCTCCCTGTCAAAGGAGAAGGTGGAGCTATAAGATAAGTTGCTGTCTTGGCTTGGGCTGCGGGAGAGACTTGTGCAGGCAGACTCGAAACTAGATTCACCAGAGGAGTGCTCGATATCAGCTAAGCGTAGCCTTTTCTTCTTCGGAGGGAGCTTTTCTGGAGGGAATTGTGCTAAAGTTTCACTCCTTTGAGGCCACTGAAACTCCTCCACGTGCTTCTCTGGCTCCTTCACCTGCACCTCTGGAGCTTTTTCTGGACTGTCAGGTTCTACTGTGACCCTAATTTCTGGGACTTGTATGTTGGGCTGGCGCACAAGTTTGGGGCCCATTTGAAATGACTGCCTTAGCCCACTATCACTCCTTTCCATCTCATATGATTCACTGGCCTCCATAGCTTGAAATGAAGAAATACTTTCCTGTCTCTGCCCATAATACTTGTATGCTTCTGACTGTTCAGAGTGAGGCCTGTTTATCGAGTTTGTGTGCTGGATAACAGAAATTACATTGCCTAAAGTTTTTCGACCAGACATTTCAAGGCTCACTGATATGTCCATGTCACACCTGTCCATCTGTGTTAGCATACTTGAAGAATGTCCTTTTCCTAATGCCATAATGCCCGCTACAGCTTGTTTTGAATCATAGTCCTTGCTTGGATCAAACATGTCTTCACACTGTTCATGATGGCCCTCATATTGACCTGACAAATCTTCTTCTTCCCTCTTCTCTTTCCGACGCTTACGTGTTGCCAGTTCCATTGCATGTCTCTGATGGCTCATATTAGATGCCATAGAGGGGTAATTTTCCATTTCCAATCCTGAGGGTGAAATGCCACTCTCAATCATCTTTCCATGGCTATCGGTGTCAGCGTGGCCATCATGTGCGGAGAGTTCGAAAGCAGCTTGCCGCCTGAGTCTCCTCATGCCCCCAGTGCTTGTTCTCTCATCAAACGAGTGGCTGCCTCTGAGGGCTTGAGGCATAGTCAGACACACTGCTGAGGATGTTGGCATCGAGTTGCTCCTGATCAGAGGCCCCACATCAGAGCCCACGTCTAACTGTGGTTCTTTTACCTCTTCCCTCATGAATGACTTTGTGTTTATTTTTATTGACTCAACAGTGTCTTTTTCTTGGGTGAAAACGCGGGAAACACCTTTCTCCGAGCGTTTCCCGGTATAGTCACTTGAGTCTGTGCTACAAGCCACAAAAGCTGCTGTCTGTTTAGGGCTTGGCCTGTAACACTTCCCGAACATAATTTCTTGATAGGACTTTGCGTTAGTATTCGGGGGACCAGTCTGGTGCTCGGTACTCTCGGAGCGCGAGAAGTAGCCAGAGTCCGTGCTGCCTTTGCTAGACTGACTTGGGAGGGACAGATTGTGGTCAGAGTCGCTGCTTCTTTTTTCAGACAGCCGAAGTGCAAGCCTCTGTTTGATCGTGCAAGATTGAATTGCACGGCTAGCCTCGGCAGCAGCAGGAGGTGCATTGATTTCTTGGGGCTGGGATGAACCATCCTGAGCTGACATTGACGTGGCTCCCTTTTTCTGAGCAATGAGATTTAGTACTTTTACAGCAGTGTTATCTGATCCCTCCACTGGAGAGTCCAGCAGCAGCAGCGGGTCGTTAAGAGTGTCCTCGTCGGTGTCCGTGCTTTGCTCAGCATCAGAGAATAACTCTCCTTCCCCTTCAAAAGACCCCTGGTCTGTGTTGGCATTGTAAGAACCAAGTTCTGAGAGTGGCACTGTTCCAGCTTTGACCAAGTGAGCATGGGACTTTCTGTGTTTGTATAAATTACTCTTGGTTTTGAAGGAGAATCCGCAGGGGACACATGGATAGGGCCGTTCCCCAGTGTGTGAGCGAATATGTTTCTTAAGCACGCTGGGTTTGGCACATGCCCTTCCACAGTAATCACAAACATACTTCCCAGGCTTTTGTGGTTTCTGTTCCACCTTACACACAGTCTCTGACAGTTGATCCATCCCTGAATGGGAGCACTGTTGTTGGACTTCAGGTGAACTGGTGGACTTCCTGTGAGATGCAGGTCCTGGGGAAACTAAGCGACCTACAGCTTTCTGTCTGCCAATGGGAAACTGTTTTGTGGACTGTAGTGGATATGAAGACACCTCATAGTCTTGATGGCTTGTGGACTGGGTTTGGGAGTGCTGATCTTCTAATTGCAGTGATTTCCCTGAGTCAGACATTTCCTTGAAACCACATGTGTCTCTGCTCTGACCTTCTTGCAGTTGTTGGTGCCACCCCTTGCCTTCCAATTCCACTGATGGACTTCTTTTAGTCTGTGCTGCTTCTGTGGTGCATTTTTTCTGTGCAACATTTCTGTCCTGACCCTCAGTGGAGCTTTTCACCCCTGCAGTAGTTACAAGTGACTCCATGAATCCACTGTCACTTTCTTTGGGATCGATTTTCAAGGACACTATCTGTTATGTAACTTTAGTGATATTAACATACATGTGAATTGACTGCGGGGAAGGGTCATCTGAAAGAAATCAGACAGAATTGACAATTAGACAACTCAAATATGGATATATGAAAAACAATAATCTAAACAAGGACCACATAAAGATGCTCAAGAGGGTTATCAAGACAAGAAAAATGTCCTCAACAATCAATTCCATGGTTAAATCTGAGTTCAAATCCCCCTCCTTGAGAGTGAGAGCTAATCAAGGCTGTTTCCCAAAAGTCCTCCTAATAAAATTGGAGTATAAAATTCATAATGAGCTCCATCACAGCAGGAATGGAAACATTTTCTTTTCTTTATCAGCCTCTAAAAAAAACCAAAGGTACCTCATGTCAACCCTGGCAGATGCCCCAAATTTGCTGAAGCCCTGTGAAGGTGCATAGATGTGTGTAGGTATTTAAAGCACATGCTTTTAGTGTAGTAGGTGTGTCATGAATGGTTGTATATGTTTATTTTGTGTGTGTGTGTGTGTGTGTGTGTGTGTGTGCTGAATAGGAATCAAATCCTTCACCACAGCACCATCTCCTTTCAACAAGTTTCAACAATCTACTCCTTTTCCTTAATGTGAAATGTCACTTTTATTAGAATATTCACTATTTTTAGTGAAAATACCTGTATATGAGTTAATGGATGTTCAGACAACAAAGTTGCTTTTTGCAGGGGAACCATGGGGTGGACACCTTTTATTAATATATTTATAAAAACTACAGGTACTGTAAGCTTAGCTGTGAAATATCCACAATACACCACCCAGGTACTTTCTTCATTCTATATCCCAGACTAAACTTTTCAGTTTTTGTCAACATTGTAGGCTATTACAAAAAAATCTAAACTTCAATTGAGGTTTGCCTGCCAAAATAAGTGAAAATGATCTACCCAAATAAAATACTTAAAACTCTGCAGAAGATGGGGGATATAATGTCAGAAAAAAAGTATGGTATGTGTGTCGATGCATGCCAGCACACACAGGTGTCAGATCACGGGTAATGAAGTGTGATGAGTCTACCTGCACCCCTTTTGATGAGATATAAAAACCAAAATGTTCTGCTCTTTTATCCAATGCCAGGATCATATCATAACGTCTTCAGGTTTCTTGTCTCTCGTGGGATTCAAACCCTTTAACCTGTCTGTGTGACTTAGTGTCATCGCCTCCACACTGAGCTGCACAGTACCACATACTGTCCTGTACATAAACATGCTGGACTCATCTGCAGCCCCGTGGTTAAAGTGAATTGCTTTTGCCACTACACTTTTCGTCTCATACCATGGGGATGGGTCTCTGAGGGCACGTCATTTCCATCTTCTCAGTATCAAATGCTGTGTCCTCCCTAACGAGGTTATGTAAGATTATCTGGTTCAAACCCTCTGAGTTCCCCTTAATTAGGACATCCTCCGACTCTCACTCTCTTTCTCTCACTCCCTCTCTTTCTTTGTTAGCACACCACACACTCCTCAGGCATAAACCAGAGGATACGAATCCAAGGTGACTCTCGAGATGCCAAGAGATGCTTAAAAGCAGCTGCAAGGATGATAATCTCCCCTTTGTATTTGTTTTTTTTTTTGCAAATGCCCATTGCCTCTTTTGGCTGTTTATAGTTAATTAGCTCTGCTTTTGGACAGATCTGAGGGCTTCTTCCAGAGCAGGGTAGAGAAAAAATAATGAAGGCATATGAAGGATGGCGAGAGCTGCCTCAGATTGGAACGATCCATGTTTCAACGGGGAGGTTTACAGAGGTAAACTAAGTGGGGTGCCTGGGGGTAACAAAATTCCGAGGCCTGGTAGGGAGCTCCCTTTCAAGGTCGATTTGACCTCATTGCTTAGTTTCCATCCTCTGTGAGCTACGAGAGGAGGGAAGGGGAATATGGGTGCAGAGTGACAGCAAGATAAGACCCTCAGAAACAATGCATACCTTTGAACTAAGCACGATAGAGAGGGAACAGAGCCGACATATTCAGAGTCTCACTGACAAGTCTCTCAACAGATTCAGACTTTTTTTGTGTATAAAGACTGTACCAGCAGACCTCTCACTGCAAATTTCTCTCGCTCCCGGCAACAAGCACTAACCTTTACGAAAATATATGACACAGCAGCAATGACGTGCAACAACAGGAGGCAGGTGGGTGGCAGTAGGTGTGTTTCAGGACGATTGTGGGCTGACTGTGGTACAGTATGTCCGCATGGATGAAGAAATGACTTAATGGAGAGATTTATTTGAACAGCAGACATTTGTGGGGCACATCCCTTACTGCTTTCCACACACGAGAGAGGACAATGAGCAAACAAACGCTGGCTATGGAGAGCATCGTTATGCCGCTGCATTACATCATTAGAGGCTAAGTTGGCCATTAAAGGGAACAGGCATGAAGCCTCACGCTGACAACAAATCCATAAATATCATAAGGAGATGACCGGCTTCAGAGAAGCTGGATGGTAAAACCCTCTGTGGTACTCTAACAGCAATGTAGCACATAGCATACAGAATTAATCAACAGCTCTCACTGTGATCAGAATGAAATAAACACACGGTCTGATGGGAAGAAAGCCTCGGCTCATACAGCAGCTGACATTCAGATATCAAATATAATCCTCATACAAACCTGACATTTGAATAGTCCCCTGTCCCATATCGACAGTCACATGTGACATTCCTCATACTGCATAGTCCGTTTCTCCATTCTCCTCATGTCTGGGCAACAATAATGAAATAAATTAGCAAGGTAAAGTCCCATCAGTCATGAAGCTGCTGGCTGACTGGGTGTACATTAGAAGATCTATTGATGCGAGCTAGTCACCAGAGAAAATACCCAACCGTGACGTGCGGACCTAGGCACAAAAATAGCAAAGGGGCCCTGGGAGGGATTACACAACAGCCCACGTTTAAGGACGCTTTTCCTCTCTCTCACTGTGTTTCAAAGCACAGCAGCAGCTGCCTCACACTACACACAAAGTGGGGAGTCAGATATCATGATGCAGAGAGCTAAACATCACCTTTCTAGATAGCCGGAATTCATTCATCCCAAGATTCAATCAGTTATTTTAGCATGAAATTGTGTGATGTGGATGAAGACACAATCATTCATGTACACACATTAACTATTATGATCTTTATACAGTACATCAGTTGGACAGAGCACGTGAATATAAGCAGAGCAATGAGAAATGCATAAGTGACAAGCGCTTTGAAAGACACTAATCACATGGTGCAGCAGCTCTGAATATACATTTCCTACAGCGTGAGCCTATTCAGTTTGCATATTGAGAGGAACTCAATGAAAAGACAGCATGTGGCTGGCTGTGAGGATGCTGCAGAAATTAGACATGTTCTCTGAATTCTGAGACACCCACAGCCTGTTCAGAGCCAGTTCTTCCCATCACGACAGGATTTGCTTTGTGAATGGAGAGAGTCGTGATGAGGGTGTCATTAACACGGCAAAAACTAGGACAATACTGCAGATTATGTGCAGCTGCAAACCTCATCCTGTGAATCAGATGTATGAGTTCAGTGTGACATGGTGCTATTACAGCTTCTACATTAATGCACCAACTTTTGAAAATCTTCTCAATAAGTACTTCCTCGTTATGTGATTTAACCAAAAAGTCATGATACTATTTATATAAGCCCAAAAGCCGCAGACTGTATTGTTATTTTTCTGTATTGTAAAGTAATATTTTTATTTACAACTGAAAACTCTCCTCAAGTAAATGCAGTTGTATTATATTTGAAATTGAGACTAATTGCCTACTTACATCATTAAGTAGTTTCAATGTTACCTATTTAGTTTTTCCCTCAAATTTATTTTACTATATATAGCAGCTTGTCACATTTCAGTGAAATTAAGTTATTTATTTTGTTTTCTGTTATAGTTTCTTACATTACTTTTCTTATTCTTGTATTTACAGTACAAAGCCTGTGATGGTTACTAATCAACAAGTTATTTCAAAGCAAATAGGACCTGGACAGGCAACTAACAGATTTGGAAATGACTAAGTACACGTACTTAAGTACCATTTTGTGGTATTTGTACTTTGAGTCTTTTCGTGGTACTTTGTACTTGTACTCTGCTACATTTCAGAGGGAAATATTGTAGTTTTTACTCCACCACATGTATGTGACTGGTGCAGTTTCTTTGCAGATAAAGATTTTACATGCGTAACATTTGTGAGATTACATTAAACTGCTATAAATCAAACTACCTACATTAAATACTCTGCCTGAGCACCACCTGGACCAGCCTCAGGTAGAGCACATGACAAACCACTGAATTTGACTTGAATTTTAATTTGAAATGATGGTTGGATACGTGCCAAAACAGCTGATAAACTGTCTTACCTGCCAAAATCCATTTCTGTCATAATTTGTTTGGAAGCTGCTCTTCATTTTTTGCCACTTAATACAACAAACTGGGTCTTTCCCCTGATTTAAATGGATTTATGATCCCTCCACTTCAGTCATTTGTGTGAAACTTTGGCCTTTCAACGCAATATAATTTACACAACTATAAATACTTCACCCGCTTTGACCATCCTCCTCAGTTTCACTCGATGCCACTGGGTGAGAACAACTGGGTGCCTCTATGAATAGGAGTCCTTGGCTTTGGGCTATGGGTAAGGCATATTTAACAGAGGTCTTACTCTTTAACATAAAGCTTACACAGCAGAACAAAGGCTTTGAACGTATGTAACGACTTATAGTTGAACTTCACCTCTGAGTTCAGAATCCTGTGGCAAGCCTTTATTTCCTGTGCAGCAAAATTGTATAATTTCACAGTGCATTTCCTTTAGAAAACTTCAACTCACTGTGTGCCAAAAAAGCACTGAATGCAGAGAGTGTGTATTGACAGAGTGCCTCCACAGTATGGAATTGCAGAGAGCTATTATTAGGTATAGCCTCTAACAAGCCGAAGATGAAGTTGAAGCTAACTAACTGCACTGCAGCTGAGATCCATTATGCTGTATTCAGTATCTAGAGGAGCAGCACTAAAATGGCTGATACTCAATGTGCAGTGAAGGTCAAGTCACCCATCTCTATAAATATAATGGTCTGTCCCCCAGGATGTTCCACACTGCTTGGCATTTCCACTATCTAAAGCTACACCGCGCCTCTGCTGACCGGCTCAAATCTGCCACAAATTTGCATGTGATTGAATGCCACACATGCACCCGACTACTGGCAGGCCTCTAATGATATTAGTGCTAAAACAGATGGGAGGGGAGAGAGACAGAGGGGACAACACACACACACACACACACACACACACACACACACACACACACACACACACACACACACACACACAGAGGGAATGTTTATGAATGGAAGGAATGAGGTTTTCCTCCCTGCTGGCTGTAGTGGCTGTCATATGGCTGCCTGAGATATCACTTACAGGGGACACTGAACACCGCAGGTTGAACAAACAACTGATACAAACACCAATAAACACTGTATAAAACCTAAAGCCCCCTACAAGTCTTTACTTCTCACTCAATGCATCATGAATTCATTGAAAAAAAAACTTCACCTGATTCACTTTTCGATCAATCGACCATCGTTTCATTTATCCGCCTCTTTAAATCAGCCTCTCAAACCAGGCGTACTTATCGCTATTATCACAGCAGTACCTGAAAATAATCTGACTTGATTGTGTGTTTCCATGGCAACCATGCCAACGTCTGTAGCAGTTTCCCAGTTCCTATCTACATTTATAATTACCAGCACAGACCACAGCACCATGCCTGCAGGAATGAGTGGAGAAAATGGGCTTCAGCCACACAGTGCATTAATATGTGATCATACGGTGTTACAGGTTACACTTCTTGTGCTGATGGACATTAAAATAGAGCTACTTGCAGTGTAAATTAGCATAAAATGATACATAAAGAAAAGGCAAATATTCTCTGGGTCTATCATATAAAATTTGGCCATATTTTTCCCACATACATATGATATGATGTCCAATGCTGTTTAACTCCTACAGTATGTATTACATCAGATTAGAGCTGAAAGGATTAGTCGAAAAACCACTAGTCAATTGGCTGGTTTTAGCCTTCTATAGTTGTAAACTCAATATTTTTGGGTTTTGGACCAATGGTCAGACAAAACGCTTTGCTCTGGGATATTATGATGAGAATTTTCCACTATTTATCTGAAATTTCATGGACGATCAATCCAAACAATAAATCTTTTAGTCAAGAAAATAAAATGCAGATTATTTGATTAGTGTTCTATGATATTAAACTAAATAGTTTGGGACTCTTGGTTGCACAAAACAAGCAATTTGAACATGTCAACTTTGGCTTTTGAAAATTGTGCACCTGTTACTATTTTTTTTTTTTTTTTTTTTTACATTTTATGGCGCAAATGATTAATCGATTAATCAAGAAAACAATGAACAGATTAATCAGTAATGAAAATAATCACTAGCTGCAGCCCTACATTAGAAAAACACTTCAAATATTAATTGTGTTAGTCTTTAATAACAAGTTCCTTAAAAGCAGTAATTTGGACAACATAACTTAATAAAAGTAGGTCATGACATGATCAAATCCTCATGATACAATTCCACTTAAAGTCAGTATATCACATTGTATTCAGCCCTACCTTTAATATGTCACAGCTTCATATCTGAAGTAGTAATTATATCCCAGCTTTAAGCTTTAGTTGTCTGCTCACTTGCATTTTTTTTTTTTTACAAACACTGACTAAATATGTCACCTAAATGTTAAAAATGAGTGACATGCAGCTCTACTGTATGTCCAATCCATTGTACATTTGTCGACACATAATTTGCATCCTCACATCTTTCTGTTGTTGTTGTTGTTTAGGGGATCAGCTGTCATGTGCGGGTCCCAGGCTGGGGATAGCCTGCTGAAGGGGGAAACGCACGGACCTGAGAACCCCTTGCAAACCCCCCATCTGCACGTCATGGAACATTTGCAGAACTGGGACCTCCCATCTTAAAGGCGTGCAACAGAGAGCAGACACAACAGAGAGATCTGCCCTGCACCGGACTCACCATCTTAGGTGACAAATACACCTCTCGCTGTCGTGGATCGGCGGAGAAAGAAGCACAAAATTACGGCTTTAAAACACAGAATGGCCGCGGTGTGAAGCAGCGGGGAACAGAGGCTTACCAGTCACCGTGCAACATGCAGATAACTTCATTTCCCCGACATTTTCTGATGCATGACAGGGAATTTGTTTTCCTGGGTCGTCTGTGCACAGCAGGGGTGTAGAGATCAGTTTTGCGCCGTTAGCGTGCTTTAAAATGCCCCGCACGGCTGAGGTGTTATTAATAATGTGAGCAGCAGGGAGCGCTAACAGGACGCAATAACTGGGATAATCCAGGCGTGATCAGGGGTGCAAAAGTCAAGTTGATACAAGCAAAGAATTACAAGAAATCGTGAATTATTTCAGGGATATTCTCTTTTTTTTCCACATACAAATATTAGATTTTCAAAAAATCTGGTGTTTGAAAGCTTCTTCATTTTATTTAAACATTCCTTCACATATAAAACAAACACCGCCACATTGATCAGTGCTGCAGACTGCATGTAAATCACCTAAAAATATGTAGGCTTAAAAAAGAATTACAAAAGTGCAGAAAAACATGTCATATTTCACAGAAATGTCACCTAAAAATAACTTTTTATGTCCCAAAGTTAAGAAACTCTGAGCTAGAACATAAGACATTAATCATAAAAGTTACCCAATACAAAAACAATAATCATGTATAAATGTTTACTCTTGACTCCCTGCATACATATTTCAAAAACACCAATTTTATATTGTAATAGCGCAAGTCACAGACAGTACAGTGCATCATTTTTTGTTTTTTACCTTACCCTCAGAACTGAATCCATTTCAGCACATACAAATCAGCTTTACTTTATGGGTTGTGTTCAGTGATTTAAACATATTAAACGATGGGTCTTTCTCTCGGGCCTGCAGCTCTGTCTGTTCCTCTTCAATCGATCTGGTTTCCCTTTAAGTGACACCTGTCAGCCTCAGGGTCCAGGCCCACTGGCATGGCATCTGGCTGAAGGACAGCTGGGGCAGGAGAACCCGCAGTCCGCTGGGCTTTACAGGCTCCCACTGCAGAGACCCGTGACCGAGAAGCACCACCTTTTTTTAGAAACAAAAGCAACACGCGAACAAGGTTGACATGTTGACAGAAAGGGAGAAAAAAGCTCTGTGCTCTCTGTGAACAACAAGACGACCTAATTTCCTGGGATGTAGTGCGGTTATTGGACATTCTAGCAGGGTTAGACCAGTTTGCCGATACATTGAGCCCTTAATTAATACTGGAAAGTAATTTCTTTCTCTGCTAATGTGATGGAGGTTCCTCCCTGACCGCATCTGCATTATAACAGTCTGTAAAACCAGCAATATATTTTGGTTTTCTTTGCAGATTTTATTTATTCATTTAATCAATTTATGCTATTAGATCTGAAACAACTGCTAAATTATCTGATTAGTCAATTGTATTTCTTTGGTTCCAGCTTTTCCAATGTGAGGATTTGCTGCTTTTTCTCTGTTTTATATCATAGTAAATTGAATACCTGGACTTTAGGATATACTGGTGGGTAGTTTTCACTATTTTAAGACATTTAATTGACTTAACTATGGATTCATTAATTTAGAAAATAATTGTTAGATAAATCGATAATGATGTAATGGTTAGTTGTAGCCCTGGCATGCAAACCAGGAGCTCCTCTACCACTAAACAGGTACACCCAGCATTAAGCTTCTACTAACACAGCATAAATAGTGTAATTATTGTGAGGCAGGTTGGAGAGCTGTCCTGAAACTATGTAATTTATGCCATGAAAACTGCCTTCAAAAACCCATTTAAATCAAACACTAATCTTCACTGCTAATCAGTAACACCTTTTTAGTTCAATGGACAGTGCTGCGGTTGATACCAATATTGATGTTTGAGAGTTTAAAAACAATCAATAAGGATATATCAGCCAATATTCTTTTTTTTTTTAAATAAACACATAACACGAACAAATATTTTTGAAAAGATCCCTTAAATCTGTTTTTAAAAGAATTGTAACCAATTACCTGGAAATTTCTTATTGGTGGACAAACTATGCAATGGAGGCACTGTTTCTAGATGACCTCAAACATATCTTTGGCATCTTTAAACTGCAATTCCCTTCAGCAGTTGTCATATATGCTGATACTTGTATATTGGCAATAAGCTAACAGCTTGACCGATTTATCTCTCTGGCTGCAGTCTTACCCGAGTCTGTCCTTGTGTAACCACAGGTTCATTCAGAATCACAGATCCATTATTGGGCCACTCCAGTAAAATGGAAAAGATGCTCTTTTCCTGTGGTCTGAAAGTGTACCTGTTGATGATAAGGCCCATGTAATGCATGAATTTTACTAGGCAACCTTTGGCAAAATAAATTATAAAGTAAAATAAATCTGGATCTGGGAGATTTATGTCTAAATAAAAGTAGTCTGTACTACAAACGTCCTGCCAAAAAAGGATCTACAGGCTGATTGAAACGATTTTGATACAATGCATCCAAAGTGTTGGTCACTGCAAACCAAACGTATTATACAAACACAGATGAGAGCCCACCAGACGTTGGGAGTGACGGTGTCATTCTGAGCCCGCCATGCTGTTGTGTTGTAGATGGCCTCCCCGTTGACCTTCAGCCACTGACCCATCTGCCTCAGACGCTCCTCAAAGATGGGGGCAATCCTTCCATCGTGTGTCGGGCCGATGTTCATCAGCAGGTTTCCCCCACAGGACACAGTCTCCACCAATGTCTGAAACACACACGTCACAGTTAAAGATGCTGCATATGGCTGCTGAACATCAATACATCATTACAGGTTAATTTTGACACGAGCGTAATTAGTGTAAACAAACAAAACCGTCACAGTGAAGACTGGGACCATCTATCAGCTTCTAGTCTACACTGCGCTGTATGTTTAGTGACACCAGGTTGGATTTTATAGAAAAGACTTTATTGCTTTACTGCACAAAAACTCATTTACAGCTTGAGGGCGCTGTTCCTTCAGAGCTAACAGGACTAAAACTTGTGCAGTAGAGCTATTAAATATTAGCTGATTTGAAAGGATTGAAAACCTCATGCAAAGCTTAACTTTTTTGGTTTTTCACACACTAGACACTAGATGATAGAAATATTTTCACAATCTTAAAACAAAAAATACATTCAACATACCTTACTTTTGAGCTAAATCCTGAATACATAGAAGTCATTTAATCGTGCATAATGATACTGATGATTCAGATGGAGCAGTTCAACAGACTGGTTACCTAATAAAAGAGTTTACAGGTAAACGAGATATTCAGCTCTCACCGCTACAAGCTGCTCGATGGTGAGGTAGTCACTGAGAGGAGCGTTACGCCTGTAACCCCACGACTTTTTGTCGATGGTCATGCAGTTTTCCCATTTGTGTTTGAGCAGGTGTCCTGGCTGGTAGCGATCAGCACAGGTGTAATATCCACCGTGGGTGCAGATGGAGCCAGAGCCCCAGCGATCATTCGTCACCACTGTGTCTCGTACAGGACTGTGAAGGAAAACAGGTTAATATCCCACTGGCTATGTAAATGATAAATCAACTAAAACATACACTTTACTGTATAAATTAATTTAACTATTACCTGTCATTATAGAGCCAGGCTAAGAAACCTGTGCTGTTCCAGTACTTGTCAGGTGCGTCTCCATCCCCATCAGACCACAGCACCTCTGGTTTGTACTTGACAATGAGCTCATAAAGCTCAGGCAGAGATTTACTGGTAGGAAAGTAGTTTGTAGTGAAGGCATTGGCAGCGTCCTGTTCAAAGAGCGGATTAAACCACTCAAAGAGAGAGTGATACAGCCCTAAACGCAGGCCACTGTTAGCACGGAGGGCACTCGCCACTTCATCTACCAGGTCTCTTTTTGGTCCAACATCCACTGCGTTCCAGTTCCAGGAGTTTTTTGAGCCCCATAGTGTGAAACCTGAAAAATATATAGATAAAACAATGCACCTCCTGCACGGCTGAAATGATGCAGCATGGCACTAATACTCCTTACTGCACTTACTGCTAAATTATCTTTTGTGACAATAAGGTAACTTGTCCTTAAACAAGAGAAAATACTGAGAGACAAGATGTCGATCATGTCCAGTACCTTCATGGTGTTTTGTGGTCAGGACGATGTACTTTGCTCCTGATGAGGCAAAGATGTCTGTCCATTCTTTGGCATCGAAGAACTCAGCAGTGAACTGCGGTGCAAAGTCTTGATACTTGAAGTCTGGAGGATAATTCCTCTGCATAAAGTCGACATACGGCTTTAGTTTCTGCTTCTGCCAGTACCACCTGGA
Organism: Macquaria australasica; assembly: GCA_005408345.1. Classification (NCBI taxonomy): domain Eukaryota; kingdom Metazoa; phylum Chordata; class Actinopteri; order Centrarchiformes; family Percichthyidae; genus Macquaria; species Macquaria australasica. The sequence continues at coordinate 281,254 of SEMN01000311.1, forward strand.
ACAGAAAACAAATGCAAGACAGGCTGAAGGACGACAATTTTGTGCTATGACAGCAAAATACATATATATTACTGTATGTCAAACAATAACTGCAATTCATATTTAAGGTCAACAGTCTAAATAATACAAAATAGTGTATATAATGAAAGACAAATTCAGGATTACCATTGCTAAGATTAACAGAGACATGTTATAATATCCTATACATGCTATAATACTCTATATAAAACCCTGAATAATAACATGTTATAACAACCCTGTTAATCAACGTTGGTTGATCATTTGAGTTGATTGTTTTTTATGGATGAATACACTGAGCCTTGGATCTTGACATATTATAATAACCCTACAATAACCCCATTTTTTTTAGGTTCAGAGTTCATTCATTTAGTAGCTGTTCTGGAGCTTTTGATCACATCGCATGATATTCATCAGCACTGTCCAGTTGTCAGGCAATTTTAGATTTCCATTTCTTCTGAGCAATTTAAGGACTTATTGCCCCTGTTAACTTAAAAGCTGAGATTCAAAGTTCATCCTTGACTTTGAACACAGCAGTTGACAACATTATTTCACCACAAGGACCAATTTAGTAGCTGTGCTTGAGCTTTCGATCATACCACATGATCAGATATGAACCTCGGATTTTAAGCCAACAAGGACAAGTGCTCAGGGAAAAAATGGGAATTTGAGCACAAGACAACTGGGGAAACCCCATCTGCTGAAGAAGATCACGAGCTATGACCGAAAGCCCCAGAAAACCTATTAAATCAACATTAATTAACATAATGTTCCTCCTTCCTCCAAATGCTCTCCCCAGTTGTATGTAAAGTTTAAATCGTGTCGTAATCACATGTGAACTAATTGCCAGAAATGGGGAACGACGCTCACCAGAACCACTCGCTGCCGAAGCTCGGGACAGAGAAGACCCCCCAGTGTATGAAGATGCCAACCTTGGCCTTGTCGTACCACTCCGGCAGCGGCCTGGAGTCGACGGACCCCCAGTTCGGTTCGTATTTTGCCCTGCTGGTGCCGATCAACAGCACCGATAAAAGCAAAGAAGCTACAGTTAAACCTCCCATTTCAGGTCAGAATCACCGAGCGCGACACAGTGATCGATCGCATGATAAAGCATTAAAGCTGACTGTAAAAAGTCACACGATAAAGCGAAAGTAAACATAAGACAGGAACAAGACAAGGGAGATGACTCCAGTAACTATGTCAGGAACGGCAGCTGCTTGGAAACACCGGGGATGTTCGATTTGTCGTGCGTTGGTGCGCCGGGCGAGGTTCGACCAATCAGGTTGAGTCGGAACGCCGCTCTCCCGGGCAACGCCGCGTTCCGCATCTAGCGCTCCGGCGAGCCCACGCATGCGCGGTCCGCCCTCTCTATCGGGAAGCCGCTGATGTTTTGTCTGTGAACGCAGCGCTGCCCACATGCGGGGCTACGTTGACTGTCACTGTCACGTCTCTGCGGGGGCTTTTGACAAGGTACGCGCGCTTTAAAGGACACAAGTGAACGCCTTTTGTCTCTGGGATATTTTACTACGCGTTTAACCTTTCTTCTTCTCGTTGTTAGGACATAGACGAGGTGGTTGAGAACTCAAAACAGGTGAGGCGTCTCAGCTGAGAAGCACTGTCCAGAGTAGTTATCACTGTGCGCCGAGCTGATGTCTTTGCTTTATTATTTCCAAGGCTGGGCTGTTGGCGCTATTAGCCGTGGCCGAGCATGCTGGGGAATTTGACAAGATTATTGAGTTGTCGCAGAGGTAACTACAGCTAGGCCTGTTACTGTTGCATGTTGCTTGTCTCTTTGTACTGACTTTTGTTTTTTTAACTTTTTCCCTAGGTTTCCAGGTTTTATTTTCCCCTGCCTAGGAGTCCACCCTGTTCAAGAAGCTTCCCCAGAGCAACAGAGGGGGGCTTCCCTCCAGGTAGGGTCGAGTTTAAAGGGTCGGTTCACCCAAATTACAAAAACAAAACCAAACACATTTTCTCACTGAACTGTAGTGGTGTCAAGCCAGGCAGGTAGTTTTTGTTTGTTGGCCATGTTTTCAGATCTTTCTCTGAGATTCTTGCCACAACCCAGATACAGTGGAGGTGGTCCAGGTCCTACCAGAGTGCTTAGCGGCATCTGTCTTCTCTGATCCGTATTGTTCTTCATATATGTGTGCACTTTATTAAACTAACATTTTCTCAAAGCCTGGACAATTGCACCAGGGGTAAGTGAGAAAATGTTATGGGTTTTGTTTTCTAATTTGGGTGAATTTCTGCAGTTGTCATGTTACAGCGAAAGAATAAAGGATGTTTTTCTGTCTTTTATGCAGGATCTAGATGCTGCTCTACCTATAATAGAGAAATACAAAGACCACCTTGTGGCCATTGGGGAGGTAATAATTCAGAATCGCTGATGAGGCTTAAATGAATAGCAGTTTGCTATCCTGGCTTTCTTTTGCTTTCATGTTAACAGTTCTTCGCATCTGTTATTTTAGGTTGGTTTGGATTTTACGCCCAGATATGTCAGCAATGACACTGATAAAGAGAGCCAAAGGCAGGTCCTCATTCGACAGGCACAGATAGCCAAGGAACTGGATCTCCCTCTGTGAGTCATACTGTAGTACTGCAGATGATATTCACTAAACTGGTAACATTTGAATTTAAGCTTCCCAAGGTAGTGTATGCACCTTTCGTAATGTTTCATAATACTCGAACAAACAGTTATTGGTGGCATTTCCCTGAATTTGCTGACATATGTTTGTCATTTTTTAAGAGCTTCTTTAGGAAATGATTCTTAGGTAGTGGAACATCGCTGTCCTACAAATCAAGTTGGACTGTAGCATTTGACCTTGCAGACACATCAAGTAGAAAATAAATTCACATGTTATGACATATGTATCATAATTGCATTATTGTGTTTACAAAAGACGCTCAGTATGTCCAGTAACGTGAAAGACAATGTGTCCCATAGCCAATAGACTTCCATAATATTTTTGTGTGTGTGTTTTACTTCTAGAAATGTTCATTCACGGTCTGCAGGAAGACCCACCATCCACCTCCTGAAGGAGCAAGGTAAACAGCCCATTTTAGATTCTCAGATTACCTGTGGATACACTGTTTACTTGAGCATTTTTAGAGGTAAACTGCAATTCCCCTAAAATTTCACTAGGTGTCGAAAAAGCCCTGCTTCATGCTTTTGATGGGAAACCGTCTGTTGCCATGGAGGGAGTGAAGGCTGGATATTTCTTTTCTATCCCACCATCCATAATACGGAGTGAACAGGTACAGCAGAGCACCTTATCCTGTTACATTTACTCTGTTTCAGAAGCCAACATGTTTTAGATTTCCCCTTCTGTAACACTAACATATATTCTCTTACACATACATATTCTTATTTGCCTTTTATGTGTATAAATAGATTTTTTTTTAAAACTTGGATTTTATAGACAACATGCAAATTGTTTGAATATCTTTGTCCTTTCCTATGTGAGCATTTACAGTTTACATAACTAAACTACTGACATGGTCTCTTCTGACAGCACTGACATGTTTACTTGGTTTTTATTGGTTGGCTTTATCACATTGAATGTTAATGATTGATGATGGTTTCTCTGTGTGTTTTACTCCAAGAAGCAGAAACTCGTAAAACAGTTGCCATTAGAGAACATCTGTCTAGAAACTGATTCACCTGCTCTCGGTCCAGAAAAGCAGGTAAAGTATTTTTTTCCCTTTAAAGGTGCTGAAATCCAAACCCAATCAAAATTTGCTAGCAGTCGGTATAGTTTATGGCTGGGATAGCCCTTTATTCTGTTTTGATTTGAAGCTGTGACCTGCGTGTTTTTATATTTGTATGAGGATATTTGTTAAAACTCCTCTGCTTTTCTTTTACACGCACATTTGTGACACATACAACTAAAATCTGTTGTTAGATTTTTTAAATGCGTTTATCATTAAAATTCCTAAACTTTTATTCATTGACTCATGTTATATCCTTCTTGTTTTGTGTCCTGAATGCAGGTGAGAAATGAGCCCAAAAACATCTGTATCTCTGCTGAGTACATCAGTAAAATCAAAGGAGTGTCCCTGCAGACGGTGATGGAGGTGACGACACAGAACGCTCTCCGACTCTTCCCAAAGCTAAAGTCTGCCATCAGACCCTGACAAAGCCTTAAAAGTTAATTTCATCAGTCTAGAATATCTTGAATTATATGCCCAAGTAACTTAATGTTGAAGTCAGATTGAACTAAGATGCCCTGAAGTGTAAATAAATAAAAAACAGAGGGTCAGACGAGGTGTAAATCAGTGTCAGAGCCACATATTAAAAGCTAAAGCACCTGTATGAGGACGATATAACTGTACTTGAGTGCTGAAAGCCATTTATTTATCTCCACTTATTCTTTAATAAAGGAAGATGAGATAATTTCACACACAGGTTGTATATTTTTCATGTGCGTGATACATCTGAAACATCCAACATTTCATAAACACCTTGTCATGCAACAAAAGCAACAGCTGACATCAATTGTGGTCTCTCATTTAAACATTCATGACATGCCACTGTAATTTTCATGTTGCCCATCAACTCGTCAAAGCAGAGCAGTGATATCATTAACTTAGTCATTTCCCTGGTCTCTCGTACTATTTATTCCAATGTTGCTGCTCTTTCTCTATAATTAAAATGTGATGCATCATTGACTTAACATCAGCTGCTATAGCCAAACTCTAATGGCCCTGGACCAGTCACAGTTCACAATTGTATGGGGTATTGCTGCCTTCAAGTGCTCCTCATAAGATCTTAGTTTTGAGCTCTGATGTTTTAGAGTTTCACTCTACTGTTGGGTACTTTAGATATGTGTCACTGCTGCTGACACTTTAATTTGTTTTAGTGGATAGATTTAATGTCATATAATCTAAATGCTGATTTAAGGTCTTTTTCTACCTGACAATAGTTAAATACTTGGTGGAAATGCAGATTCCTTGTCACTTCCCACCATCAAAGACACTGACACGTCCCCACATATCAACTACTGGCAAGTGCGGTCTTAAATATATCTGTATCAGCTCTCAAAAAGGGCTGTAAATCATCAATAGAAGTAGGAGCAGTAAGTCATGTGCTTAACATAATGGTGTACTCAATTATTTTTATATATACTTATGCCTTTATCCAAGTGTTTATCTTTGTCAGTACTTACTGAATATGCTACAATGAAATTGATCAGCTACTTTTATTTTGTTCCAATTTCCCAGATTATGTTACTTGTTCCAAAATAAATTCAAACAATCCAAACCCTGTAGACGGTTTCATTTTAAAACTTTAACGTAATTATAATAAATAATAATAAAGTAAAATTTTGGAGAGATTTTATTAGGTTTCACAAAGAATGGCACATGCATATGTTTATACAACTGACTGAATATAAATGCAAGATACAGGTAAGAGGAAAAAATAATTATGGAAGGAAAATAAACAGTAACAGTTATATAATTAGTTTAGTCTGCGTTTTAAGCAGTTGATGTCTTCATGACTTTTATCTTGGCATTTATAAATTAATCTAATTTATTTTTACTTTTGTTGTTTACTACTTTTATTGTTTTGTTTTCAATTTAATCTGAAAGATACATTTCTGAACAAAAATATTTTTTAAATGCAGATTACCTTTACTTTTGTTATTTAATAAACGCCTTACCTAATAATTTTAATTTTCAAGTAGTATTGTAACAAATGACATTCACCTTTATTTAGGTCATTGCCCTACAAACATCTTTATTTTTACTTAAGTACGAAGTATAATCACAACTAAAGTGAACTAATATGTGTTTACTGAAAAAACCGGATTTTCCTGATATCTCGTGAACGCAGCATGTGTGCAGTTGACGGACCGCCCTAAGCGGACACGTCAGTCGTCACTGGGGGGAAATGTGCACGTCCTTCAGCGTGTCGGCTGCCTCGCTGGAGTTGAGCTGTTTACAAGAAATTGTGTCAAGTCAAATCAAGGTGAACTTCGGTTTGTGCTGCAGTTGCACGATGCTCACTGCATGCTGCTCACAGTGCTGAGAGGACTTCAGCTGTAAGGTTGGTGAGTAGAATATACATTTCCCTATTTGTCACTTTTATTCATTTCTCATTGTGTGTCAAATCAGCCATTCAGTTATTGAACTCATTGTTTAATGTATCATGTTTGTTTGAAAACTTTTCAGTGTGCATGTTTTTGCCTTTCTGCTCTCTTATCACACAGACAGACAAGTTAATATGACACCTTTATCAGTATTTGTTTAGGTTGCATTTCCCAAGCATGCTATGGATGTGTAGTCGTGCTTTATCTCACAAGCATGGGAACATAAACTGATGAGCTCCTCAACTTTCCTCTTCCATCACATCTCACAGGCAACCCGTTGCAGAGACCCATCACCCTGTTATTCCTGGCTCTGCAGGTCTGAACAACAACACCATGACAGGTGACACGGTGGTGTGGAGGGGTCTGACCTGGATGAAGCAGGCGGCCAGCAGAGCCTCACCAGGCGGCCTGCACGGCACCGGGAACTGGAGGCTGGTGAACTTCCATCACGCCGCCGGATCAGCAAGGGTGAGCAAGCCAGCCGTGATTTGGCCAGCTGCAGAGCGGGGTAGAGTTTCACAAACATGCAACCCAGATACCATCTCTGTCTGTTTCTGCCACCATCACCTCATCAACACCACAACAGTAGTGAGCAGGGTGGTGAGGCAGATGATGCTGGAGTACCCACACGGGAGAGGATTTAACTAATAAGGATTTTTCAAGCCTGATAGTAGTTTTGGACAGTGGTTCTCCACCTTTTTGGCTTGTGACCCTTTAAGATGAAGCAGTGTCTACTTGTGACCCCTCGCCATTGATTTAAATTATCACAGGGCACTAAAATGCAACCAAAACGACAAATTCTTAGATAAGCTGCATCTTTCGGCAAGTTCTGTTTCCATATTTTACTGAAATCCTCACCTATATCGGATATCATATAATCATATCAGAGTTTAACAATACAGACAGTCTCTGACATTAGTTTGTTGAAAAGCCAATATTGTCCCAAATTCTGTGCAGCGTTGTCACAGCTGGATTAATCTGCTGGAGGGGTTCAGGGCAAAACATTGTTGTTGGGCTCCTGTTGTCTCCCATTATACATGGCAGCTGCAGGCTGGCCTAGCTCTGTCCGAAGGCAACAAAATCCACCTACAAACACAGATTTTAATGTTTTTGTACAGATTAAACAAATGAGATATACCATGTTCATTTGTGAGCTTTAGAGGACCTGGTATGTGGATGTTGCCTCTGGACGGAGCCCGGCTAGCTGTTTTCCCCCTGTTTCCACTCGTTATGCTAAGCTAAACTAAGCTAACCAGCTGCTGGCTGTAGCTTCATATTTAATGGACAGACATGAGAGTGGTACCTGTCTTCTCATCTAACTCTGGGCAAGAAAGCTAATAAGCATATTTCCCAAAATGTTGAACTATTCCTTTAACACCTACTCCATGTGAATCATGTTTTGTCATCCAGGAGACGTTCAACAAGCAGCAAGAAGTCTGCGTCCACAGAACCGCAGCAGCACAGATTCACAGATACTCGACTGTGGGAGCTTGTTTCAGTACCTGTTTCATTGGAAGTGTAAATGGCGGACAGGGGACCTGCAGTGGAAGACCCAGCACTAAACGTCTGAGGTACCACAGGGACTGGTCGCGCCAACTGTTCTCTGGACATACGAGGTTATTTAACCAGGACAACTCCACAGTGGGGCGGCTGACAACGGAGGACGTTGATAAAGCAAGAAACGCCAAGAAAACAGACATCAAGCAACATAAACAAGTGGTATCCGCTCTCCACTTGATCAATACTCCTTATTTCAGCCTTGTGGTTAAATATTCAACATTGCACAGAAGCATTTTATTTGTCTTTTGTCCTACAAGTTGAGTTCTTTTCTTGTATTTCAGCTCAGTGAAAGAGCCAGAGAGAGGAAGGTGCCCGTCACACGGATAGGAAGGCTGGTGAATTTTGGAGGTAGGTGTGTTTACCGGTTTATTGGTCATGTTACACCTGTAAAAGTGACATTAATATTACCATAGTCCTCGTGACCATAAAGGTTTCAGGTAGAATCCTCAGACCAGAAACTGCGGGGAATGTAAATATTTAAAACTACTGCCAATGTGCCGTGATCACTGGCAACAGTGTCAAAGTGTAGTATTTTTAATTGGTTACATTTTTATACAGTTTTTCATCTTCACTGACCTGTAGTTTGGTTTTTAGAGCCCATTTTTAGTTGTGCTTTCTTACATTTTAAAGGTGCTCTATGGAGTTTTCTTGTCAACAAAAACAAGTTATGTTTACATTCAGTGTATCTCACCAAAACCCATTGTGTTTTATCCTCGAGGTCTAACAAGTGTGTTAAATAATATCCTTCCATAAAACATTTGCAAAGCAGATTTTTTCGAACACTTTTAAACCAACATTGTTTACATCCATGTTTACTTGCTTGCAGTCTTCTTCTCTGCGTATGCTGGTGCACTGCTGCAAACAAAACAGGGACCCACACGTTAAACAGCTCCATGACGCTACTAATGGTCAAAAACTCCCCAGGGTACCTTTTTAACTTTTTATTTATTTTTAAAATAAAAGCATAATTTTAAATATTCAGAATAGGTAGAGCTGAAGCGATTCGTCGATTGGCTGATTAATTGAAAATTGATCTGCAATTTTAATAACTGGTTGTTTAAGTCATTTTTAAGCAATAATTCTTAAATTGTATTGGCTTCAGCTTCTTAAATGTGATCATTTCTGTTTTCCTGACAATTTATAGACTTAACGATTCATTGAGAAAATCGGCAGCAAATTAATCAGTAACAAAAATAATCATTTGTTGGAGCCCGTGTGTGTATGTTTCTGAACAAACTTATTGTTGAGCTCACTTTGTTTTGTTTTTTACAAATGAAATGACCCAGAATCTTGAATCTTTGGAGCATTTATTAACTCAAGATAATTTTAATTATCTCCAATGGACTCTGGCATTTTCTTAGCTAACTTCCATCTATTTCTGACACGAGTTGTGCAAACAAGTTGTGCAAACAAGTTGTACAAATGACACAGAGCTGGCACACCCTGCAGGATGTCAACACGGCAGAGATTATGTAATTTGGTATGAATTTCATGCTACGAAAGACACGAACATTTCCTATATATTTTTTATTCTCTTTCAGCTAGTTTTACAAGTAGAGTAGTCATTTCTTCCTTACACAGTGAAGTTTAATTTTGGATTTAGTTGAGAGGTTTTGCATTGATGACCTCGGTCACCAGTTTTGCAGAACTGGGGTCCGACTGTGGGAAGTGCTGACGTGCTCCTTCACAGAGCTGGAATTGCAGAGCATCAATAGCTGAGAAAATGTTTCGGGGACATGCCAGAGTCCTGCCTGAGAATCCAGCTAATATAAAACATGTTGTCAGCTATCAGCCTTCTTCTCATCAAAGGGCAGCACACTTACAGTAGTATCAGCTCTTTCTTCCCCTTCTTTCATGGCCTTAATTTACCCCTCGAACTCTCAAGGGCTCTGACTGTTGCTTTGAGAAATTAGACCTGCTTCTGGTCACTGATTGCTGTTATCACATCCTTTTTTTTTATTGCTGCTGTTATCAGATGCAGAGTAGTGCATTGGTAAAGGTAAACGCTGTGGCCAGATTGATAATGATAACTTCACTTTTTAAACAGTGCCTGTCTATTCAATGAAAGTTTGGGAATCATTTTGGTGGAAGAAGTATTCAGATCTTTTACTTACATAAAAGTAGTAATACCACAGTGTAAAAATACTCTGTATCCTGTGTTCTGCATTTAAAATCTTACTTAAGTAAAAATACACAAGCATTAGCATCAAAATATACTTAAAGTACCTAAAGTAAAAGTACTCATGATGCAGAATGGCTCATTAATTAGTGATGCATTAATGTGTAAGCCTCATTAATGTTGCAGCTGGTGAAGGTGGAGCTAATTTCAGCTACTTTATATACTGCTGGGTGGGCTAATCTATAACAATATATCATAATTTATTAGTTGATTTATATTTTGTGTTAATAATCTGAATCTGCAAAGTAACTAAAGCTGCCAAATAAATGTAGTTGAGTAAAAAGTACAATATTTGCCTCCAAAATGCATAAAATAGAAATACTCATGTAAAGTACAAGTACAGCACTTGAGTTAATGTATTGAGTTACAATCCAACACTGTTTATATTGATTTCTTTTTGCAGGTCTGGCGGTCGGACTCGGGATTGGGGCGATCGCTGAAGTGGCCAAGAAGAGTTTAAAACCCCAACAACAAGGTGATGAGAGGAAGATTTCTGTTTGATTGGTAGCCTGAGGAGTTGGAAGTGTTTTTTAGATTTTAATGATCATATTGTGACTATAAAGGCTAACACGGTCACTCTTCACGTTGTGTGTGGTGATCTTTTAGACACATTTATGTCGTCTTATGTTACATCTCGTCATACCACCCGACCCCACCAACATGTATTTGTTATTTGCATAACAAATACATGTAAAGGTAAAAGGTACTGACTTGTAATTTCCTTTCTTTAACACATTGTTACAGTACTTCTTTATCTTTGACGAATATCAAAAATATAACCATCGTATCCGTAGCTGAAGTACAATATCACCTGTACTGAATGATGTGTATCTTTTTTAGGCAATAAAAAATCCATACTAGACTCGAGTGCCTTCCTCTCCGAAGCCAACGCTGAAAGAATTGTCCGCACACTTTGCAAAGTCCGAGGTGCCGCTCTAAAAATTGGACAGATGCTCAGTATTCAAGGTGAGGTAGCATCAAAAACATACTCCGATATTACACGACACAAGGACACGAGGACCTCGCACACACTGCTAAGGCATGTTATGGGCTGTAAATCCACATGTATCCGTGTGCAAATAAAGGTTCAGCTTTCATCAGAGACCAAACAGAGACCGTAAACTGGTGCTGCAGCTTCCCAACAAGACTTCATCATGTTTCTGATTCAGACTCGCTGGCAAACAAACAGGCACCCTTCACCAGCAGGGAAATGTCATCACCTAAAATAGACCTCGGGCCAGCTGAACACAATAAGGGCCATTCCAGTCAAGCTATTGTGGGCAGCCGAGGCTAAACTGACACTGCGTTGTGTTGACTTTAAACAGCACACTTACAGTACAATGTTGTTGTGCTCTTAGATGTCCGCAGCCCCAGTTTGTGCCTCTCGTGTATTATCGTTACAGCCGAGTCACAGAGTTAAGCATTTGGTTTTTTTCTAAAGATAAAACCCTGGCGATCTTTCAAAACCTCGCAAGGTCGTTCAACAACACTTGCTGCTGTTTTGAAGGTGTTTCCAGAACCCCCCGTGGATTTTTAATAAACATTTTCCATGTTTTAAAGATGGTGGCCGGATGAGACAAACTGCATATTCTTGCTCAAATTGTACGATTCATCGACAAAAGTTTTATTATCAGGTATCTTTTTATCTCAGTTAATGTTGAGTTCATTCTTGACCTCGGAAGAAACAGCAGTTGACAAAACAGTCTCACCTCAGTCTCCATTTAGTAGCTGTTCTGGAGCTTTTGATCCTATCGCGTGATCTTCATCAGCAGATAGCGTAGGGCTGAAACAACAACCTTTTATTGACCAAACGATTAATCCGTTACTAAAGAAAACAATCAGCAGATTAATTGTTGCTGAAAATAACCATTAACTCACAGTCTGGAACTTTAAGGGCTTTTTGTCCATGTTAATGTAATGAGTTTTTAAAAACTCTTTAAAAACTCCACCTGCTGATGATTGTGTGATGTAATTGATTAATTGCTTTTATATTTTTACTTGGACTTTACAAAAGGAGCAAGACGATATGTCACTTCCAGCTACAGTAACAACTGTCTGGGTTTTTAAAAGACTTCCAGGGATTCATCTTTCACTCCAGTGTAATGATAATACACAAGAGGCACAAACTGGGGCTAAGATCTTCCGTAGTGTTTCTTTTTCCTGTTTTAAACACTTAATTCACTAGCGAGTATTTTCCCTCTTCTCATCTATTATATTCTCTCCTCTCAGATGACGCCTTTATTAACCCTCAGTTGGCCAAAATCTTTGAGCGTGTTCGACAGAGTGCAGACTTCATGCCCTCTAAACAGATGATGGTACAGTATGGAGAGCTGCAGTAAACAGCACAGACTCAGTAAACCAAGTTTGAGACAGATGAAGACAGTTTCTCTTCTCTCTGCAGAAAGCCATCAGCAGTGACCTCGGCCAGAACTGGAGAGACAAGCTGGAGTACTTTGAGGAGAAGCCGTTTGCAGCGGCGTCTATCGGCCAGGTGCATTTAGCGAGACTGAAGGACGGCCGGGAGGTCGCCATGAAGATTCAGGTGAGAGGAGTGTTTGCACAGAGATAAAAACACAGAAGCAAACTGTGACAAAATACAAAAATCACACAATCAAATCTGCTCTTTCAGTACCCCGGAGTCGCCAAGAGTATCGACAGTGACGTGAATAACATCATGACTGCTCTGAGTTTAAGCAACACACTGCCTGAAGGTAACATTGTTATCATATTTATGATAACAGCTGCTATTGTCTGATGTCGGCAACCTCTATTGTCAATAGACTTACATACACAAGCAGCTTGAATGTCAAGATTTTCAGCTTTTTAACGTTTGCCCTCATGTCACAGGTCTGTTTCCTGAGCACCTTATTGAGGTCATGAGCCGCGAGCTGGCGCTCGAGTGTGATTACATAAGAGAGGCAAAATGTGCCAAAAGATTCCAGTGAGTTGTTCAAACTTATTCTTACTACACACACTGACTTTGAGTGCATTAGTTAGAATCTGCACAGCGTGGATACATACTGTATATCAGTGGCCCCCAACCTTTTGTTTTGCTTTTACCCCGTTAATATAAAGCAATACTTTCCTGCAACTCCCCGTCATAAGTTGCATGTCTGTAAGTTGTAAACAGTTTAGGTTTAAAAGAATAAAACTAGTGTTTCATGAATAAGATTAGAGAAAAGTCAGAAAATTAAACAATTGTGTGTATGAGAATTTCTTTTTTCTTATATTCTACCTTGACAATCATGTCGCGATCACTAGATTCATCTCACGACCCCTTGTAGGGGCCCCGACCCCCAGGTTGGGAACCAATGCTGGATATAACTGTAGTGGCTGTCAGTGTCTCAAGTATAATGTCCAGTTTCAGGTTTAACATAGTAATCTGCCAGATCCTTTTTGTTTTTGTATTCATCTTTTGGTGCCACCTAAGCATTTTTTGCACCACACTTCCCAGAATTCACTTGTGAATCAAACTGTGCGTCCAGTCCTGTTACATGTGTTTTCTTGGATTTTCTCTTTTGAGTTTCGGTTCTTGTAGGTGCCACTATTTTGGTAGCCTCTTCAGTCATGGTGGCTGCCGCAGCTCATGCTTACTGCTACATTTTTCCTCTGTGTTATTCTGTATTTAATTCAAACAATCCGCTGTTGTCCAAAACATACAAACTTACAACTTCCTTTGTGCCTGAGGAGTTTTTCTTGGAAAGACGTAGGTCAACAAATGAGCTTTACAGTGATATTGAGCTCTGGTAGAACCTCTGGCTGCAGCATCATGGACATGATATAAACTCAAATATTGTTAATTTCTGCCAGAAGCAGGGAAGAGAACATTTACTCACAGACTAACAAAATTAGATCCTTCTGGGATCTCATAGTTGCATTTTTAACATGTAAATGAAGAGGAGCAAAACATCTTTTGTCATTCTCATAAAAAAAAAAAGTCATCCTTTTTTATATTTATTAATCAAATCAAATTTAACTTTATTGTCCAAAGAAGGAACTTCATTGGTTCAGAGGTGAAGAAAAATTAGACAAATTAGCTATAATGTGTTAATTTGTGAGCTTTAGAGGTGCTGATAGGTGTTACCTTTAGACATAGTCAGGCTAGCTGTTCCCCCGTTTCCAGTCTTTATGCTAAGCTAAGCTAAGCGGCTGCTGGCATTAACTTAATATTTATCCTACAGAGGTCAGAGTGATATTGATTGTCTCATCGAACTCTCAGAAGTGAAAGAAAGAAAGTGGATAAGCTTATTTCCCAAATTGTCGAACTATTCCTTTAAGGACTAACTTTATACTTTAACTGTCCAGTTAATGACGGCTATGTTCTCCTGTGTACCAGGATAGTCCTTTGCTGTTGACATCACAGTTTTGGGTGTCAAGTTCAGGTGTCTTTTAACTTTGTTGTCTGCCGTTTGTGTGTCAGAGAGCTGCTGAAGGATCACCCGTTCTTCTATGTTCCTGATGTGATTGATGAGCTGAGCAGCCAGCATGTCCTCACGACGACGCTGGTGCCCGGTTTCCCTCTGGATCAGGCCACGGACCTCTCTCAGGAGCTCAGGAATGAGGTATGATTACCACCGTGAACTCTACACCGCTTACAGTACAATTTACATCTGGCCACTGCCAAGACGTCGCCCGCTTTGGAAGTGCGATGTGCCAAACGCAGAGACATGCCACTTTTTTAAAGCCCCGGAGTCATGTCAGCACATCGCAGAGCTTACTTTTACTCATCATGTCAATATTTTAGAGTCATTGCACACTATTCATCAGTTCATAATAATACACGGAGCACTATTTTACTTTAGTCCTTTTGTTCCTTTTTCTCTCTTCTCCTTTGCTTCTGCCAGATTTGTGAGCAGATCTTGATGTTGTGCTTGCGAGAGCTTTTTGAGTTCAGATACATGCAGACTGACCCAAATTGGTCCAACTTCTTCTTTGATCCACAAGGCCACAAGGTCAGTTTGTGTCAAATTCACGCTGTTTGTACATTATTATATACATTTCCCCCTTTCTCTCTTTTACTGAGGTCTGTTTCATGTCTTCAGGTTGCACTGTTGGATTTTGGAGCTACGCGGGGATTTGATAAGAGTTTCACTAACGCCTACATTGAGGTGAGAAGCTGTAGAAATGTAGAATGAACAATTTTCACATTTACAGTATTTGTAGTTTATTGTGTTATTATGACTCTCCTTATTACTACATACCAAATTATTTAGTTTTTACAAGAAACGTTTATTTTAATAGCAACATATTTTATCTTGTTATATCACAAAACTTTACCGTTATAACACAATCTCATTAAAACAAAACACTTTTCTCGTTTTGACATGATAAAAACCCAGTCAATGCATAAAGAGAAGCCTAAATTGGCTAGAAAAGCTGGTTAATATGGTTTGATTAAGTTATATTAAAGCTGCTTCGTGTTTTGCTTTCTTCTGATTTATCGCTGTTTTAATGGCTAATTTAACATCTGGCCAAGGCACAGCAGGTGAAAATGAGCCTTTTGTCTAACACTGCAACATTCACAGTCATATTGATCAATGTGCTTTGTCCCTGAAAATAAGAAAATAAATAAAATATTTCATGTTTGGGATGAGACACAGTGAAAGTATCATCCATCCAACACATAACGTTGTTTTTACAAGAGAAGTTTCTTATAAAAACAGGATCATTTGGTACGTTGTAATAATGAGAAAATGTCACAATAACATGAAAAATATCATGTTATAACATGAAAGAGATCTCTTTAACATTAGAGGCTTTTTATGTTATTACAAGAAATTGAACACATTTGTTTCGTCAAGGTGGAAGCAATACGTTACATCAAATTCATGAATCCTCATAAGGACAACACTGTCACATCAATGGCTTGAAATGACTCAAATCCTTAATGCAGACCCATAACGTGCTTTACATTTCATTAGATTAGGACTGGTTTTATTTTATTTCTTAATCATTTTTCATTTCTCTCAACAGATTATTAATGCAGCTGCAAATCGTAACAGAGAAGGCGTCCTGCAGAGATCCAGAGACATGAGGTTCCTCACAGGATACGAGTCAAAGGTAATAAACACAAACATCTTTACTATGAACCACAACAGAGTTTAACCAGTGAAATTTAGTTAGAGAATGACTGTTAAGAGGCAGTTGTGTGCTGACTGATGGTTCTCAGCACTGCTGGTTTTCCGTCCTACTACTTAGTTTATTGACTAACCTGAATATATCTGCTCTTGAGGTATAAATGAGGGTCATAGGATAAAAACCAACTGGCTCTGAATCCTGAGATTTTCTGCTAGAAAACACAAAAACCTTCTGCAGAAACTTCACCTCTCTAAACCCAGTGGTGGAAGAAGTACTCCGATCCTTTACTTAATTAAAGTAACAATACCAGAAGTACTCACTATGGAAAATGGCCCCTTGTTAAATTATGGAGCCTTCAAGGTCCCGAAAGGTGATATATTTAAAAAATCTTACACACACAAGATAATAATTTAATAATTTACATTATTATCATGTGCAAAAAGACAAAAAAAATTTTTCCAGGACATCAGGGACTCTCCTGAATGTTCTGTTTGTGGGGACATTTACAATGTTATCATTCTTATAAGTACATGATGACCTCATCCCAGCCTGAGCAGGTCTAATCAGCAACATAACTGAAGACACCTGTGAGGTGCATATAAGTTGATCGTATGTTTTGTATGTAAAATCAAAGTAACAATATCATTTAAATAAGTGTAGTGGAGTAGTACAATATTTCCCTCTGAAATGTAGTGATGGAGAAAGTAGCATGAATTGGATATACTTAAGTACAATGTTGTGGTACTTGTACTTTACAGTACAGCACTTGCGTAAATGCACTTGGTTACTTTCCACCACTGTCTAATGTGCTTTTTAGGGCTGAGAGTCTGCAGGTTTTATTTTCAGACAAACAACGGTTGATTTCAGTAACGAGCACACGATCAGACGGAGACAAGGAATTAATCAGTGAAATGAGCTGCTGTAATCTGTTTGGATGAAAACCCTGCACAGGTGGCCGCCCCCACCAAAAATGAAATAACATTTAATTACAAATGAATTCTGTGTATTTTTTTCATGGATCAACATTTAGTAACATTTATTCAAGTGGCTTTAAGTCCTTTATCGACCTCTACTGGCAACCAGGAGGAATTGCAACAACAGTGATGGAACTTGTATTTCCTCTTTTGCAAGAAATAGAAATGTTTCCGGTCTTTGTGCTAAGCTAACCAGCTGTTCATATTTAACTGATAGATATGAGAGTGATCTCAACCTTCTCATTTTAACTCTCCACCAGAATAAGTGTATTTCCCTAAATGTAGAACTTCTGCTTTAAAGCCTGTCGATTAACTGCTGTGTCCTGTAATAATAAGGCGATGGAGAACGCCCACGTGGATGCAGTGATGATCCTTGGCGAGGCCTTCTCCTCTGAGGAGCCCTTTGACTTTGGATCTCAGAGCACCACCGAGCGCATCCACAGCCTCATCCCTGTCATGCTGAGGGAGCGACTCACGCCGCCTCCTGAGGAGACATACTCACTTCACCGAAAGATGGGTGGCTCCTTCCTCATCTGCTCCAAACTCAAAGCCCAAATACCCTGCAAGAACATGTTCCAGGATGCCTACAAGAACTACTGGAGAGATGGACGGCCTGAGGCAAACTGAAGACTGGTTCTCCAAAAGGCATGTTAAAACCAGGATTTTCTAGCATTGTTTGTGGTATGTTGAACAATTTAACTCACACATTCTTACCTGTGAAGATATTTTTGTGCAGCCTGGGCCAGATATTGTCCAGATGTTACATCGTTTTGAGTTTTTTACTGTGGTCTGCTCTACTGACTTTCAAGTAAACTGATATGAGAACATGAAAAATCAGAATAATGCCTATTAAGTAACAGTTTCATATCTGTGTGCTTCATATTCCATCGCTCATTTTGACCAGGACTCCCATATCCAGACTAACATGAGCAAAGTAATGTGTGAAGATTATTTGCACGTATTGTTTGAATGAATTTGTTGTGCGTACTATACAAACCTATAATTATGTGTCTTTATGGTCTGCGGAACTGTATGTCCATCTGACCAGGATTTGTCAGTTGAAATAAATTGACACTGATGTTGCAAAAACAAATCGGCATCAAAGATTTGTACATTTCTGAGAATGCAGATCATTATTTTAAAGCTACGACAAAGAGCCTCAACTGACTGAGAGGCTCAAAAATATGTTTTATGTTAGAGAAAAAACTACTTTTGCGAAAGTCATTAATAATTAGAAAACTTGAGAAACAAGCAACAATATAATACAAGAATATTATCAACCTGTCGAGTCATATGTAAATGAAAAACATTTGATACACTGGATGTATTTCTACAAGTGTAAAACATTTATTACTGATCATTACACAGTTAGATCTGTGCAAAGAAGGAGGTCCCTCTAATAGTCACATAAATACAAACTGACATTCTGCGTCTTCATAAATAAAAATGAATCCTTTGGCTATTCTCCTCAAATTTCTGAGTAGCCAGCCTGATGAAAAGCAGCCAACTTTGGGAGTTCTGGTCTTATTTTTTTTAACCAAATTAATAAACAAAGCTCAAAGATGACCAAAGTAACAGCATGAATAAATATTTTATCAAAGACTCACAGCTCTAAGATTCTGAATATATGAAGAGTATCTGTACTCTTTACAGGAATCACCTGTAATAACAATGCAGAGAGGCTGGAAGCAAATACAACACCTGAGTGAGGATTACAGTGCTGCCAGCTGGCTATTGTTTATATACTGTAAATAGCAGTTGCAGAAATTGATGTAAACGGTGCCACAAACTTATGAAATTTTAAACGTACAGCTGTACCATTAGCCAGTCAGACGGGAGCGAGTCGGATGGCTGGAACCCCCTGCCCTGTCTTCTTACAGCCCCGGTGCTGTCAGCAGTCGTCCTGTTTACGCTGCACTTGGATTGTGATGCTGGAGAAACCAAACTCGGAGCGCAGGAGCTTTGACGCCTTCACAAGGACAATCTGCGTATCAGCATCTTTTTCTGACGACAAAAACACAGGCAACATTTTCTTAAAGTTCTGGTTTACAATTATTGTTAACATGTATCATCAGGACTTAGCTACACTTATTTATTCTCGGCCACATGGTGACTCAACTTTTCTTTATATAAAAAAATGGTGATTATATTTTCTTTATATTTTCAGTTTATCCTCAGCACTAGCAACAGTTTACGTGATTTTACTTGCAGAAAGTTAAAAAAAAAAAACAACCCATGCAATGATGATTCATTATTTTGGTATTTTCACGATTTATCATCTATTTTGGTTGTCAATAGGACTCTGGTCTCAGTTTCTACTTGGATTTTATCCTGATTTGTGCTTAACTTGACCTGATTTCACTTAAGATGAGGCTTTGTTCAATGTAACCCATGCATTTTAGTTATTTTATGTTATCTT
Organism: Macquaria australasica; assembly: GCA_005408345.1. Classification (NCBI taxonomy): domain Eukaryota; kingdom Metazoa; phylum Chordata; class Actinopteri; order Centrarchiformes; family Percichthyidae; genus Macquaria; species Macquaria australasica. The sequence continues at coordinate 300,574 of SEMN01000311.1, forward strand.
TATTTAACCAGGCAAATCCCACTAAGGTTAGAAACCTGGAGACCTCTTTTGCAAGGGAGACCTGGCCAAGACTGCACCGTAAAAAGCTGCAGATAAAAGAAAAATCAGGCAACGGATACAACAATAGTAAAAACAGTTAACAATACTGAAATAAGGCTGAAGAAAAAGAATACAAACAGGAGGGCTTCTGGCTTCCTTTACTACTCCTCTACTACTGGGGAAAAGGCATAATTTTAGAGAGGAAAAAATCATGAAGGCAAGTGTGCCAATACACTGTATTTTTATGATGTGCTAGCTCGTATTTATTAAAGGTTTTTTATTTTATTTTTAACCATCCACTTGAGTGGCTGGAATTGGATTTTGTTTTATGCTAAGCTAAGAATAGGACAAAATAACAAAGGAGCCAATTACCATAGAATTTACAAAAGTCTTGAATTCTGCCAGAGATATCAGATTTATCCATTTTTTATTTTTTATCCATAAAGAGTCGGTCTAGACCTGCTCTATTCGAAAAAGTGCCCTGAGATAACTTTATGATATGGCGCTATATAAATAAAACTGAATTGAATTGAATTGAATTTAATTCCTTATTTCAAGTAGCTGGACCAGAAAATATGAAGTATTTCCCCCCCCATCTCTGTCTGTATATTAGCAGATATGTCTTGTGATAATAGTCTAAAAAGGTATTAAAACTTCAGGAGAATCTAATTGACTAATTCATTTTCCTGCTGCTCATCACAACCTCCACACCCACAGTGTGTGTTAGAGATTAGCAGTATTGATTTTGCCTCTACCTGTGGTCACATGGGCAGAAAGTAAATAATGAGTCATGTTGAGACTCCACATGTGCAAACTGTGAACAGCCACAACCCCTCTCACAGACAGCAGAAGCTCTCTCACAGTGTCGAAGTTAATGTCCTGAGGAGTGCCTGCAGAAAAGAAAGACGACACTCAGTGCTAGTAAGACAAACTGTATTCATTAAAATATAATGTCACCACAGACAGAGGAAAGTGTGTTTACCCTCCATCAGTATTCTGAAAACATCCCTTGTGACTGGAAGTGTTGTCCCAAGAACAAGAACCGAGAACAGGAACGTGCAAATAGGATCTGCTACTTTATATTCCGGCTGTGAGGAATACAGAAATATGATTAAAAGCTAATAATAAACCACAGAATAGAGCTTGAGAGTTTACTGGAGTCTGTATATGCTCTATATGAAAAGAGCCCTGAGATCACTTTATGATTTGCCGCTATATAAATAACTTTTTTGTGCTTGTGCCTCATTCGTCAAAATAAGTTGGTTGCACCGAGTTTCAGGAAATTAGAGGCCTTTGCAGTTTAATAATATGTTTTTCTTTCCAATTTGTCTTCTTATAACTAACTCTTTAAAAGGATAAGGCTGGTGTTATTCTATATTTTTCTTCTTGTCAACAAATGCAATGAAAAGACCAAAACTGCCAACGTGTCAGTCCGTCTGTCTATACTGTACTTTCTGACCCTACTTAGGTCATGTGATGACAATTTAGCAAACTTAATCCATGGATAAAATCTCTGGAAAAAGCTAGTAAGTAGGCCTTGAGTTAAGTTTTCATTAGCCACTGGCTCTAGGGGTCGGTTGGTTGGTCGGTCCACCGCTTTCAACTTGACTGAAGCATTTACTAGGTGAAATGTTGTACAGACATTCATGGTGCCCAGAGGAAAAATCCTACTGACTTCTCATCTAGCGCCACCATCAGGTCAAAATGTACTTTTGCCCAATACTTAAATTTATGACCCAATACCTGCAAAACTAATTACATTCCCATCAGCCTCAGCTGTACTGTGTGTTTAGTGCTAATTAGCAAATGCTAGCAAGCGAACACACTATACACTAAGATGGTGAACATGGTAAACACTAAACTTGCTTAGCATCAGTATGTAACATTGTCACTGTGAGCATGTTAGCATGTTCATGTTAGCATTTAGCTAAAAGCACTGCAGTGTTTAAGTACAGAGCCGCTACAATGGCTGTAGACGCTCAGTGTTTTTAGTTCAGTTGCAGAGATGTTGAGTGTTTTGGCTGACACTGACCCAGAAGTGGATGATGGTGGCAGCCAGCAGGACTCCGACACTTTGCACCAGATCTCCCACCACGTGGATGAAAGCCGCCTTCACACTGGCGTTGCCGTGGCCGTGATGGTGGCCGTGCCCCTGATGCCGTTTGTCCCTCTGCAGCCAGCCGTGAGTGTGGCCGTGCGAGGTACCAGACTGATGGAGGATCAGGACCATCCTAAATAAAACAAAGTCAAAACTATTTTTTAGAAGAGCGTCTGATTGCTGCTGACCGCCCTCTACACCAAACAAAAGTAATCCTCATACTCACAGGACGTTGACCCCCACAGCGCAACCTGAGGTTATGAGCATGATCCGACTGTCGATGTCGTAGTCTCCATCAGTGATCCTCTGTACGGCTGACATGACCAGCACTGCTGTCACAGCCCAGATAGACACGACTGACAGCAACATGCCCAAAATCTCTGTTAAACACAACAACTGAGAGAGTCATACAGGACACACCACACTCATGTTTGTACAGTAAATATTTTATCTCTAACGCTCCCTAATTAACATGTTGTATCTCGTTTGTTTAATCTGTATAAAAACAGAAATCTTAAAATGTAAAAATTGTTGTTTTAGAGAGAGTTATGTGGTTTCTTGACGAACAATCTGTTCAACCAGCATTTCTGTGCGGAACCCACAAATTGTTTTTACGTTACTGTATGTGTACGAATTAAACAAACAAGACATAACATGAGAATTAGTAAAGCCAGCTTCATGCTAAGCTGGGCTGATCGCCTCCTTGCTCTAGCTGCATACTCGTTGCTGTAGTCAAGATTTTAGAGTCTGAAGCAAGCCCCCAAATTTCAACAAAACAACAATTAAGCCTCTTTTTTTTTTTAAAGTTATTTGTATTTTTTATATTTAATTTATTCTTTTAAATGTTATTTTATACATTTACTGCAATTTTTATTTTTCAACATAAAGGTCTAAATGCTGTTTCTAGCTCCACACTGTGGATAACATTCTGGTGGGGACATACTGTATAGACTACTTTATTTTTTACTGGCCTTAAAATAGTCAAATTTAAATAACCTGAGCCTAAAAATACTTAAATCAGCTTAAAATATATCCGACATCCGTTTGTTAATTTTAAACTGTAGATTTAAACTCCCCGGGTTGCTAAAACCCCCAAATTCCCGGAAAAAAGGACATGACCTCAGTGTCTCCAAAGCCTCGTTCATACTTGATGCGCAGCTATAACATTGATATCAATCTTCTCATCTCACGCTCAGAAAGAAAGCCACTAAGTGTATTTACCAAAAGGAATGATTCCTCAAAAATTCCACAAACAAAAAAAACAAAAAAACACTTGAATGAACTGAATATATTGGTACAACATATTTATTTGAAGTTTATTTATAAGTTATTTGGATCTCACCTGCTCGATGCCACCCATAGGTCATGTGGTGTGTCTGAGGCCTGGATGAGATCCACAAAGAGAAGATGCTGATGCCGATGCTGCCAAAGTCACTCAGAAGATGTGCTGCGTCTGTCATGATGGCCAGACTGTGAGCAGCGTATCCACCTGCAGAGAGGAGAAATCCCTGCAGACCGTCAATAGAAGAAGGTGTGTGTGTGTGTGTGTGTGTGTGTGTGTGGTGTACCAGCTTACGACAGAACTGGACTCCCCATGAAAAACAAAACTCTGACACGTTTAGACACATACTATTAGTCCTGTGACTTTAAGGCAAGTTTGTCGAGCTCAGTTCAAACAGTGAGGCAGAGTCAACGTGCCTTACAGGAATTTTAATTCTAGAAAACAAGTCTTTCTCACTGCTTAAAGATATTAAGCTCTTTTTTATTCAAGCTTTACATTCAGCAGTTTATAAAGAGGCTGCAGATTAAATTGGGTTTATATTTTCAAAACAAGTCCTGCTTTTTCCTTCTTAGCTAAAAAGAGATTTCAGCCACTTTTTTGCCTCTGTTTGACGATGACAATGTACTGTACATGAATGTCTCTTCTCAGTAATTACATGCTTTGGATACTGTGTAACATGGAGCGCTAAGTTGACAGCTTTTAGGTTGTTTTAAGATGCCATTTAGGTTGTTTCTGGGATACAATCTTTAATATGATTTGTATTAGAAATTTAACTCATGATTTTATAATCGCATTGTTCACTTCTGATTTTGGGGCATTTTGTGTCTTATTGTTATTGCAGCCTATCTCTGCAGTTTTGAAAATTAGATTTTTAATCTTTCCTGATTAAATAAAGATTAAATAAAAAATAAAACCCACATTTTTGTCACCACTTGTGGTTAATTCTGTAATTTCATTTGAAAATGAAAACCTACCTGTAGCTGACTTGTGTTTGACTTGTGTTCAAACACATAATAAAAGTCTAAGTAAATGTCCTACATTCAAATTAAAGTACATGAGTTTAAAGTAAACATTTACTTGAAGTATTAAAAGTAAAAGCAGTCATTGCTTTATATTGGATTTTTGAAGCCAATACTAATATCAATATTTGAGAGTTTAAAACATTCAATAAAGATATATCAGCCAATAGGTTTTTTTTAAAAGAATTGTGACCAAGATATAGACAAAGTGTGACATTTTACAGTGTTAAAATCAATTTGTCGTCTTTGGTGGACAAACTCTGTAATCGTGATGCTGTTTCTAAATGATCAAAAACTTACTTTGGCATTCCAGCACCAACATTGTTTGGTACTTAACAGCCGACATATAAATCAGGCTGCCTGAATTATCGGTCTGTACCCAGGGAGCAGCATTTTTATGTTGAACCTGGTCAAATCTGACTAATTTTATATAGTTTTTTTGGTCGTCTCATCTCTAGAATATCTTATAAGCTGATCATATGTTGTGTATGAAAAATCTTTATTTTTGTTTTTATTTACATGCAAAGTAACGAGACTATAGCTCTCAGATAAAGTTAGTGGAGTAAAAAGCTCAATGTGAAATGTAGTAGTGTTGATGTATAAAGTAGCAGAAAATGATAATTGTCAAATAAAGTAAAAGTACCTCAAAATTGTATTTAAGTACAGAAGTTGAGTAAATGTACTTAGTTACTTTCCATCACTGTAACTTCGTCCTAAAGAACATTACAAACATCAACCAGGATCACTGCTTATTGTCTAGCTGCCCAAATAATTCAACTTGCTTTCATAGACAAAATAAAGGGTAATTCAGGATAAAAAATATTTCCCATCTGTTTAAAATTAATTTTTAAAGTATCTGATACATTTGTGGCAGGTGAAATTAGTTATTCATCTCACCAATCACCTCTCCGGTCATGAAGATGAGGCTGACGACACAGGCGATGATAAGCTTCCTTCTGGCCAAACGTCTGGCATCACTTTCAGCCCCCGACATCGCGTCGCTGGAGGCATCTTCACTGAACTCTGATGCAGAGTCTGAATGATTCTCCTCTGGAGAACTCGTCCTGAGAGAAGACAGAACCGTGACTGCTTTCCCAGCAAATTATCTTTCAAAAAATAAACACTTGATAGCTTGAGTGATTTAATATGTATATCAGTAAATTAAAAACCACCTGTGCAGACAGTGAGAGGATTAAAATAATTAAAACATACCATCTAAGAGGCTCCAAATGAGTCTCAATCAGTTGTTGTTTCTCTGAATCCGTTGATAACTCCATATCCTCAGTTCACTTCAGGGACTAAGTCCCTAAAAGTTTAACTAGTGTTAAAGTGAATCTCGCCACCTGGTCTAAGAGGTGTTATCTGAGAGGGGTGGAGCACATCACGAGCCAATGGCAAGTTACTGAGCAAACAGTTAAAATTACAAGACAGCTTTTCAGTATCACCCAAGTTTATTTGATCAGACAAACATCAGTTTTACAGAAACAGTTTCGAAACATGTAAAAGTTGGAAGAATGGAAAAATACCCAGGAATGTTGAGATGATAAAACTAAATATATATGTTTTCTTTGATCAAACAACTCAAACCTGAAGGAGAAAAAAAAAACAATCCCTCTAAAATATATTCAGGCACAAGTTTTGTCAAGTACTGTATAACTTTTAAACATATTTCTGGGATTGTTTAAACTTTACAATAAATACACTGACTGTCTGTGAAGGTCACCCAAGAAAAAACAAATGCTAAAAATGACGATCATATACGGTTATAGATTTGTACAAAATGCAACCCCTTTAAAACACAAAGCCAACATTCCTCCACCAAGCAGAAACAAAAGATATTATGTAAACACGTTGAAAGATGACATAATTTAAGGCGTTATCTTAATATACACTCAATTTGTCATAAAACTTCCAATCAAAAATATATCTCTGAATTTACATAAAAACATAATTCCTGTATTGAGCATAATATCACGATACATACATGTAATATATCATCTCACACACCGCAGAGAGATCATTGTCTTTAAAAGAAGGCATCGACACGTCTGGATCACATCACCAGATCAAACAGGAAAACCAGACAATTTGGCAATAAATCAATCTCAGTTAGTTGTCTTGAAGTCGAGCAAAGTAATGAATGTTGGTTTCAGTATCAGGTTTATAAAATATCAGACTTTATTCATCCCCTTGTGTTTTTCTCTTGAGGTCACCTTATGTGCAGGTTTCTTTACAAGAGTTGGATGCGAAGATTGATGCCACTCTCATGTCTGTGCGTTATGCTAGTATGGAGCTGCAGCCAGAAGGCAATTAGCTTAGCTTAGCATAAAGACTGGAAACAGCTAGCCTGGCTGTGTCCAAAGTTCAAAAATCCACCTATCAACATCTCTAAAGCTTCATGAACATGTTGTATGCCGTTTGTTTAATCTGTGGACAAACATCAAGCTGTGGTTTTAAGGGGAGTTGCATGCTGGAACCATTTCTTGACAAACGACAGTTTATCCATCTCCAAATATAATGCAGGTTGGAGCGTTAGAGGTTAAGTTTTTAACCTGGCTAGCTTTTTCCCCCATGCTTCAAGTCTTTATGCTAAGCTATGCTAATCACCTCCCGGCTCCAGCTCCATACTTAATGCCTCGTTCAAGTCATATCAGAGTTACCACAATTACCAGTAATGTTCAAGTCAGCACCCAAGTTGTAATTACAACTGGGAAAGTGGGATTTTTCTGAAAGCTACTGTGACGACTCTGGGATTTGAGTTTAAAGGTGTTGGTAGGCGTATTTTTTAACTTTAGACAGAGTCAGGCTTGGGGTTTCCTCCTGAGCTGGGCTAATCACCTCTCGGCTCTAGCTGCATACCTAATGACGTGTTCATGTCATATCAGAATTACTTGTAACTACCAGTTTCCAACTTGTAAATACTGGTCAAGTCAATCCAAGTCATAATTACAAAATTCTGGATTTATATTCAATTTGGTGCTTTCCCCCCTGCATCCAGTCTTTATGCTAAGCTAGGCTAGTCACCTCCCGGCTCCAGCTCCATACCTAATGCCGTGTTTATGTCATGGGAGTTATTTGTAACTACTTGTAACTTTGTAACGCGGAGGCACCTGAAAATCAAACATGGACCCCTAATGTCGCCAGAGTCTTTTGTTCAAGGCGATTAATAGCTATTTTGTCAATTCACAGAATTTTTAAGACTCACGCGTCCAACTCTGCAGCCATACAACAGCCTGGAGTTGTCCAATGATGTGAAGAGTCGAACGTCGTCAACGTAACTTTCAGAAAGGAAGTGAATAAGTGTTTCTCCCAAAATGTTTAATTATTCCTGTTATGCTGTCATTACTTTTATTAATTCTAACTCGGCTATTTACAGGTTGTCAATCAAATAAAGTGGAAACAGCTGACATCCAAAAACATTTGAAATACACTTTGGTTTAGTCACAAAATATTTTACATTTGAGGAATATGAACAGAAATTGACATCACGTCATGAAGGCCTTTACTTTGTTTCTACAATATGTATCTATGTGCAGTACGACTGAGCACCTCGCAAGTCTCCAAGTGGTTGGCATCTAATAATCTATTATTCTAACAGCCTATTATGTTGCATTAAAAAAAAAAATTAAAACATTTCTGACCCAAGAGCCATCTTGGGCCAAAATGTTCTCAGACCATCGTGGCAGCTTTAGGATTTTAAACATGAACTTGAGATATTAAAGTGCACATGAAAAATAATTATTCCAGAGCTTTGATCTGCGTGGCTTATGCAGTCCAGATTCTGCCCAATATTCAAAAACAAAAAGTTAAAAAAATAAATATGAGATTGGATCAAAGACAAACCCATTGGCACTTAGAAAAAAAAGAATATGGCACATTCAAATTGCTGCTTGATTCATTTAAACAAATAAACCTCAGATGAATTTCTGCCCATCAGTAACCACATTCAAACCCATAATTTATACTCATCATCAGCCATGATTTACTGATGAGGACGTGGTTTTATCACACAGTCGAGGCTCTGAAGGACCCCCACTCACTCATTTCTCATCAGACTGTGCCGGCTCGGTGGACCAGGGCCCCGAGGTGCCGTTGGTCGCATGAGGCTGAATCACAATCGGTGCATTCTCACCTGGAGGTGTGAAAAACAGGGTTTTAATGACAGCTTTAGTTTTTATACTTTTATTTATTTCTCAGCAAAAGCAGCAAAACAGATCTGTTTGTTTCAAATGGAGAAATGAGAAGAAAAAAAGTGTTTTAATATCAATAGAGAAGGTTTTTTTTTTCCCCCAGAGGGAGAGCAAAGATTATAGAGTTTTAACTAGAGCTGAATTTTTTTAGGGCATTTATCGAGCATTAAAATGCTGCTCACATGTTGATGCATCTGTAATACTAATCCAATAATGTAATATTACTCTGCTGTCTAATGAGTACTTGCTCCTAATACTTCTGTACTTCTACACAAGTAAAATAATGAATGCAGAACTTTTACTTGAGTATTACAGGTATACAATGGTATACTGCTTCTTATACTTAAGTAAATGATTCTGGTCTTCCACCACTTCTGTTTTAAGTGTAGGATTTAAGGTAACAAACTCTTCCTACACAATAATATAACGGTGTAAAGAACCATGTCATTCTGGGATAAGTACATAGAAATATTCCTCAAATATCGTACATTAATTTATAGATTATACAGCATTAAGGCGCAAATGCTAAAACAAGCCTTAAATCAATACACAGGGTTCGTACAGCTTTTTGAGAGTAAAATCCAAGCACTTTCAAGGTAGCTAAACCAAAAATTTCCAGACCCTTGAAGCCTTTATAATCACATCTACATCGTTACTATTAATGACAGGAGAAAACAAACAAATATGAAGATCGTTTCATTTCAAATATTAAAAGATTTTTGGTTTACATGAGTGATTGTGTAGATGATGAAACACCAGATTATCAAGCATTTTTCAAGGAGTATATTTGAATTCAACCATATTCCTAACCCTGAAAACATAACGGTTAAAATTAAGCATTTTCCAAACTTTCAAGATTTTGTACGAACTCTGTATACAAGTTGTTTTTTGTAGCTTCTATAAACTGCGGTCACTCAAGATCAGTGGTTCTCTGACTTTTTGATGTGCACCTTTAGCACAATGTACTCAAGAGCAGAGTGTGCTTATCATATGGTTTAGAACAGTTTAAGTTTTATTAGATATTTTTTAATTGACAGACACCAAGAGGCTAACAACTACTTCCTTATTTGAGAAAATGTGGAGGAAAAGCTTGATAAAACATGTGTATAGTAGTAATACACATGTAATTACACAGTAATTTTTTTCCTTATCCAGATAAATCATGTGTCACTCCCTCCTCTGAAATTATCTCCCAAATTCATGTGCGATCCTAACCCCCGGAGTGAGAACCACTGCTCTTGATATTTGGCATTTTAGTGTTCCATTTCTTTCCACTGTGCTCAACATTGTTAATATCATCAACAGTGATAAGTGTAAGCAAGCAAAGTTATTATTATTAATAATAAGTAATAAAGGACACAGCTCCTAAGAAATAACAGCTTAGTTGATTTTGCGGCATCCTGCAGCACTTGTAGGAAGGTATTAATACAACTAAGTAAAATGTTAGTACATGATTTGACAAATACACAGTGCCAGTCTGAGGACAGCAGATAAGTCAAGCAGCACAGAGCGGCAGTCAGCTGAGGACAGGTAAACTTTACCTGAAGAAGTAACAACTTCACCTGACGTGTCAGTGGCAGCAGTAGGGCTCGGCTGAATAATTATTACATGATCTCCTGCTGTGAAACAAAATTTAAACACTGAGCAAACCCACCCTTGTTCCTGACAAAATGACTCAACTCACTGTCGTGGCATAAAAACACACAAAGATGGCGGTCTCCGGAGGTAAAGCATCACACCACATACAGAGACCAAGATTTAAAGGAATAAGTTTTGGGAAATATGCTCATTCACTTTCTTTCTGAGAATTAGGGGAGAAGGTCAACACCACTCTCATATCTGTATGGTAATTATGAAGATGGTTGGTTAGCTTAGCTTAGCATAAAGACTGGAGGGAAACAGCTAGCCTGGCTCTGTCCAAACAAAGTAACAAAAATCCAGCTACCAGCAGCTCTAAAGCTCACTAATTAACATGTTATATCTGAAGTGTAAAAACCACAATTTGTGGTTTTATGGGGCTATGTGCCGGACTATCTATTGACCGGGAGCAGTGACTTTCTGAAGTCTCAGCTGGTTGCTTGGCAACTGTTAACATTAGACAGAGGCAGGCCAGCTTTTTCCCCGTTTCCAGTCTTTATGCTAAGCTAAGCTAACTTTATATTTAGCGTACAGACATGAGAGTGGTATCAATAAAGCAAATAATTCCCAAAATGTCAAACTATTCCTTTAATCTCCATCAGGCTTAATTGTTCACCACAAGTCTCTCTGACCAAACACCAACCCTGAAAGTTCAGAAAACAAGCTCCCATTCAGAAATCTGGCAACTTAAATTTGCCCCCAAAATGTCATTGTTACGTGTCCATCTTTATTCACTTTACAGCAACGTGTTATTTCCATTACTAATCACATTAGACATTTAATTCAGTTAAAACTGCACTACAAAAGAACGTACACCCATATTTTACTGCCCCAGTACTTCCTAATTTAGACACTGGATGCATCCAATTTACAATAATGAAAATTTCCTGTCATGCGACGACTCATCTTTCCACAGAAAGTAACAGATCAAAAGTAAAATCACTTCAACAAGCTTGCGCTAATCACAAACTGCCAAGTAAACATGAACGTGCTGTGTGCAGTTTACTGACGTCTCCTTAAAAAGGTGTCATGTGATTTTTTTTTTTAATATAAATGTGAGCAGCAGGAAGATATCCTTTTATTTCTATACAAGCTGAAGTGAATCCAAAAGAACAAAGTCCCTCACCTGCATCCTGTTCTCTGATCTCTGCCTCTAGGTCCTCGGGGTCCATATAAGCAAAATGTTCCTCTTGTTCTGACGGTTTGCACTTCCCACAGCAGAAACAGCAGCAGCAGAAACAGCAGCAGCAGGTGAAAATACTGCAGCACACCACAAGGGCCTGAACACGCAGGAGAGGGAATGAGTGTCAGTATATATGTGATGTCTGTATGCCAACATTTACTACTCCTACAACCCACAACATACAATATTGCACTACATGAAGGGGCTTTTTGGAGGATTTATGACTGTTCTTGGCCGACACAATTTAACATGACTTCAAATTCATGCCTAAACACACAATTACTACACAACTAAAATACATTTTTATTCAGACAGTCAATCCTCTTCTTTTTAAACACTGTACAGCTCTTTTTATTTAAAAACAGATACATTTTTTCAGGGTCCAACAGCTTTTTAAGAGTATAATTCAAGCACTTTTCAAATTTCCAGACTCTTGAAGCCATTATCATCACATCTACATTGTTACTATATATGCAATTGCGAAAAATAAAGTTTACAGAATTCCTTTACACCCACAGCAATCAATGTATATTGTGACTTTATTTATTTTACCAGCTGTTCATATTAACTCTGATTGTATGTTTTGATCAGGATTATTTGAAGCTTCCTAATTTCCAGAGTAAAGGATCAACAGAGGATTTATCTACCTATGAGTGGCGAGTGAACACAAGAAAATAACTTTCCTTTATTATGCTGAAAATCAAGCATTTTTCAAGAAGTATATTCAAATTCAAGAATTTTCCTAACATTGAAAACAGTTAAAATTAAGCATTTTCCAAATTTGAAAAGACTCAGTAAGAGAAAATGAAAAAATATAGAGTTCGTACAATTTTTATTGTTATGCACCAAAATACCAAGGCAAATTCGTTGTATATGAAAACCTACTTGGTAATAAACCGGACTTTTGAAACCACGTCCCGTGCCTCTCACCTTGAACCAGCACTTGGACATGAGGACGTAGTATTTCGTCCTCTCGTCCCCAAACTGCTCCGACAAGTAGAGCCCCATGGATCCATACTCGTTGTAGATCTTCCGTTTGGTCTCGTCACTGAGGATGGAGTTGGCGTTGTTGATCTCCTTGAATTTCTCAGCAGCTTCTGGGTTGTCTGGGTTCTTATCGGGGTGATGCTTCAATGCCAGTTTCCTGCGAGGAAAGCGGATGAAGGTTTGGAATATGCAATTGTCTTTAAAGCTATTGCTGTCATCCACAACTAAACTATGTCTCCGTTTTGTGCTTTTCTATTTTACTATGTCTAAAATTATTGTTAGATAGTCTACATATAAATTGTGTATACGTCATTGCTGTAATTATTTATAAGAATTGAAACGAAACTAAAAATATTACCAACCAATCTACACAATGGCTACAATTAGTTGTTCTAAAAACTGTAATTCACTTATTTTGGGACTATACTGTTTTTGGTATGACCTTAATAACTTTAAAAATTAGAAGCTCAACTCAAATTGATCGTCAAATTTAGATTATTTGGCCTTTAGACTAATGAGATCTCTGTCAATAAAAATGTAATTTATCTTGTGTTTTTTTTATTCCATATAAACTGCAGCAAATTCTCAAAACACAAACCTAACTTCTCTGTCTTTAGGTCTTACTTTAACACTTACATGGACACATACAAATACTGCATTATCTGCAAAGCTCTGCAAACTGCAGTATTATGTAGCAATTATTTTTGTGCACGGCCTCAAGCATGCAAACATTTGTACCTATCTGTGGAAGTGTAAACATCTTGTCAGTTGAGTTTTGTAAATAAAGTCGATAAGAAAGTGTTTTGAATTACTGCACACTGTCAGTACTATGTTAATATGCAACTTTTACATAAAATGCTATTTTTCCTTTGACGCCTGATAAAATTTGATTATGCGTGCGGGAAATTCAGCACTTTTTTTCAGCCGCTGACAGAGAGCTGCGTTTTCTTCAGACAAATCTAAAGCATGAGGACATGAAAACAGTTTAATCCACCTCTCTCGCCAATGCACATTTCTACCTGGACCGATGATGACATTTCAAGTTTAGCCACTGTTGCAGCTATTATTATTAGTGCTGAAATTATTTGTCAATTGACAGAAAATTCACTACTGACTCTGTGTTTTATGTACATGCAGGGCTGTTATGAGGACAACAAGGTCATGTCCTCAGTATTGTTAGTGGGAATTTGGGTTTTTTTTTGACCCGAGGATTAGTTTACACTTTGCTACAAAAAAATATCAAGTTACGTAAAAGGATTTAGTATTACTCCATCCAGGATTATATCATGGCACTGTGGAGAAGGCTTTAAAGAGTGAAATTCAAGCATTTTCAAGGTACCTAAACCAAAAATTTCCAGACTCTCGAAGTGTTTATCATCAGAGACAAACAAATCGTTTCATTTTAAAATCATAAAAGATTTTTGGTTTACACGAGTGACAGTGTAGATGATGAAACACCGGATTATGTTGAAAATCAAGCATTTTTCAAACTCCTTTTTCATATTCCTCACCTTAAAGAGGTTAGAAATACCAAACTTTTCCAAACTTTCAAGATTTTGTACAAACCCTGCAGGAAGATGAAACTAAAAAATGAACACCGACCCAATGAATAAAATGAGAAAATTATCATCACAAACGTTTTTGGTGGAGTGGCACCTCTGGGGATTTACTACGACGGACTTTAGGATTTAAATTCTCTCTGCGGTCTCCTGTTTGTATCATTGTGAATTGAACATCTTTGGGTTAAAAACGAATAATAAACTTGTGACTTCTACACAGCCCTGAGTCACAGGGCAGATTAATTAATCTTTATAAACACACCTGTATGCCTTTTTAATTTCTTCTGGGGATGCTCCTTTCTCCAGGCCCAGGACTTTGTACAAGCTGTCTCCTGCTGTTGACATCTTTCGCTGAGGTCTGTTTGGGTCCTCCATGTTTCAGGATTTGGCGACTGTGACATAAAAACCACAAACACTTGAGTTCGGCGAGGAAGTAAACAAACCACAAGAAAGATCAAGTAAAACACGCTCAGAGTCCAGACAGCCCACATTACTACGTTAGCTGCGTAACTATCGTTTGTTAGTAAGAGAAAGAAAATACGCAAACCCTTGTGTTTGACCGGGTTTCCTTGTTTAAACGTGTTTAAATCCTGCCCCGCGGGGTAAAGTCACGACAAACTGCTAACCGACTTAGCCAACTTTAGCATGCCCGTAAGAAGGGGGAAGTTACACGTTAAAATCTTACGCACCGGATAAATAAATGTCGTTGTTTTCGGTCGATTCATAGAGTCCGAAATGTGTCCGCTGGTTGCCTCAAAGTTTGTCCCATGGAGTGAAGCTAGTTTACGCGGTTTAGACGAACCGGAGAAAAAACCTCAGAGGAGCCGCGGCGGCGAAGCAGGAAGTTTGAAACGGGAAGGACGCCTGTTACGTCACTGGTCAGTTTGCGAGCGCGCGGCTGCGTTTCAAATACGCAAGATGTGTATTTATTAATAAAAACATAAGAGGAGTAGGTCAATGTGGAAGTACAAAACTAAATGAATAAAAGATTTAAAAAAAAGTCATGATTATGAGATAAAAAAGTCATGATTATGAGATAAAAAAAAAGTCATGATTATGAGATAAAAAGTCGAAATTATGAGATAAAAAGTTGAAATTATGAGATAAAAAGTCATAATTATGAGATAAAAAGTCATAATTATGAGATAAAAAGGCATGATTATGAGATAAAAAGTCCAAATTATGAGATAAAAAGTCATAATTATAAGATAAAAAAAGTCATAATTATGAGATAAAAAGTTGAAATTATGAGATAAAAAGTCATGATTATGAGATAAAAAGTCCAAATTATGAGATAAAAAATGTCATAATTATGAGATAAAAAGTCATAATTATGAGATAAAAAGTCCAAATTATGAGATAAAAAGTCATAATTATAAGATAAAAAAAGTCATAATTATGAGATAAAAAGTTGAAATTATGAGATAAAAAGTCATGATTATGAGATAAAAAGTCGAAATTATGAGATAAAAAGTCATAATTATGAGATAAAAAGTCATAATTATGAGATAAAAAGGCATGATTATGAGATAAAAAGTTGAAATTATGAGATAAAAAATGTCATAATTATGAGATAAAAAGTCATAATTATGAGATAAAAAGTCCAAATTATGAGATAAAAAGTCATAATTATAAGATAAAAAAAGTCATAATTATGAGATAAAAAGTTGAAATTATGAGATAAAAAGTCATAATTATGAGATAAAAAGGCATGATTATGAGATAAAAAGTTGAAATTATGAGATAAAAAATGTCATAATTATGAGATAAAAAAAAGTCATAATTATGAGATAAAAAGTCCAAATTATGAGATAAAAAAAGTCATGATTATGAAATAAATAGTCGAAATTATGAGATAAAAAGTCATAATTATGAGATAAAAAAAAGTCATAATTATGAGATAAAAAGTTGAAATTATGAGATAAAAAGTTATAATTATGAGATAAAAAGTCCAAATTATGAGATAAAAAAAGTCATGATTATGAAATAAATAGTCGAAATTATGAGATAAAAAGTCATAATTATGAGATAAAAAAAAGTCATAATTATGAGATAAAAAGGCATGATTATGAGATAAAAAGTTATAATTATGAGATAAAAAATGTCATAATTATGAGATAAAAAAAAGTCATAATTATGAGATAAAAAGTTGAAATTATGAGATAAAAAGTTATAATTATGAGATAAAAAGTCCAAATTATGAGATAAAAAAAGTCATGATTATGAAATAAATAGTCGAAATTATGAGATAAAAAGTCATAATTATGAGATAAAAAAAAGTCATAATTATGAGATAAAAAAAGTCAGAATTATGAGATAAAAAGTTATAATTATGAGATAAAAAAGTTGAAATTATGAGATAAAAAGTTATAATTATGAGATAAAAAAGTTGAAATTATGAGATAAAAAGTCATAATTGAGATAAAAAAAGTCATGATTATGAAATAAATAGTCGAAATTATGAGATAAAAAGTCATAATTATGAGATAAAAAAAGTCATAATTATGAGATAAAAAGTCATGATTATGAGATAAAAAGTTGAAATTATGAGATAAAAAAGTTCAAATTATGAGATAAAAAGTTATAATTATGAGATAAAAAAGTTGAAATTATGAGATAAAAAGTCATAATTATGAGATACTTTCAAACAACAATGAGAGTAGCAGCTCTTTGAGTTCTCCTGGTTAATTTGTCACAGAAATGGATTGTGAGCACGTTGAGGACTTTAAACGTGGCTTTACAACAAATGAAATACTTCACCTGCTTGCTGATTCACGTGGGATTGAAGAAGGAGTTCTGGCTTAGAAAGAATAAAACCAATGTGACAGAGGTGGCAACTTAATACAACATCAAACATTTACAAAGGTCAACTGTTGCCTTATTTAGGATTGCATATCATAATTCTGACTTTTTTATCTCATAATTCTGACTTTTCTATCTCATAATTTCGACTTTGTATCTCATTATTTTGACTTTTTATCTCATAATTATGACTTTTTATCTCCTAATTTGGACTTATCTCATAATTATGACTTTATCTCATAATTTTGACCTTTTATCTCATAATTTGGACTTTTTATCTCATAATCTGGACTTTTTTTCATCTTTTTTTTATTTTTTTACTGGCAGAAATGGGCTTCCATAGGTTAATGTGTATCATTATATATATTATTACGTCTTTGGGGAGCATTAAAGTAACCACCACAATTGAAATTATGACGTGGGAAATTTGAAAGTGTAAGCTTACTTTACATGGTTAAAATTTAAATTGCATGCATGCATTTATTTATTTTATTTTATTTTGTTGACATATTACAACTGCACATGCTACAGTATGGTATGCCTTCATTAAATTAGTCAATTTAAATCTGAATATGTTTGACAGAAGTACAGGATTGACTGGTGACCAGTCCAGCGTGTACCCCGCCTCTCAGCTCCAGCCCCTCTAAGAATAAGCAGATATAGATAATGGATGGATGGATGACAGGAGAACAGCTCTGCTTTTACCACAGGTTTCTTTTAATGGTTATCTGTAATATTTTGTGTGATGATCTGTGGAGAGGAGTGTCAATGTGGTTGGAAAGATTCACACAGCCTCTCTTTAATCTCCAGCATGAACACAATACTGATAATAACTGTGTCAATTATCACTATTTTGACACTACACAAGAAACAGCACTGTAAAAAAATCATCTTCTGACTATAGGTAGATAAAGCATATTTAAATCATGATCATGTGTGTATGACAAACAGTTTTCAAATAACACTGTGTTGTAAGATTTCTTGACATAAATCAAATCAGAGCGATTACATGTCTGTTAATATTACTGCAGCTGTTAATCACTGAGTTTCCTGATTCTGTGGAATCACATTAATGATAATCTTCCCCATGTTTCTGTTGGCCTCCATGTGCCTGTGAGCTTCTGCAATGTCCTCCAGGTTGAATGTGCTGTCAATCACTGGCCTCAAGGAGGCTGGCTGGTCTGAGAAATACGGTAACACTCGGTGTAAGAAAGCCTTTACCAGGTCTGCTTTGTACTGTGAAGGGAAAATGCAAAGCAAGAATCAGGCTCAGACACAATTTAACATGCAAAAAACAAGAGATTGTGTCAAAACTAACATGCAAATTGCCTCATTTTGGAAAAGAAGACAGAGTGAACAGAGAAAGGCAGCACTGTTGAATTTTCACTTGACATGAGTCAGCACCTTCACATGCAGAGATGGAGAGAAACGCAGCTGGTGTGTTGTTTCTGTTTGGTCTGAATTCTCACCTGAAGGCTGCGAGAGCGGAGGAGGCTGCTGAGCAAGTGGCCTCGCTTGGAGAGCAGTTTGCCCAGCAGATCTCCCTCTACTGCCCTGCCTCCCATGGTGCCGTACAGCACCCACCTTCCGTCGGTGGCTAAGGAGCTCACATTTTGCTCCCAGTTACGCCCACCGATGCAGTCAAGGATGACGTTTGCTCCCTTCCCTGTGAAATTACAATCATTAGTTATTCAACTGAATTCTGCAGGACTTAGATATTTAATTTGCAGTTTTGAATTTGACCTCTGAGCGGGTCACCCTTTCTTTGGTCTTCTTTATTTTAATTCTCTTCAGTGATATAGACATATGTTATATGAAACATCATTTAAAACATAACCAAGATTTTTTTTTTTTAAAGTGAAACTATATATTTGTGAATTGTTTTTTAAATATTTTCATTTTCAGTAGGAACAAATGGAACACAGACAAGGGAGGGAAGTCAGAAAGCTTTGAGAGATGGACTAACACATTGTTAGTTTTAGTCTTTTCATGGGATTTGTTGACAGTAAGTAAAATATTGAATAATCCTTTAAAGTTTAAATCTGTAGCCAGCCCTATTTTAATTTTGTCTTTCCTCACCAAAATCCTCTGGTGTACATAAAGTGTTTTACATTAACAAAGGTTTGGAACAAATAGAAGAACTATGTAGTTGTCATGAGCAGTCGTTGCTACTGCGGCTGCACAGAAGAAGAAAATCCAATGAAGCGTCTATATATATCACGGACATATTGTTTGATAGATCACTGTAATAATAATAATAATAATAATAATAATAATAATAATGCGAAACCATTACAGCAGTGACAGATTAGCCCTGTCCCCTGCGGCACAGTGAACTGTCTATACAGCTACACAATTCACCTCCTGTAAAGCCATGAACTCCCTGAGCGAAGCTCTCCTCTTTGTAGTTAAACCCAGCTGCTGCTCCCAGATTCTCAATCATCTTCAGTTTTTCTGGGCTCCCTGCAGTAACGATAGGCACAGCACCAAACAGACGAACCAGCTGAACAGCAGCTGTTCCAACTCCACTGGCTCCGGCATGAGCCAGCACTACCTCGCCCTCCTTCACCTGAGCTGTGGCAGAGAAGACAGATGGCAACAAGACACAAGTGCACAATTTAATATCAGCCCCCTTCTTAATTATAGAGTTGTATAAAATTAAGTGGAAAGTAACAGAAAACATTATTTAAACATCTTCACATTTATTCATCTGGATAAACTTAAAATTAGTTTTAACTTGTTTACAGCACCACAGTTTCTTTACTTTTCCAGGAATATCAACTTACAACTTATTATTATTATTATTAGCATTCAGTATTAAACCTTTAATGTAACATTTTTGTAAGAGGTTTAATAATAAGATATATAATTATTAGTACTATTTCTTTATTTTTCTGGCAATTGTCAAAATAAAAATACAAAGTGCTTCATTCATGAAATAATAAAAAAGTAACACCAATAAGATAAAAACAATAGAAAAAGAAAAACTCAAACAGAGACATTTAGACTACAAGGAATACAAATAATGAGATGGCGTACAGCAGTGACCAAGACACTTTGTACTTGACCATTTACATTGTAATGATGAGATAAAACGTGAGCACATTTTTTAGTCATGGTGGCAGCAATACGCAAATGCTACTTTGAATGAAATGTTCTTTTCTTCTCAATGATATTCCCCTGCAGGAAGATGAATATTCTATTATAAAAAACAAATATGGTTGCTGTACCTATGAGAACCAGCAGCTGAAAAG
Source organism: Macquaria australasica (assembly GCA_005408345.1). Taxonomy (NCBI): domain Eukaryota; kingdom Metazoa; phylum Chordata; class Actinopteri; order Centrarchiformes; family Percichthyidae; genus Macquaria; species Macquaria australasica. Next base: position 320,625 of record SEMN01000311.1, read on the forward strand.
CAGTGAGCCAGGCCTCCGGGATTGCAGCAGCCTGGCCGAGTGTCAGATTTGGGGGAATGGGCATGAGAAGCTCCTCAGGCACGGCAACATATTCTGCATATCCTCCTCCAGAGAGCAAAGCCATGACCCTGTCGTCTGGCTTCCAGCCTCTTTTCACCCCTAAGCCCAGAGTATCCACGGTACCAGCCACTTCCAGGCCTATGATGTCACTCTCACCTGGGGGAGGTGGGTACAGTCCTCGCCTCTATGGAGAACAAAACAAAAGTATTACACAAGAATTGCAGTATATGAGCCACTTTACATGAAGTAAAATAACCACATTAAGCAGGACAATAAACATGTATAGCAAGGAGATTGTAGTGTACTTTGTAAGAATGTATATTGTATTATACCTGCAGTAAGTCCGCCCTGTTGAGGGCAGTTGCATGAACTTTAATTAGGACTTCTCCATCTTTAGGCTGAGGTCTTGGGACAGTTCGCAGCAGTAAATTCTCTGGTCCCCCTGGTACGTCAACACACACCGCCCGCATCATCTTGGCAAAGCTAGAGCAATGCTTGTTCCAGGCCCATAAAATGAAGAAAAATATGTTGAAATTATAAAATTTTGTAATGAAACAAATGCCTGTCTTGCTTGCCTAAATCTGGTTGCCAACTGAAACACGTAACATACAAGCTTTTACTTTTGCTGTTTTAAACACTCACTGTCTGGTAGGTGTTTCCCAGTAAAAATCTTCCAGTGTGCAGGATGTGATGCATTTGATAGTCCCAGCAGTGGCAACTGTGATTTGATTGAAAAAGAAAATAGATATGTCCCATAATTCATCTGTGTTTATGTGTTATATTAATGTCCCAACATGGATCTTTGTACAGTGTTTATTCTCATAGTACAGCTGAACCAAACTTTCAAATCCAAGCAGACATATGCAAACTAACTTTGAGCAGAAAAAGCTGGTTTTTCATAAACAATATTTTCCCAGTCTGTCTCTCTGTTCCTCTTCTCCAGGCACATTTCTAATTCCCAAAGCCCCTTCATTGCCATTTTCCATCCCTCCACCAGATGGCCTCGGACTCCTTTCCCCATCGCTTGAACACCCCAACCATCTACTCACCTGTTCCCATTTCTCTCATCAGTCCTGCAGTTACCTGCCCTTCCCCGCCCACCTGCTCACCTGACCTGTCCCCACTTTCCTCATCTGTCCTCCAGATATTTAACCAACCCATGTTCGTTTACACCCCCTTGTCAGTTTGCCCTAGTTACTTGCTAGGTTTACCTGGTTTCTTGCTTTGTGCTTTTATGTTCAAGCATCTGTTATTTGAATATTACCTGGACCTGTACCTACCTAGATGCCTGCCTGCCTGCCTGTGAACGTGCCTACCTGTACCTGCCTGTAGCCTATTCTCAATAAAATCACTGAAGTTATCCTGCTGCCTCCTCTGTCTGCACTTGGGTCCTTCCCCTGTTGCCACTCTCCTGTACAACCTTGACGATAAGAGTTTTGTTCAAAAAATCATCTGCATTAACATCATATGCCAACAAGAATCTATGTGATTATGAAAATAAGTTGGAAATCTCAGACATACGTCTCCAAACCTGCATGGGCACATAGAACCAAAACTAACCACTTAGCTAAATATGGTCAGAAAAATTATTACTATTATTACTGATATTATTTCATTTTTATTTCATAATTTGATTGAAAAATGAATAAACCTTTAAAGCATGAACATGAAAAAAGCTTGTAGATGGAGACGAATTGTGGGCCATTTGGCCTTCTATACATATAGCGAGCAGAGCTAATGGCTGAAACATGTACCTAACTAACCCAGGGAGCGTAACTGTGTAGTGAACACGGGTGTTAAGAATAATAAAACTATTTAGGATAAGAAGCAGATGAAAAAGGGAAGAATTCACCAGAGAAGAGGAAGCTGTCGTAATAGTAATGACCAGTTACGCAACGCGCCTGCGCTGTAAGGTCAAATGGTTCTGGTAAAGTACGTTAAGAAAAAGTATCTTTGACTTAAGTGTCTAAATTGATACAACAGATCGATCAAGTTGTATTACAGGTACGATTAGAAGAAGAACATACAGCACAGGTTAGCTGCTAATGTGACAGTGAATCGATCTGTTACCTATAAATGATTGTTTTTTAAATGAACTTACCACCAAACGATGTCAACAGCTGATCAACTTTGAGGTGACTGAGTTTTTGGGAAGTTTAGTTGTGCCATCATCCAGACTGGACTTCACTTTGGCGCGGGAGGGATCAAACCACCAGAGGGGCAGGCTCTCTGGCATATGACAAGGCACATTAAAGGGATACTGCACAATAACTTGTGAAGTAACATTTAAATAATAAATAAGTCATCACCAACAGGGGCACCGACATCATGTCCTTAATTTAAAGCTGATTTTGATGTAGTTTAGGGCCAATGATATCTTTAAATGTGACTTTTCTGGCAAAACAAGTTAAATAAAGGTAAAATTAAGGGACTTGTCCTGCAACTAACGATAATTAATATTTTCGATTTCCAATTATTTTCTCATTCAATCCTTTGGTTCCATTAAATGTCAGCAAATAGTACAATTGGCCATTACCAGTAGTAAAAAGTAACTAAGTACATTTACTCAAGTACTGTACTTAAGTAGAATTTTGAGGTACTTGTACTTTAGTATTTCCATTTTCTGCTACTTTATACTTCTACTCCACTACAGTTAGGAAGGAAATATTGTACATTTCACTCCACTATTTATTTGATAATTTTAGTTACTTTGCAGATTCAGATTTATAAAACAAAATATAATCAACAAATGGAAATGATGCATTATTATAAGTTATGAAGACTTTATTGATTTATTGACAGTATTGCTAAAATCCCTCAGCAACAATGATATACACATGGCCGATACTTTCAAAATCACTGTTGTGGTTCACGATATTCTGATGAAGACTCTCCATAGTGGTTGTATGTGTAGCGGTTTACCATTACAGTAAAGAAATAACGACCCCTGCTGTAGAAAATGATTATAATGTATTACGCAAATATATTTTAGAAGTAATTTTATTGATTAAAAATATTCCAGCACTTATCAGCACAACCTAAAATATAACTTAGGAGACCCCAAACAGTGAAAGATCATGTGAAAGTAGCAGCATTATTCCCCAAAGTACTAGAGCTGCATAAAATTAAAGAAAACACATCATGAAGTATTTTGCACAGTGAGTCAGTTATTTATTGATTGTATAACCTGCCAGAGTCCCCGTGACTGCCCTCCTAAGCCATCTTGAAATTTAATCTCTAAGGAATGTGACAGTATACAATGAACAACAGCACACTTGGAGTTGCCAACAATCCCATCCACTTTACTTCAAATATAATAGGCCTATTATATTACATGCATACGCTGAGACAGCCATAGCAGCAAACACACCTGTCTAACACGGCGCTCTGGAGGACGTTGCACACAAATCAGGTAAGAAAATTACATCGTTTGCTTTGATTTAAAGAAATTAGGGACAGAAATGACTCAAAAACACATATTTCTCCCTCTAGCCTTTGTATATAATGGATCAAAGTTTCAGAAGAGCTGGTGTGCTGCAGAGAGATCTGAGAGTGTTGAACCAAAAGGAGGACAGGGATCTCCAGCATAAACTAAACATGTTGGACAAACAGTACAGGTACACTCGCAAAATGCTTCAGCAAAGAAGAGACTCACTGATAAAGGAACAGAGAAGAGTCGTGATGGTAAAAGTCTGCGAGCCTAAAGCTACAGTCCACATCGCTATGAAGGACATCGGAGAACACAATAATGCAGAGACGCACTTCAGAGATATTCAAACATCTGATGGCGGGAGATTGTATTCAAGCAAAACCCTGTGTCGCGACAAAGGATCTGAACCGGTGGAGCAGAGTCGGTCGATATCAGCACCACCACCGCCTGTCAAACCCACCAGTTCAGTGAGACACAGAGGCAACGTCCAGAGCAGCCTGTCTCTCATGCAGATGAAAAACATCGCAACCATTGACTCAATATCAGAAAAAGAGCTGGCCAGGCAACAGCAGAAAGCCCGAGAGGAAGTGGAGCAGCTGAGGCGGTTTCAGAGGGACACTTTACACAAGAGGGTGGCAGCATTTATAGAAAAGCTCAAGGACAAAAGCAACATGAAAATACTTGAGGAACCCCCATAGAGGAAGTAAAATGTTTACTTTCTACTTACAGTTTAATACCTCAACTTGCAGCATCAAGAAAAAAAAAATTTAACTAAGAGTGTTTTAATATAAACAATCAGAATGTACATATTTTTTTCATTAAAATGTCAGTTTCTGAATAAATTACACAATATTCCCCATCTTCCTCATGGTTGTCAAAGCTTTGTGCACAGGAGTCTCTGTGAGTAGGCTGCAGTTTCTCTTCCACTCTGGAGAATCAGAAAGATCCTTGTCTGCAAAAAAAAAAAAAAAAAAAAAAGGAAGTAATTCTACATTTGAATATGTAAAGTGCTGCAGTGATAATTTTCATTATTGCATAATCTATTTTTTTTTCTTTTTAAATTTTCAATATATTAATGAATTGTTTAGGTTATTAAAAAGTCAGGTAACAATTGTTATTGCTCACCAGATAGACAGATGCACTGGATCAAAAACTCACTCTGACACAAACAAAAAGTCCTGCACACTGTCGATCACTTTATTTTTATTAACGACGTTTCACTCCTCAGACCTTCCTCGAACTCATTTTGCTATAAACAAAGTGATCGACACTGTATGGGATTTTTTGCTTCTTTCATTTTCTATAAAATGTGAAACAATAGTGAAAAAGGCGCATCACAATTTCCTATAGCCCAAGGTGACGTCCTCAGGTTGCTCATATTGTCGGACCAACAGTCAAAAACCAAAAGGATATTTAAATTTACAATCATGTAACAAGGAGAAAAGCAGAACACCCTCACATGTGAGAGGAGAATATTTGGTATTTTTCCTTGACAAACTGATTAAACAGTTAATCAATTATGAAAACTGTTGCTGCTTAATTTCCTGTCAGTGGACTAATATTCAGTGCTTGTTGTGAAACTACTGAGACATACAGAGGCTATCGTGAAGCACTGTTTTGTTCGACCCTCCATCATTGTGTCTACAGCTTCGGGGTAGGAAGACACCTCCTTGTGTTATGGATTATATTGCTACAGATACACAGCTATCTGCCTGAGTTGGGAATCTACCTTCACAGTCAAAGTGGACTCGTGTGGGAAGACATCTGGTGTGGTCGGTGTAGTCCAGCGTGCAGAGAAGAGCCGTCTTCCCTTTCGGCACAGTGAACATCATCACCAAAATTGAACACAAAACATTACTCTCCATCACTTCCACAGACTTATGGAGTTCCTATAAACAAGCAGGAGGACAAGGTCAGTGTGTTATTCTACAAGAGGAAATGATATACATGCTATCCTCCTCCTCCTATCATTATAGTTCCTCTTTCTATGAGAGATTATCAAAGCCTCGAATATTATGTAAAGAACAATTTCATGTCTTGCTCTTTATTGATCGGTGAAGAAATGTGCAAAGGTCACAGTTCAAACAATGAGTATGATTTTTCCTGCTCAACACAAAATCATACTCAGTATATTTTCTGAGAGGGTTTGACTGGGTTGATATATTGGTGTTGGCTTATTACAGATATATTAGTATCAAACAGTATGTTATCAAAATTGCAAAAAGAAATTGTAGCACATAAATATTTTATAGGCTTCTTTTTATGTATGTTTGATCCTTTATTTTTTTTTTGTCAACTTTAGTAAATTTGTTGTTTTTTTTAAATTTACACTGTATAATAATAACATTTCAAGTTATTTCATTAAATTAATTAGAATTTTGCTGTTAATAAACAAAACAACATTTTTTGTACTGTAGGGCTGCAACTAAACACTATTGTCATTACTAAATAATCTGTTGATTTTCTTGATTAATCTTTTGGTTTATAAAATGTCAGATGATGGTATAAAATGCCCATCACAATTTCTCACAGCCCAAGTTGATATATTTAAATGACTTGTGTTGTCTGACAAACGGTCCAAAACCCAAAGACATTCAGTTTACTATCACAGATGACCTAGAAAACCATTATATATTAACATTTGGAAAAATAGAACCAGTGAAGTTTTGGTACTTGTCCTTAAAAACGACTCAAACTAGATTATTGAAATGGTTGCCATTCTGTGGACTAACTGATGGATTAATTATTCTGCCTCTTATGCACATTATATTTACTGTAACTTTCTGCTTTGGTCATAAAGTGTACTGTTCAACAGTTATGTTATTATATATATTGTTATGTCCTGCCTCTGTACATTATCTTTGTCACTACTTTGTAATAAACAAATCTAAGGGATCTTGGCCTAAAATTATTATTTTACAGTATATGCTTATGTAACACTGACACATTGTTATCTGCTGTTTCTTTTACTGATAATGGTATCAGCACCAAAATCCACAATGGGTTAGGGCTCCTTTTATTGTTGTAACAAACTTCACCATATGTTAAATGTAAACCGCTGATGAAAAGTGTTTAACAACATTTTGACGACTCTCTAGGCCTGTACAGAAACCCACCATAGTCTAACTGTTTTATATTTGAGGGTGATGTCAAAGCAGCCACAACTACTGACAAAATACTCACTTAGACATTTTGTGAAATATTTTTTTCACACACACACAAAAAAAAGCAAAGTCTGGCACCTTCACAAGCTTCAGCTGCTGTTTGCGACCTACAAAGGCGTTGAGATGTCGGCTGAGGGTGTCCAGAAACGTCCTCATATCTGTCTGCATGTCGCTCTGTTCAGCCAGGCTGTTCAAGGGAATGAACGGGGGAATGTTATGACGACTGATCCTCTGCGTTGGCTTCAGGTCTATCTCCAGGTTGTAGGTTTCTAAGTAGACGCCCTCGTAGGCCGTCGCCAGAGACACGCACATTCTTTTACCTTGACACGTCTTTATGACGTTGTACCCACCTGGTGACATTAGCAAATACAACATAGAGGGTGAAGAGGGAGAATTAGGACATATTGATAAAGAATCTGAGATAGACATACATATAAAATTGGATGGCATTAAAGAAAACATCTCACTGTCAAATATATAATAAATGTAAGTATATAAGTAAATAAAACAACTTGTAGTGAGTACCAATGAAGTGATGAGCATGCAGGAGGTCTTTCAGTTGTGTATGCCTGGCCATCAGCCGCAGTAGTTGTGAGTTCTCAGAGTCTTCATCCATTTCTTCTTCTTCTTCTTCTTCTTCAGGCGTACGCCGTTTGTCCATAGATGCCCTCAGTTTCTGGAGATTCTGTGGCAGAACGGCATGAGCAGCACCAACAAATCAGCCAACAAGAAAACACAGGAAGTGCAGCATTATAAATAATGTTAGTGCTACACAGAAGGGAGACTTTTTTTTAGGTCATTCAAATGTGCTCAGTAAGCTGCCTCGGCACTCTTGAGACACAGCATTAATTTGCTGCTATAACAGCCTACACTCTTCTGGGAAGTGTTTTTGCAGTATTTCTGAACCTGGCTGCAGGGATTTGGAGCTGATGTTTGGTGATAAGGCCTGAGCCATAAGGCCTGGCTCTCAGTGGGGGAGTTCCAGTTCATCCTTAAGGTGTTGGATGGGGTTGAGGTCAGGGTTTTGTGCAGACCAGTCAATCTTTCCACACCAAACTTAGAAAACCATTTCTTTATGGAGCAGGCTTTGTGCATGAGGGCATCGTCATGTTGAAGCAGGAAAACGCCCTCCTAAAACTGTTGCAACAAAGTTGGAAGCACGTTTGTCTAAACTATCAAATATCGTTGCTTTAGATTTCCCTTAATTGGATCTAAGTGGACTAAGCTATGAAAAACAGACCAAAAATGAAAACCATACGTTTAAGAAAAGGTTATCTTGCCTTTATTAAAAGGTGAAGATCAGTGGTGGACAAATTATTCAGATCCTTTACTAAAGTAAAAGTAGAAATACCACACTGTGAAAAAATACTCCATTACAACAAATCCTGCATTCAAAACCTTACTTACATAAAAAAATACTCATGCAATGAAATAGTCCCTGTCAGTGTTTTATTTTTATATGCTGTTTTTGGATTAATATTACTGCGGCATTAATGTGTATGTTGCATTGTACTGCTGCAAATGTTTATGGTTGTGCTGTCAGACAAAAGTAGTGGAGATGTAGTGGAGCAGGAGTATAAAGTTGCACAAAGTAGAAATACTCAAGTAAAGTACAAGTACTTAAACACAGTACTTAAGTAAATGTACTTAGCTGCATCCCATTACTCGTTCAGATGAAAGCAGAGCTGTTGTATTAGTTGCACTGACAGCTGAGCGTATGTCACGTAACGTTATACCCTTTTGTTCTGTGTAAACAAAGATCATTTGTCATCACATCTCGTTAGAAATCAGCACGCCGGATCAAACTCTCCCACCTTGTGCGTCTCCATCTCTGCCTCCAGCTGCTCCCTCTGGACCACCAGCGCTGCAGCTTTAGCCTGCAGCTCCTTCGCACGACTCTGCTGCTGGGACTGAGTTTTGCGGCTCCTTGCCTCAACTTCCAGCAGACTCAGGTGACTCAGAACACCTGCGGATGAACGTGCGAAAAACAACACTCCTGTTAACTCTCAAGCGACAGATGCGAAAGTGTGTAAATGTGCGGCCCATGAACGGCCTCGGCCGTGTTTGTTCCAGCTGGGTAGCGTCAGCCAACGGAGCGCCGCAACACACTAGTTCGCAAGCTTTCAACGATCCGAGTTACCTTTCGCAGACGCTCCCTCCATGTTTCGCAAGTTTTTTATTCCCCCCCCCCCCCTTTATTTCGCGTTCAATAATGTAGCTGCTCTGATGAAAAGTTGCGCAGTTTTTGATTTTTGGCGGCTGCTGCTGCTGCTGCGTCATTGCCTGTGGCACCGCCCACAGCGTCAGCAAACCCGGAAGAAAATTCAAAACAGTTTGCGATCACATGGCGCCGTGCACCGTGCGGGGGATTAGCCGGGCGGTAGGTTAATTTAACGCTTTCTCGACGCGCCCGAAGAGACGAAAGTATGAAGAGTTCATCGCTTAGACGAGTGAGCCTGCTGCATTGTCCGTAGTTCTTGTTTTTAGCCATACAGGTTGTTTTTAAGTAACATAACGCCCTTGAATGTCTCGGTCGGCTACACAGCATGGGGCCACTGGCGGCGAGCCTCGCCCGGGTGACAGGAGTGCAGGCGAAGGTGAGTCTGTGTTGTTTCATTAGTACACATCTTTCTCACTGCGCTGCGTTTTCAGACATATATTAAGTGTAATATTTCTGGTGTTTCCTCATATCCATGTCCAGTTAAACAGCTGTTGTCAGAGATTTGAGGGTCACTGAGTGCGGTGGCTTCGTTTTCCTACGCAGCCCAGCAGAGGAATAGCACCATTGGTTATTTATAACTAATATAGCTAAAGTTACAGCAGCAGTGTTGTCAAGTGAAGTAAAAGCCACTTTAATATTCCTGCATTATTCCTCTCTGCAGTGCTTAACAGTTAGTCTATAGAGGTCTTATTGTACTTTGTGCTGTCTGCTATGGTTATATTTGGGTTTGAACTGAATCGATTAGTCAGTTAATCAATTGACAGAAATTAATGAGCAACTATTTTGATATTTGATTTATTGTTTTGAGTTGTTAAAGTAGAAATGCCCGACTATACACTGGTTCTAGCTTCTCAGAGGTGAGGATTTGCTGGTTTTCTCTGTTCTCTATCACTGTAAACTGAGTATGTTGGGGTTTTGGGATATTGATCAGACAAAACAAGACATTTGAAGACGTCAAATTGGGCTCTGGGAAGTTGTGAGGGACATTTTTCAATATTTTCTGACATTTAAAAGTCCACAATCGATGGATTAACTGAGAAAGTAATCGTCATATTAATCGACAGTGAAAACAATTTTAGTTGCAGCCCTAGTTTTAGGGAATGTGATAAATTATTGTTCGGAATAGGGCTGCAGATTTCATTATCGATTAATCTGCCGATCATTGATTAATCAATATGTATTTAAAATAGTTAAAACTGTTAATCACAGTCTCCTTGAGTTGAAAGTGACGTCTTTAAATTACATGTTTTGTCCAACTAACAAAACCCAAAGACGTTTACTTTATTATCGCATGAGACAAAGAAAAGCTGGAACCAGAAAATATTTGGCCTTTTTTGCTGGAAAAACGACTCAAAACTCAAATGTTGCGATTATCAAAATAGTTGCTGATGAAATTTTTGTCAAATTGATTATTGGACTACTTGTTTCAGATCAAATTATTTGTGTCCTAGTGGATTTATGAGATTAAATAAAACCTATTTATATGGGTGAAGACAAAGAACAACAACTGCATAACTTGAGTAAAAAAGAGTGGTGTGGATAACTTGTGAAATCTAGACCCATTTGTCCCTTTTTGACCTTGAAAACCCTCAGAGATTGGCTGCTGCTGTTTGTCTTTGCGGTGCAGTGTACACAAAGGCAGTAAATGGCAGAGCAGCAGGGCACCTCCCCTCTGAACCTCCCCTTTCCAAACCAGTAGTCAGTATTTTTGGATCAGCACAAGCAGGGGAAAGTTGACACAGAGGTCGTGCGACCTCGGTTTGTCTCATTCCACAGACTGGAGATTGTCTCATGTAACAATGTTCTTCTGCTGCAAACAGTTCAGTTTAGGTAAGAGCAGCGAGGCGGCAATGATTTTACCTTCTGACTATCTATTCGGGAAGGAACAGGAATCTGCAAGAACAGCTCAGGGGAATCCAGGGCATGAGGAGAGTACGTGGGATGTGTAGGTTTATTTCTTTGCTGGTCAAGCAAAGTGATTTGTTTATGATAAAAAGGGTTGCGTAGAGTTATACAGCAGGCTACAAATGTGAGTGATTGTGGCTAAATGTCAGCAAAGCGTACTCTCTCACAAACACACAGATATATTTAATCAGTGTTTTTTAATTTGCTGCTATTTCTTCAAGGCTGCTGGACTCTCCTGACTCATGGGTGTGGGCAAAGACATTTCCCATCCGTCTGAATGTGTGTCTGCGGGAGAACAAAACCTCCTCCAACTGCGGCCGGGCCTTAAAGACAATCAAGATGGACCCATCCGACCAGAAGCACTTCATGGTTGTAGACTATGTGATATTTGCAGTCCTGCTCGCTGCCTCTGTGGGCATCGGGCTGTACCATGCTCTTTCAGGAGGGCGTCAGCGCACTACACAGGAGTTCTTGATGGCAGACAGGAACATGCACTGTTTTCCTGTTTCGCTGTCGCTCATCGCCTCATTCCAGTCTGCTGTGGCGATTATAGGCGTACCGGCAGAAATCTACACTCACGGTACTCAGTACTGGTTCATCGGCTGTGCCTACGTTCTGGGCCTCCTCATTCCTGCTCATGTTTTCATTCCGGTGCTGTACAGGCTGCGGCTCTCCAGCACTTACCAGGTATGATGAAGCAGTTGAATTGGGTTTACATGAGTCCATATTCATGGTGTGTATCCCTGTTTGACCTCCACTTCTCATGTTGTTTTGTTTCACAGTATCTTGAACTGCGCTTCAGCAAACCAGTGCGTATCTGTGGAACTTTGACCTTCATCTTTCAGACGGTGGGTGCAACACTTCACATAATACACTGGGGATGCACCACTCCGACTTCGACTCCGAAAATCTATATACCTCTTTACCTCATTTTCATGTTAGGTAATATGATGCCAGGGATTGCCGTTGTGCTAAAACCTAAGTTGTCAGACAGCTGTGACTAAAATGTAACTGAAACACAGAATTTTGACAAACTGCATTTAATGTGGATCAGTCACGTCTGACCGACACCCACTCAGCTGCCAAAAAAAAAAAGTGCTTTCTTTACGAGAGTTAGACAAGAAAAACGATACCACTCTCATGTTTGTACGCTAAATATGAAGCTAAAGGCAGCAGCCAGTTAGCTTAGCATAAAGACTGGAAACGGGGGTACAGCTTACCTGGCTCTGTCCAACAGTAACAAAATCCACCTACCAGCACCTCTGAAGCTCACCAATTAACGTGTTATATCTTGTTTGTGTGATCCATACAAAAAAAAAGTGTCAAAATTACAAGTTGTGGTTTTACTGAGGGATATGTGCCGGACTATTTCTTGGACCGGAGCAGTTACCTTTGGACAGAGCCAGGCTAGCTGTTTCCCCACATTATGCTAAGCTAAGCTATTTGGCTGCTGGCTCCAGCTTCATATTTAGCGTACAGACATGAGAGTGGTATCAATCTTCTCATCTAACTCTCAACAAGCAAGCAAATAGGCCAAGTGAACTATTTGTTTAATAAGGTCATTATCGCCCTGATGGATATGTGGATATGATTGGTGCACCCCTATGAAAAAGCCTGAAAAATACAAGATATTCATTTATTTATTGCCCTCATGATCTTTTTTTTATACACCTTTTTATGGAGTGGATAGTCTCTGATTTGTCTTTTACTCGGCTACAGGTTATCTATATGGGAGTTTGTGTGTATACTCCTGCCTTTGCACTAAATGCAGGTAAGAAAAGTTCATATAATTTACTCTGACTCAGTCATTTTGAATAGATGAGGTCTGCAGTTCAATGTGTTACTGTGTTTTCTTTCAGTTACTGGATTTGAATTATGGGGAGCAGTGCTGGCCACTGGACTAGTGTGCACATTGTACACAACAATAGTGAGTTATTAACGGTCATGTTCATACAGCTTAACTTAATTTAACATTTGAATGTTCTTCTTTGGAGTTCCAACTCTTCTTTTTGTGTTTTTAGTATCTTAACAGGCCTTGTGTGAGGTGTCATGTCTCTTTTGACAATACGGTATATTTAATATCGGAAAGTAATGAATCACTTGTAGAAAAGTCTATATTTTAGAGACACCATGCATTAATATTAAGGGGTAAATATAAAGGATATGACTGATATGTAGTATTTGAATAAAGAATATATTTATATGTATCAGATTCATTCCCATGTGTGTTGTCTGTTCCTGACAGGGTGGTTTGAAGGCTGTCATCTGGACGGACGTCTTTCAGACTGTTGTGATGTTTGCAGGGCAGCTGGCTGTCATCGTGGTGGGGGTGCAGCAGACTGGAGGAGTGTCTGAAGTCTGGAGGAAAGTCCACGAAGGGAACCGCATCTCTGCCCTCGAGTGAGTCCATACTGTAGCGTGTGGAAGAACGACCAGCATCAGGAATGGATGGGGAAATCTGTACACAAATGCATCCTGATTTATTTATTCAATATCAATCCCAGACCTAATTCACAGAAAAGATGAAGATTTTCTTTTGGTTTTATGTAGATTATAGTACTTTTATGTGGCATATGGAAACCTCTACTTTTCTTTCTATACCTCAACATGCAACGCAGCACATCAGTTAATCTCAAGTCCAAAATGCACTAATGCAACCAAACATAAACATTGATCAGGATCAACTCTCGTACCAGAACACTGACAACATACCACTATTGTCTTTGAAGTTCCTGTGCGAGCATTTTTTTTATTACACCTTAGATTCCTGTGATTGTAAATCTGTTAGAGTGAAAGTTTTTTTTTTTGTCTCTTTACTGTATTTTCTCTCATGTTCAGCCTAAACCCAGATCCCACAGAGAGACACACCTTCTGGACTCTGGGGGTTGGCGGGGTCTTCCTCATGCTGTCCCTGTACGGAGTGAACCAGGCTCAGGTCCAAAGATATCTCAGCTCACGCACAGAGAAAGAGGCTGTCAGGTACACAGACTGTAGATTTTCATAGTTTTATTTTCACTTTGATGCTAAAGCTTAGCGTTTTTCACATTGAACTTTGACTGAAAATGCATCTGTGAAAGAAAATGGTTACAGTTACAACAGGTACTGTATGGAAACTACAGCCAATAAAAAGTATAGATCCTTTTTATGTTACCGACATGTTGGAGTCACTCTGCCCTCTGTGCGTTTGCATTGTAAATAAGAATTTGCTCTAAACGTATCTGTCAGTAAGTAACAAGATATTGCAGGACAGAAATGCCAAAGATATGTTTGAGGTTAGAAACGGTGTCACCATTAGTTCTTCCACCAGAGAGCGCTGGCCCAGACCGACAGTCTGTTGGTCAGTCGTTCCACCACTTTGGTCCAGAATGAAATATCTCAACAACGATTGGATGCATTGTCGTGAAATTTTGTACAGACATTCATGGCTCCCAGAGGATGAGTCCTAATGGCTTTGGTGGTCCACTGACTTTTCCTCTACCACCTCCAGCAGGTTGACATTTTTGGTTCAGAGTGAAATATCTTGACAACTATTGGATGAATTGCTATGAATTTTGCAGATATTGAAGGTCCTGAGAAGATAAATTCCAATAACTTTGATGATCCCCTGACTTTTCACCTAGTGTCATCATCGGGTCAAAATTTTAATTTGTTCAACATTTTGGTTTATGATTAAATACTTTGTGTTTAGTGCTAATTAGCAATAATTAGCTAGTAAGTGCAAATGTTGGCATGCTAACACGTTAAACTAAGATGGTGAACGTGTTAAACATTTTACCAGCTAAACATCAGCATGTTAGCATCCTAACATTTAGCTCAAAGCACCGCTGTGTTCACAGAGCTGCTACCATGGTTGTAGACTAAAATGTCACAGTTTTAGTTCATATCTTGGTCACAATTCTTTAAAAACTAATCTGTCAAAATATTAGTGTTATGTGTTCATTTAAAAAAACTAAATATCAACCGGCATATAATTTTCAAATCTCAAAATATTAATTGACGAGCAGTCGCTGGTAAGTAATGAGTGTTTAGCACACAAAAAAAGTCACAAAGATGACAAAAATATGGCTTCACTTTTACTACGTTCTCACCTCTCTGCAGGTCTTGCTACATGGTGTTTCCCTCCCTGCAGTTGGCTCTGGCTCTAAGCTGTGTGATGGGACTGGTCATGTTTGCACGTTACTGCGGAGAGGATTACTCTGACAAGCTGGGCACCTCTTCAAGGGATGCGGTGAGCTTCAGGGTGTCATTTGCGACTGAATCACCTGCTTCATGTTTTGGGAAACGGGGATTTTATTTTTCCTTCCCTGCTTTTTCTGCTTCCTTGATGTCAAGAGATTAGTATGAAGGATGAAAGCTCATGCAGAGTTATTTGAAAATCCCTCCAGGGCAGATAGACTTAACAACAAAACTACAGCAGCATGAGTATTTGCATATTTTATAGTAAGTCCCTCTAGCACATTGGGCTCATTACAGTAAATGTGCTATCTGTGCTGTCATCGGGACCATTGTCAGATTTGTATTTCGTTTCTGGTAACTTATGCATTTATGCAAACCAACCTGAAGGTTTCAGGAAATTTTGTTCACAATGTGTTTTCCACAGATGGTGATATACTTTGTGATGGATATGCTGCAAGGTCTGCCAGGACTGCCTGGACTGTTTGTTGCGTGCTTATTCAGTGCAGCTCTCAGGTACGCAGCCGTCTATTTTTTGTTTTTTTATTAAACATTAACTCTTGTCAGTCCCAGCAGAACTCTGGTGTCCAAAAGTGAAGTTTGCACATGAACCGATTTGTGTATCTCGCTATCAGTGAATATATCAGTAGCTCTGACCCTTCTGAGTAAAATCACTTATCACACTTGGTTTTAACCCCTTCTTGCATGTTGTTATGGACATCCAAGCTACATGTGAGCATCAAAGTTTGTGTCCCTTTCACCATAACCTGGGAAGAGGCTGTAAAGAGTTTAATAACACGCCTTAGTGAGCTTTTTACATTTCAGGTGTTGACTCTTGACCCTGATTAAGTTACAGAGGTCAGTGACATGGTTTGACTTGAGTAAAACTTGAGTAAATGTTTGTTGTTATTTTATTGGTTATAAGGCTGTTCTAAGCCCATCGCATCTGTCAGTTCGACCAAAAAAAACTCAGATTTCACTCATTGTTCTGTACTGAGCGATCATATTTGACACCTTCACATTTCTAATAAAATGCCTTTTATCCCAGAACTTTTCTTGGCTAACCTTAATTCTACTTGTGTATACACTCGAATGCAGACAACAGCATTAATGAAACAGTTCCAACAAAAACTGAACATTACAACCTCTATGAAGGTTGGATTTTATTGCAGGATTGTTGTATTAGACTGCATTAGTTTTAGCTAGGTGTACCTGATAAACTGGCAACTGAGTGTATAATCCATTATAAAACTTGAATGCAATTATTCACATCAAATGCAGTCCTGGTTTATCCTGAAAAAGAAAACGTGCAATGCATCCATATTTGAAGCTTATGAGAAAGCTTTTATTCAAACGTGTGTGTCACTATAGGTGTGCAAAAGCCTTTTTAATGAAGTTGCATTAAAATAAAATGTTTACAGGGTTCGTACAAAGTCTTTAAAGTTTGGAAAATTTTAACTTTATGTTTTCAAGGTTAGGAATATGGTTGAATTCGAATATACTCCTTGAAAAATGTAATCTGGTGTTTCATCATCAACACAATCACTCATGTAAACCAAAAATCTTTAAATATTTGACATGAAATGATCCCGTCGTCATATTTGTTTGTTGTCTCCTGGCGTTTATAGTAACAATTTAGATGTGACGTTAAAGGCTTTGAGACTCTAGAAATGTTTGGTTTAAGTACCTTGAAAGTACTTGAAAAGTGCTTGAATTTTAACTGTACACTGTGTACACTTTTTTTTTTGTGTGCTTATCTTTGACATTAACTCTCAAATTCTGCGATGATGTGGTAGTTTGGTAATGAATTGACATTTGATTGTTATAAATAAATATGTATATTTTTTGCTTTTCCTGTGCAGCACCATCTCTTCTGCTTTCAACTCTTTGGCCACTGTGACAATGGAAGACCTCATCAAACCACATTTCCCCGCCATGACAGAGGCAAGAGCAACCCTGCTGTCCAAAGCCTTAGGTTAGCTCTCTGAAGCTTAAATGCATGATACAGAGCTACATGATTATGTCGCGTTTGTTCTAAAGTTTCAACGTGTGTCTCCTCAATAAGCTATGTCCTATGGGCTGCTGTGTCTGGCCATGGCCTATCTCACTCACCTGATGGATGATTCAGTTCTACAGGTAAGCTCACAGGCTGTGTGACCAAATAATAACCAACATTTCTCACTAAATTTGCACTGACTATTATTTTGTTTGAACTCAAGGTGGCCTTGAAAATCTTCGGGATGGTCGGTGGTCCTATTCTTGGTCTGTTTTGTCTTGGGATGTTCTTCCCGTGGGCTAACTCTGCTGTAAGTTGAACCTCATCAGTTAGATCTGTTGCTAGGCAATATATAGTATAAAATCTTGCTATATTACTGCTGTGCTTATTTTGGTCAAAATTATCGTGATATAAATTTTTGTCTTCTTATAAATGTATTCATAAAATGGAATTAAAACACCCAATTACATGAAACAAACTAGTCACTAACATCTCTTTTGAAAAGCAAACATTTTAAAATGTGTTTCCAATGTTCTTGGCTTGTGACAGCTGAAACTGAAGTTATCTCCACTTGAGTTCAACTAACATGAGACTTTTCCTTCTCAGCTGTTTTGGTTTAAGTTTGTTTTAGAGACTTGATTCAGTATTTCACTTGGGGAAAAAAAGCCAAAAATATTTTTTTTGTTTTTTACAAGAAGTTGTTCCTTTTTGCCCCTTCGTTCACACATGGATTCAAATGTAGAAAAAGCCTGTCTCTTGCTTCCTGAGTCTGTAGCTCTTGGGCACATTAATCACTGAGCACAATATTTACATACTCGGCTCAGATTCAGTTATTTTCTGATGTTGCCACTAATGTGCCAAATAGCCCTCAGCTTTGCGATATGTTTACCTCGCAAAATTGGTTATGGAAACTGTATAATACAACAATGACTCTAACTGCCCTGTAGTCCTGTATCTGCGCTCAAGCTGGTCCCTGAGTTGTGTGGGTAGGGGTAACAAGTTCTATTGGTTGCCACAGAGGACATCTGCATGTAGCTTAAAACTTTCTCATCTAAAATGACGTCCTCTTCTTCTGCAGTGGTTTAATGGCAAGAGACTGAATATATAGTGCCACCAACTGTTTATCGTGCGGCCAACTCCTAATATTTACAGTAGTATAACAGTTTAGTGGAAGGAAACACTCGTGAATTCCCATTTTCTGGTTATTAAGTTAAAATTTGAGCTTAAAAAAAAGAAAAGAAAAAGTCGGGGGATCACCAAATTCATTACAAATTTTCCTTTAGGGACCTTGTCTGACATGTCTGTCGCGAATTATACGGCAAATCATTCAAAAGTTAACAAAGATATTTTACTCAATCCATTTACTCGTTTTCCAAGGGGCTACAGTCTCACGTTATACATTTCAATGTGCTGTTTTGTTGCAATAGTGAACGACTGCTACTAACTTCTTTTTAAGTCAATATTGAGCAGGAATCATTATATATGGGTTTATTTTTTTCCCCCAAATGTTTTAGCCTGACTGACTGGCATCCTGTCTTCTTCAGTCTTTGTTCTGTTAATCATTTTGTCACCCCTCGGATTTATTTTGGAACTTGTGTGGGATCCTGGATAAATATAAACCTGACCTGTTTCACAATAAGAATCATTTCTAATTTCAACAGCTGTGTTTATTCTGACATCTTGATGTTGCCATTTCTGCTACCTCTGCTCTTCCTCAGTCTACTGAGACCTGCTAATCCTCATAGCAGGATATTGTGATTAAGACTGTAAACTTTAAACAACTTTATTTAGTTAGATAGTTAGAAATCAGACCTGTGTATCTCAAGTTTTCTTGTTGTTACCAGGGAGCATTGGCTGGTCTGGGCGCCGGTCTGTCTTTGGCTTTCTGGATCGGCATCGGGAGCATCGTCACTCGTAGCCGCAGTATGAGACCGCTGCCACCCAACTGCAGAGCCATCCTGCTGCCAGACAACACGAGTACCGCCATTCAGACTGCACTCAGCAACGTCACTCTGAGGTACACAGACAGCACAGTGTTGTTTTGTTTTTTACTCTGGTAATTTCAGAAGTTAATCATCTGTCTTTGTTCTCCAGCCGACCCTCTGGGCTGGAGAGATTTTATTCATTGTCCTACATGTGGTACAGTGCGTTCAACTGCTTCACAGTCATTCTAATAGGCCTGATCATCAGCTTTCTCACAGGTAGGCGAGTTCTTACACATGCTCTCTATAATCCAGAGGTTTTCTTTACGATCAATTTTAGTCTAAGTTTAAAATGTTGAAATATGTATGCTTTCTATTAGGCCCTATGAAAGAAGAAGATGTGACACCAGGCACAATCTATCCCTTGTTCGGGAAGCTGCTTTGTTTTCTACCTGAACACCTCAAAAATAAGCTGTGCTGTGTGAGTCCTCTGGGACAGCCGGTAAGTAGAACATTTCGGGGGGAAAAAAATAAACCCATATATAATGATTCCTGCTCAATATTGACTTAAAAAGAAGTTAGTAGCAGTCGTTCACTATTGCAACAAAACAGCACATTGAAATGTATAACGTGAGACTGTAGCCCCTTGGAAAACGAGTAAATGGATTGAGTAAAATATCTTTGTTAACTTTTGAATGATTTGCCGTATAATTCGCGACAGACATGTCAGACAAGGTCCCTAAAGGAAAATTTGTAATGCATTTGGTGATCCCCCGACTTTTTCTCCGTCACCAGGTCAAACTAACATGCCAAACTGTGGTGAACATGTTAAACATTATACCTGCTAAACATGAGCACGTTGGCATTGTCATTGTGAGTATGTTAGCATTTAGCTGTAAGCGCTGCTGTGCCTAAGTACAGCCTCACAGAGCCGCTAGCATGGCTGTATTAGCACCTTCGCAGCCTGTTGTATCACATGCTTTCTTCTCCTTCTGTTCTGTTTTATCACATAGAACTGGAGTGTTTAAATCATAGCTCTGAATAGATGATTACATCAGTTACTTAATCTTCTATATTTACCTTTTTTAATTATTCTTATAGCTGTCAGCACAACAAAGGCAGCCTCCACGACACAAAGAAAGCAACGGACTGGCCTTCCAACAAGAGGACGAACCATCACAGGGAGAGACGGACAGTTTTCTTCCCGAGGCTCGCACATTTTTTATGGAGCATGAAACAACTGTGTGAAATCACAGTTTCATGTCCGGCTGGAAAACGGTTGAAAAGTCTTTACACAAAGCACGTGGACTAAAAAATATATTCATGCGTTTTTATTTCTTATTTTGTTGCCTTTGCTTTGTGATGAAAGAGGTCATTTGAATTTGCACTGTCAAATGCTGCAGCGAGATAAAAGCTTAACAGCGCTCAATCAACACTAGAGGTTCCTTTTTTATCTACTGACGTCTTCATGTCCTCATGAAAAGACTTGAGTGCAGCTTAGCCTGTTTTACAGTTTTACAGATACATGTAAAAAATCTGCAATATACTGTTTTATGATGATTGATTGGATGTCCTGTGAACTTTAGAACAACTAAAAATGTATGTATATACATTTATATGTAAATGTATATAAAGATGTATACTTGACTATTCTTTAGCACTATTGCAGCTGTGAATGGTCCTGTGTCATTCTCTGGTGAGATGATAGTACATCGCTTTTTAAGAATGTATGAGTGAATTTTGACTGTATTGCAGCTGAAACAAAGAAAATCCCTTTTTCTAATAAGAATTAAAGATTTTGTAGATGTCCTTTTGCATTGTTTTGTCCTGCTATTTTAATTTTTTGCAACTGAAAAATAATTTCATTCATAGAAACTGAATTTTGGTAAGTGTCCCATCTTAAAGGGGCACTCCACCGATTTTTACACATGAAGATCAGTATACTAGTCATGGTTAGTGCTACTCACCCTGTGAAATTTATATCAAAGCCTGAATTACAAACTCAAGGTGTGGAGTTTTAAAAGATGTGAGCATTTACCAGGCAGGGACGGTCTAATGAAAGACTCTATGTAAGGCAGTGGTGGAAAGTTACATTTAGTACATTTACTCAAGCACTGTACTTAAGTACAATTTGTCAGACCCAGGTTGTGCATATGTAATATAATGTTTATAAAAAAATCACCTATGTGAGTACAATGTTGCATACAATATGTAGGGAGTAATACTGTACTCGCAGTATTTGGATTTGATTGGGTCCAAAAGTCAAGTATAGGGGCTTTTTTTTTTTTAAATAAAACAAATGTGAGTTTTTGTCAGAATGCTTCTATGAACCTGAAATATCTGATTCACATTTGATAGTGATAGCGTATAATTTTGAACTTTCACCCTCTGCATGCATATTGACTAAATAGATCTGTTCCTCATAAATGTCATTTGACTAAACATTTATATTTACATTGTTTTGCACACCAATGCAAATATCTAAATGGGATCAGAAAAAGGAAGAGTCCTGCTTCACAAAGCTTCTCTGTACTCTGCTTACATGGACTCACGGGTTGTATAATAATTGTAACTGGTCTGTAACCCAATGAAAGGCTGTAATTACATACCATAAAACATCTTTGTGACACAAGTTTCTGGGAAATGTCAGCTGACCCCCACTGCACCCCAATGGTGGTGAAATTCATTTAAATATTATTCAAATATTTTTGAATATTTTTCCATTGTGAAGAAAGCGTGTGCTCAATTGTGACTGGGGAGTTCAAAAAAGAACATTTTTTTCATGTCTCTGACATATTCTACAGATGTAGACATTAAAACTGTAGTGAAAGGTAATGCTGCAACAGATCAACAGATCATTTTCACTGTCTACTTTTTGAGGCTGCACTTGGGCACAGCGGTGCTTTGGGCAAATGCTAACATCAGCATGCTCACAATGACAGTGATAACATGCTGATGTTTAGGTATAATGTTTAAAATGTCCATCTAAGTTTAGCGTCTTAACATGCTAATATTGGCTATTTAGCAGTAAACACAAGTACAGCTGAGCCTGATGGGAATGTCATTAATTGTTCAGGTATTTGACCATAAACAAAAGTATTGTGCAAATTGAAATTTTAACCTTGTAGCGCTAGGTGATAAGTTAGAGGATCACCAAAGTTATTACAGTTTATCCTCAGGGGAACATGAATGTGAGTACCAAATTTCCATCAATATTTGTCAAGTTATTTCACTCAAAACCACAAATGTGAACCTCATGGTGGCTCTAGGTGAAAAACCAGGGGAATCACCAAAGTCATCAGGATTCATCCTCTGGGAACCAGGAATGTTTGAATGATTGAACGAAATTTCGTGCCAATCCCTCGAATAGATATTGAGATATTTCACGCAAAAAACAAAAATGTCAACGTCATGGTGTACAGTTTGAACACAGGCCTGAATGTCTGCTTTGTCTCTGAATATGCAGCCAAGTACCATCCCAAATCCATCATCAAGTACTTCAAGGGAAAAGTCATGAGTCATTGGTGTGAAAGTCAAAGAGAAATTGCCATTGTCTTTTGATTTTGTCCCATCTGATGTCATGAAATTTGACCTCTGCAAAGGTTAGGGTTGACTCTCACGCACCTTTTCCTTTCACAGTAAATGTCAGAGGACAGGTGTATTACACTAATGCTGCCATAACTCGCTGTCAATTCAAATTTCAGATTTCTTTCAGTGGGTAATAATCCTCCTGTAAAGTTAACAGCCCTGCACTGTTTCATGCATGTGTTTTCAAATTGGACTCAGACCATGTGACACACTTTGTTTTTACAGCCAGACAAGCCACCCCATACATATTTTCATTGCACTAACACCATGTAGTCTCTATTTTAATTTTTGAAAGTCAAATTAGATGCACATAACGGCCTTTTTTACTTTGCATATCTACCTGCAGTAAACTCGACCAGCTAATAAGTACTGTAGTCAACAGGAAACTGAATTTGGTGAATTTGCTTTTCATTTCCTTGTAAGCTGCTGCAGAGAGCTCTGACAGCAGAGCTCCATCACTGCTGTCATTTGTGGGCACAGACGGGCTGCTGGATGGTTCACTGATACAAATCGAGGAAAACAGGTTAGCTGATCTTTCTATATTGATTATCTTTTATTAACATACTTGTTAATATCAGCCATTACAATGACACATACAGCTCTTGAAAAGATTTGCAGCTAGTTTTACAGAACAACTGATGGCACAAGTTTCCAACATGTCTCAGTAGTCAAGTTTTTCACTGTTGAAACACATACTGTATCTTTTTGTAACTTTTGGAAATGTACTCGTAATTTACTCTGAATGGCATGTTACTTTTTCGTTTGTTTTTGTCATCTCAGGAATTCAACTTGTTCAACTGAACTTCTGTTAAGTATGAAAAATACAGTAACCAGGGGTATTTGTGCATGACAATTTTTTCCACAAATTTGCACAAACGTACTCACATTTACAAATCGATAGAAAACAGCAATGCTTTATTTTAAATCCCCCTATTTAGCATTTATAGGCAGTATATAAACATTTAATACATGGTTTATAACACACTATAATGTAGTTGTAGGCAGAAATAAGTATTCATTAATGTATTTGTCAACAACTGTAACTCCTCCTGTGGGCACACATAAGTAGAGGCCAGTGTATAAACACATGATAAATGACAGTTATAAATACACAG
This sequence comes from Macquaria australasica, assembly GCA_005408345.1. Classification (NCBI taxonomy): domain Eukaryota; kingdom Metazoa; phylum Chordata; class Actinopteri; order Centrarchiformes; family Percichthyidae; genus Macquaria; species Macquaria australasica. The sequence goes on from SEMN01000311.1 coordinate 344,199, forward strand.
TAAAACAGTAATCGATACATAGCAAAAACAAAAGTCACATGAAATATGTTTTCGTAGGAAAAGTTATTATTGCTGACCAATACTAATTAATACAATGCTTACAACTACATTATAGTGTGTTATAAACATTCATTAAATGTTTATATACTGTCTATAAATGCTAAATAGGGGGGCTTCAAGTAAAGTGTTACCAAACAGACAATGTCTTGTCTGATTTTAATTTAATTACATTTTGTGCATTTAAAGTGCAGTATAATCAATGGAACAGTTAGAATAAGTTAAAAATAAACAATTTACAAACATCTCAAATATAAAATATTTTAAGCACAGGTTCACATTTGTTTTAAGTCAATCTCAAAACAACATTTAAGTTGGAAGATACCCACTTGATCTGTCTAACTCAAAGTGCGCAAGCCTCGTATTTGCTTCAGCTGAACTTTAAACGTCGCTTTTACACAGAAGAAAGACTGTAGATGCACATCACTTACATCACTTACACTGGAATTGTATTTCTGTGTGGCCATTCAATGTATATTTGGGCATATGAGAAAATGTGAACCTATGCTTGGAAGACGGATCACTCCTCTGTTGCTCTTCCTGAGGTTTCATCCGTTTTTTTCCACCATTAAAGGGGTTTTGGGGAGTTTTTCTTTATTCGAATCAAGGGTTTAAGGATAGAGGGTGTATGCTGTACAGATTGTAAAGCCCTTTAAGGCAAATTTGTAATTTGTGATTTTGGGCTATATTCATAAAACATGACTTGAATTGAGTTTTTTGTTAGGGGAACATGAATGTTTTTTTGTTTTTTTACAGACTCACAAACCTACACATATCCAGAGGCCTTGCTCAGAGGCACCAAAGCAGACCACTTTATATCATCGGTCAATGGTCAGATTTTTGTGTACCAGAGGCCAAATAAATTACTTCTTATTGATTATTTGCAGGAACAGGATGTGGAACTTTATATTTCTTTACATCCTGGGACTAAACATCTGTCAGGTTCGTCAATATCATAAGATTAAACATTAGATCTTAAAAATCTAAATTGCAATAAGAAATTGCATTACATTTAATGATTTTCTTTTGACTTTTACAGGATACTGGAGCAGGTAAAATGATTTTGAGTTTCAGAATTAGGCGCTTTTTTTTTGCGTAACACATTGTTCATTTTGATGTCTGTCTGTGTTGCATGTTTCAGACAATTCAACACAAATGTATTATGCCAAACTGGAAATAGAGAACCGTGCAATCGAAAACATAACTCAGATGCTGAAATCTTTTGGGAGTAGCATCACGTCACTGCAAGTTTCCAACCTTGAAAAAACGACAAGTAATCGTTTTTCTAATATTTCAAATACTGCATGTTCTGATTGATTTTAATTGGAATAAAAATAATTGATCTGCAAGTAAAACTAATATACTTTTTTTTAATAAACAGTCTGTCAGACTGTCTCAGACAATATACAGTGTACCTGCGCGCCAGGCTACAGATGGAGTGATGACATTTGTCAATCTATGAAATGTTCTGGTGGAGATGAATGCATCTTCCCCCAAACCTCGACTCAAATGTGTGTTCCAAACACCATAGGTATTTGGTCATTTTTACTGCGTTTGCATGTGCGTGTACTGTATGTGTGTATTTGTGCAAATCAAGCACGCAAGCATCCCAAAAATTGACAACTTTTTTTTTTCAGTTATTATTAGTGGATCCATTGTTTTGGAAGGAATAGAGTATTACAATTGTCTGAGTATAACCAATGAGACATTTAAGGACTGTAACAACAAGTTGACAACACAGGTATAAACAAATATTTATGAATAAACAGCACATTACTTAATTACCTTTATCAGATCAGGAGTAATGTAATTAATTTAGATATTGTTATTTATACAGTAATATCAAGTTAACTGAATGAGTTGTTGCCTTTCAGATGAAAACTGTGTACAGCACTATGAGTGGATTTAACAGCTTAACAATTACCAGCTACAGGTACTTGCTTTGTTTACCAAATATTATTATATAATATATAATATTATTGTTATTTTTCTGTTTTCAATATGTGACTGAAATCTGTATTTTTTTCTTCACTAAAGTACTGGAAGCGTCATCGCAAATTTTCGAATGACCTTTGCTTTCAACGTCACGCCAGCAATTCTGTTACAAAAATCAATTTCCCTGGCCAGCAATTTGTCAGCTTCACTTACTTTGAAGACTACAGGTAATTATATCTAATGAAGGGTGGGACCTAATTTTAAACCTGGATTGAATTATGGTTTGTCTTCTGTAAATCTAGTCTTTAATTCAACATGAATGACTTTAAACCAGAAGATGAATCTTCTTAACCACTTAAGTGATCTCCTGACTTATCATTTAGGGCCACCAGCAGGCCAAATTTTTCAGTTATCTACTGAAATATCTCCAGATGTACTAGATGGATTGGTACCAAATGTGGTACAAACATTCATGCGTCCCACAGGATGAACTGTATTAACTTTGGTGATTCCCTGACTTAAGACCGGATTCATACCAACAACTAAGATGGTGAACACATTGTACATTACCAGTCATTGTGAGCATGTTAGCATGCTGACATTAGCATTTAGCTCAAAGTCTCACAGACCTGCTGGCATACCTGTAGACTCTTACTATTGTTAGTATTCCAATTCAGTCTCTGATAAAATTGATCAAAGCTGCACTGATCAATATCTTTTATATAGCAATGTATCAAATTACTATGTTTAATGTGAAAAGTGTTGCTCCTAGTGATGAATCCACACACATTTTTACCCAACTCTGCAGTCGTTTTCAGTTCTACGCCATGTTTTAGCATCTTTCAGCTAATTGTTTTGGTTTTACGACACGCAACTTCACTGTTTTGATTCACTCATATCAGCAGCAGTTGTTTTCAGCAAAAAAGCTTTGATAAACACACTGTACACTGCCCAGCACTAAACAGCAGACAAAGTTAGCGACTATCTGGTGAACCTAGTGGAGCATTTAGCAGCTACAGAGCCAGACATTTCCCTCAGGAGTCTAAAACAGTGTTAAAAGACAGTGAATATTGAACTTACATTCATTAGGTGGACAGAAACACGCCTTCAGCTTAATGAGAATGTGTCTGCTGGATGTGTAAAATGGCAACTAAATCAATTAATGCAGGGTTAAGTTCAAGGGAACGTCGAGATACTTTTAACAAAAAATATGACTCACTCCACCATGAAGGAGCAGCTTATTGACTGATACTTCTTTTTCACCAGTAGTAGAAAGTGCATTCCTTAAAGGGTCAAAAAGTAGGAGCACATAACAAAGATAACAATTTTGTTATGGCATAATCAAACTTATAGACTCTAAACCTCAAAAAGTACACTCACTCACAGACAGACACACGCCATACCTTCTGGATGTAGCTGATCCATGGTTTCTATACTGATCCAACTCTCTCTCTTTCACAGGTGTTGTTCGTTTAAGCATGCCACCTAATCCTGTGTATTACAACGGATCGTACACCCTCAGTTGCAGATTACAGGAGCCCCTGAACATCCTACCAGTGTGGCAGCTGAAAAGACAGAACTCGGTATTTGACATAACTAATGGCACAGCGTCAACTGTGACATCAGCACCATTGGAGACTGACATCACAATTAACTCCGTATCAGAACTCTGGTCAGGTATATTTGTTTCAGCCTCTCTGTTTACATTTCCCATATTTAGCCTGCCTGCTGGCTTACAGTGAGCGTGTAAATGAGTAATCGTAGGTGGAAAGTCACTAAGCACATTTAATAGTATTGTACTTAAGTACAATTTTGAGGTACTTGTATTTCCATTTTATGCTACTTTACACTTCAACTCTACTACATTTATCTGACAGCTTTATTTACATTTTTACATCTGCATGCATGAAAAAAGATGTATAAAGCCTTTGTGCCTCCGGAAGTGATGTCACTTGAGTCAGCGTCAGTTGGGGCTGAAGACTACAAGTTTGAAAATGACAAAAATCTGGTGGAGGTGTGGAGTTATTCTTCGACCGAATTGTCTGCGGTTGAGTTGTATTGTGAGTTCGACAATGTTATAGGAGTGCAATGCTAAACCAGTGGAGTACTTGATCAGTTATTTTTGGTTTAAATTTCAGACTCTGGAGGAACAGTGGCTAGCTAGGTGAGGTGGTGGGACTGGAGTAAAAAGTGCAATATTTGTCTCTGAAATGTAGTGGAGTAGAAATATAAAGTAGCATAAAATAGAAATACTCAAGTACCTCAAAATTGTACTTAGTTGCTTTCCACCACTGATAATCACATAAAAGTTACGCATAGTGGCTTTAACTCTTATCCCTATTTTTTTTCTTAGGAGAGTACACATGTCTCTACAGACAAACAAATCAGTCATGCAACATAACTCACATAGCCAGCGCTGTAATGGACGTAGCCCTCCTGCCAAACATTGACATGACCACAGATCCAGCATTTCCACGCTGCAAAATTAATTCAGATGTACTGAATGTAAAAGGAATATGTGAGATTTTGAATAGCAGTGAAAATTATGGTGTGGCATGGTTATGGAACAGCACAAACATCAAAGCAGCAATAAACCCAGTAGCAACTAGTAAGTACATTTTCTTGTGTTTATCTTCTTTTCCCATTCATTTGAATGAATCTATGTGCAAACTTCGTTATGGAAATACATGACATGCATATGTGATCTTTGCAGGCTCTTCTGGAGGAACAACTGACTATGCAGTTTATACAGCTGTTGTCTGTAATTCAGCCACAACTAAACCCCAACTAATATGCACTTTTCAGAACAGGCTCAATCAAACGAGACAAGCTTCAGTTGCTATCAATATCATATATGGTATGTTTTAGTATTAGTTAAAATATTGTCATCTGGCATCACATCCATATTTTCTAGCAATATATTCAATTTTTGCCATTTTATTTTAGTGTCCAAATTATCAGTGTGAATTTTATGCACTATATATTGTCCTCAAATGGACAATTTAGTGAAAAATATATACTCCCTAGCATGTACATTACTTTTAGTTGAAAGTCCCACAACAATGTTATGCCTTTGATAGATATGTGAATTACAACACCTGTCAGAAGATGCACACTGATGATAATTGATGTGTATGAAATCTCAATTTACTGCCCACTTGTGAGTAAACTGTTTTATGGTGCAGGGCAGTGGTTCGCTGGGCCGTGAGCCTTCAAAGTAAAGCAATGTCTACTGGCAACTATATGTCACAAGTCAAATCTCTGAGATGTGAGCAGAACTAAAAAAGTGATCTGTGATCAAATATTCTAAAATCAAGGTTTCACTTTTCAGCTTTTTGCAGAGCTTTCGACCATATCCAAAAGCTTTCTTTAGTCAATTGAACTTGCTCAGTTTTTTTCCTAAATATGGAAATTTAGTGATAAGAAAGGACCATAATGTATATGTGGTCACTGAAGAAGGCCATGGGATAGGACCAAAAGTCCTGGAAAAAGATAAGATTAGACTTGAAATGAAATGAATAAAACATTAATTAATTTAATTAATAACAAGAGATTTAAAAGAGAATAATTAGAGAGGTGAAAATTAAAAACACACACACACACACACACACACACACACATATATATATATATATATACTGTATATATATATATATATATATATATATATATATATATATATATAATAATACATTTTATTTATCAAGCGCTTTTACAAGTGCTCAAAGACGCTGAGCACTTATAAAACTCCAGCAGCCATAGTCTGTGAACGACAGCATATAGGTATAGGTATGAATAAGTACATTATACATAATAATATATTAAAGTATATAATGTGATATGTAATATACGTGCAGTATATGTAATATACAGACACTATGCAGTGACAATACAATGCTATGAAATATGCAAAAAACGATACAGAACATAATATAAAAATACAATAATAACAATACAGTAGTAATATAGTATTATGTAGAAATAAAAAATGTATAAAAAAATGATGTTATATATGCTGCTATTTCTTACACTACTACTCCCATAGCAAAAAGCTAGTAAGTGAACTTGAGTTTAGAATATTTTTTCACAGATATGTTTTTTCAATGTCAAGAATGAACTCAACCTGTGACCCCTTTAGGGTGTCTCGACCCCCAGGTTTGGAACCACTGATGTAAGGAATACTGAGATAACAGGGGAGTGATTTCAGACACAGTGAATATTAGTATAATATATGAAATATTTCATGCCTCAGTGATCTTCACATGCACCATGCAGAATTTCATATTAACTTCTTGTTCTCCTGAAGTTAACTTTGTACAGATATCAGTCATTTTAGTTAACACATGTAATAAATGATAAATCAACCCTTAACTTTTGTTCTTCAAAACAGTAAACGATACATACTGTCCAGCTGAAGGTGACTGGGGAGACACCAAAGCTGGGTTCACTGCAGTGTTAAAATGCAAAAACGCAGCTGGACGAAGAAAAAGGAAATGCAACAGGTAGGGCTGCAGCTAATGATTTTTTTTTTTTGGCATTTCTGATTAATCCATTAATTGTTTGGTCAATATATTGTCCTAAAATAGTGAAAAAATTACTTATTTTGTCCAAACAACAGTACAAATCCAAAGATACTCATTTTACTATTACAGAAGACTAAGAAAACTTGCAAATATTCAATTTGAGAGCCGTCCAATTCGAGGGTCTACGGACAGAGGGTGTCGTATGCTGTACAGATTGTAAAGCCCCCTGAGGAAAATTTGTGATTTGTGATATTGGGCTATATAAATAAAATTGACTTGACTTGCCTCCAACAATTAAATTTATAATCATATTTATTGACGATTAATTTTGTGTTAATTGACTAATCGATTTATCGACTAATCATTTCAGCTCGCCACGGGCATTTTGGGACCCGGAGGTTTCAGCGTGTGTGAACCAGGATGTGAACAATGTGCTGCAAAGTGCAATCGTAAGCCTAACTTTCATAACTGAAGCTTATAAAATGAGATCATTTGATAGAAAAGAGACTCATACCAAACCAACTCATATTAGCAGAATATAAAGCAATAAATTAAAATAGCCAGCTATTCAAAAGCTATAATCTACTTTGGGCAGAAAGACATATCCTGCAAATCCTTAGCTATAGCTGACACTTTACAATTTGACACAATTAATCATCACCCATAAATCATCACTGTTGTTACAGATTGCTGACATTGGACTTGGCTCCCTAAACGACAATGCTGCACAAGTATTTTCCCGCCTTCAGAATATCACAAATAACACACAGACTGTCAACACTTTCGCCAATTTAAATGCATCTGTTCAAGTACTCTTCAGTCTGAGTCAAAAGGACAACCTCCATCCAAATGTATCAACAGCAAATGTAAGTATTACAGAATCCTTATTGAATGTTATTAATGAGTTTCAATCGATATGGAGGTGAAAAGGGAATTGCTTGCATTTTTCATTTAAAGTTATATCCCTTAAGATTTTCATGAAATCAAACCCCGTTTTTGATACTATTTATGGTCGGTATTTTTTTCTGAAATAGCCATTCAATATATTTACATTCAGTAATGTCCTCTCTATAGAGTTATTTTCATTGTTAGTGGCGGTGTCCGCCATTGCTGTGCTGAAACGTGGTATGTATGTAATCCAGCGTAATTTTATCTCATTGATATCCACCTCACTGTTTACTGCTCACTTGCTTTAAACCATGTCGGACCTGCATTAAGTTATTGCTAATGCAAACCGAACCTTTCCTGCTGCTTCACAATCGTTCATCAAAAATGCATCTCCAAAACAAGACAACGGTCATTTTTCAGTTGTAAATATTGCAGGAAGTAATGGAACGATAAAGACCAGCTGAAGTGAGCTGTTAGATGACAGGCTGCACGCATTTAAAGAAGAAATGAAAAACGCATTTTCCAAGTTCTAATCCTGTGTCCCTTGTTAATGTAAATCCATCTCTTTACTCTTTCTGTAAAATGTATCTTTGATTACTCACCTTGAACTCGGGGCGGTTACATAAATGTATCTAATCAAATGTGATTCGGGGTAACACTGGCCATCATATAAAACCGCACTTGATCATTAGCTTGTGTGGGTAGCTAACAGAGTCATAGTAAGAGGATTTACATTTGCAAAGAATGTGGTTGAGGTCTGATTTCTTAATTTAACCCTTATCCTCCTCGTGAAAGTCCCAACAGCTCTGTATCTCTCCACAGCTCCATATCACACTTTATTTGCTAAACCACACCCTCTGAGTTTTGCAGTCCAATTAAATGTCCAGGATTTGATTTAAATCCCTCCCGACCAACTTGACTGCTGTTGTGTGGAATACTTTCGTGCGCAGCATGACATCAGTTTCCGGTGCTCATGTGATAGAAAAGGGCAGATTATTCACCGACTTCTTTAGTAAAACAGTGTGAGAACAGTTTCACCAGTTGCTCTTGTGCTGTATACAGGTGTCGTCAAATCAACCAGGGTTAGGGTTAGGCTTCCAATAATGATTATTTTGTGCCAATATTCAGTGTAAATACTGCCAAATAGACGTATTTTCCATGTATCCATGTAACCCTAATATTCTTTTTCATAATACAACCAGGCGAAAGGCTTTACTTGAATCAACCGCAATTAACATAAGTTTCTTTCTTTTCAGGACTTTCTGGAGTCATCCAGCAATTTGCTGGACAAAACTCTTCAAAAGTCATGGGTAACAAAAGATAACAACAGCAATTTGTCATTGGCTGAGAGATATATGAGTTCTGTTGAGCAGTTAGTTCAGGTGGCAAACTTAACAGGTGTCACTAAAAAAACAAATGTAGAGGTAGCCGCAAGCAATTGCTCACAGGGGTTACCATGTACCAACAAGGTGTTAAATGTCACCGTCAGTCTTAATAGTCCAGACCCTGGAAGTGTAAAAACAGCTGGGTTTAAAGAACTGGAGAACTATTTGCCCAACACAGATGATAAGTCTGAGATTAACAGCTACATTGTGTCAACAACTACTGACAGGAAACAATCAGATTCAGTTGAAATTAAAATTACGTTTAAATTGCACAAACCAAGGCCTCCCAATGTTGAGTTAACATGTGTCTCATGGGACAACAAGACCAGATCGTGGTCAGCAAATGGATGCTTTTGGGAGCAGGAGAGTGATTCTTCTGAAGAGGGACATTGCGTTTGCAGCCATTTGTCCTCATTTGCCATTCTAATGTCAAAGTATCCCTTGGAGATCAGTGGGTTAAATGAGATAACCTACGCTGGACTATCTATATCAGTCATGTCGCTCATTATCAGCCTTGTGATAGAACTGGTCGTCTGGAGCGCTGTAGTTAAGACGAATACTTTATATTTACGCCATACTGCCCACGTAAACATTTCTCTGTGTTTGCTAGTTGCAGATTGCTGTTTTTTAGCATCATCTGAACCAAAGAATATTTCACTAATCTGGTGTGAGACCTTTGTGGTGCTGAAGCATTTCTGTTACCTGTCCATGTTCTTTTGGATGTTGTGTCTGAGCACCACACTTCTTCACCAAGCAGTTTTCCTGTTCCATAGTGTGAGCAAGAAAAACTACCTGAGGTTCTCATTAGTCCTGGGCTATGTGTGTCCTTTGCTTATTGTTGCTATCACGTTTCTTGCCAATAATGGTGCTGAAGGCTCGTACTTCTCCAAGAAAACCTGTTGGTTGGTTTATTCTGGACTTCTGAAAGGGTCCATCCATACATTTGTTATACCAGTCGGTATAATTGTTTTTGTCAATGTGTTCGCCATGCTGGTGGTAATCATGAAGCTTTTGGATCGCCCAAAGAATACAGAAAAATCTCATGAAAAAGAAAAAAAGGCTGCCCTAACTGTGATGAGGACAGTTGTTCTTCTGACTCCAGTCTTCGGTGTGACTTGGATTTTTGGGTTTGCTGTAATGCTTCTTGACCTCACATACGGAACCATAGCCTACGCAGTCCATTATGCCTTTAACCTGCTGAACGCATTCCAGGTAAGCATAATATAATCTTCCACTAAACATCTGGACCAGTAAAGGTATTTCTTGTATAGTAACCTCTGACATTTCATTTGCAGGGTTTGTTCATTTTGTTAACCACATGCCTGGGGGACAAACTGGTAAGGTAGTTTTACTTCTTAAAAGAAAATGCCAACCTAAATCATAATGTGTCTTGCATTTCTGGATCAATTATGTTGTTTGGTACTGTGCTACTTTGGTAGTAGACCAGCAGAAAATAAAAAGGGGAACAGCTTCTCTTGAATCACCATCCTGCAATCATATCAACCAAACTCAAGTAGCTTCAATAGACCAGAATTCAATGCAGCCACATTTTTAGCAATCTAAGTAGATAGAGATGAGGCTAGCTGAGGAATATCGGGGACAAAAACCTCTATGATCTAAAATCTGCATCAAAATATATCGCCAAATTTATCTCGAAAGCTAATAATATGACTGATTGAACATCTGGTTGTTGCAGCTGCCCTCAGTTTAATTTTAAACTGTGATAAGAGTAAATTTAGACCAGTAAAGGATTCACAATGCCAGCAATAAAATACATTTTGTTTATTGTCCAGCCCTACCTCTGACCATGCACAGCATCACTGATGGTTATTATAACACCAGTAATGTCACAGTGTACTGACACACCCCACATTTTTCAAGCTAACTCTTGGTGATAAAGCGAATAAGCATATTTCCCAAAATGGCGAACTATTCCTTAAAGGATACATACACTCCATGATTTTGTTAAAGGGTACAAAAAGCTCAGAATTTTTTCCCATTTTACACTGAGGACATTTCTTGAGAATTGTGGCAAGTTTTAAAACACCAACAAATATTAGAAATTTTAGGATTTTGGGTCACAAGTTAGACTTTTTAAGAAGTTAACTGTGTAATTAGAAATGTTATAAACCACAACCATGTAGTATGGCATCACTGAAAATGTTTCAATACAATTTTGACAGACCCGTGATGCACTGCGGAACCATCTAAAACACAATGTAAGTGCACTAAACTGGGTTTACTCATATGTAAAATACCACAATGACTATTGATTAATTTTACACATCCATCTCCTCTGTTCTCCAGGCTCCAGCATCGACTATTGACAGCTCCACAAAGTTAGACTCTATTAAGAAGTGAAAATCGTCTCAAATATGTGCAATCTTAAATCAAAACAAATGACATTTTAGACATAAAACCACATATAATAGCATAATAATAAGATACATTTACTCTCTGATTTGACTACTTTTTTGTTGTTTATTTTGGTTTATTACCTGTGATATAAGTTAAAGTCCAGTGTACAATGTTTTAATATTTGTTTAGTAGATATCTGTTTCTGACAGGAAGGATTTCCAAGCTAGATTCTTAGTACTACATATTAATGTCAAATGGTTTAAGCAATACTGTATATTACATGTTTTTCATTTGTACTAAAGTGCTGAAATGCCACACATTTCGTTGTGTAAAAGGGAGTTAGGCCTACGTCTGACTGTTGCTTTTAGAGATCCCGTTTTCTTCATTTTCTTTGCTCTGTTCTGCCCACTCCTCGTCTGTGTCATCCATTGAAATCCCCTTTTGGGCTGCCATCTTGCGGTAGGCCTGGCACTCAATTTCTGCTCTGCAACATACACAAACAATTTATTCATTTAACTGATGTATAAAGTCATTGTATAAGGTTACTGGGCTGTGTATTTGAAAGAAAAGCTTTGTATTTAAAAGTTCAATTAAAGTATGACACAAGTGTGAAAATCAAGGAGGTATGATTCACAGAATGAAATAAAACCAGTGGTGGAAGAATTGGAAAACTGGGCTTCGTTTCATACTTTTTAAGGAATCTAACACAGTCTTGGTGTCCATATATTTCAGCTATCCGCACTGGTTTGTCTCCGCAGCAGTCCTCCTTGTCTATAGGGGCATGGAGGGAGTGCAGCAGCCGCAGCACAGCCAGCCTGCCGGACTCTGCGGCAAAGTGTGCAGGGGTCCATCCATGCTCTGTCCTCAGACACGGCCTGGCTCCATGCTCAATGAGGATCCTGACCGTTTCTGTATGTCCTGTGGATAAGGCATCACAGTGTGATCTGATGTACATTTAAGAACCTGGTGATTTTTTTAAATGTTGTCTGTTAAAACAAATTTTTATTTACTGTGGTACAGGAAAAGAATAGAAAGATGGAAGAAATAAGAGGAAGTGTGGAGGTAGCAACAGAAAAAACAATAAATTCAGTAATGCAACAAAACAATATATCAATTAGTTGATCGACAGACAATTTCTTGGCAACAAATCTGATAACTGATTAACTGTTATAGTCATTTATCAAGCAAAAACACTCAAACATTCCCTGTTTCTCCAATGTGTCCAGTTGCTGCTTTTCTTTGTTTTATGTCATTGCATTTGAAGATGTTGGGCTCTGGGAACCTGTGATGAACATATTTTAAGATTTCCTGACATTTTATAAACTGAACAATTAATAAAAACAAAAAATAATCCATCAAATAATTGATAATGAAAATAATCGTTAATGATTAACAACACCTGGAAAAATTGGAACAAATCAATCCCAAATTGACTGACAGGTCTTATAATAATATATAATAATAATATAAACACAGTAATACTGAATTGCTACTAAATCCAAGTTATTGTTTTCTGTTTAAACCTCAAAACACAGGAGTAAAAACAGGCCAATAAGTTAAATTCTCATCATTTGAGAAGCACAAAAATGATTATAATTCATCTTTCAACCCCCCATTATGTGTATGTAATTTGCCTTTAAAAAACTAAGCGCCTTTAAATTTACAGCACAAATAAATTAGACTGAGAAACAGCTATACAGTTAATGTAAGATAAAGTCACCAATGTAGGAAAAGAGGGACATATATGAAACTGCAGTATTTGACCGGTGACAGAACTGTATTAAGACCTGCAGGTGTATCAGGAAAAAGGATACAGTAGGCTACATTTCCACTGACCCACCAGCTACCTTTGGCTGCTGCCCAGTGAAGAGGTGTCTTGTAGCTCCAGTCGATGTCTCTCTGATTGGGATTGCATCTATTTTGCCCCAAAATCTCCTCAACTTGATCGAAGTCCCCCGCTGCTGCTGCCTGGTGCAAGTCTGTCATTTCGTTAACAAGGGTTGCCTAGCAACAGTTGATCAACACGAGATGGAGCCAAGCGCCAACTTGAACCTGTGAACGGTAATGCTGCCCCCTGCTGGAGATGTGTCTCTCTTAAGCACATGGCAGACCGAAGAGATTAAACTCATTCAGAACAACATGGCGAGACTGACCATGGATTCATAACACCTAGCCAACTAATCTATTTAAAGTGAAAGGTTAAAACCAATACTTACAGCCTACAGTTTTAATGTAACCATGTAATTTATATATAAAAGCATGACCATATAACCACCCAATACAGTCAACATTTTTGCCTACTTTTTAAATGTAGATTTGACTGGTGATGGTCTGAAAGTTTGTCTTTGAACCTTGGTGTGCTTGTTTCTGCAAGGATTTCCTGATGAAAACACCAGACAGAAGTGCAACTCAAGATTTAAGCTCCAGCATTGTAACCGATACCCAAATCTGCTCATTTTCATCTCAACATAAATAAGCCAAGGCACTGTAAAACTCAACATAGTCAATGCCGAAGAGCAAGAAGTTATTCCTTGGTCGTTTGAAAGGAAATGCATAGCTAACAAAGTCTGCAAATTTTAGAAATTCACACTCTTATTCATCCATGCAGGTATTTGTATGTTTATTGACACAAAATAACCAAATGTCAAGCTTCATTTCATTTAGTTAGTAATACTGGAGTTGGTAAAATTTCTAACAAGACAAACATGCATTTTCTGTTTACAAAAGTCAAGACTGCTCTGTCACAACTGGGTGTCCACGTGAGCATTTATCTGGGTCCAGAGCTGAAACAAACACACACAAAGATTAAATCACATTTTGAAAACATTAAAAGTGCTTTCATTCATTCTCCATTTCTAGGAATTGACTTTGGTGAATTACTGATATTTAGACATGTCATTTCATGCAGGTATCACAATCAGTTGTTTTAGTTTCAGTTGGTATTACTGCAGTAGGTTTTTATCCCAGGATAACCTTCATGACATGTTTTAAATTTCCTTGTAGAGGACAAATTGGATGAGAAAAACAAATCAAGTCCTACCATTCATTTGACAGCTTTTTGATTACTTTAAGCCTCTCAGCATCCTGGTCCACTAAACATGAGAGATCAAATGGCATTAATTAATTAATGGCATTGGTTTCAAAGAGTGACACCAGTATAGTCTACTAACCTGATCCCAAACTTTCTGCCAAGGCATGGTCTGTGTCCAATCCTTCCCAGTATTTCTCCATCAGTGTATTTACAACCGCTCCTTCGCACTCAATTTCCACTGCATACTGAGGAACTGCAACCTCTGGATGATCCTCCATGTTGTTGAAAACTGTCACTTTGAGTGGTTTGTCAACCAAGAGATTGTAGAAATCATCATTAACTTTGTCATCCCAGTAGCCCTTGGACTCATCAAATCCATTCAAAGAGCACAAAAAGGCCTGTGGAGCCTCATCCAGCAGACTCTGAGGCAGTGGTCTCACATCCTTGATGTCAACATCAGACTCATTTCCATAGTCAATAAACAGAACATGGAATGCATTGTCAACTTTGTGAATTACCTGAGCTCGATACCACTGTTCATCACTGGAAAACAAAGCAAGGCATGGACTGCCAGGACCAAGAGTCTCTGGGAACATTATGTCTTGCGGTGCCTGTCCTGCTTCCTGAGCAAGCCTTGATACTTTGGTGAGCTCCTCTGTGTTGGCGTACTGACACCAGAAGTAATGGGGTTCAACAATACAAGAGGCGTATACCATCTCTGTCTTGTTTTTGGAAACCTTTGGCTCCTTGTACATGCAAGTGTTCACATTTCCTTTGGAAACAATAAGGTGTGTCATGTTGGACTCAGTTTGACCATCTTGGTGCAAGTTTTCTGTTTTAGGGCTTTCTATCAAAACACGTTCTGTGGCAACTGGTTTCCAGTATGTCTGCATTACTGCATTTGCAACCACACCCTCACAGTCAATTGCCACTGCATACTGTGGAACTGCAATCTCTGAATGGTCTTCCATGTTGAACACCGTCACTTTGAGTGGTTTGTCGACCAGGAGATTGTAGAAGTCATCATAAACTTTGTCATCCCAGGAGCCCCTGGACTCATCAAATCCATTCAAAGAGCACAAAAAGGCCTGTGGAGCCTCATCCAGCAGACTCTGAGGCAGTGGTCTCACATTCTTGATGTCAACATCAGACTCATTTCCATAGTCAATAAACAGAACATGGAATGCATTGTCAACTCTGCGAATTACCTGAGCTCGATACCACTGTTTATCACTGGAAAACAAAGCAAGGCATGGACTGCCAGGACCAAGAGTCTCTGGGAACATTATGTCCTGCTGTGCCCGTCCTGCTTCCTGAGCAAGCCTTGATACTTTGAGCTCATCTGTGTTGGCGTACTGACACCAGAAGTAATGTGGTCCAACAATGCAGGAAGCATATATCTCCACTATCTTGTTTGTAGAGATGTCTGGCCTCTTGTACTTGCAGATGTTCACATTTTCCTCAGGGCAAGAAGGAAGGGAAAGTTGTGTGATTTCACAAGAGTCACTGTGGCCACCTTGTATGAAAGTCTCTGCCAACACCGTTTCTTTGTCCTTAAAGACATCCAAAGTTGGTTTACTTCCTTCATCCACTGTCTTTCCATGTTCAAGCTCTGGTGCAAAGACATTCGTTACGGATTGTGAACTCATCTTTAGCTCATCTCCAGCACACATTCCATTGCTGCTGTTGATTTTATTTTCTTCTGTCATCTTTGTTAATACTGATACGTTCATGAGCTCTTGCGTTAAACAGTCCTCATTTGGCACACTAGCGTGTTTTGAGCTGTTGGAGAGCTGCTGGTCAGTCTGCTGAACGAGACCAGTCATTTTTTGTTGCGTCATCTTTGATATCCTCTCTCTGACTTCCACATTTACATTCAGAGGTCCATCAAACAGTTCGACAATTAGCTTCCCTTTTGCCCCTTTTGCTACCACTGAAATTGTCAAATTACAGCCAATAGCATGATCTGCAAACCAGTGGTCGACTTCCTGT
Organism: Macquaria australasica; assembly: GCA_005408345.1. Taxonomy (NCBI): domain Eukaryota; kingdom Metazoa; phylum Chordata; class Actinopteri; order Centrarchiformes; family Percichthyidae; genus Macquaria; species Macquaria australasica. The sequence continues at coordinate 360,368 of SEMN01000311.1, forward strand.
GGCACGTCTGCAGGGACATCAAACAGTCCCAGTGGAACAGCCTGCACAGGAACAGACCTGGCGAAACTTGCTTCAGTGGGAAAGGGGCAAATATCAGATTCATTCACTGCAAGGATCTCACCATAGTCCACAAAGCACACTGTAAGTTTTGGAGACATTTCTACTACTTGACCTCTGTACCACTGATTATCAGTGTACCTAGCAAAGCAAATGCTATTAACTCCAAGTGGGTGATCTGTGCACTGTGGCTGGCCAATGAGTTGTTGAACATTTTTTGTCACTTTCTCAAATAAATGAAAATTCCTGTCCAGTTGGCAGTAGAAGTGATTGACATTCTCTGAAGAGGTTACCAACACCTTTTCTTTTCCCCCGACCTCAATATTTTGTGTGGAGTAACTGTATCCATCTGACGGGACCTGTGGTGGAATTTGCACATGAGCTTCAGCCTGTGCACATTTCTGAGCCAGAAGCTTGCATGCACTGTCTGATGGTGTTTCAATATCTACTACGTGAAGTAGCAGACCTTCTTCATCAGACGTTATAGCTTTTACAATGCATTTCAAGCCATTATTTGACAAAGCACTTAAATCCACAAACTTCTTATCAGTCCAAGTGACGGCAGTGGGATTCTTCAGATTGAATAAGCAACACTGAAAAGCCTGTGCATTCAGCCGTAAGAACGCTGGATCAATGGGGTGCACATTTCGCAGAGGGACCTTTCGAGTTTGACCATAGTCTATAAATCTCACATCAACAACAGGGGAGTGCTCACTTGCAATGATCCTTGCTCTGTACCACATGTCATTGTCTGGATTACGGGCGACACAGGTGGACTCAACAAGTGGCTGAGGGTGGGTGGATGCATAGTGGTTTTGCAGGTCTTGCATCAGGAGTCTAAGAGAGTCACCATTTTCTGTTTTTTGACACCAGAACTTCTGTGGACTTTCAATGCAAGATACTTTTACACTGACATTACTTCCTACGGTAAACACATTGTCATCATGAGCATTTTGTACCTCAGAGGGGAAACCTGTTGAAAAATGCCCATTGCTCTGTATTAGAGAGTCTGGACTTTCTGAGCCATCCTCAACATGAACATCATCAGCGCCAGAAGCGGGAACATTGTCTCTCCTGCCATTGACTGCTAGGTTCTTGGTGCTTGGCAAAATTTCCTCTAGCAAACCACCATCATTTACGTTGACTTTGTTCTTTAAATCCATGCAGCATTCATCTCCAAGTGAACTGAGAAATGATGAGAGAATGGGTTCATGCTCATGTGAATCTTGTTCAGTTTTAGAGCGTGGAAGAAGTCTGCCCTTCTCTATAAAAAAATTGTTTATGGATTCAGCATTAGATGCATAGAGAGTGACATAATAGACATCTTGGGGTGTGTTGTGGTGGTCAAACCTTGCTATGACTGTCCGGTTCAGGAGCTTTGATTTCAAGTCATCGGTCTGGTCTGTAGTCCACCCTGTGCCATTATCTTTTACACCAAGAGAACAAGGATATGTGACAACTGGCATTCTCAGGAATTTTCCATGCAGTGGTTTAATGTCTCCAACTGGGACTAATTCAGTTTTTCCTTCATCCACATGCAAGACTTCTACAGCACCATCGCTTGTCACGTTTTGCTTTAGTAACGAGCGATGCCATCTGCCGGTTACCCCTCTAGCAGCACACGGATCCCCGCAGGTCTGTGGTTGTGCCTCTCCTAAATCTGAGCTTTCTTCATAGTGCTGGTGGATCTGCTCTGATAATATCTTCACTGCCTTTGAAAAAATGAGGAGTTTGCAAAAAATGTTCTGTGGATTAGTTACCTCTGTCACGTAAACAGTTTCAAAAGTGTCAGTTAACAGTTGTGGGTAGAAGTATTGGTTATGCTTCTCAAGTTGGCAACTAACATTCAGATTCAGTCCCTGCGTTGTGCGGTGGGCCTCAGAAGCCTCTCCTTTGGGTAAATGAAGATATTTCAGTACAAGGCATTTGAACTCGTCGACTGGTATCTTCTTTGCAACTCCAAAGTTGCACATGTGCTTGGAAACAATTGGTATGTCTATGAGAATGGTCCTGTCTGGCATTAGCACATGTTGAACAAGTCCCTTAAACTTCTTGCCAGGCAGAGACTTCAAAAACTTTGTGGCTCTTTCAGGCCAGTTATTCTCAAGGGAGAGGACATTTGCGAGCATGCACGATTCAATTTCAGGAGGAAGGCGAAAACTGTCACTCTGGCCCCATGCTAAAGCTTCACTTGTACTGATATGGGGCTGTCCCTGGTCAATTAGAAAAACATTGTAAATTTCACTTTGAATCGATACAATCCGAGCTCTGTGCCAGGTGTCACTGATGCAAACCAGACAGAGGTCCCCTGGTTTTCCTTCTGATGCATAAAGCTTCCTTTTACAAATCTGAATTTCCTCTCTCATCTGCTCATACATATGCTTCTTTTCATCATCCATATTGACCCATAATTCCACAAGACCACAATTGGGGTTTAGGTTTACCCTCGTAATGAGAACGGGTACTTCTGATCCTGGTGTTGGAAGCCCAGGAATTGAACACATTGTGAAGCTCAGAGGTCAAATATACCTGCAAAATAGAAAAAATAAATATATTAATGTTGAAGAAAAATAGGCCTTTCAGTTTCCATCTGTGCACTTAATCTGCTTGAATAGTCAGTATAAGTAAGAGTATAACAAGTACTTTACTTTGATAATTTAAGTACATTTTTCTGATGATACTTTTACTTAACATTTTGAATTCAAGACTTTCTTGTAAAAGGAGATTTTTTAGACCATGGCATTAAATAAAGGATCCGAGCACTTCTTCCACCACTGATAATTAACATTCAACTTAATTTGACCCACTTACCTCTGTACAATGAAGCCTGAGAGTCACTGTGAGGTTGGTGTGGCACCAGTTACAAACTCCAAATGCAACAAGGAAACATCTCATGAATCATGTGAACACGTCAAACACAGGAAACCTGCATCTGTAAAGAGGAACAAGTAGACCCTCACCAACACGCACGGATAGCGACTTTATTATTTTATTATACAGATTATTTCCACACTAAACACTACAAGCCAAGGCAGCTTCAGCACAAACCAGATTCACTAAATTGGAATTTGGTGCCATCCACTGTCCGTCTGCTTAACAAGAACAGGTATGAACTGGACTTTTAACTTAATTTAGGTCCAAGATGTCTCATAAAGCTTGTATGGGTGAACAATCTCAGTATCCAATTATCTCCAAGTGACAGTCACAAATTCAAAGGTTAGTTTTCATGTTCCCATTATTAAGAGTTGTAGGCTGAATGTTCTTCAAGGAATAAAATTTTTTACAATTCAAGACATGAAAGCTTTAGATATTTCAATCAATTGTAGGTTTAGGTAATCATCTAATATAGGCCTAAAGGGGGCTACAGTAATACTGTAATGCTGGGAAGCATATAACAAACTGCAATTTACACTACATTGCAATATTTTGACAGTAATCAAAAAAGGGAAAAAAATTAATACACCCCCCCCACTTGCACTTTTGGATATAAGTAAAAACCCTTTGTGTTTCAATTGTGAGTGAGATTTTGTTCACTTTAGGTCTTTGAATTAAGCGTTTTGCACAATCAAACTGTTTTGAACACTGAACTAATTGAGCAATCAGAAAATACTGTTAACTAAATAGAAACACACGATTACCCCGTGTTTAAAATGCGCTGTAATTATAAGAATCAGTCTCCACAAATAAGTTATTTCACACCAGAATTTACTCATCCTAAAAATAACACAGTACGTTTCTGTGATTCCTTATTAGCTCTAATCATTCAGTGCAGCTGCAAAATCGCCCACCTTAACCTCCTCACAGACAGTTGACTTCCCAGCTATCACTAACAGGGCAGGGCCCGAGGTCCACTAACACACCAGTGCACACTGTCATCAATAAGTCTCGCACGCTCCTCCAAAGTTTACACACGTGAAGTGATTATTTTAACTGCAAACAATTAACAACCACGTCGCACCTTAAGCCTGCCCTGACTGGGCAGATTTCCCTGATTTCAACATTACAGGCGTGCGGCTTCATCTTAAGCACTCAACTCTTACCCCGTTCACTGATCTGATAGCCTACACTTACAACAACTTGCAGACTGTTAGATAATTAAACATAAGTCGGTTCATCTTTTCTCACCGTGTTTGGTGCAGGCGACTCATCATAGGATTCAGTTGCAGGAGGTCGGGAGGGCGGGCACTGACGTGGGTTTTTAAAGTGTTTAATTGCACCGCAGTTTCCTCTGGAGGATTAATATTGCCTCGTAGAAATACATGCAAGATATCAAGCAGACTGTTTTTAAAAGTTTAAATTTGTTTATATGTGCTGAAATCCAAATGCTGCACGATTTAAAGCCAGTTGATGTTTACACTGAGACCTTTTCATTTAAAAAAACCCGTGAGATTCAGATGTAGACGCACACACAGATAGGCGGAGAGCCAATCACGCAGCACGCTCTCGGTTCCGTGTTTGAGCGGCACCCACGACTGTCTCACTGCTGCTGCAGTTCAGCTCACTCCGACCAGGAAGTCTTAAAAACGGTGCACTGTCTCCCCATGGTCATGTTATTTTTGCAGGCTCCACACACAGGCAATCGCACTATGGTAGGCGAAGTTATAACAAGCTTATCATATTTGTTTGTGATCCAAAAAGAAGCTAAAGTTTACCAAAAGTTTGAAGTGTTTTAAAGGCACCTGTTGCTGTCTAGTGGCTGTAAGTCAAAGAGCAATATTGAACTTTGGTGTATAGTCTTGAAAATACTTTCTTAAATGCTGCTGAGTGGTGGGAAAAAACACAACATGGTTATCTGACTTTGAATACCTTCTAGATATCCCATAGCATGATTGCCTTGGAATAGTGATTCAGAGCTAGGCCTATATCATATTCATACACAAAACTTTTTGAAATAGGTTTATTAAGATCTAATAAATTCCACTGTGAATCAGTTAGAAAACATTTGGAAGCACAAAAGCTGGAGTAAATGTTGATCTGCATAGCTTTGTTGCACAATAACACCTGTTGCTGTTGTGTTACTGCTGGTTTCAGGCGGTGGCTTCCTTGCTTGAAACAAAAGGCTTACTTTCTGTTTTTTCCTACATGCTCACTCTTTGAAACCAGTTTTCTAGCTATTCAGTATCTTCAAATATTACCCTGCAGTAGGTCTGACGTCATATTTTTACACTTCTCAAAATAGCAAAACTCAGTTTCTAAACAGGAGGAACTTGAAGAAGTTGTTTAGAGCATTAACCGATGGACATAGTTAATGGCTGATAACAGCACATTTTGTCACAATTCAAACATAAATGTCATGTAATAGAAAATAATGTGGTTATTTGAAGTCTTGCATCTTCCTCAGGATGTCCATTGCCAGAGTTTTTGTTATCGTTTTCCTCAGTTTAACACAAAACACACACTCGCATCACAAGCGTCCAACACCACACAACTCAAATGTAGAGGGGGTAAAAAAATCTGATTAACTACAGCCCTACAAAACTGAATCGTTTTAGAGTCAACCCTGGCTTTAAACTGATAATGCGGCCTGTCAGGACTGACCTAAAGTGTCCAAGTCTGGCTTATAGTAACGAAGTAATATCCTGGAGTTCTGACATTAGTGTTCTCAGTCTTCCTGTTGATTCTATTTCCAGTGACTTGTTTCAAAATGAGTAAGAGGAAAGGCAAAGTGATTAGTGATGCGACACCTGTCAAGAGCTGCAGAGTGACAGCTGTGGGTATCGAAGATGGACCAGATGAAATAAACCACCAGAGACCACCTTCCAGCAGCTTCTCCTACTCTGCCACAGTGAGTAGTTTCCCCATGAAGCACTTATTCCTCGTCTTTACATAACTGGTGAATATTGCCCTCTGTGTGTATTTCCTTTCTAGGGAGATATCGGCCTCATTGAAAGCATCACTCTGAAGAACTTCATGTGTCACCATTTGCTCGGTCCGTTCCAGTTTGGGCCCAATGTGAATTTCATCGTCGGCAACAATGGAAGTAAGAGCCGGATTTTGAAAATGTGATATTTGGCTTGTGAGTTTTAACACATCCCAACCCAGCCAGGGTGACAGCCACAGTGTACACTCCCTTTAAACAAAGGCCATTTGATAATCCATTTTTATCCATGTTTGTTGGTAAAACAAACAGGACTGTATTTCATTTTGACATATAGGAGTGCACTGTAACTGTTGTGTGTCTTACCTATAAATGCATAGATAGATAGATAGATAGATAGATAGATAGATAGACAGGTAGATGCATAAGTAGGATAAAGTGCTTTATTAATCTCAGTGGGAAACTGCACTACTATATACCTTTTTATAAATTATTTCTTCATACAGAGTGTATCAACTATACAACTAACGATACAGATTTTCTCAACTGATTAACCATGTGGTCTGTAAAATGTCATAAAAACAAGGAAAAATGCATGTCACAATTTTCTTTATCCTCAATTCCTGTCATCTCTCTACTATTATTGCTATTTAATAAAAAAAGAACATAATGATAATTTTTAAAAAGACTGTCCAAAACTTAAATATGTTGAGTTCACTCTGCATAAATCTCTACAAGTGAAAAGACGGAACTGGGGAATGTTAAAATATTGAAATGTCAGATATTGAAAAACGACTTTAAAAACAACAGCGATTAACCGATTATCAAAATAGCTGCAGATTATTATTTTTTGTTTTGTCAATCCACTTACCAATTAATCCTTTTAGATCTAATCCCACCTAATCAGGGTTGTCCTCTTTTAGTAGATTATTAGAATAACTAGTGTCTGAATAAGACATTATCAGTCAATTTGTTGTTTTTATGGGGAATGAGCTGTTACTCAAAAGTAATTACTTAAAAAAGACAGTTATGTCTGTTGCATGACAGTGATATCCACAGATATGCTTTGTTTTTTAATAGACATTAGATATTTAAAGATGCTTCTGCATGAATTAATTCACCTGTGGAGGGAAAATAGCACTAAACAATCAATTAAAGCAGCTTAACATATAGGCAAAGAAATCATTTAAAACCTTACTTTGTTTATTCAAAGATGACCCTCCTGATGCATTTCTGCGGCTGGGTGATTTGTGTGTTTTGCATATAATCTTAAATTATGCCTGCGAGCCAGTAACATCTGCGGCATCCTTTCCATGCAGTGATTTAATCCCTTGCCTGCGATGTTTCCAATTTAATTCTCAGGCGGAAAAAGTGCCATCCTGACTGCTTTGATTGTAGGCCTCGGTGGAAAGGCCACTCTCACAAACAGAGGGGTGTCCCTGAAGGACTTTGTGAAGAGCGGTGAAAAGTAAGTTGTTGTACCCAGTGAGAAACATTCCTCAATGACAAATCAACGAGTATCCTTATTACGTTGTTTGTTAACCAGTGTGTGCCGTTACAGTACAGCCTGCTCTCTAGTACTGCAGATATAACCGTGAAGCTGAGGAACCGAGGACCGGACGCTTATAAAAGGGACGTCTACGGCGACTGTATCTCCATTGAGCATCGGATCTCTTGTGATGGATGTCGGACCTGCAGACTCAAGAGCAAATCAGGTGACTTTCCTGAGTTGCAGCTGTGTCCAAGTCTTATTAAAACCTTCCCTAAATGTCAAATGAACTAGACACACTTGGGAGTGAAGACAAAGCACTTCAATCAGACCTTCATCCCTCCAAGCTGTGTACATTCTTTACTCTTGGTCAGGAATGTTCCTCTATAAACTTGCACACGTGCATTTTATATGCATGGCACCAAATAGCTGCTCTAGTAATGCTGTGTCAGTGAGTGTCATGCAACTTATATTGTCATCTCCTTCAAGACAACAGAGCTTTGAACCACATTAGTTGTCTGCTCTTTTGTATTTTAGGACAACTTATCTCAAACAAGAAGGAGGAGTTGACGGCCATTTTGGACCACTTCAACATCCAGGTCAAGCTGGAAGAAGTTTTTTTTTTAATTATTATTCTGCAGCTTTTTAACTTCCAGTGAATTGCACTCATTTTATAAATGTAGTAATTGTTTTTGGCTGTTGCTAACACACTGCACTTTTGTTTTGTGTGTTCCAGTTGGATAACCCGGTGTCCATTCTCAACCAAGAAATGAGTAAACAGTTCCTGCATTCAAAAAATGAATCGGACAAGTATAAGGTACAACACTGCCACTGTATTTATGAGCTTCAAATTCTAAGATCACGTCTGTGTTGAGAGAAGCTGATATGACTGCATAATAATTTTTATTTCCACCTGTTTAAATGAATGTTTTTGGCCTCTTTTTCTATTTTTGTCGTTTGCAGTTCTTCATGAAAGCAACTCTGCTGGAACAGATGAAGAGGGATTACATCCACATCAAGCACACTAAAACAGTCACACGACAGCAGGTTGAGAGGCAAGAGGAGGTACTCTGTTCAACACACACACACACACACACACACACACACACACACACACACACACACACTACCATCCATTTATCACACATCACACTTTCAACATCAGTTCACTGTTTTACAGATGTAAAAAGTCTTGATGTTGTCAACCAAGACATTTTTTAAAAAGAAATTTAATGTATGGTATTTATTTTAGTTAATCACAGTGGAGGTGATCATTATCTTAAAGTGGAAGTTTAAGTTGAAGTGCTTCATGTGCTGTCCTCTGGATACTGATACCAGTGGTGTTCAGATCCTTTATTCAAGTAAAAGTACTAATACCACACTGAAAATACTCCACTACTAGTGCTCAGATCCTTTATTCAATACCATGGTCTAAAAAATCTCCTTTACAAGTAAAAGTCCAGCATGAACCTTATTTAAGTAAAAGTATGTAAGTATTATCAGCAAAACTGACTTAAAGTATCAAAAGTAAAAGTACTCATTCTGCAGAAAAATGTTTTCCTATTATAAATGATGTTTCTGGATTAATATTACTGCTGCATTAATGTGTATGTTGCATTTTACTGCTGTAAATGTTTAAGGTTGTGATCATTTTAACTACGTTATATACTGCTGGGTAATTTAATCTACATCAATACATCATATCCTATAAGATCATCATGTGTCTGTACTCCTTCAGTTTATCAAATAAAGTCAAATTCTAAATCACCAAATTTGAAGATATATGGTTTTCACTGGACAGGAAGGGGATGAAAATTGTAATCTGTAAAGTAATTAAAGCTGTCAGACAAGAAAATGTACAATCTTTGCCTCTGAGATGTAGTTGAGTAGAAGTATAAAGTTGCATAAAATGGAAATACTCAATTAAAGTACCTTGAATTGGTACTTAAGTACAGCACTTGAGTAAATGTACTTAGTCACATTCCACATTGATACCATACCAGTGCACATCTTTAAACAGCATCTCAAAACACATTTGTTTTCTTTGGCTTTCTCTTGGTTTTATACCTTCTTATTTTGTGGGTTGTACACTCGATCCTACTTGTTTTATACATTGTCTTGTTCTTCTTCCCATAAAGCACTTTGTAACTTCTGTTTTGTGCTCTATAGCTGAAGTTTGCTTGCTTGCTGCTGATATGTTTGTCTATGACTAATTTCACATGTACATGTATATTCTTTTGCCGAAAGAAAATCTAATTATTTAAGCTCTCACATGTTTTTGTGTTTAGTGTATCAAGGACCTGAAGCAAGAGTTTCTACAGAAGAAAGAGAGGTACGAACATTTGTCGTCCTTCAGTGAGATGAAGGTGGTTTTGGAGAATCTGAAGAAAACAATGGCGTGGTGTTTGGTAAGAGTTTATCTGTCGTCACTGTATAAAACATACCAAAAAAAAAAGTTAAAACGTTTTATCTGCTTTTTTAAAAGAAAAATGCGTGTTTAGGAAGTATGAAAAGAAAAGAAGAAACAACATCAAATAAAAGTGAAAGACTACATTGCCTAACATTTCCTTTTTGGGCTCTATCATTTTCAAGAAGATGAATCATGGTAATGTTTTTTATCGCTCTCAGGTCAGAGAGAAGGAGCAGTTTGTACAGCAGTTGAAGGAGGACATTGAAAAGGAAGAGAATAATTACAAACACCAGGACAACCTTCAGCTCTGTCAAGTGAGTCATAAGTGTCCCTATTCTGTTAAATATATACAAGTCTATTTATAAATGTTGAAGCCCTTTAAACCTTCACAAACCATATAAACCGGCTGTCGTTACTTCACATGCTGCATTTTAATGTTTACAGTCGATGTCCACTGAGATCTTCTAGCTTCTAGACGTTGTCTTTAAAGGTACTTTCACTCTTTCTCTTATCTTTCACGCAGACTAAGGTCATACAAGTAGAAAAGAAGCTTCAGTGCATCAAAAGCAGAATTGACAGTCTGAGGGAGGAACAGGAGTCTCTATCAGAGGACAATCTCAAGTTGAAAGAGCAAATGAAGGCCAATAGCAAAGCACTCAAGGAACAGGAGGTACTGATGGGGAAATATGATACTGTATAACAATATCTCAAGTGTACATCATTTATACTGGTTAAAGTGACAGAATCTTTTCCCATAGCTTGTTTATTTTCGGGCTCTGAACAAACTCAAACAGTCAGAGCAGGAGCAAAACCTTCTTCAGGAGAAAATTAACAAGGCAAAAACAAGGTAGGGGAGTAGACCTCTAAATGACGTCTTTACCTTCATACAAATGCATGCCTTCATTATAAATTATGTTTTTTGTTTTCACTGTATCTTAGTGTAAGCCTGAACAATGATGGAGAGACAGAATATACAAAACAGCAGAAGAAAATATCCAGTCTGAAAGAGCAGCTTGCAGAGCTTGAGAAAAACTGCTCACAGCTGAACCAAGAGATCAAGAACAAACATCAGGCACTTTTCAAAGGAAAGGAAGAGCGGGACAAGCTGAGGTAAAAGAAATGATATTTGCTTTATCAGTGTACCGTCAAGGAGGTGTGATGTGAGTGTAATTTGAGCCCAGCTTATCTGCAGCCCGGTGAAATGTCCTGATCCAGCTCTGTTCGTGTTAACTAGACTGGAGGAAAGAAACATCCAGGTTTTGTACGCGGCCAAGCTGAAGAGGAAGAATCAGCTCCTTGCCAGTCGATCGAACAAACTCAAGCGGTTTGGAGATCATATACCCGACCTGCTGGGTTTGATTACTGAGGCGTATGCCACGGGACGCTTTCTCAAGAGACCTGTTGGTCCAATAGGTGACTTTCTTATTTCGTGTTTTGCTGGCTTGACTTCCTTTCTGCATTATAGAAAAAAATAGGTTGATTGACATTTTTGGGAAATTTGCTTTCTTGTGATAGTTAGATTAAAAAATTAATACCACTGTCATATTTGTCCGTTCAACATGAAGCTGGAGCCAGCAGACAGTTAGCTTAGCTTAGCTTAGCATAAAGACTGGAAACGGGGGAAACAGTTGGCCTGGCTTCGTATAAAGATAACAAAATCTGCCTGCCTGCCAGCACGTCTAAAGCTCACTAATTAACACGTCATATCTCGTTTTTTAAATCCCTACAAAACTTAATGTAATAAAGTGACCCGTTGGGGTTTTACGGGGCACTATTTCTTGGCCAAGAGCAGTAACTTTAATGATGAATGATTAATGAGCAGAGCCAGGCTAGCTGTTTCTCCCTGTTTCCAGTCTTTATGCTAAGCTACGCTAACCGGCTGCTCGCTCCTGCTTCATATTGATTTGAGAGGTTGTATCGATCTTCTCACCTAACTCTTGTCAAGAAAGCTAATAAATGGATTTCCCAAAATGTCGAACTTTAAACGTAATAATTTGCTATTTTATCTGTAAAAGTATAATTTAACCAGAGGAATTAAATGACCTACAATCTTTTAAAAACTGCCATACAGATAATTTGGTTCACTTTCATGCAGTCTATCAATTGTCATTTCTTTTTTCAAATAATAAAAATCAAATTTCAGTTCATACATTGTAGTTGACAGTCTGTGTTTGCTCTCAGGGGTGTGTATCAGCCTGAAGGATCCCACGTTGGCTGTGGCCGTGGAGTGCTGTCTGCGGAGCTTCATGAAGGCTTTCTGCTGTGACAACTACAAGGACGAGGCCGTCCTGCAGGAGCTGATGTCTCGCTATTATCCAAAGGGCAACAGGCCGCAGATCATCGTCAGCCCTTTCTCTGAAAAAGTTTATAACATTCACGGACGGTCGGCAGCAGCAGCATTTCACATTTGTTGACTTTACTTTCAAGATGTTTTTCTGACACATTTTAAAGCTACATCTTGTTTTCCTCTTCTGCTGTTTTGTAGGAAAGCATATCATCCAGAATACCCATCTGTGATGGACATAATCACAGCGTCAAGCCCGGTCATCATCAACTGTCTGATTGATATGAGGGGGATAGAATCAATTCTGATAATCAAAGTTAGTATGCTGCTAATGCACGCTGATGCTGAATATTGCACATAGAGTTGTTTTAGGATTGATGTTTTTTGTTTCATCACCATCTGACCTGTGTTTTATCAAAGGAAAAAGACAAAGCGAGGAGGGTCATGCAGCAAGGCCGGCCGCCTAAAAACTGCCGTGAAGCCTTCACTGCTGAGGGAGATCAGGTGTACCCAAACCGGTATTACACCTCCGACTTCAGCATGGCCAAATATCTTGGCGGGGATATGGAGACAGAAATAAGGTCAGTCAGTAGATATGCAAAAAACATAAGCTGTGAAAAAATGATGGTAAAAAGGAGAAGAGAAAAATACCCAAATACATATTTAATGATAGTTTGAGGGAAGGAAAAATCCAACCTGAAACACAAATTTAAACCAGCTGCTTCGTCCTGCAAAAACTAGCAGGTTATCATTAACTAAAGAAAAGGGAGCAGACAGGAAAATAAATGCATCAAAAAATAAAACACCTTGAACCCAGTGAATATTACAAGTTGATTAGATTTAACAACAAAAGACTATCTGTGGGTGGATTTTGAATGAAAATGAGGTTGATTTTTAAACTATTGACCTTTCCCTTACCAGTTCAACATTTTGGGAAATAAACTTGATGAAACGATCTGTACAGTAAACATGAAGCTACAGTCAGCATCTGGTAACAAAATCCACCCGGTAGCACCTCTCGAGCTCACTGACTAACACGTCATATCTTTTGTTTGTTTAATCCGAGCCAGGCTAGCTGTTTACCCCCGTTTCCAGTCTTTATGCTAAGCTAAGCTAACCGGATGCTGGATCTAGCTTCATGTTAAGCGTACAGATATGATAGTGGTATTGATCTTCTCATCTAACTCTCAGCAGCTGTTCCCTTTAACTTAAGAGACCCTGCATGATATTATTGACATTATCTTATGTACATTGTTCTGCATTTCTCTTTGCCAATGCTGCATTAATGCCGTTTGGTGCTCACACTGAGAGAAATACTCAAACCTAAAGTGTTACAGCTTCACTCTTGTGTCAAATGGAAATTTGTGTGTTCTGCTTGGCTGCCCAGCATGAGTTTGTAGGTTTCATGAGTTTTTAAAAGAGGTGTAAGGTGACTCCTTATTTTTAGCACCTTTAGACTGTGTGGAGTTTTGCTTTGAGATAAAAAAAACAAAAAAACAAAAAATTGATCCTGCCTGTCACAGCATGTTGGAGTCAGACCTGGAGAATCACCAGGCTCAGCTGTCCAGGTTTCAGCTCCACGTGACCTCTGTGACCGAGGACATCGTGAGCATGGAGAGCAAGCTGAACAGCACCATCATGACCCTGAAGAACACTCTGGTCAGTGAACCGTACTCTTGCAGGATGTGCGCCAGAATCTGGTTTAACTGCTGTTTGGTTTACATTTCATTTTCATTTGTATCCGTGCTGTTCTTGCTTCCTCTCTGCTTCCCTTTGTGCTCTTTGTGGGAGAAAGACTGATTATATGTCACTGGCGAAAAGTGTGTGATTAATCTAGATTTTGGAAGGTTCAATTAGAAATCATTATTATTATTATTATTCAGTTATTTCTTTTTGATGTTTTCAATGCAGGCATCTGTGAATCAAGTCAAGGCAACAATAACTGAGCTGGAGACTGCTGATGAAGAGCAAATTGATGACATCAGCTCCTTGGTGATCATTTAGTTTTTATTTGCACCCCTTCAAAACAGACATAAATCCTACCATGGATTATGTAAGTCTAATGTCTTCAAATAATTCTTGCAGGAAGAAGTTGCCCAAGAGAACCGGCAGAAGATCGAGGCAGAAAAGCAGGTTGTTCTTGAAGAAAAGACAGAGCTCGAAAAGCATTTTAAAATAGCAGAGGACATAGAGTCCAAGTACTCTTCTGTTAGAGAACGGCTTGATCAACTTCCTGAGGACATGGAGCCGTTGAAGGTGCAGTACAGCATTGTTGTATCACTTTGTTTAGAGGCTATAAATAGTTTCAGAAACCAAAAGATGCTGCTGTTGCAGGCACGTCTCTGTGGTTTTGATGTTACTTCTGTCCTCTGATTTCAAATGTTTTTGAACTGTGGATTGTTTGAATGTAGGAGGCTTTTTATTTGACCACACTATTACTTTCTTTTGGAGGACAGCTTCTAAACTGTCCTCAAGAAGCAGTGAAATTGGTTGTTATTGTTGGTTGAAGGATGAGCAGCTGAAGCTGGAGGCTGAGTGCGTAAAACACGAACAAAACCTTAAGATTTTAGAAAACAAACTGAAGGCTCATGAAGACAACATCCAAGCTATGAGATGTGACTTCGCCCAAAGAGAAGAAGAGTTACAGGTAACAAGAGCTGCACTTCATTTAGCTATTTTATTTACCTCATGCATATATTGGAGGCTTTTCTAGCTACAGTGCATATAGATTAAGCCCAGTTGTTGCACTTTAGCTATACTAAGCTATACAGATCAGCTAGCAGTTAGTAAAATCTACCAAAGAGATGATTTAGAGTACTATAGCTGTCTCCAGCAAAATTCAGAGTTGTCAGACTGTCATCAGACCTCACATGTGATGGCAGGAATATGTGGCCAAAGCTACAGAGATCAGTTCTGAGCGGCAGCAGGTGACCGGCAGCACCAAGAGCATCGACGCAGAAATCACTCGGCTGAAGAAGAAAATCAAGGTGTTCGAGAGCAGCCACGGCGAGCAGGAGCAGGTGGTCAGGTGAGAAATCACAGGCTTTCTAAAAACATCTGGGACTTCTCTGACACAGTGAGTGCGGAACGATTTTACTTTTAGTACAAAACATTTCCCAGAGGCAGAGCTGCTCCGGAGGCTTTTAATGGTTGAACCTCAGTGCCATAGTTTTTCTGTGAGCAGTTTGGCTGAATGAAAATCAGCATCAGTGCATACATAAAATACATGTACATCAGTGTTGGAATGTAACCAAGTATATTTACTCAGGTACTGTACTTAAGTACAAATTTGAAGTACTTGTACTTTACTTGAGTATTTCCATTTTATGCTATTTTAATTTACATTTTATATTTATACTCCACCACATTCCAGAAAATATGATATATATAAGAAATATTGTACTTCTTACTGTGCTACATTTTGGAGAGCTCTAATCACAAATTAAGATTTTACATGCAACACATATGATGAGCTCAAAATTTGATGCATTGTTATTGATCAAACTACCCAACAGTGTATAAGATGGTTAAAATTAGCTCCACTTCGACCAACTACAACAGCAAATGCTACTTAAACATGAATGCACGAGTAATAGTAATATACTTACATAATGTATAAATATTACACATCAAAGGGGCTATTTTTCTGCATTGAGTACTTTTTCTTTTAATACTTAAAGCATATTTTGTTGATGATACATGTGTACTTTAGTAACATTTTTAATGCATGACTTTTACTTGTACTGCAGTATTTTTACAGTGTGAAATCGCTACTTTTACTTAAGTAAATGACCTGACTGCTACCTCATGTAAATTATTTCTCCACTCATGACAGTTTGCATGACCATTTCAGGTCAGCTAAGCTAACTTGGATCATTTACTGTTAGAAGAAGAAGCCTTCTATCTTCCTTCTGTCTTATCATTTCACTGGGTTTCAGCTTTAGTTATCTAGTCAGACAAAAATGTATCTCTGCCTGTCTTCTGGCCTTATTCTGGAATAAGAAAAATTTAGGCTATGCCATGCATTTTCTGTCCTCTGTCCTCATTAGGGAGTACGCTGAGGCCCTCGCTCTCTACAGACAGAAAACCAACCAAGTGAGAGATCTGCGGAGGTTCATCGATCGACTCGATAACATCATGTCAGACAGGCAGAACAGATACAAAGTAATGCGTAGGTAAATAACGCTCTAATAACTTTGAAAAAAACAATTCAGAAATACGTGATTATGGTGTTTAACTGGCAGTGGAAAGTCCTGCTTTTGTCTGATTCTTTCGTCTTCTTCTTAAAGGTCCCTCTCTGTCAGATGCAAGTTATACTTCAATAACTTTCTGATAAAGATGAACTGCTGTGGCTCGATGATTTTTGATCACAACAATGAGACGCTCTCAATCTCGGTACGTCTATTTATTTTTTATAAATTATTGCTGTTTTTTAAATAAATTACTCAGAAAGTTTGTTCCTGTGTTTGTCTTACAGCATTTATCCATGCTACATTAAGTGTAGCAGGGAAATAGGATCCGTGATAATTTTAATGACAATACACAGTTATACCAAATCATATTGAAGTAAAAAGACAGTGTTTATTGCAAAAGACTGGTGAAAACACAGGAAATGACCTAAACACATTTTAATTTTAAAGTAAGATGGGGCATCCTGGTGACCAAGGCTGACCTGGCAACATTTGGGGTTCAAGTCCACATGTCAATCCTCCTCTCTCTCTCATCATTTCCTGTCTCTACTCATAAATGCCCCTTGAACAAAAAACTGAAACCTGCTACAGGCACTACCTTTTATTTATTTATTTATTTATTTATTTATTTATTTATGGAAAAAACACTAAATACAAGTACAAACTTCTTCTGGCACACGTAAAGGTAAAGCCTCCGGGCAGAGAGAATGATGGTGTGAGTGACATGAGGTCGCTGTCTGGTGGCGAACGCTCCTTCTCCACTGTTTGCTTCATGCTCTCCCTGTGGGAGATCACCGAATCACCCTTCAGATGCCTCGATGAGTTCGATGTCTACATGGTGAGCGCACAGAAATATCAGAAACACAGCATGATCTCACACACACGATTTGTATAAAAAGGTGAATGTAAGTTTGGCTTTGACTCGCTTTGATTAACGAGTGCCCTTTATTTTTTTTTAATGTAGGATATGCACAATCGCAGAATCTCTCTGGATCTCCTGCTGGAGCTTTCAGAGCGGCAGCACCTTCGACAGTTTGTCTTCATTACTCCCCTCACCACCAGGTGATGCTCTTCTTAATGTTTGTTTCTGTTTACATGCTGTTGTCCTTTCCATAACCTTTACCTTTACAACTTTTACATCTTTGTTTCCTGTATGGGGGCTGAAGTGTGCCATCAGATCAGTTACAGTATAGATTTTTAAAAAGTGGTTAACTGTGATCCATTACTCGACTGATACCTTTTGTAAAACAATTTATAAAGGGATTATTTATTTACCATTTAAATAAAATAAAAAAAATAAAAGTAATAAACTGATTATTAATGTGTCACTTTATAATTAAATTTTCTGTCTTTAAATTGTGTATTTTTGAAGCCTTTTTAACTAATTTGTAAAATTATTTTTAAAAGGCTTTCAAAATTCTACCATTTATTACTTTCTAATGTGCCTTTCGATCATTATAAATTATATATAATTAATAAATGATTATTAAAATTTGATAAAATATACAATTTAATGATTTGTTATTAGTCCTTTACTAATAAATTTAATTGCATCATTTAAATACATGTTTTAATTATTACAGCGGCACGTTGCAGCTTCCATATTCTTCTACACACTTTGGCAATTCCTGTTGTCCCTGTTTGCTTTTATAAAGACTTAATTCACTGTGTCACTAGTGTTTGATGACTGATGACAAATGTTAATCGTGGTTTGTGTCTTTCAGCAATCTACCCAAAAGCAGCCTCATCAAAATCCACCAGCTTCAGGATCCGGAAAGAGTCTGGAGTGAAACTGGAGATGAAGATGTTTGAACTGAGCTCCAGTGACAGAAACACGAGGAATGTTAATGTGCACAGTCACTGTATATTTCAGTATTACTGTATGTGTTTGGGAGTTGCTGCTTGTAAATGTCATTTCACATGTTTGTTTGCTGGGATGTAATATAATATTAAGTAATAATAATTGTATTATTACAGTATGTTGCCAGGACACAGAGGTGTGTTAACTTATCTTGTTAACATTTTATTGTTGTCTTTTCACTCTGAAGGCTGATTCTGGACTTGCCAGGAAGGCCGGGAACTCTTAAGCATGTTTGTCAGATGGTCTGTTTCAGGCTCTAGACTCTTATTCTTGGGAATATTTATCATCCATTGTAAACATTTTAGGCATCTGCATAGGAGTGAGGAGCCAGATTGTATTTATGTCATTAGTAGCCTCTGCTTGCATCTTAACCTGCAGCAGTGTGTTCCATTGGTCAAAGAGGGTTTACTGTAACTGGGAAGTCACAGGTCTGATTCCCGCCACAGCACTCTTAAGAACGAAGCAAATCTCTACAGAGTCATTTGACTAATTTTGAGTTCTCAGCTAAATAAACTAGCAGTGGTGAATAATGCAGATGTTCGAAACAACAGAACACAGATGTCTGTGTTGTTTGTCAAAAGTCGTGTGTACTGTGCAACTTTTAAGATTGTAGTGTTATAATTTGCTGTTTTTGCTCAGTAGGTAAGATGTCTGGCACTTCTGGGGCATAATCACAATACACCTTGAGGGGTATATGTTTACTTGGCCATGGAGATCTAGGGTGGGGTAGGTGTTTCAAATATGAAAATGTCCTAAGAAATGTCTTATAACCTTCATGATATGACAAAATGTTGAACACAAAACAATAAGTTTCTAAAAATGTCTCCGGGTATAATGTGTTCCATAAAATGTTGACTATTTTTGTGTAGTTTTACCTCAGGGGTCTGGTACCAAAGAGGAAGACGTTTACTCTGTGAACCCAGGACTCTACTCAACCTGTCAGTGTTAATATGTTTTAGAACAGACTGATAAAAGTTGACCACATTTGGGCTCTGTAACACAAACGTGTGCTCTCCAGTTCTCTCCCTTGTTAAAAACGCTCATCTCGCAGTAGTTAACTGTAACTGCTGTGTAGAATCATAACCATTGTTACAATAAACTTTCAGAAGAAATGGATCATCTGAACACTTTTGTATCTGTCATACTTTTCGTACATACAGGGCTATCCATTCATGCTTTCAATCCATTCATCCACATACACGTATATACAACACAGTCTTAAAGTCTGCAGCAGCGTGCTCTTCATTTCCATTAATTACACCTGCTAGACTGTGTCTTTTGAAAAAGCCTGGTGATGGTTTATTCATTTTAATCACTACAGAATTATTTTTGGGTGCAACACATGCCACATGTATAAAAGAATACAGTCACTTGTATTATGATTTTTCATATTTGATATAAACATTTACTAGACAAAGAATTTGACATAGTGACTGGACTGAAATGTATAAATAAAAAAGACAGAACAGTGAAAAGCTTCTGCAACCTCCACTACTGTAAGTGGACTACAAGCAGACACTTAGTCCATGCTTGCATAGCCTAGAAATGGGGAAACAAAACTGTTGAAAGAGAATTTCCGCAATAACTTTAACCTACATCATCGTCCAGTTGCTGCCTTACACTGAAATGCTCTTTAAAAAGTTTTGTCAAGCACCTCTCATGAGGGTCCTGCATCTTTAATGAAGGTTGCAAACAGAATAGATTAGAAGATGAGATCTTTCAATAAAAAGTTTCTCCTTACAAAAAAGTTTTATAAGTAGGAATGCAGTGTGTCCAGTAAACATATAGTAGCCCCCCCCCCCTTTTGTTTTTTGTTGTTTTTTGTTTTTTTTTGTTTTTTTTTCTGCATTGGAAGTGGCGCCCCTCTCACAAGAGGGTGAGAGAGTGAGCTCCCAGCAATAAGGTCAAAAGCCAAGACTGCACTCATTTTGCAGTGCTCTTCCTTTCTGTAAACATGTTGATATGTACTGAGTTAAGTTGTTTAAGTCTAAATCAAATAAGCAACCTGAAAAAGAAGCCAATTTTGGATCTTTGTGGGGAATAATGCATGAGTACTGTGCCTAATGACAGCTGTAATTTTGGCCTTTCCTCTAGATTAAGCGGCAGCAGTACAATAAATCCATGAAACAATGCTGCTCCGTAAATATATTTCTGCTCATCCCAGAAGTCACTGAAGCAAAACATAATACTGTGTTTATGTGAAAGCTCTTACTCAGACATTAGCCCACAACTGCAACCCAAATATCTTTCAAAAACTCAAGTGCCACACGTACACGTGTATCAAATGGAGGGAAGCATGCTCCCACATTACTGGAGGTGAACTAATGAGAGTCTGATGAGTCACATACTGTACATCCCATGCAACAATACTAAATGAATTCCGGAGGGTTTCTCTTTTATAACCACCTAAAGATGCAAAAGGTAAGAGATTATATTTTTTGACACATAATATATGCATGCAAAGAACCTACTCTTCTTGGTTCCATCATGTGAAAACATCTGGAACAGACAGGAGCCTCTCTATTCTCCAAGAGCTCAACAAGTCTGGATAGTAGAGACAGTTACAATTATCATAGGAATTATTGTTGTGTTACTATTATGTAAAGCGTACAGTAGTTGCAGCAGTGAACACTGGGGGATCCTAAATACTGCAGGAACATAATTAAATGCAGTGCTCCACTGATATACAAGCTAAGGTTGAATGAGAATGTATAGGGTTACTGTGCACAAATCACATTGGCATGTTTTGAAATAGAAATGTATGATATCTTATAGCTATATTCAAAATTATTCAGCATTTGACATTCTCATGCATACAACCACAAGAAGCGAGTCCATTGAAAAATAGTCCAAGCATTGTTTTTTTCCTGTGGAAATGGCAGAGAACCTAATGAGACATTGAAACATGTGCTGCTGTTCAGAGTGTGTGGATTACAGATGGGGAGAGGAGCGAGCAGGGAGGGCTCACTTCTGCATGTCACACTGCAACAGGAGCACGATGGACGGGTCGCTCTTCGCCGCCTCTTTGAACTCCTCCAACGAGATCTGGTCGTCGTTGTTCTTATCCATTTTGCTGAAGATCTTGTCCACCCTCTGCTCTGGTGTCAAACCGTCCTCGTTCATCTTCATCATGATCACAGTGCCCACCATCTTGTAAATAGCCTGTGGGTGAGGCGCAGTGAGAAATTAGCAGAGGATTGTTTCTTATGTAATCCAGTGAAGCCTACATGTGTTCAAAGATGTAGATCAGTGATTCCCAACCAGGGGTACTTGTAACCTAGGGGTACTTCTGCAGTTAATTCAACTAAACAAACTAAACCTACCAAAACCAAAAAAACTGAAATTGTGAATTATTTAAAAAGTACATTTTAATATATTCCACATATTTGTGTAAAAGAAAATAGGATTATTGGTGCATGATGCTAATCACAAAGTTACAATAACGTAAGCTGCCCATCAACCTGAGTCAGTTGTAACACATTAACATCACATGTTGCAATTAAGAGAGCATGAAAACTAGAATAGCAAGTGAGCAGAATAGTTGAAATAGTGAGCTTAAAGTAGCCTAATGATTATAAACAGTTGACATTGAAAGTAATGAATAAACAGTCGAAACAGTTAGCTAAAAGTAACAAACAAACAGTTGAAACAGCTAAAAGTAACAAATGTTCAACTCAAAAACAGTTGAAGTAATTCAGTAATGGGTAAATGACTGAAATGTCCAGCTTTTGCCACTCAAAGTGGTAATAGTATGAATGTAAACAAAGCAACCTAAATGTTGACAATTCAACTATATGACAAAAGAATTGTAACAGTAACAAAAACATTCATAAGAAGGGGCCAATGAAGGGGTAGCCTACTTGAGTTCATTTAATTGGGCTGTGGGGGGAAGTCAGACAAAAAAGGTTGGGAACCACTGATGCAGATGCTTTGAAATAAAGCACACACCACATTTATCACTACAGGACTTGTCAGCATGCTCCAATATCACTCAGACATATCAGATTTACTATACTGATTGTGTTTCTAGAAATGGCACAATGTAGGCTAATTCAATACAACTGCAGTTTTGTCGTTATGAAACTGCCTCTGTACTCAAGGCATTGCAGGTGTGCAGGAGACTGATAAAAAACAAAACAAAAACAGAGCCAGTCCCCTGATGAGCGAGGGCTTAATGACTCGATAATCCCTTACCTCGATTATCTCCAACATCTCCACTCTGGTGATTTTGCCGTCACCATCCAGGTCATACATGTTGAAGGCCCAGTTGAGTTTCTGCTCAAAGCTGCCACGGGATGTGATGGACAGGGCGCAGATGAACTCTCGGAAATCAATGGTGCCGTCTCCGTTTTTGTCAAAGGTTCTGAAGGCGTGTTCTGCAAATTTGGATGCATCGCCATAAGGGAAGAACTGCAAAAAAAATGGGAGAGATGTGTTCCATAATTCAACCAGGGCTTTAAGACTTAACAGTAATAGCATTAGTTTTATGATGTAAGAATGGTATGGTATGATTAAATTTTCAGACAGGTGTAAAAGAAATGATAAAGAAGAGAGGCATTGGTTCACACAAACCTTGACATAAAGCTGCTGGAACTCATCCAGATTCAGCCTGCCAGTGGGGCAGTCTTTCAGGAAGCCTTTGTACCACTGCTTCAGCTCGTGTTCATTAAACTCTGTGTTCTTCACCAGATCCTCCATCACCTCGGGAGTCAGCTTGCTGTTCTGCTTTCCCATGGTTCCTGTTGTGCAAGAACACGTGAATAATGCATTTATATATGCTTGAGCGATGGCAGAATGAAAATCTCTAGCCCAGCATAGAAAACTGCCTCTTTTTTTTTAAATGTCCACTTCAAACATGAGTACAGAGAGTAAATGTGTGTGGAGTAGGCAGCAAATGTTTCCCTGGTGCTCTTGTTCTATTTCTGTCCCCTCAGCCTGCCTATGCCAGTCTGTGGCCCGGGTAGCACTGACCTGGATCATCACTGTCAGAGCAGATCCAGTTCATCAAATGTTCGATAGCTGCTGTCAAGTTTCCACTGCAAACACTGTACAACCTGACAATGACAACAAAGCCTGTGCTTGGTTGTAAGAGGGGCACTGCTGCAGTATCTCCAGAGACCTGAGAAAGGACAACATGCAGGATGCACACAGTGGGCCTGCTGTAATCTGGATCATGGGGGATATAACTGATAACCACGTGGTCTGTATATAATATAGTGTTGAAGCCAGCTGTGGGCAATCTGCAGACCGATCAGCTTGGATTAGTTTGTTATCCACACTGAAGGGACTCAGTAACAATCATGACAACTTCAGCAACCATACCAGAGCAGCCTGTCAGAAGCCTCAGATTCATTAATTATTGACTCATGATGTAGCAAAAGACATAAAGTGGCCAAGAATGAGTCAATTCTCAACACATAATTTAACAAATGAGACAGCAGAATAATATTTGCGTATCTGAACATGGACACTCTTTGGGAACCTCCAGAGACCAACATATGGTCCACATCTCTGCAGCAGCAGCAGCAGCATGACAGCAGGCTGAACAAGCTCCACCACAGACAGCAGCACTGCATTGGCTGGGGGCCTTCCACAACAAACAGCAGAAATGTGTGCTGCAGCCAAAATCAGTGCAAACCACAGCCTTTAATGTGCACCCTCTGCTTGTCATATAACCAATCCTGGCGAGCGTGATTGGTAATTATGGGATGTGATCTTGGGTTTAATCTCTAAAACAGGCTACGGTGAATGACCTTGAGGACAAACAGTTTTGCAGGAAGATGACAAAACGAAATTGTTTCACGGAGCGTTGAGCTAAGAAGACGGCTCTAACGTCATGTAAATGCGGTGTTTTAGGGGAAATATCCGCCTCATATCAGCACGGGCCACAGGTATGAATGACTTGTCCTGCCCAAACAGAGGCCAACAGATGCTGTTTTATTTCACGCTTTGGGCAATGGCATAATGCTATTAAAGCTAACCGCCTCCTGCGAGAGCAGAGAGGGAGAGAGCTGCTGCATTCCGATGGAAACGACGCAGTGAAGAGTATTTTCAGATTAGATCCCAACATCCTGCTCCTAATGACATCTCTCCGTGCGCATCGGGGCGAAAAAACATGTCAAAATTTCAGACCTATTTTTAAAACACACGACAGCTCCCTCGGTGCCACATCGGAGCCGCATTAGAGGCTCCTAAAAGCCAATTAATTGCGCAAATCTTAATGACATTTAGTTCAGTCGTCAAATGACCCCTCACTGTTTTATTTCTGGGGGTTTTTTCTGGTTGTTTCCAGGCAAAACGCAGTGGCTTTATTTTAAGGGATGCGCAGGTGCCCGTGTGCCAGCCCCCTCTGCTCGATCCCATTCATTCAAACAGAAGGAAAATATGAAAAATAATACGTGACACATTCAGATAAACCATTCAGCCATCACTTGTATAATCTGAAAATATAACACATGAAATGCGTGCCTACATCTGCAGGCACATCACTTCTTACCTTATTACAGCCTATATTTGGTGATTCTCTATCGCAATAAATCTGCTCTGGCTTCTGCAAAGTACAGAAAACCCCCTTCCGATGGAAACGTTTGCCAAAAAAGGGATTTATGTTCAACACTGTTCGCCTCCTTTTTAAAAAAAAAAACACCAAAATCCAAAAATTTCTGGATTTTCCCGACGTTATTCCAGATGAGGCGCAGCAGGGACCGATCCCACGCCAGTCTGTGGTTATGCGACTACAGGAGCGCGGCGTCACCCGTGTGCATCACAGCCTGATCATAAGTTCACTGCTGCTCTCTCGCTCGGTTTGGGTTCAGCTGGCTCCTGTCACATTATAACCGGATCCTTCACCGTGATGAGGATGGTCAGCCAGAAATTTCACCATCAGGAAATAAACATCTTGGACTGTGGTCTGTGTAAACAGTGCGCAAGATTGTGAGCTGCGTCTATTAATTTATGACCCTGATCAAATAATTCACTGTAACTAATGAAAGGAAATAGATTCAGTAAACCTAAGCGTGAGATATATTAGTCTTATGGTCATTAAACGTGGCTTTTAAGAAGAAAACTGGAGTTTCATTACTAAAACCAGGGCTGGATATAACCAACCAGGGGCCCCTAGAGGCCCCATGTTCACTGTGTGCAGGGCCACAGCCAGGATTTATAAATACTGAAGTCCTGAGTCCAAGTCACCCACCTCCCAGAAGATTTTGACCACACACCTAAGATACAATTATTTAATTAATTAATTTGAATTTTTCATGTTTTATTTATAAAGTTATCTGTACAATTGAAAAAATGAATCTATCCTTTAACTCTCCCCAAATTGCTAAAAATCCCAAATTCCCAGAAGAAATTGTGAGGACTGGTAATTTGATTAATTGTAACCAATTAATGTTTGGGAATGTAGGAATATGGGCTAGTAAAGCAATTGCCATGATAAGGGCTTTAAAGGAATAGTTTGACATTTTGGGAAATATGCTTGTTTGCTTCACAGAGTTGGATGAGAAGTTTGATAGCACTCTCACATCTGTCGGGTAAATATGAAGCTAAAGCCAGCAGCCAGTTAGCTTAGCTTAGCATAAAGACTGGAAACAGGGGGAAACGGCTAGCCTGGCTCTGTCCAAAGGTAACAAACCGGACTACCTCTTGGCAGGAAGCACATGCATGCCAACCGGTGGAAACTCCAGGAAGTCACTGCTCCTGGTCAAGAAATAGTCCTTTAGAGAATAGAGCTTTAGAGGTGCTGGTAGGAGGATTTTGTTGTCTTTGGAGAGAGCCAGGCTAGCTGTTTCCCCCTGTTTCCAGTCTTTATGCTAAGCTAAGCTAACTGGCTGCTGGCTTTAGCTTCATATTCACTCCCCACAGCCCTCAGCTTACAGCCACTTAATACACCCACACCACAGCCTGGGCTGGGCCCATCTCCCCATTTCACACCCGCAAACACCCCCCATTCAGCCCCCATGCTCTCTACAAGCTCAACTGGACTGTTCCTCACAACATCCCAGGTGAGAAACGAACTGAGGAAGATAAGGGTGGGGAAGGCGGCGGGCCCAGACGGCATCAGCTCCAGACTTCTGAAGTCCTGTGCGGACCAGCTGTGTGGGATTGTTGAACACCTGTTCAACCTGAGTCTGAAGCTGGGGAGGGTGCCAAAACTGTGGAAAACATCGTGTCTGGTTCCTGTGCCGAAGACCCCACACCCCAAGGACCTCAATGGCTATAGGCCAGTGGCATTGACCTCTCACCTGATGAAGACCCTGGAGAGACTGGTCCTTGTCCACCTGCGTCCGCTGGTGAGCCCATGTATGGACCCTCTGCAGTTTGCCTACCAACCCCGCATTGGGGTGGATGACACTGTCATTTACCTACTTCACACATCCCTCTCTCACCTAGAAAAGGCTGGAAACACTGTGAGGATCATGTTTTTTGATTTCTCCAGTGCTTTTAAACACCATCCAGCCCAGGATTCTGGGGGACAAGTTGGAGCATGCTGGGGTGGACCATCACCTGGCAGCATGGATCCTGGACTACCTCACAAACCGACCACAGTATGTGAGGTTACAGGACTGTGTGTCTGATACACTTCTCTGCAGCACAGGGGCTCCACAGGGAACCGTTCTGGCGCCTTTCCTGTTCACCTTCTACACAGCGGACTTTACCCATAACACTTCGAACTGTCACCTGCAGAAGTTCTCTGACGACTCTGCCATCGTCGGCCTCATCACCAACGGGGATGATGGGGAGTACAGAGAACTGACCCAGGGCTTTGTGGGTTGGTGTCAGCAGAACCGCCTCCAGATCAACGCGAGTAAAACCAAAGAGCTGGTGGTGGACTTCGGCAGGCGCAAACTCCCTCCACCTACACCAGTGAACATCCAGGGAACGGACATTGAGATTGTGAGATCGTACAAGTATCTGGGTGTTCACTTGAACAGCAAACTGGACTGGTCAGACAATACGGACGCTCTGTTCAAGAAGGGCCAGAGCCGTCTCTTTTTGCTCAGGAGACTAAGATCTTTTGGAGTGCAGGGTGCGCTCCTGAGGACTTTCTATGACTCTGTGGTGGCATCAGCTGTCTTGTATGGGGTGACCTGTTGGGCCAGTGGCATCTCTTCCAGGGATAGGAAGAGACTGGACAGACTGATTAAGAAGGCCAGCTCTGTCCTTGGATGCCCTCTGGACACAGTGGAGGTGGTGGGAGGCAGGAGAATGGTGGCCAAGCTATCATCACTACTGGAGAACACTTCCCACCCCCTACATGTCACTCTTTCAGCACTGGGCAGCTCCTTCAGCGACCGGCTGCTCCACCCGCGGTGTCTGAAGGAGAGGTACCGTAGGTCCTTTCTGCCTGCTGCTGTCAGACTCTATAATCAGTACAACTCCCGGTAATCTACACTTGACTGTCAGTGTGCAGACTATTCACTACTATACTTCATCTGCTGCTGTGCATTATCTTCATACATATATTGTATTCATGATGTTATCTACTTCATATGTTGCTGTGAAATATTTTTCATATACATGTATATTATATCCATCCATCCATCCATTGTCTATACCACTTATCCTCTAAGAGGGTCGCGGGGGGCTGGAGCCAATCCCAGCTGCCATTGGGCGAGAGGCGGGATACACCCAGGACTGGTCGCCAGTCAATATGTATATTATATATGTGCAATATTTTTATCTTATCTATTTGTTCATACTTACAACTGCACTCAGTCACTCTATTATTTATTTCTGTCTATACTGTGTATAGGACAATTTTTCTATTTTTCTATTTATTTTTATTGTATTTCTATATATGACACTTTTGCTGGCTGCTGCAACGCTAAAAATTTCCCCGCTGTGGGACAATAAAGGCTTATCTTATCTTATCTTATCTTATCTTATATTTACCCGACAGACGTGAGAGTGCTATCAATCTTCTCATCTTTTTTTCTCTTGCAAGAAGCGTAAGCGTATTTCCCAAAATGTCAAACTATTCATTTAATACCTTCATTGTTTCAGCTGATATTGTGCTAAAGTATATGTTGCATGTTCCTAAACTAATTTATGTTACACACCAAACCTGGGGTCAGGTAATATTCT
Organism: Macquaria australasica; assembly: GCA_005408345.1. Lineage (NCBI taxonomy): Eukaryota > Metazoa > Chordata > Actinopteri > Centrarchiformes > Percichthyidae > Macquaria > Macquaria australasica. The sequence continues at coordinate 388,566 of SEMN01000311.1, forward strand.
AGGAAAAATGTACACAATGCTAAGAGATGGGGAGGAACGGGGCGTTAATAGGGGCCCAGCAGCTCATTTTTGCCCTGTGGCTCCCAAGTACATTGATCCGGACATGATTAAAATCATACCATTAATTTGACTCAATGCTGGAGATGATACAAGCCAGAGGCCCCAAATATTTTCATGCCAAGCACCTCTAAATGGATCTGCATTGGTCCACAGACCTCTAAAAGTCTGCTGTTGGGTGTGAATTGGACCAGAATTATATGAACTGATTGGGGCTATATGCTGATCTATAGGAGGTAAAACGGTAAAGAAGTGAACCTGTTCCTGATTTACGGGGACCCCCTGAGAGCCCTGATAATAAGGAGCCCTGGAGGATAGCAGTTTGGGAGCCACAGATATAGGTCACCTTTGTTAAATCATGTGTGTTGAAGCACAGATGAGGCTCCAAGCCAAAGTAATTCTCAGATGTGTGGACCCACATCCAAATCTGGATCCATTTAAATGTCTTATGTATAAAAACAAGCGATAGATTTTGAATTAAACCCTCCATCACAACTGCATCCTGTCGGGTCAGAATAGACACTAAAATGTGGAAATAAAAAGTCTGTCTCACACACAAATCTCTGATTACTTGATTTCTTAATTTAATACTCACATACAGTACATTATACACATAAGATTTCCTTTACATCTCACAAACACAAAGGCAAACAGTTAAATACTTAGATAACTTTAGCACCAGCATAGAGCACTGATCCACTCAGCTTTCTCTAAAATTCTTATTCATAGTGATTTTCAAAATAAAACACCTTAGCTTGATCTCACTAGGCATGGCTTACATGTAATATCTTTACAGCAGCATTCACTTACAAAGGTTAATTGATTAAAAAAGGATGCATACTGTACACCAAAAGTGGTATACAAAAGCAATACTATATTATATACCCATTTACATGGCCGTTTAGGTGTTCTCAGTGTAACATTTAAGTGTTTAGTGTGTTTTGACAACTTCTGTATCAACACTGATGCTTAATAAAAACATAGAAACATATGAATTTAAAAAAACGTTTGTATGAGTATACATGAAGAGCCTATGGAGATAACTGGCATGTAACAATCTTGCATATCGAAACATAAATATATCACGTTCACAACGCTCTCATTTTTCTTCATATATACTAACAAGAGAGCTACTGTCTTTCTATGTAGGCTATGTTTTGTTTAGGTTATACTGTTTTTTAATATTAAAATTATAATAAAAAAGAATGACAAATCCAATTGGGAACATTACTTTTTTTTTGTTACACAGTAATGTGAAAAAATAGTATCAAAATGATTTTCTAAATCTCTCAATCAAAAAGCAACACAGTATTGAATGCACCATTTTTCAGTACAGTTAAAGATATGTTTTCAGCTTGGTAAACACGAGTAAACAAGATCCTATAGTGAGATTTGACAAAGTGAGAGTTTCTTAAGGTATAAAGTGTTTTCTGTTATGCATTTCTTGTCAGATGATGAATATATATATCATGAAATCTGCATGCAGCAGACAGATGTGCTGCTGGCCATCTTTTACTGATTACATTATGTTAACTTGTGTATGAAGGATGCATTCCACAATCTGACTGTTTGTAGTTCAAAATCTGTGCCAAACGTAGAGTAAGTAAGTAAGAGAAGAGCGAGAGAAAGGGAGGGGGGTGAAGTTGTGATTATCACTACATGACATCATGGAAATCTTCAGCAAAATGTACTAAGAGGGTTCAACTGCAGATCTCATATCTGGGTACTCCAGGTCTGCGAGCCAATGGGAAGAGAGTAGGGTTACAGGTATGAGGACCATCACTTTCTTTGGCGGTCTTTGATTTGAACGTTCAGAGTTTCTCTGCTCAAGACTTTAAAACGTCTGGAATTTGTATTTTTATAATTATAATGTATCAATGAGAATGTGAAAACAATGTGACAATGTGAAAGGGGATGCTCGTAGAGACATATCACCCAAACCTGCAGCTCCCCTCGGCTTTACGGAGCTTTATAACGAGTTTCAGCTCATTGTTTAGCTGTCTGGCCGCAACATTACTGTTTTGGTTCACTCTCAGCACTCTCATTGCATCGTTTTCAGTGAAAAAGCTCTAAAAACCGACTGTACACTACCTGCTCAGCACCAAACGGCAGACAGATACAGCTAGCAACTAGCTGGTGAACATAGTGCAGCATTTAGCAGCAAAAGAGCAAGATATTGGTAGAGACCAAAAACAGAGCTAAAAGAGAGTGAATATTAGACTTTCATTCATCAGGTGGACACAACCACGACTCCAAATGAATGAAAATGTTGCTCCATAACTGCTGGACATGTAAATAAGCAGCTGTTTGCTAACAAGCTCAACGTATCAACTTAAAAGGTGATATGTCAATGTTGTGTTCACAACTTGTTTTTCACTGCCCCCAAGTGGCCAAAAAAAATCAGTTATTGCAGGTTTAATGTCTTCATAAAAGACTGAAGATAAAGTTATATCTGCCAAGTAACATTTCACTCTTTGTGTGGCTTTCTTGGATTTTTATTTCCCTTATAGCATATTTTTTACACAGAAGTTACAGTACTGGTAGCGTCTCATTCTGAGCAAAAAGGAGTTAGCCTATTTGCTTTTGTACTTTTGTGGCAGAAAAGGAAGTGACGCATCTCGCTTCTTAGACTCTAAAGGAAATGATGCATGTCATTCCTGTGGACCCTACTCTCTTCCCATTGGCTCACAGACCTAGACTGCGACCAGATGAGATCCTTCTCAAATGCATTGTTGGACTCAAGGGGGGGGGGGGGATATATCGCCAAAGGTTTTCAGAACTTAGTCTGCTTTAGTTTGTCGATGTGGTAGCAAAGCTTCAAGGCCGGCCCCAGCTTCAGTCCGAGGTACTTCATGATCATGTCACTCTTTAGTAGTAACAAAGCGTTTCCGTCGATCTCCTGAGAGAAGCAGAAGAAGAAGTTGTTGTCAAATCAGACAAGGTGATTTCCACTGGATGTTTGTTTATTCTGGCCAATTAAATCAGCAGTGAAACAAGTCTGCCAAGAACACAATGGAAAACAAACTTACATGTTTCCTAAAGACGTCTGAATGGGGGCCGAGAGCCTGGGGGTCCGCATCCCTGATAAACCAGACAACATCTTCCACAGACCAGGTGGATGGGTCCTTATTGGGTGGAGCCTTGGACTCCTGGGACTCTGGAGATGCATTATAACCTCCTGGAAGAACAGAAGAAAGAAAGGAGCTTTACTTTCGTACCACAGAGAAATTAACATCGAAGCAATCTTGGTTTTGTCTTTCCATGACTTCCCACCTGTCCTGTTGCTCTCTGGGAACGTGTTCGGGCTGGTGGACGACTGCCGGCACATGCTCATGGAGGCTGAGCCATTGGAGAACTGCTGCGACGAACGAAACCCGTAGGAGGACTTTGGCGAGTAGGACGAGCTTATGGAGTTGAAAGCAGAATCGCCGGGGTCCACGGAGTAGCGTTTGCCGTCCGACTGGTCTAAATGGTAGTCCTCGGCCATAGATGTTTCAGCTACAAGATTAGAGTGGAAATTAGCTCAAATAATTTGTTATAGCAGCATAGCAGCTTCGATTAGACAGACAGAAAATCTAGAAGTACCATCTGACTGGTAGGAGCCACCACTGTGCTGGGTAATGGGCTGATCACTGAAGAGGTTTTCACAGTGCAAGCTGCGACAGAGCTTCTTCAGAAAACGGAGCACATAGTCGATGCTGTTCACCACGGGGAGGCTGAGAAGGTGCTGCTTCCCATCAAATGTGGCTGGAAGAGCAAAACAGGGGACCACTTGAAACAACATCACAGTTTAGACACACTTTCTCACAAATAAGTTGATTAAACCTTCACTAATGCATGTTTTCTACTCAGTGCCACCACGGGTTAAGTGGTAAAAAAGCTATTGAACAAATAGAAAGCAACACCTGAGGGAGGTCTTTGTACAACACCTGATATTTTTTCTCCCCCGTAGCCTTGTGTGAGGAGAGTGAACACTGTTTTCTGCTGGAAGGCGCTGTCGATGCAGCCTTGGACGGCCTGCTGCAGCACCACGGAGGGCCTGTCGGGACCGAAGTGATCAGGGAGCTGCTGGATCTTCTTCCTGTCCAGGTTGGGGCCCGTGTTGGCCTGCTTGTTGATGTAGATACAGACTGATACAGGGAAAACACAGGTGGAGGCATTTTGGGGGGGGAGAAGGGATGGAGAAGAGAGAAAAAGATGATACCTGAGTAGTATCTTTATGCAAATCAGGACTGGATTGTAAAGACAAAAAGGCCATTAATGTTTCTTATAGGTGGTTTAGAGTGTTTTGTGTCCTACCTGTAAGCACCTGGGGCGTGGCAGAGTGGGGGATGGTGGCGGCATCCTGAGGAATAGAGCTCATATCGGGCTCAGGGGTGCTGCTGGGTGGGGAGATAGCCAACGGCGTCATCACCATCCTAGGTTTGAGCTGCAGAAGAAGAAGGTTTTGCATTCCTGTGTTTATTCCAGGCATATCATTTATTTACTAAGTTGTGTAGGGAGGGAGATGGTGGAATAACCGGGATACCAAATCTAAAGCTGAAGTTTTTATGCAACAGATGATGAATTATGTGTGTATTTATGAATAAAAATCAGACATATTTACATTAATGACTTCCCCATTTGACATTCTCAATCTTCTGACGTAAAAATATTTCCATAATATTTGACTACAGCAGAACAAAGCCTCACAGATGTTAAATCTCTCTCTCTGTTACACTGGGGTCCCACAAAATCTAAAGGGCATGGAGCCGGTGTGTCTGTGTCTTTCTGTGTACACATGCATTTTTAAACACACTGCATCCACACACCACATCTCATCCCCCGTCCCCCCCCCCCTCATCTGGCTGACCTTGAAGCCCGGCTTTCTCCCCCTCTTCTTTGGCACTTTGAGCGGAGGGAGCGACTCGGGGTAGCGGTTAGGAAAATCCATCTTGGCGACATTGCGGAGCGGGGGTCTCCCTCTCTTCCTGCCCGGTATCTTCCCCGACTGGCTGGGGATGAAGGAGGGAGCCACTGCAGCTGATTGCATTTCACTGTTGTTGCCGTCTGATTTCTGTGCCGTTGCTGCAGGTACACTCATTTGGAGCTGGAGACAAAGGAAACAACCGTTGAGCTCAAGCTATAGAAATGCAAAGAAACATGCACTTTACACAAATCCCCCTCCTCAGCAGCTACATATTAGTGAGCAGCATTAACATCAATTTAGAGCGGACATGGAGGATGCAGAATGGCTTGGCAAAGGTGTACAACAGCAACATCCAAACACTGAGAGACTGCAGAATACTCAGCTGGGCAATGCGGTGAGAGGAGCAGCATTTAGCAGAGCACCATAATAATCAAACAACACAAAAGGCAGCCATGCATGAGAGCTGAGGAGGAAACAGCACCTCCATCCTGCACTGATAACACACCAATAAACCTGACAGAGAGAGAGAGAGAGAGAGGAGGGGGGTGTCTATTACCTGCTGTCTTCTATTGTGAAAGCCCAAGAGCCAAGCCCTTTTGTTTTTAATCCCAGGAGCCTAAAGGTGACTATAAAGCTAAATCCCTAACAATGCAGGGAAAGCCATCTTGCTCTTGCTGTATGTGGCTTTTTCCTCGTCCCCGTTTGGTTAACACACTACTGCTGCTGCTGCTGCTGCTGCCGCTGCTGCTGCTCGGCACACAGGCTGCAGACATCTCATTAGACTAATGCATTCAGCAGTGGCAGAGGGAGGGGGAAATTGACTTCACCATGGCTACCCAGCTATGAATTACCATTATGATGACAGCTTCCACCCTAATCTTTAAAAAAAAAGAAGAAGAAGATGAAGAAGCAGCTACAAGAAAAGAAACATGTGGCACATCTCCCATGCTGCAGCAGAGCTAACCGGAATAAAAAAACACAGCAATTTATACCACCACAATGGATCTTATTTTTAAGCAGATTTGTCAAAGCATACAGCATGTAAACAAACAATAACCCGGTCAGCAGGCACTCACCATCCAAACCAGATGTGGAGTGTCCCTACGCTCCTCGCTGTATTTCCTATAGTTTCCCTGCTTCCAATAGCAGAGCACGGATCTCAAAGCGAGGCGGATTCCACTGTAATACTGTACATATGTGAGTGTGTGTGAGTGTGTGTGTACAACAGAGACAGACAGACAGAGAGAGAGTGGCAGTGTGTGTGTGTGTGTGTGTGTGTGTGTGTGTGCATTAAAGAGAGACGGGGAGAGAGAGAGGGAGAAAGGCTCCTCTGTTGTCATGGCAACAAGCCTGTAATTCCCTGTAACACCCTGACGATTGTCTGCCATGTTTGGTCTGCTCAGTGCTGTGGAGGTATAATTAGACTGAGGACTGAGGAGTTTCTGCCATTAATTATAAAGAGAATATTCATTGGGAAAGTCTGAAAGTACTGAATGTTATTTTTCTCTGTTCCTGTAGTGGGTTTCCAATTGTGTGCTTTAAATGGTATATAGCCTACTCACATTTGTAATTTGTAGCTTATGATCTAAATTAAGGAATGATAGAGTTGATTAGTCGATCGACATAAAAATAAAAAATGCAACTATTTTGATATATGATATATAATGATCATTTTTTAAAGCAAAAATGTCAAACATTGGCTGATTAAAGCTTCTCAAATGTGAGGAGTTGATGTTTTTCTTTGTCATATATGACAGTAAACTGAATATATTTGGGTTTTGGACTGTTGGTCAAAAAAAAAAAACAACAACCCAAAGACATTTGAAGACGTGAACCTTGAGCTTCATGGGTACAGACATTTTATAGACAAAAACGATTAATCAAGAAAATAATCCGCAAATTAATCAATAATGATAGTACAGCAGATTACAATTAGTCGATTAATTCATTATTTTAATCGACAAAGCATTTATCAGCAACAACGTTTAATTAAATTTTTAGGCAAAAAACTGCCAAACATACTCTGATTCCAGCCTCCAAAATGTGATGCTTTCCTTTGTTTTATATCATCGAAATTGAATATCTCTGGGTTTTTGACTGTTAGTTAAAAAACAAGCAATTTGAAGACATCACTTTGGGATTTGGGATATTTCAATGGCCATTTTTCACTATTTTCTGAGATTTTATAGACTAAAATAACAGTCAGATTAACAATAGTCATTAGTTGCAGCTCTAAATGATATATCATAATAACCATAATAATATGTGCTTATCTATTAATGAATATGTGCCCTAAATATCTACTTTCCCCCCTTTAATGTTTTTAGGATGTTTATTTTTAATATTCTTGTGTTAGTGAGTGGGAAGGCTCAGCTTGTAACATTGCGTTTTCATTTCTCCGCAATACCTATTACTGCCACATGAAACACAATAGATAATTGTAGTGTTTCCATTTTAGGTTTTACATAACGTGGACACAGACGTGTATGTTCTAAATTTAGCCTAAATTAACACCATGGGGCGTTCATTTTCCTCTTGATACATTTGGGTATTTCAGTAGATGCTACTACACTAGTGGGTACAGCCATAGTAAACAGTCAACAAATCTCAGATTGATTCCCTTAAAATGAGGCTTAAAATATTTATGTATGCCACTGTCATTTATTAAATAATATGTGGGACTATTCATTCATTCATATCCTGCACTGCACTGTAATTTTTATTCTCCTGTTTAAGCTGTTTTATTCAAGTTTAGCTTGTTTCTTATCACCTATTTTATTTTACTCTTTTAAAATTCCATATCTCCTCGTGGTGTTTTAAATATTATTATTTAATGCCTTTCATGTCCGATGTAAAGCACTTTGAATTGCTTGCTTGTTGACAGTCTTGCTTTGAATTTATTAGCACAATTGCAACCCACTGCTTGTTATAATATTATCACAATACTGTGTATGATAATTCCTATAATATTAAATTTTATCATAAAATCCAGGATCCTGAATTGAGTGAAACTGCGCCCCCTGCTGGCTGACAGCAACGCGGGCCTCTGTGTGTTATGCGTTTGCAAATAAAGTTACGTTGATGAAATTTGAAAGCCAAGATGGCGGTGTGCAAACCGCTGCCTCTGAAGATGTCACCCTCAGCTTCACTGGGCTTCAGGTCTCTTTTGACAGAGAAATATTCTTCCAGAAAGCTGCTAAAATCTTTGACAGGGCTCTGCAGTCGAGGTGAGGCGAGTTTTTGGTGAGTCGTGTTGATGGTGATGGTGTTAAAAGTGTTAAAGCCGATTTCTACTGAAAAATCGACCTAGCTGTACTTTTAATGAACCTTTTTCTTTGCTATAGATTGCACTCTCTTAAAGTTAGATTGGTATTACTATAAATAATCGAGATTCTGGACAAACTTACCTTGTTATTGTAATCCTGCTCTGTCAGCCGGCACTAACCTTTGGTCTTCCTCCACAGCAGCAACATTATCGCAACTTTCCGCATCAATAAACTCGCTTTTTCGTGAAGGTCTGAAATATATACACACACACGCACACAATAAAAATAAAAATAAAAAAAGCTAACGTGCCGCTGTGATTTTGAAAAGGTTACTCGGCGGAGGAGGGCGGTGTGAGCGCCGCCGGGTTCAGCGGCCCTCTGGACCGCTACAGGGGGCTCATCAGAGACGGGACGCTGCGGGAGGACGAGCACCAGACTGCGGTGCTGCAGACGCTGGACCAGCTCCACAAAACACTCAGAGGATACGGCAACACACCGACATCTCTCTTCTCCAAGGTAGAGAGAAACACCCCACGATTACCGATCCTCTTATTCATCAAGTTGTCTTTAATCCTGAGGAGAAGAACAAGAAGAAGAAAGAAAAAAAACCTCTTATTCCCCCTCCTCACCTTTTTACTAGCACTACTACATCTATACTTTACCATGTTCCACCATCATCATCATCAAAACACCAAATGAGATTGTATCTTATGGAGAAAGCTGTTGTTGAGGACGATGGTGGCACACTTCATGTTGGTTTTCCCTTTATTTTGACTGTATCTCCTGCCTCTGAATTTGTGAAAGTTGCGCTCAACCTGTTGTTCTCTTGTTGGTTTACCAAACTCACTTATGTAGGTATGAATCCTGCACCTGTTTAACTAGTTGATTTTAGTCATTCAGGATAATTAAGTGTGTTGTATTACGTTTATTTATGATCACTGACGTTTATGTTCATTTTGGCATCATGTCTTTCAGTTTTTCACAAAACCGAAGCCTCCAAAAGGTTACTACATCTACGGTGACGTTGGTAAGAGAGATGGGCCACAGAGTTACAAATATAGATTCAATTTTTCTGACATTTTTGTGTTTTAAAATGTTTAAATTTAACTTGCATGCTCTTTATTGTTTCAGGCACAGGAAAAACGATGGTGATGGACATGTTTTATTCATATGTTGAGACTGAAAAGAAGAAGAGGGTTCATTTCCACGGCTTTATGTTGGACGTGCACAAAAGTGAGTACGCTTCATGTTTGTACCGAGGATGCACAGTGTCAAGAGATGTGAAGCACCAAGGACTTTCTTTGCTCCTGACAGCCACCACGGGGCAAATGAATGAAGAAGTTCAAGATGGATGAAGTGACATGCATCTAAAAAGTGGAAGGTGTGCTCCCAGCTGCAATGGGAAGAAAGACAACTAAGATACTTGTTCCTACATTAGCAGAAAATAGATTTTTTTAAAAATACACCTGGATATACAGTACCAGTCAAACGTTTGGACACACGTTCTCATTCAGTGGTTTATTTATTTATTTTAATTATTTTCTGCATTGTAGATTAATACTGAAGACATCAAAACTATGAAAGAACACATATGGAATTATGTAGTAAACAAAAAAGTGTTAAACAAATCAGAATATGTTTTATATTTTAGATTCTTTAAAGTAGCCCCCTTTTGCTTTGCACACTCTTGGCATTCTCTCAGTCAGCTTCATGAGGTAGCCTCCTTGAATGGTTTTGAATTAACAGGTGTGCCTTGTCAAGAGTCAATTTGTGGAATTACTTGCCTTCTTAATGTGTTTGAGACCATCAGTTGTGTTGTGCAGAGGTAGGGTTAGTACACAGTGGATAGCCCTATTTGACTACTGTTGTAATCCATATTATGGCACGAACCACTCAACTCGATAAAGAGAAACGACAGTCCATCATTACTTTAAGACATGAAGGTCAGTCGATCTGGAAAATTTCAAGAACTTTGAATGTATCCTCAAGTGCAGTCGCAAAAGCCATCAAACGCTATGATGAAACTGGCTCTCATGAGGACCGCCCCAGGAAAGGAAGACCAAGAGTTACCTCTGCTGCAGAGGATAAGTTCATTAGAGTTACCAGCCTCAGAAACCACAAATTAACAGCACCTCAGATTAGAGCCCACATAAATTCTTCAGAGTTCAAGTAGCAAGTAGACAAATCTCAACATCAACTGTTCTGAGGAGACTGTGTGAATCAGGCCTTAATGGTCGAATTGCTGCAAAGAAGCCACTACTGAGGATGAACGACAAGAAGAAGAGAATTGTTTGGGCCAAGAAACACAAGGAATGGACATTAGACCAGTGGAAATCTGTACTTTGGTCTGATGAGTCCAAATTTGAGATTTTTGGTTCCAACCGCTGTGTCTTTGTGAGAAGGTGAGCAGATGGTTTCTGCATGTGTGGTTCCCACCGTGAAGCATGGAGGAGGAGGTGTGATGGTGTGGGGGTGCTTTGCTGGTGACACTGTTGGTGATTTATTCAAAATTCAAGGCACACTTAACCAGCATGGCTACCACAGCATTCTGCAGCGCAATGCCATCTCATCTGGTTTGCGCTTACTGGGACCATCATTTGTTTTTCCAACAAGACAATGACCCTAAACACACCTTCAGGCTATGTAAGGGCTATTTGACCAAGAAAGAAAGGGATGGAGTGCTGCGTCAGATGACCTGGCCTCCACAATCACCCGACCTAAACCCAATTGAGATGGTTTGGGATGAGTTGGACCGCAGGGTGAAGGAAAAGCAGCCAACAAGTGCTCAGCACCTCTGGGAAGTCTTTCAAGACTGTTGGAAAACCTTTCCAGGAGACTACCTCATGAAGCTGACTGAGAGAATGCCAAGAGTGTGCAAAGCTGTCATCAAAGCAAAAGGGGGCTACTTTAAAGAATCTAAAATATAAAACATTCTGGTTTGTTTAACACTTTCTTGTTTACTACATAATTCCATATGTGTTCTTTCATAGTTTTGATGTCTTCAGTATTAATCTACAATGTAGAAAATAATTAAAATAAATAAAAACCAGGTGTCCAAACTTTTGACTGGTACTGTAAACCTTCTCCACATTGTCAGTGAATCAGCTCTAAACATTTGTTAGCGTGTGGTGATGATGGCTTTTGTTCTTATGGAGGAAAGAAAACATCAACCCTCACCTTCTAATGGTTGCATTTCTTCAATCTTGTCACTGTTCAAAGATTATATTTAATATTAATAAACATTTACTCAAATCCAGATGACATCCTGCCTCAATGACGCAGCTTAGCCTGAGATATAGTCATATTTTTGTCTATGATTTTGTAGGGTGAAATTTAGAACAATTTAGCCCCAGCCTAGGGGTAAACTGGTACACAACAGAAAGAAAATGACTCCCCTCTTTCCCTGCTCCCAAAGATGGTCAGTGCCACAACGGATGCAGTCCAAACATGAATGATTTATTCATATTACAGGGTTTATTGGCGTCGGGGAGAGCACAGCCAAAACAATCTATGCAAACCCAACTAAATTACCTAACCCAAAGAAACAGAAAAAAAGAAATACAGGGATCTTACCTCACTCCCTAACATAAAACAGGAGAAAACCACAGTAGAAACAGCTTCTCTCCCCTACAGATACCCGGACTGCTCTTTTAACAGTATTTACGTAAAAACAGTAGCTAAACACATTAGCACTAAGATATCGATTTCAATCAAACAGTGCACGGCACAGTCTGGTTGGGAGTCAGGCAAAGGGAAGGAGTGAAGTCGGCCTGGGCGGGTGCCTTTTTAAAGTAGGCGCCATCAGTCTCCTGTCCAATCACCAGCCACCACCTGGAACTGAACATACTAAAAAAACAGAACATTGTGAACAGCAGCACCACCCTCAGGCAGGGAGGGACCACACCATCAAAATCAGCCACTTAACATACACATGACCCAGGGTCATAACAGGCAGAATTGCTAAGGACGACACTGTCTCTTGGCCAACCAGTATTCATTCATTCAAATCATGAAATCACCTGTCAGTGGTTACAGACATCCCACTGAATCGGCCGCTCTGTGCAGGGTGATTTGCATCTGTGACACTGTGCATCCTTGTTAATGATTTTCTAATTCCAGCAGACATCAACAGCCTTCTGTATTTTACCATCAGCTTTCACATATAAGCTATATTTGCCAAGAAGAAAAGCAAGCCTCCATATTGTCTGTATTTCATCAACATGTTTCAGTAGGTGTGAAATTAGTTAGTATTGCATTATTAAATATAATGCTTTCATTTCAATACTGCTGAGAAATGAACACTTCACAACACGCTATATTCAAAGCCTATAGAACAAGGCAGCGCTGTGGTTGTTGAACTGAGCTTATATTTCCTGTTTGTTTATATTTCCTGTTTTAGTCACCACATTTCAGTTTTGTTACGTTTAAGTGTCGTGTTATATATGCATGCTGCTGACAAAGCACTTTAAAGGTCTAGTAAAATGTCACTTTCATTTCTGAGTCTCGAGTATTATTCTTTTATAAAGTTAAATATAACTATAAAATGAAAATCAGAAATATATAGCAAATCGCTCTCACTCTATATGTTGTTATTGTATTGAAACTATATAAATTCATTACACCACTTTTACTCATTTAGTCCAACTTAACATTTTGTGAACAGTTACACCCCAAACTAAAGAGTAGGGTTGATACATTTTTTAAATGTGGTGGTTTGTGTTTTACTGTTTGTGTTAGCTTTAGCATTCATGTGTATTCATTTGTACTTGTACTACAGAGCGGATAAGACTAATTTCTGCTCTTTTTCTGGCCTGTAGGGATCCATCGGCTGAAACAGAGTATGCCAAAGAGGAAAGCAGGGAAAATGGCCAAATCCTATGACCCCATCGCTCCAGTTGCTGAGGAGATCAGTGAGGAGGCTTGTCTTCTGTGCTTTGATGAGTTTCAGGTAATAATCTTTTGATGTTTCCTGTGGTGGGATCTTTTGTCTTGACAGTATCTGTAAATGTTTTTGTGTATGTCTCATTTAACCTAAACAGTGTTGTTCTAATGCAACGCCTTGAGTTAATTTATTTTTGACTCGCATTTCAGGTCACTGATATTGCTGATGCCATGATTCTCAAGCAGCTTTTTGAGAATCTGTTTCTGAACGGTGTTGTTGTCGTGGCCACTTCTAATCGCCCCCCTGAAGGTAAGGAACAAGTCTCGTAACATATTTTTTGTCTGCCCAAATGCCTTCAGAAACTGTTCTCGCCGCTTGACTTTGTCTTTGATCAACATCCTATAACCCGCGGAGTCAAAGTAGAATTTTGGTTCCAATTTTAACAATCAGGAATTGAGAGCGTTTCTGTGGTACCTCAGACTGACTTAGTGTGCATCCGGATTCCTTTGGATGTCAACTTTGATTGGATTCAGTTAACCCTTTATGATTTAAAATCTAACATATACAATGTGCCTGCATAAAGTGTCAAAGATCCTGCATGTTACGAGAAAAAATTCAAACATTTCTACACACACAAAAACTGACAAAAACATCTGGAACTAGACAGCATCTCTACAGAATTTGGCAAACATGACTTTTAAAGTCACTGTACTGTTTTAAGTGTAAATAAAAAAACTTGTTTTCCCTCAGACTTGTATAAAAATGGGCTGCAGAGAGTCAACTTTGTGCCTTTTATCGCTGTGTTGCAGGTAAGAAAGGAGACGAGTGTATTGAATTTAATTTTAATTTTAAATGCACCTGTTGTTAATCGTTCGTCTCTCACATGCAGAAATATTGCCAAACCCTTCGCCTGGATTCTGGGATAGATTACCGCAAAAGGAACAGACCCTCTGCTGGAAAACTCTACTTTCTGTAAGAAATCCATAAAGTAAAACAATCAGTCATTGCAAGCCAGAGTTTGATCTGTTGTATGCATGTTTTGTGATTTTAATGTGTCCCTGTTACATGCGCTGCAGCTCCAGTGAGCCTTATGTAGAAGCGACACTCGACAAGATGTTTGATGAGCTGGCTTTTAAACAAAATGACAGTAAGTGGACTTTCAAATGACATTTGACTTGATTCTACGGCTGATATGTAATTTGGATTTTATCTGTATTACCACAGATATCGTAATCTTCCTTATCATATGGTGTATTATTTACCACGCTGTTTTTCTCCACAGTAACACGACCAAGAGTTCTGAATGTTAACAACAGGAAAGTGCGTCTGAACAAAGCATGTGGGACCATTGCAGACTGTACGTTTGAGGAGCTGTGTGATAGAGTAAGTCTCTCTCAGACCTTTATTTTTTCTTTAATACATATTGTGCGATTGATATGATGACATCATTGTGACAAAACTCTCTGCATCAGTCTCGACTTCTAATCTTGGATTGTTTTGGTCTTTCAATACATTTAAAAAATGCGTTGGTTTATCACATTTTTTTTGCTTGGTTTTACATTCCTTATCACACTTCTTTCTTTTTCTTTCTTTCTTTTGTTTTGCATTATAACAGGATTTCTACACAGTGTTGACACAATCCAGCTAAATGCCCTTATCAAGTCTTAGGTTGCCTTAAAGTCCTTGTACTGTAAACGTCAGAGACAACAATTATTATATATTAAGATTTATCATTTTATACAGCTTTCCATGTATTTCTGCCTCAGCCTGTTCTGTCTTTTGAAACGCTGGGAACTCAACCAGAATTTGAACGCTCTTTTTTTCAACATGTCATATTACGTCAAAAATGGAGTCGTTGTCCCAGACTTTGTCTCGGCTCAACGTGCGGTAGTAGGTGATAATGAGTCTGAGCGGTTGTAATTTAGTAGGTCTTTTTTTGGTTGTTTTATGTTGCATTTCACCATTTTTCATCATGGTGTGTTATTGTGTTTGTGCAGGTTGCACAAACTCCAGCCTGTCCAGGACATCAAGTCCACAGTTTTAGTAACAGGAAAAGGACCGGCGCTAGCTCTCATGCCCGGGTGCATCTGTAACGAAAAACATGGTTGTGTGCGGCATTTATTATACACTGGTGGACTATAATCCCGGTGATATGACAGAGTTCAGGATGGCAAGTCGAATCCAGGACCGTGTGAGGCTGATAGCTGAAAATCTAGTTTTTTACATAATCCTCCTAGACATTGATTCACTCGGGTCTCCAACCTGCAAGTTGCTCTTTAAGAGCCACTTGTTCCTCTGAATGTTTACCCTTATGTCTTTTGTAAAAATGTAAAATTCTGCATTACCTTTTTCAAATGTAATTTTCAGGAAAGGTTAAGTATAAATTTAGTAAAATAATTTCTTTAAACAGATTCAAACAGTTCATTTATTGACTCACCAGAGGCTCTGTAGGGCCTGAAGCTGTCCAAAGAAATGGACAAATAAAGGTTTCTAGTAAACGCACATCTTCAGACAAAGTGTGGTTTAATTAAAACCACAGGAAATGGAAATTGTGCAGCAGCTTAAACCAGTGTAGTGCGCTAGCCAAGGACACAGAAGTGATAGAAGTGATTTTTTTTTTTTTTAGGCTTAATAAATACAAGCCATATTTTGTGACATCCAGGATTTGAATGTAAATGTTTCAGCCTTTAGGGGCCAGTGACTACCTGGAGATGTCCAGGCTGTTTGACACCATCTTTATTAGACACATTCCTCTGCTGACGCTGAACAAGAAAACTCAAGCCAGGCGGCTCATAACGCTCGTGGATGCCCTCTATGAACACAAGGTATGCTGCTGCTATATGCACACTTGATCTACACTAAAAGCACCAAACGTTAGCTGTTTGTTTGGGAGTATTATAATATATTTTTTTAAATTTCGTTTCAGGTGCGAGTGGTGATTCTTGCGGATCATCCACTGGAGGATGTGTTTGTACACGACGGTGATCACAGTCATGACGAGAGCCACATTTTGATGGACGATCTGGGGCTGAAAAGGGTAAAAGCTCCCACTGTGTTTTCACAGCTAAACCAGTTTTTGAAGTTTGGTGTGTCCTTTCAGTCATGAATGTAGATAATTACGCTGGCTGAGGCTGTTGGCTGTAGTGAATGGAGCTTTAAACACCATCATCTTAACCAGTACTTCAGTATGTTACTGAGTCTTAGCTTAATTTCTTTTAAATCAAATAAGTGCATACCTCACCCAAGAAGGCACAATTTATTACTTTAATAGAAAATCATCAGTAATTTTTAATCTGTATTAGAGAGGTGTGTAGACTTTACGTTAATTGATTTATGCCTTTATTTGAAGAAGTTTACGTTACCATAAGGACTCGGCATCCCGAGTTTCACTAAAGTATTTAAATTTTAATTCAGTACCCTGTGGTTTCAACAGGATGAAGCCAGCAGTCTGTCCATCTTCAGTGGAGAGGAGGAAAGATTTGCCTTCCAGAGGACAGTGTCTCGGCTCACAGAGATGCAGACAGAAGAATATTGGGTAGAAGGAGACAGAAGCACAAACCCACAGGTGTAACACTTGGAAAAGTCGACCGTGTTACATAACCTCCATACTCCACAAACTGTGTGCTCCTCTCTGCCAAAAACAGCCCAGACTGAACACTACTCCTACTCATCTTATCCAGCACAAACCCGGTGGGACTGCTCAACAGTATGCAAGTGTTGTACAGAGAATATTTATTGAAATCTTAAGGCCTTTTATGACTTTATTGTGACATTGCACTTTACGGATCATTTTTAAGGTGTCATATTGCTTTTAACTCCATATCGCACAGAGGTCCAACTGTATTTACTTTTATAAAACTGTAAGAAAGAAGCTGGAAGACTTTCATGAAGATTTAAGGGGCATTTTAATCGTATCTCCTTCGAGCTACAAAATGTTAATGAAAAAATATATAATGCATCTCAGTGAGCTGTATATGGTTCCAATGCAAGCCCTAAATACAGTGGCAGCAGATTTGTTTCTGTTGATTTATGTGGATGGTTTGTCTCGGAACATTTTCACAGCTGCACTAAACGATAATATTTGACTCCATTCATCAGTATTTTCATTTGGCGGATAAAAAGGAAACCAAACATGTATCACAGGAAGTGTTTTAGTTTACATATAACTTTCAGGGCGCTATATTCCTGCATATCTGTCTGCATAAATGAAACAAACAACGGTTAAAGTGTTGGAGTTGGTTGAGGTTTAACTGTTGAATCTTCTTTGTATTTAAACACTCAGTAATATACCTTTTTATGAAAAACAACAAAAAAGCTGCGTGGGAAGTGAAAGTGAGAAAAAACTTCAGACAAAAGTGTCATTGGTACAAGCAGACAGTTGGTGGTATTTTATTTAGTGCAATCTGTGGTTTATTTTTTTGTTAAAACTAAATCTTAAGCAGTTTCATATTGGAGGATATAACGGCCTTCAACTGTGAATTACATTCATTCAAATATTGTTTTTTAACTTGCAACAACAAAACAGTCCTCTGTGTCAGTGAGGTTAACAGCCACATTAGTCCTGATCAGATTTAATGCTCACATGATAAAACAGCATTGTAATGTAAGTGATTATGAGTACTCTGGTTAATTTAAAGAATCTAATTTAAAATCTATACAATCACAACATCTTCTATCCTGAGACCCTAAGTTTTTTGGTGTGATTATAATAGTAATAAAGCAGCCTGTAGTCTCGCTTAGGCCTGGGAAATATGGTTGAAATCAATATTATAATAATTAATAAGGATATTTTTATAATATTGATATATGTATCACAATATGGCAAAATGTGTTCAAAATTATATATAAAATAATCAGATTTGTTCAGGCAATGTTCCACTGTAATGCATCACATCAGGCAAACCTTCCTGTAAAACAAACACCCTGATAACCTTTTTTATTTTTCATTCAAGGTTTCATTCACATTTTACTTGAATGAAGTTTGAGTAATTGTAATTGTTTAACTTTGACATAAGTGAATGTTAAAAATCTTGCAATCTGCTACTTTCTTTTACAGCAAAGGATTTTTGCTGTTATTGTCTAATCAGTTCAATCAATCAGTTTTTCATTTAAATTTGCTTTTTATTTGTTTTCCCTCATTAGAAAATCTTTGATAAAGCTTCTTAATTTGTGCATTTTGTGTTGCAGACAGCGCCATTTTACAAATACTGAGGTCAAATACAAATCCTTAGAGGTGCCACCAAAAAAAAGTTTCTTTTTCTTTCTTTTTATTTATTAGTTTTACTTTAACTCTTAACTGTTATTCAAACTGTTTATCAGTAAGTTTTATTTTTCTAAATGTTGGTTTAAAGCCGTCTCCACGCTATCCCTTTATAATTTGGGGGACTAATACTAACAAAAAACAAAACAAAAAAACAACCACAACAAACCTATTGACAATTTTATTTTGCGTTCTTTATATTGTAAAAGCTGCAATACCATATAATTTTGATGCAACGAGGGCAGCAGCTACCACTAAGGACACTGAGGTCCTGTCATCTGTAGTTTTGGGGGAATTTGGGGGTTTAGAAACCTGGTTGGAGTAGTAAGTAACAAGGTGGGTATTTTAAAAGAAGATTAAAGTATAGTTAGACTATTCTTTTTAAATTTTACTACTTTTAAGACAACGATGAATAAATAAATATATATAGGATTAAGTATTTCTCTGCTATAATTTTATTTCTAGCAATGCAGGGGGAGGGCTTTGAGAATTTAATTGAATGTCCTCAGTATTACTAAAATTCTGGTTATGGTCTTTGTTGCAAATTTCATATTGCTAAAACAGATTTTCTGCAGGAAAAAAAGACTGAAGTTAAGTGCTTGTGTTGTGACTTCTGCTTCATTATTTGAATATTTAGGTCAAATAACTGCAGACTGCTCCAGTTATAATAGTATTTTCGGAGTGCCAGAGACTCGAGTTGTCGTGTAAAAGGTGCACACAGTGATGTCATTGGTCTGCGGACATCTCCATACTGTCACTTTAATTTCAGTGCAGTCCAGGGGGGCAGGATCCTCTGGGTTTTCTTTCCTCCTTCTCTTGGACTCGGAGCGTTTGCGCCAGCCACCACAGCGGCAGCAGCAGATTGAATGAAGTGTGTTTGCTGGCCACACGGAGGACACCGTGCTGGCGTGTTCAAGATGCCAGAGATGTACAGTCAGAATGCATCATCATTATTTTTTTTTAGCTCTGTCTTGAGAGGGCGGATTTAAGCCTCGCTACGGTTCTCCAGTAGCCCCCGTTTTTTGTTGTAAGAAAGCTGCAGGGCCTCGAGAAAGCAATCTCCGCCTTGATGGTATCTGGACAGTAGCGCACTGCTCAGGCGACTGGCAGCTCTCTGCACGGATGATGAAGAACTTGGGAAAGGAAATGGTCAAGATAGCAGCTGTGTACGGAGTGATAAAGCTGATGTGGTGGCATTAGGTGTAGTAATTTTAATTTTCTCTGGCATGCACGTCGCAGGATCGCGGTGCAGGACGCGGGCGCTTGTAAAGGAACGCCGTTTGGATTCCGCTAAAGACTCTCCGCTGGCTCTCCCTGTCTTTAACTCCACATTTCGCGAAATTGCAATGCATGTTGGCCAGGGTGTGGGCTGTGCACGAGAAAAGGCAATGTTTTGTTAATGCTGGCCAGCCCGATCAGCCTCTGTGTGCTGCGGAAAGACGCCTTGCAGGAGGATAGAAAGACGGACACGTGCTGGGTCTGGGCTGCAGGCTGGACATTTGCATATCGTGCATAGTAAATAAACTGCCTCTGAAGCCTGCACACAACATTAATGGAATGCGACCTGAGTGATTTTATAACCCTTTGTGCAACGACCGAGATATTGCGTTTAACATGGCTGAGGCGCCGCGCAACGAGCCTCCCTTAAACGTTGAGATAGATCCGGATTTCGAGCCTCAGAAGCGGCCACGGTCCTGCACTTGGCCCCTTCCTCGTCCGGAGTCTGGTGCGGGCAAGCCCGGGACAAATGACACTGACGTAATCCCTGAAGAAGAGGATGATGAGGGTGGCAGCACGGAGAGCGGCGATGCTCAGAAAGCCAGCGGCGGTGGTATTAAACCCCGGGAGCCGAGCAGCAGCTCCATCTCCCAGCCTGTGGAGGTCCAGCGCGGCCCCTGCAAGGAGGAGGCCGCCGATGGCTCGCCTTCCTCAGCGCAGACCCCCGCCGCGGCTCTGGGCGGCTCTGCCTCCCAGCAGCTGAGGAAGTCCTCCGCCCGCAGGAACGCCTGGGGCAACTACTCCTATGCAGACCTCATTACCCAAGCCATCGAGAGCTCCCCCGAGAACAGGCTGACCTTGTCCCAAATCTATGACTGGATGGTGAGGTCTGTGCCATATTTCAAGGACAAAGGCGACAGCAACAGCTCTGCTGGCTGGAAGGTGAGCGGTGACATGCTGGTGCTGTCATCATAACAAAGACCATACTGTGGTCATGTAAAGACACACAAGGCACACAGCTATGTTAATGTAGAGATGGAGGAGGAGGGTGCTAATACAGGTTGAGTTACTTGCACCACCATATTTTATTATAGGGTCATTATGAGGCAAATTTGGGTGTCAGTCTAGATAATCAGAAGGGAATTGGGAAATCAGAATGAAGTTTATTGCCAAGTAGGTTTTTACATACAAGGAATTTGCCTTGGTGTATTGGTGCATAACAGTAGACATAGTAAATAGAAAATATAAAGCAAGAACTGCAAATGTGTGGCTGCCTGACAAGCACGTGGTGTTAAATGACATGATATAAGTTGCTGTCAAAATGTAAGCGTGCAGTTGTAATAGTGTGTGCATCAAATTACACACACCATTAGTTCTGCACCTATACAAGAAAATCGGAGTATACGCAAATCCAGTAAAAACAAGGTAGTGGGTATGAAAGTTGATACCCAAACAGGCGATGCAAAGTTAATTTCACTTTCAGACAAACTGCTCACACTGCAGCAGAGGGGCTTCTTACAAGCTTCAGCAGGGCCCTGCTTCTGTTTGATTTTAAGGATTAGTTCGGCCTGGAAAACCAATTCATCTGTCATGGAATCAAGTCTGATGAAAGCTTTGAGCTTTGCAGGATTTAGATGGTGGTTGTGGTGGTGGTGGTGGTGGGTGGGGAAGGGGGGGTAGGAAAAAAACCCTCTGGAAATAGGTTTGTAATCCTGCACAACTGTGGATGTGGGATGCAGGCTGATTCCAGGGAGTTTCTTCATGAAGAAATTACAGTAAACGGTCAAGATTGTGCTTTAAACCTCATCATCGTGATGTGACATGTTGATGGGAATCAAGAGTATAAAATACGAGCAACAAATTGATGCTAATAACTGATTAATCTGTACAAAATCAGCTGGTTAGTTAATACTTCAGATTAGTGGCAGTCAGTTTTCATTCATGCTTGGATGCATTCAGTGGCTGCAGACAGATATTGGCCTGCAGAGGAAAGGGTTAATGTTTGGGTTTCAGAAGTGCTGACATCAGCATTTCCTAGGAGATGCTTTGTAGTTTTGTGACATTCAGCAATCAGCTTAAGGTTGGTCATCTGCACGAGGGACTGTGAGCAAAAAAAAAAAAAAATGTTCTCAGCATGTTCAGGGTGGGTCCAGATCTGTCACACTTCCCTACTCCATCAGCCAACCAGGGTAACACCAGATTCAATGACAACCTTTGTGTGTGTAGCTCCAATGTGAGGTTACATTTTCAAATTCCCTCTCTGTTGTGAATCTAAAAAAAAAAAAGAAAGCTTCAGCTCCTGTAAGAGATGACCAGCCAGCGGCGTGACCCCGCTGTGTGCCACCACACTGTCTTTTCATGTGGCCTGGGCACAAGAATCAATCAGCTGACTATAAATTATGTAGGTCAATGTGTAGCAGTGTGAGAGAAGCTCAGTGTTTCTCTTTGGATCTGGCTCTGGCTAAACTGGCATTGCTCCAGTCCCCGCTCAGAATGAGGCTTTGCTCAAAGGGTGCTGCAGCGCTGCTATGACTGCGTGGGGGAGGGGCAGGCAGGAGTTGCTCTTTGTGATTTATCCTTTAAACGCTGGATGGCTCCTACTGTATGTACCTGTGCAGCATTCAGAAGTTTTAACACGTCTCTGAAGCTTTAAAGGTGCAGTCATGTCCACTGGAAAGAAGCAGGCCCGGTAGTTTTAGCTGCTACATGTCACACAGGCTGTTTTACCACCCAGAATATAACAGGAATGTTGTGTTTTACGCTAAAAGTCCAGGATTACTGTTTATTTTATAGGACAGCAAACCTTAACTAGCTGTATACAGGAGGTAGACACAATAAAAGCATCACCTGTGTAGCGTAACGTATTCAAATTCAACAGCTCTGTAATAAATAACTGCCTTTGTGCAGCCTATAACATATTTTTGTTGCATCAAAGAGAAGTCTATTGAATTCTTTGGACATTTTTGAGGTTGTGCATTGTTGTATTGTTCTGTGCTGTGTATAACTGCTGTTTTGCCCACCTGCTGTAATATAATACAATCCAATACAGCAGCGCAACAATTTACAGCCTCATAAATGACCACAGAGCTGAATCAAACCTCTCTGACAGCCTCAACCAGAACTGAAGTGTCACAAAGGTTTATTTATTTATTGCAGGGCAGTTGTATTGGATTTCATTAGACTGAACAGGACAGGTGTTGCTTTTATTGTGTCCCCTCCCTGTAGGTCAGAGGATGATTCATTTATTGTAATATTTGGCTTGCTTTGCTAATGTTTTTTTAAAGATCAATTCTGTACATTTTGGCATTTACAGACTAATGCTGTTCAGGCCAACTGGACAAATGTGATATTAGATATCATGCATTGCAGTTCTTGAGAAAAACACCTATGAACACCTACTCAAATCCTGCTGAAAATAGAGATGCATTCAAACCCGGTCTGCTGGATTGGTATCGGACTTGGAAACATCAGTATTTTGTTCGGTCACAGGTGCTGGCAAAGAAATCAAAAATAAAGTCTGGAGTCTGTGTGTTTTATTAACACCTGCACTGCTGTGATATTTGGAGACGCTCTCTTCATCATCTTGGCACTCGTCATCAAACAATCAAGAGATTTATCTACTTTTAATTATCTACCCAGCTAATGGCAATGGACACGTTCCAGCTGATGAGGAAATGTCAAGGGTGTGGTTGAAGCCACATTGAAGCGTGATGAGTCAAAGGTCAGATTAAAGGTGAAGTCTGATGATTTTCCATTTTTTTTCTTACTGTAAATATACGGTAAAAATGAAGCTACCCCCAGCAGCTGGTTAGCTTAGCCTAGCTAGCACAAAAACAGGGGGGAAACGACTAGCCTGGCTTTTTCCACAATGTGTAATTTTAACACTCTGTTTATGTACAGATTAAAGTGAAATATAACGTGTTAATTAGTAAGCTTTAGGTGGATTTTGTTACTGTTGAACAGAGCCAGGCTA
Organism: Macquaria australasica; assembly: GCA_005408345.1. Lineage (NCBI taxonomy): Eukaryota > Metazoa > Chordata > Actinopteri > Centrarchiformes > Percichthyidae > Macquaria > Macquaria australasica. Next base: position 412,131 of record SEMN01000311.1, read on the forward strand.
GCTCTTCCCCCTGTTTCCAGTCTTTATGCTAAGCTAAGCTAACTGGCTGCTAGCTGTAGCTTCATATTCACCATACAGACATGAGAGTGGTATCAATCTTCTCATCCAACTCTCAACAGAGCATTTTCCCCAAAATGTCGAACTATTTCTTTAAAGATTTCTATCTTCAATAAGAACAACTGGGCTTGGGCCTGACTGCCTCAGTATTGGGAACTTGAAAGGTATTGGGAGATGGACTAGCACACTGTTGGTTTCATTGGATTTGTTGACATGAAGAAAAACAGAGAAAAACACCAGCCTTATTCTTTTAAGGCAGTACTTTAACCTAATTAGGAGATCATTGTTTAATTCTGCGTGATTAGCAAAAGCCACCAAACTTTCAAACTAACGTGTGGTGGGTGGAAATAAAAAAGAAAAGAGCAGTGAGAGTCGCATGTGCTTTGTTGTAACTGGTGAAAGTGTTTGCTATTTGGCCTAATCCTTTAATTGGCTTGAAGCGAGGGTTTTGCTGGAAGTTTGATGTCAGCGGGTCATTCCATTGACTCATTGCATTCAGAGGAAAACTGTGGCCAGCGCTCGTTGGTGATCTCTCAGCCATCACAAAGCTGGAGAGCAACTTCCTTCACAGCTGCCTTTTTATAGGATCCATATTGTAAAGGCCACAGACAGCCTTGTGTAACTGTAGTTTGTATGTGTTGAGCTTGTTTAGTGCTTGATTAGTTTAATCTTCTGAGAGATGGATTTAAATAGGACCTCGGTTTACTCAAGTTAATTCAAGCTTAAGAGATTTATGCTGGACCCTCTCCCAGTGAAGTTGGCCTTTGGGCTGCAGAGATCACCAGTTTTCTCCTTCTGTTACTGCAGTGCGACTTAGTGTGGGCCGGTCGCTCAGGCTCCAGCTGTTTAATTTTGTACGTGGTTGGGAACATCTCCAGGGAAATCCTGTAGACCTTTCCAAGCAGCCAGAAATAGGTCACAGTGTGAGGTGCAGAGAAGAAGTGTCTCTTAGAAGAAACTGCAGCATTTATTAGTATTGTTCATTGTACATACTTGTTCTGTTCTGTTGTGAGAGGCCTACAGCATTGGATGTTACCTGTTAAACGTCTTAATATTCTACCTAGTGCTGTTGTTACCAACCTTTTTGACTTCAAAATAAAGTAGTGTCTACTTCTGACCCTACAACACAGGTTATGGCCTTACTGTGGACATGGAGTTGGTTGCATAGACGGTTGTGAGCACCAAAGAGTAATTTTCCTTCTCTGACTGAAAATATCCAGTATTTCACAAGAAAAATGGCAAAAGTTAGAGAAAAATCAGAAAAAATATACTTGATTTTGTGTGTCAGAAATATCTGACAACCCCTTACATTTTTCTTGAGACCCCCTGAGGGGCCCTGAACCCCCAGGTTGATGGTTATCAACTACATAGACCTAAAGGCTGACTAACAAGAATAATGGTCCCACAGAAAAGGCCAGTAATGACTTGAAGGATAATTCTGGTCTTGTTTTTGTAGTTTTCTTCATCTTTTTATCTTAATAAAGATAAGATTTAAAGGACTTCTTGTTCACGCTGGCTTAAAAGATGAGATTGAAAGTTAATTTCACGCATCACAGTTTACAGACAAACTTTCTGGTTCAACTTTGACCTGCTGTTCTTGCCGTAGATGTGCGTATAAATATACAGTTTTCCTATACAATGAGGGATTATTGCTAACATTTTGGGTGCACTCCCTCTCTGGTTTACCTCCAAATAAAGTGGTTTAGATAATGTTTACAGACCTCTGATAGTTCAGCTGCCTCGTTGGACGAAATTGCCATGATCTGAGCAATTACTTTGGTGAGAACAATATTACTATAATGATGGGAATGATGGCAAAAACTACAAAAATAAGACTCAAGCTAAACTGGAATGATCCTTTAACTACCTTGTATCTATATATTCTACTTTCACACATGCATTTTAGTTATATCAGAATCAGCTCTATTGGCCAAGTATGTTCAGACATGCAAGGAATTCGACTCCGGTCTTCATTGGCTCTTACTAGCTTTACAGGAAGAACGTGTATTGAACATGCATTTAATGTTTTCTTTTGTTTTTATTTCAGAATTCCATCCGACACAATCTGTCCCTCCATAGTCGTTTTGTAAAAGTCCAGAATGAAGGAACAGGGAAAAGCTCCTGGTGGATGGTCAACCCAGAAGGTGGCAAAGGTGGCAAAGCTCCCCGACGACGGGCTGTATCGATGGATAACAGCAAGTACATTAAAGGAGCCCGAGGACGTGCCACCAAGAAGAAAGCCTCGCTGCAGGCAGCTCAAGACGGCAGCTCGGAGAGCTCCTCCAGCCTCTCCAAATGGACAGGAAGTCCCACCTCCCGCAGCAGTGACGAGCTGGACGCCTGGACAGACTTCCGCTCCCGGACCAATTCCAACGCCAGCACACTCAGCGGTCGTCTGTCCCCGATCCTAGCCAACCTGGAGCTGGATGAGGTGCCTGATGATGACTCGCCCCTCTCCCCTATGCTGTACTCCAGCCCCAGCAGCATGTCCCCGTCCACGGGGCCCACAGGGCTCTCTGACCTGGCAGGTACCATGAACCTCAACGACGGGCTCTCTGACAACCTGATGGACGACCTTTTAGACAATATCAGCCTGACAGCATCCCAGCAGCCTCCTCCTGGAGAGGAAGACAACGGAGCAAACGGTCAGGGGAGCTCAGTGTTTACCTTCAGCTGCTCAGGAAGCAGTCTGGGTAGCCCCTCTGGCAGCTACGGGCCTGCCCCTCTTTTTAGCCCGCCGTCCATCACAAGCCTGCGGCAGTCGCCCATGCAGACCATCCAGGAGAACAAGCAGACCACCTTTTCCTGCATCCCGCACTTCAGCGACCACCAGACCCTGCAGGATCTGCTCAGCCTGGACTCCCACAGCCCCAGCAACGTCATGCTCACCCAGTCCGACCCGCTGATGTCGCAGGCCAGCACCGCCATTGCCCTGCAGAACTCCCGCCGAAACGCCATGCTGCTCCGCAAAGACCACATATTGGTGAACCACACCAGTGCAGGTCAGGCCCAAAGCTCTTCAGTGCCTGGTTGGCAAGCTGGCTTGTCAACCTCTGACAGCGACGCCGGCCACCCCGACGCCAAGCAGCCGCACCTGAAGTCTCCCAGCAAGAACGCCTCTATGCAGCTCGGCTCTGGTTTGCCCGGCCAGGACCGCTTTCCGGCCGATCTGGACCTGGATGTGTTCAACGGCAGTCTTGAGTGTGACATGGACTCCATCATCCGCAATGAACTGATGGACGCAGATTGCCTGGACCTCAGCTTCGACTCTTGCCTCACCTCCGCCCAGAACGGCAACAGGAATTCAGGAAGCTTCTCCAGCTCGAAACAGACCTCCCCTCACAGCTGGGTCCCAAGCTGAGAAGCTCCATCAGAGCTCAGTGTGGGTAAAAAAAAAAGAAGTGGGGAAAATGTAAATTGGGGTTCATCGTCCTGCATTGTGCAACTAGAGGGAAGAAAGTATGTAAAAGTGTATTCATGTAGTGTTTTTTTTCCCATAATTTTTCAATGTGAGGCATTAGTTTGGTACTGTATTCTAAGTGTCTGAGACACACAATGGTGTCTTCGCAGAGGAGGGAAAAAAAATGTTTTAAAAGATCAATGCCTGGGCGGTGTGAACAACAATATTGACTAGAATGGAAGTACAAGACATTTTGTTAAAACTATATGAAAAGCATCAACTCGTGTTAGTCTCAGGGAATCACTCATACAGTATCACAAAGTGATACGTGGAACTGAAGATGAGTTATGTTTTCACCCTGCTTTCTCTCCTCTTTCACACCCTTTCAGACCTAAACCAACATTTTTGCCAAACCAGCTGTCAGCCTGTTGTGAGTGACAGCCTGTTTACAGAAAAACGCTGCAGAGAATGTTACATTATTACGTTCCAGTGGAGGATACTTGACATACACTTTTTTTTTAACGTTTTTGTTTTCGAGAGACGTAGCCCCCCCCCCCCGATGCACAGAGTCACGCACCAAATATCAATCTGTAGAGGTTAATATGTTATCAAGATGTGAACTGATCTACATTGTGTGGTTTTTGTATGTAATGTTTTATTTTTATTTAGCGAGTTTTACCCTGTGATTTTAGTGACATTACTGTGAATTGTGTTCCTTCTGAAGAGGTGCATTACTGAAGTCTTGATAATATGGTGTTTCTGCTGCAGATCCCTTTTCACCCCCCCCCCCCCCTCTTCTTCCACTTACTGCAATATTGGAAGTACTGCTCGGTATACAGAGTTTAGGACAGAATTAAGGACTTGATTTAGCTCTAGTTGACACCATTTACGTTAGCGAACACTTAGATCTATTTGGATTAAAATAATCACCTTTAGACTCCACAGCACTCAACTGCAATATTTTGGTGTTTGTTAATTTGAAGGAGTTCTTGGTGCTATAAATAAGAAGATAGCAGGGAGTGGCTGCAGATGGAGCAGCATTAGTAGCCTCCCCTTTGTTATCAGCACTATAGCAGGTGCTGGGTAAAATAGTGTTTCCAACCCTGTGAGAGGAGGTCGTGTAGTATCTTAGAGACGTTTTTGCCATTTGAGAAAGAAACAACCACAGTATTTTAAATATTGCCAAAATATTTCTGCATCTAAATAAGTGGAAATAAGAGGATATACAGTGTATAAATATTAGGAACCAATGCTATAAGGGCAGCAAAAAAAAAAACACAAAAAAAAACAGCACAGTTTTTGTAGGAACATCAGGATGAACTTTTTTTAGTTTTACTTTTTTATCAGCTGGAAACTGTCAATTTTCACTGAATTTGTCGTCTTGTTAAATTGAAATTGTATTTATTTCCTTTTCCACATGTACATATTTTATGCTTTTTCATATAACGTGTGGCAGAGCTGTGTAAAAGCACTTTTGTTTTAATGCTCTGTTTCAGCATTGCTACCACCTCAATCGGGTATATTGATCAGAACTGACAATGAACGGCCTGATGGTGCCTGAAATAGTGTCCTCCATTAGAGAAAATCTAAATGTTACGTCCTGTTGAATTTAAATGACATTAATGTCACAGAAACATTGAATCCCATTTGCTTCATTTTAGATTTTTTCCAAAAATAAATTCTGCACATCTGTGCTTCCAAATATAATTTTTTGTAGCTTCATGTGGATGATTTCTTCTTAAACATACAAAATACTGACTTGAAGCTTTTGTTCTACATTAATTTTGTCTCACTGCCAATATTCAAACTACATTTCTTCCTATTGCTCCTACAAAAACACAAGACATCAAGTTGACATTGCCAGTTGTAATTCCAATTCCTATCTTGGTTGTATCAGAGATGGTGCATGTAAATAAAGCTTAAAGAACCACTGAAAATCTGTTTTTTGATATTCCTTTTTTTTTTTTTTTTAATTCTGTCTCTAGAGGAATTGCACAGCTGCAGACTTGACTGCAGGCAACGTGGAGGTGATATCCTATTGGATAATCACATTAGCTAAGAACCAATCACACACTGTATCCAAGAGGAATGGATCCGCTGAGATTAAGTCAAGGTTTTTGAACGCATGATTGCTGCTCAACAACTGGTGCACTGTGCATAATTTAATATTTACGTACTGTACTGTATATTAGAAATTGTAGTTGAAGTGGTAAGTATCTAAAAAGCCCAACAGTATTGATATATCATTCTAGGAAAAGGGAGGACTCCGGTGTAACGTTGAAGCCCTCTACAGATCAAATGCAGGCACTGTCTTGAGTCCAGATGAAGGACAGGAAGTGGGAGAGGAAGCCCAGGCTGCATGGATGTTTGTCTCCGTGGATACACCACAACAAATCAGCATGTGGACGCAGAGATTTGGCAGGACTTAAGGAGGTGTTTTTTCTTTTTTTTTTTAATGTTTAAAGGTGTTGATCCTGAACAAAGAGAACGTCTGCCATGTGTGACGCATACAGAGTTTCCTCCTCTGTTAAAGTGGAGCAGATGGAGGCAGAGCTGTCGCATCAACTCGCAGCACTCAGGGCGGAAATTGAAGAGAATGGATTTCCCAGAGGAGCAGTGCCCTCCAAATGTTACAGGTGTGGAAGCTCAGCTGATGGTTGTGATTATATGTGTCAGATAACAGTCGCAAATAATTCATAGTGTTTGTTTTAAACTGTCTAGATCGCCATGTACGTGGAACTTTAAAGTCCCCCTCCACTCAAAAATGTCTTTTGCTTATTGTTACTTCAATTGGTTGTTTTCCTTTTCGTGGTAAAACCATCAGACAAATTATTATCCTAAGCAGATACTTTTAATATGTCTTAAAACATGTGTGGAGGGGGAGCTTTAATGCCTGTTTTAAACTGTCTAGATTGGCAAGTAGGTTGAACTTAAATCAGGCAGATTTATTCTCAGTGAAAACATGATTTACCAACAAGAGGCACAATTAAATGTGAATATTTTACTGATTTTCAAAATTGTTTAGGAACCTGTTGGTATTAATGTTATCTGCCAAATCCTCAATCACTGTAAACTAAGTTTTAGCCATGCTAGTGGCATCAATGTTGGTCGATTGGTCCACCACTTAACTTTTCATTGGATTGTCATGAAAGCTTGTACAGACATTCATTGTCCCCAGACGGTGAATCCTAATGACTTTGGCGATCCCCTGACTTTTTCTCTAGCGCCACCATGAGGTTGACATTTGTAGCTTTGATTGAAATATCTGGACAACAATGGATTGCCTTGAAATTTGCTACACATGTGAATTGTAATATCTTTGGTGAACTTTTCACTGTCAACATTTTAATTCGTCCAGTACTTAGTTTTATGACCAGATATCTGCAAAACTCTACTACAAGGCTCTTAAGTCTTGTTGAAAAAAGTATTCTTAAAGCGAGACCATGTAACGTTTAATGAACACTGTGGCCACGATAAAGGTAATGCTAAAACATAGTGTAACAGTACACACAAGTAGAGTAAAATCAGCAAACTGATCCAGTAATGTCATATAGTCCTATGCTAACATTAGCTAACATTAGCTACCGGTCATACCAGACAGAAGGCTGCATGTAGCAAAACCCCCAGGTGTGTTTAATCGAGCAAAGGTGCATATTATTGCTAATGAATTCAACTTTTAATATGTATAAAGCTTTTATTATTTCTTCTTTCAAACGGTAACATAGTCTCGCTTTAAATGGTGTTTGGCCAGGAGCTTTTTAAAAAAAAAGAAATTAATTTCTAGCTTTGTTTCAGCTCTGTTCCTCCTCCAAAGGATATTTCCTTCTTCCGTGTGGAGAGGGAACATGCACTGAGGAGAGGGCTTCAGGTGAGACTGAAAATTCATCTTTTATTTTTATTAAGGACAGTCTCTGGGCTACAGAAAATTAATTTGTCCATTTCTAGGTCATTAAAAACTTTAGAGCCTCTGGATAATATGTAATGCTAACTTTAAAGATCAACCTGAACCTGATTTGGCTTTTTAGTAACTTATTAGCTGTTCCTGGGTTCCCTCTCCTCCTGGTTTCAGGTGGCTGAAGCTTTGCCGGTTCAGTCTCAGGCTGACTTCATGCAGAGAGAGCTGGATAGCTGCTTGAGTTTAGAGTACACTCCTGACAGTCTGCCTCCACTACTGCACCAGGTGAGGACAGTACCAACACTCCAGAAAACAAAAGATATGCAGTAGAATACAATGGAAACGAGAGAAAAGTCATTTCAACCGGTTTCCTTTTTGCCTACAGTTCTACACCGACAGGTCATATCACTTGGCTCACATCAAATATCTGCTCATGCTGAGATGGAGGAGATTCTGCCGCCACACCAGCGTCACTGAGAAGCTTTATCCTCATTACAAGGTCTCATTTAGCCAGCACTTCAAAAATAAGACTCATTATGACAGGAAGTTTTCTTCTGGTGGCTCCTCCTCCTCACAGTTTGTTTTCTGCTACTGCAGGCATGTAAGTATGGAAATTATGAGATAAAAAGTCATAATTATGAGATACTTTCAAACAACAATGAGAGTAGCAGCTCTTTGGCATGAGTTCTGCTGGTTAATTTGTCACGGAAATGGATTGTGAGTACATTGAGGACTTTAAACGTGGCTTTACAACAAATGAAATACCTCACATGCTTGCTGATTCACATGGGATTGTACTAAGCAAACGCACCCTTGAGAGGATTTTAAGAAAGAAGCAGTTCTGTAATAGAAAGAATAAAACCAATGTGACAGAGGTGGCAACCTTCATTGAACAGCAACTTAACTTAATCCAACATCAACATTTACAAAAGTCAACTGTTATAGTTGCCTTATTTAGGATTGCATATCGTTTGCATGGGGTTACGGGTGGCGCATGCGCACTTTCTATCTCATAATTATGACTTTTTATCTCATAATTTCGACTTTTTTATCTCATAATTTTGACTTTTTTATCTCATAATTATGACTTTTTTTTTAATGTCATAATTTTGACTTTTTATCTCATAATTTCGACTTTTTTATCTCATAATTTTGACTTTTTTATCTCATAATTATGACTTTTTTTTTAATGTCATAATTTTGACTTTTTATCTCATAATTATGACTTTTTTATCTAATAATTTCGACATCTTTTTTTTTTTTACTGGCGGAAATGGGCTTCCATACATAAGGGAGAACATATGAGGCAGCAAGCAAATCTTAACTCACTATTGGTGTTTTAAGAAAAAAGAAGATGCTTCTATTATAATTTAACTGAATTAAAATAGCAAGGTTGCAAGTAACTATTTTTTTTTTTTTATTATAGATTAACCTGCAGATTATTCTCCCAGTTGTTTGGTTTATAAAATGTCAGAACAGTTTCCTAAAGCCCAAACTGACGTCTCGAAATTGCTTTTTTTTGTTGGACCAACAGTCCAAAACTCCAAAAAATATACAGTTTGCTATCACATAAGTAAAGACAAGTAGCAAATACTCATAAGTGAGAAGCTGGAATTAGGGAATTTTTGGCGTTTTTCCTAGAAAAAAATTACAATTATTTGATTATCAAAAAAGTTGCAGAATAATTTTTTATCTCTGCTCTACAAAATAAATGAAATACATGACTCTGTTTAGTATATTTACTTTGACTGTGAGAGGCCATGCAGACATAGTATGACTTAGTATACACACAAATATACAAAAACAGTAGCAAAGCACATTTTTGGCACTACGAATATTCAAGAGAGGCCCTAATAATCTTACCACTGGAAGAAAATCCAATTATAATTCTTGACAAACACAGCAAAGGGAGGTTTTTCTTTTGTGTTCATGCTTCAATGAATGTGAAATTTTGCCGGAATAACAATAAGATTAATTACAAAAAAATAAGCTTTCATATTGTTGAAGTAAAGGAAACTGAACAGAACCTTCATTGCTACGAATATATATATATATATATATATATATATATATATATATAAAGCTTTCGTAGCTCTTCTGCAGATATGTAAACGTACCAAAATACATGAAGAAACAAAGATTTTTAAAGGAATTGTTTGCAGGATAATCTCGTCCCTTTCTCTTTATTCTCTTGCAAAGAATGAGTGAAGAGAAATCACAATAAAATAAAGGAACGCTGATGGCTTTCTGGTGTAAATTATAATCTTTTTATTGCCTGCACACACGACTTTCCAGCTGATTCGTCTCCACCCGCTCACATCAGACTTGCTTTCCCTCAGGATCAGGTGTCATATTTGACGAGTGAGTACGAGGACGCTGTCCAGAGAGCTCGCAGACTGTCGGCCAGCAGAGAGAAGATCCTGACCGGCCGAGGAAACCATGCCACCCTGCTCACTCAGGACGATGTGGTCATCTACCTGCGGTGGCTGGTCTGCCACCTGCACTCTGTTCAGACCATTCACAACTTCCTCAGGGTAAAAATACACACAAACAGTTTTATTTTGCAATGTTGATTTCCTTGTTTGAATCATTTGTGTCATGTACATTCAAATGTATTAAAAAAAAAATTATTTAACAGGTGCTGCACTACATACCAACTTGTGAAAGAGAAGATAAAGAAACACAACCAAAAGTTTATGAGGAAACTTTACATGAGACTCAACATGTTGACGGTGAGAGTCAAACCAGCAGTATCCTTAAAATTTACATTTGGAGACTGTGATAAGAGATTCCAATAAAAATTCACCAATGTCATCATAAATATAACATTATAACATTAACAAAACTAACAACATACTGAATATTTTTGCTATTCTGTCCATTTTTTCTTCCTTCCTTGTGCTGCCTTTAGTATCTGGGGTTAAAATGTAAAATCATTTAGAGGAGTCATTAAAATGAAAAGACGCACAAGAGGAAAAGCTCATGGAGAGTCTACAATGGTCCCCTGAATGCATCCAGTAAATTTTATGGAAATCTGTCTTTTAGATTTTGATTTCTTGTGTACAAGTAGAAAGTTCTGGCTGATGATGACGCTAGAGGAAAAGTTGGGGGGTCACCAAAATCATTAGGATTTATTGGCAAAATAATCTCACCACCAGTGGAAATGTGAACATCTACAATTTCATAACAACTCCATCTGCTGATGAGGATCATGTGATCTTATCAAAAGCCCCAGAACAGCTACTAAATGAACCTTGTGGTGGGATCATTTTATCAATTCCTGTTTTCCAAGGTCAGTGAATGAACTTTGAAGCACAAAAATGTGATTTATTTTTCTGCGGCTCATGAACTTGTGGACCAAACTTCACGCCGAAGTTTGATGGCCAGTAATTTGATGGATCAGCCAAAAACACGAGTCTTTCTTTTAGCAGTGAAAAAATGAGTGAAACTACAAAATAAAAGGAACAACACAATAATATCTGTGACTATAATAGACCAAACTGTTAAAAGGAATCTACACAGGCGACTATGTAAAATCTTAATGTTGAAGAAGAAGAAAAAAGCATGGAAAACATAACACAAGTGGTTAATAGTCCACAGCTTTTAGAGGAGATTTCATTTAACAGTTTATCACTGAATATGTTCAGCTACAGGTACTTCAGGACTGGCTGATAATGTTCCCCTGCACACTGTTCACCTGGAGGAGTTTCTACCTGAGCTGCAGGCTTTGATCGCTCACTTCCACCTGTCCTACGACACTCGAAAACTCAGGACCACCGCAGACGAGATGGAGTTATTCAGCATGGTAATGTTGAACTGATACAACATATAAACAAAAAGCCTTGCAGTATTTACGATGGTGCATTAAGACAAGATATGAGGTTGGTATATTATCATCAATGTCTGAATCTGTCTCACCAGGTGTGGAGCGGGTTCAGAACGATTTTCAGACAACAAGAGCTGATGAAAACGTTTCCTCAGTACGACGGCACAGAGGTCAAACAGAGCCAGTGGGGGAGGAAGAGTGCTAGTCTGGCTCTGAAGAAGGAGGCCAACTGGATCCCCTTCATTCAGGTTAGAGGAAACGCACTGAATAGTGAAGTAGTCTCTCCAAATACTGTTTTTTAAAAACCATTTATGTAAGTTTTTAGATGGTTTGTGGTTTGTCAGGCAGTGCCAGAGAGTAACAGTTTATATTGTAGTCAGTACTGTTCAGTTGTGGAAGAAGTACTCAGGTCTTGTACTTAAATTAAAGTAGCACAGTGTAGAAAAACTAAAAGTACTGCATTTAAAATTTTACTTGAGTAAAAGTATTAGCACCAAAATATACTTAAAGTACCAAAAGTAAATGTATTCATTATGCAGAATGTCCCATTTCCATATAATGTATATTATATTATTGGATTATAATTATTGATGCATTAATGTGTACTTCACTTTAATGTTGCAGCTGGTAAAGGTGGAGCTAATTTAAATGACTTTATATACTGCTGGGTAGCTTGTAAATCAAGTCTTATCTTAAACGGTGATGATGTATTTTTATAGGTTATTTGTGGATTATATTTTGTATTATTAATCTGAATCTGGAAAGTAACTAGTAACTAAAGTTATCAAATAAATGTAGTGTGGTACAAAAGTACGATATTTGCCTCCTCCTGCCTTTTTTATTATTTCTCACATCACTTTTTAATCCACCTAATTTTCAAGTACTTTGTCAGTCACTCTTTCTTGTGTTGTAAAAGCATTACTTTGCGTGTGTGTTTTTATGCCTTTAAGGGTTTTTTTGGGGGGTGTTGGGAGGAGGAGTAAATATTGAATTGTTTGGATTCTGTCCTGCAGGTGAAGCCCACATGGGATCCGTGGCAGCAGAAGGTCGTCACAAAGCTGAAGGCAAAGAAATGTGTTGATGAGCTGCTGAAGATGCACAGCAGGTTTCTGCAGGTAACAGCGATGTCCGAATCAATGTCTCCATGTTGTGGAATTAGATATCGATGGGTTGTTTGTAATTTTTGCACAACTTGCTTACTTATGTTGATCAGAAAGTATCCAACAGTAATTTTTAGTCCTTTGGATTCCAGAAGTACCAGATTGATGAGTCTGTTTTTTTTAATTAATCTGTCACATGTAATAAACCTCTGCTCATCTGGTTTTTATAACATACAACCTACATTTTTTACCATGAAGCTGAAGTTTGTGTATCAGGTGTTGAGGTGTGTTGTTTGTGTACCTCACCAGGTCCCTGATCTGCTCCACGTGGCTGCAGCTATAAAGGAACACGCCACTCATGTTGCACCGACCTCATCAGTCTCACACGGCAGTAAGACAAAACGACAAAAGAGCTCCGAGATCTGGACGAGTATTTACAGCACTGCCTCTCTCACTCAGGCATGTGTCGTCCACTTTTCTGCTTAGACAGGCAGGATGTAAAAAAACCAAACAAAGACCTCTCAGCTTTCCTCAGTGCTGCGTGTCTTGGAAGACATTAAATTAAAAGTGACATTTTTCTTGTTAGGAAACACGAGATGAGTCAACCAGATGTGGAGGCAGAGGAGGCCACGAGAAGAAGAGCCTGAGGAGTCAAGCCTCGAGGTTTTCATTTTCTAGATGTCTATAGAAGGACTGAAACAATTGATAATTCATTTATTAATCCAAACAAATATTTTTTACTACACTGAGGTTTACAAGTTACAATTTGTGCAAATCAAAAGATAAGTGAGTAAACTTTGCTGTCTTAGTTGGTTTCCAGGTTTGTTCTTTGTTGATTAAATCATGAAAAAGCAACTTTTCGCTCACCTTGGATGCATAAAACACAGGAGTATTTGATCAAATCTGTGCCTTTGCTCCCTCTATGAAACACAGCTACTCTTTCGAGGACAGCCTACAGCTGCTGGGTCTGGATGATAGTTTAGAGGAAGGAACCTCAGATCCCGTCATAACCAGAGGTGCTTACCTGTCTCTGATTTACCTGCGTCATCTCAAACTCAGACAGCTCCAGGTGAGGGAAACGGCAGCACATTATGATGTAGCGACCTGAGGAACCTTGCCCAAACAAATCAGCAGAGTAAAAAATACAAGTAATGTTCAATCAGCAAGAATGTCTTGAAATCAACGAGGACCTGGTTTGGAACATTTGTCTTAACATTTCCCATTCACAGCGCATCTCTCTTGGGCTGCTGAACTACCTGCGCTCTGTGGAGAGGACTTTGACCTTTGACCTGGCGGGTCTGCAGCTGGAGGAAGGAGAGCTGTGCAGCACAGCGGAGGAAACGGGCTGGATGAATGCAGCCAGAGGAGGAAGAGGGGAGGCAGGAGGTCTCTGCTCACTCCAGTACAGTCACAACACTCCTGTTGACTGTAAGGTAAGAACACGTCCGTGCTGCTGCAAAAGATGTCACCTATTAGCCTCCAAAAGCTTCATAAAAGGGTCATAAATATCTGTCTGTTTATCGATCTCTCCTGTTTGCATGAATACAGTGTGTGACATCTTCTTATTCCAGGTCCATTGCTCAGAGTTCATGGAGTTTGCCAAGGTGGAGAACCTTCATGATTTCTACAGCGCGGAAGAGCGGTTCGTCCACACCCAGGACCAGAGAGGGTTTTACATTGTGTACGACGCTGCTCTGAGGGACCTGGCGGAGCTGGAGAACGAGCTTCTCCTAATCGGCTCACACTTCATCCAGAGAAACAGGATCAAGAAAATGGGAAACGCCACCTCGACAGCAGACATCCACTCCTGGGCCGGGACAGATGTCGACCGTGTTGCAGTGCTTCTTGACTTGTGGACGTGTGAGACGGAGTTTTTGGAGAGCAAAGTACAGGTAGTGATAGAAATGAGGACCATGGATGTGTTTGTTTGCTTTTCATGTCTTTTCATTATGGCTTTTAAAGCACTTTTGGTATATTTTATTCAGTTTTATTGAACTAAATTTGAGATAAAATAATGAGTTTTGATCTTTTTCTTCAGATCTCTCAGCTGGAATCTGTATTTGCCTGTTTAATTTCCCATTTTCCAAAGCCAGTCAGGTTCATGGACATAAAAGAGCCATTTATCTTTTCATGCCATTAACTTCTGCTCTCTCCTTGTCCTGCAGCTCTTGAACTGTTACTACGAGGCCTACCAGCATGCAGCAGGGACTGAGGAGAGGTTTGCGTTGGCTCGAGTTATTACCGACATCATGCACAGTAGGCCACAACTGGACCTGAACCAGGATTACTTTGTTCAGGCCTACAGAGCTGAGACAGGCTGCCTGCAAAGCCACCAGCAGCTGATCAGAGACATTTTGGACAATCAGGTGAAAAGTCTGCTAAGGATTGTATTCAAGTGTGAATGTGTAGAATGCAAACATGTGAATGCTGTTGTTTGAATTAGAGATGCAACAATTAGTCAGCTGATCTATTAGAATATCAAACGAAAACCATTTTGATAATCGTTTCAGTCATTTTTCAAGTAAAAATGCCAAATATTTGCTGGTTCCAGCTTCTCAAATATGCAGATTTGCTGCGTGTCTTTGTCATATATGATAATAAATGAAATATCTTTTGGTTTTGAACTGTAGGCTGGACTAAACAAGCAACAACAACATTGAAAGACTTCACTTTAGGCTCTGGGAAGTTGTGATGGGCATTTCTCACTAATTTTTTTTACCTTTCATAAACAATTGATCTATTAATCCAGAAACTAATCAGCAGATCAATCAGTTGCAGGCCAGTTTGTGTGTAATAACTGGTGTTTTGTGGAAAACTGTATCTTTTTTAAACCAATCTTGATGTGTAAAAGCAACAGTGTGTACGTCAGGATACTAATACACCCTATTTAGTTTTGTGTTGCTTTGTAAGTTATTTTAGTGTAATCTATAGCTTGCATGTTGTCTGTCTCATCAGATTGAAAAACAGCGGCAGTACCTCCAACGCATCTGGAGAGACGACCGCAAAGGCTCCGTTCATGACTATGGCCTTCCACCAAACTACGTTCCCAAACATCTGGTCTCTCTTGGAGGCAGCAGGCAAGTAAACAGAGAAGTCTAACTACCTTGGATTTGGCCTCTGAAAGTTCATTATTTTGTGGTCTTAAATCTCTATATTTTCCTTCTTGTGTCGTGTTTGCAGCCCCGCACTGATGGACATATTCCTCCTGGAGGTTCATCCGTCCCTCTGCCTGGCTTCTGCAGTCTATCACAGTTTAGTTCTGGCTCACACGGCGCTCTGTCAGCTGCACCGGGCCACGAGCATCACTGACAAAGTCGTCCTGCGACAGAAGCTCCTGCAGCGGGCCCTGCAGAGCTGGAGCCACCTGGCTTCACCTGGAGCCTCCTACAGCTCTCAGATACAGAAGGATGTAGGTCTTTCTTTCTTGTGAATCTGTTTAAATCAATTCACATAAAATGATGAAGCAAATAAGTCTAACCTCTTTTTTGCCCTCTGGCAGTTGTTCTCAGATGTGTTTTTCGAAGACCCGATTTTGGTCCAAAATGTGGGGCTGTCGCTAGTAAGATCTGCAGAGGAGAAGGACATGATGCAGGGAAGAGAGAAACAGTTGTACGCTGTGGAAACTTTCTCCAAGCTGCTGGAGCTCGTCACCATCCGCCATCGTCTGCTGGAGTCGGCCTCGGAGACTGCACATCTGGCACAGTTAAGATAACACTCACACCGGGGTAAAAGGGCACTCGCAAGGTCATCTGTGCATTTCTTTTTATTACATTATTAGTATAAAATGGAAGAATTTTTGGGGCCATGTGTAGACACGCACACACATAGGTAGGTAGGTAGATAGATAGATAGATAGATTTGAATCTTTATTTAAGCAGAAAAACATTGGGAATAAAAATCTCATCTTGCTGCCAAGATATGCAGCAATAACAGTTACAGACAAGCAACATAAGAGAAGAACAGAGAACACAAAAGAGGTCACAAATCAGAATTAGATAGAAATACGATTATAGAATCATGAATTTCTAATACAGTCAGATAAAAGATTTTGAAACAACCTAAATAGCACCTTAAAACAACTCAAAATCTGTAAATAAATATATTCTCAGTGGTTTCAGATGTTTGGTGAATAATTACTAAAATTATCATTAAATGTGCCAGTTAATAATTTTATTCTAGTATTATCTAGTAGTATATTGAAATGATGAATACATTTAGCACATGTGTAAATGGATTGATAAGATGTTTTTATATAAATAGATCATTTTTATTTTTATTTTAAAAAGGCTTTTACTTTTAGTCATTTTATTTATTCCTACCATAATCCCTTTCATGTTTCTCCTCTTTTAAGTCTTCAGTTTCCATTTTGTCAGTTTACAGTTTACATTAATATTAGGACACGTGGAATACTAATTAGGATCCAATAAGATCTAACAAACAGAGCAGTAACATGAGCTCTCATTGGCCAGGCATCATCTTCAGTTTTCTGAGCAAAGACAAAAAGTTTCTTCCATGTAATTTCTATAAGCTGCTGAGCCAAAGATATTGAGGCCATTTAACATCAATATTGTGTCAGAAAACTGGAACATTTTCTGACTGACCTTCTGTGCTTTAGTTACAATTATTTGTTAAAATTAACCTCTGGAAAAAAAACTAGACACATTGCGGTGGCACACAAATGCCAAGATTTATCTGCAAATAGTCGTCCCATGTTGGTCTGGTAACATTACTGTACATGCAGAAACGATCCAGTGTAAGTTCAGTATCATGTTCGATAATCCTTCACAGGTTGTACAGAAAGGTGGCCTCAGAGCTCGGCTTCGATGAATTCCACCTTTACCTGAGGCCGGTGCAGTTTGAGGTCGCTGAGCAGAAAGACGAAGCAGAGCAGAGGCCTGTTTTCATCACAGCGATACTGGAAGACGACAGCTCTGTGGACAGGTAAATAACTACACTATATAACTACATTATAGTTTATGTTGTCTTTCATTTCTCACCACTCAATTATTAATAATCTACCTGCTCTTATATCAAAGTCAGCCATATGTTAAAGTCAGTTTGTAGTTCATTGAGGCCGCCCATCAAGAAGCTGTACCTGCAACATGTTCTTTACTAATATAAAACACATCGTAGCCCTGCCTCTCCACCTGTACCAGTGTTATTTCTGCTTTTCTACAAGAGCAGTGAGGTACGTTTTAAAGGGGATTAAAGTGCACCGTCTGCTGCAGGTTCACCCCGTCCCACCTGCTTCTGAGCATCCAGGAACTGGACGAGAACCAGATCGGGAGGTTCAGCTTCAGCTCAGAGGAGGCAGTCGTTCATGTGCGTTAAAATTAAATGCTGGGGGTTTATTAGCAAATAAAGAAATAAAGCGTATTACTCACTGAATGTATTCCTTTTCTTATGCCTTCACAGCTTATGAACAAAGAGAGTATAGAAAACCTCCAGGTGACTCTGGCCTGTCAGGTGACACAGAAGAACGCTTTGTTCAGTGCTGTGAAACTGGTTTGTCTTTGTCGCTGGGCAGATTGTGTGACGTCTTCAGCTGAGGTGTGTATTGTTCAGACCATTTACTCAAGTACAAGTACTTCTACTTCACTACATTTCAGAGGGAAATATTGTACTTTTTACTCCACTACATGTATGTGACAAGCTGTAGTTACTAGTTACTTTCCACATTAAGATTTTACATTTAAAAACTTATGATACACTTATAAAGTACAAAAACAAATGCTTCCCTGTCTTTTTTGGCTTGTGACCTCTTATAAAAAATCAGTGTCTAGTCGGGCCTCTTGTTACATGTTAGTCAGTATTAACAATCTAATAATGTCAGACAGAATAATATATCAGTTACAGAAGACATTATTCTGCAGAACGAGTACTTTTACTTTTGATACTTTAAGTACATTTAGCTGATAATACTTTTGTACTTGTACCTATTAGGATTTTGAATGCAGGACGTTTACTCATAATGGAGTATTTTCACATGAATGTATTGGGACATTTACTATAGTAAAGGGTCTGAATACTTCTTCCGCCACTGCTATTGTTCATGCTTTTAACACAAATAAACTGCTGTTCAAATATTTGTATATAATATAAACTACACAATAGTTTTTTTTCTAATTTATTCTCAGGGTGAAGCAGCCCTTCATTCTGACAAAGATGTCAAATTTGACACCAAACCTGGAAGCGACACCGACAACCTGCAGGAAAAATCAAACGCCTCACCCTCCAAAGGAAGAAGAACTCCCAGCACCACCAAGGAGAGGTAATTTCCCCCACTTGAAGAACAAATTACACTGGCGATGATTAACAGCGCTTTTGTGCTGGCTCTTTTAATAAGCAGAATGTTGTTTGTTACTCCAGGCTGATGGAAGCCTTTGTGTCCATCCAGCTGGAAAAAGCAGGTCTGCGTGACGAGATGCTGAACTCATTTCTGAAGAGGAAACAGGCCGTGGGGGGTCTCATAAAAACCCCAGTGAGTTGCGCACAGTGGTGGATTCTCAGACGGCTGAGCAGGATGATAAATGTGATTGGCTGCCCATGAAGTAAAATTAATTTCTCTCACACCGCAGGAGGAAGCTGCAAAGATCAAAAGGAGGCTTATAATCGACTTTCTCAAGAAGTACGTCCATGAAAAACATCTGCATTCCTTTTTTCTTTTTTTTTGTTACAAGACAACATACAACCTTACTCACTCACTCTGTTGGAGGTAAATACGGTGTCTGCCTATGTTTCCACAGATTCAGCACACAGATATCTCAGCATTGCGTGAGAGCGCAGATTGTCGCACATTACTACAGTCTAACCTTCCTTTTGGACGACATCCCCTCCATCCGTCAGTCCCACTTCATGATCGGGCAAGCCGGCGAGCCCAAAGTCATTCTGGATTTAGGAGCTGACCTTTGCCCTGACCCTAGGTACCACCAGCTTGAGTTTGACGTATTATTAATGTGCAAAATAGAAGAACAAATGCATGCACATAACATGAAGGCATTGATGCTTGCACACCAGACTCCAAACCACAAATTTATTTAAACAGACAGATTGTTGCGGGATTAAAATATTTAAAACTGGTTACCACACCCATAAATATACCAAAAGGCTGAAAGCTTCTATGATGGAAAAAAAACCCCAAATCTGTATAAAAATGCATATATAACCCAAAAGGTACAACACCAGAAAATCTTCACACATAATTATAAGATTTATCTGTTAATGTACACTAACAATAAATGTATGTTATGCTCAAGAATATGGAAACTATGCCATAAATAAATCAAAATGTACAAAAAAACCCCTCTTATTTTGTATATTCTCCCCTCTAGGGAGGGTATTTAAGGGGACATGAATGCATCTCCACCCTTCAAACATTGTGGTTTAGAGTCATGTGTTGCCAACATGCAACACCAGATGTATTAATCAAACCGTTCTCTCTAATAGGACGTCTCTATGTCGGTCGCAGCAGCTGTTGTCTGCAGACGGCAAAACCCTCCTCAACTTGTGGTTCATCCCCCACTTCTCTGAAGTACTTCACATGTTCAAAACACTGAACGTTTCGGTGAGATGCTTAAACACATCGCTGAGACTACAACAGAACAATGCACGATAAATTTAGCTGCTTTCACTTTCATGTTTTTCTCAAGACCACTAATAATTGTGAATGCAGAGCTGGTAGATGAGTGTTTAGTGCTTTTGTCCTCCTGAGTCACAAGTTAGAAACTACTTTTCACATAATTTTTAGGGTCTAAACTTCTGGAATTTATTTTCTTGCACTGCTTGTCAATAATTTGCTGCTCTGTTGCTCTGGTTTCATCAGGCGTGTGCCGCAGCTCTCCATCACACTCTGCAGATAGTTTCAGCTCTTCATGACATCGTTTGTTACCTGGTTAGTTTCTCCAGACTGGGAAACACAGAGGGCCCCTGCAGCTGCAGCAGAGGACGGGATGTGCCAGGCTCACTCGCAGCGGACTGGGGGGGCACTGAAGGCATTGGTACGTGGATCTCGTAAATAAAGCATCACACCTGCCCAAATGTAAATGCTAGTACTAATAGCCAGTGGTGGAAAAGTACTCAGATCTTTTACCTAAGTAAAGGTAGTGATGCCACAATGTCTCAAGTAAAAGTCCTTGCCTGCAAGATTTTACTTAAATAAAAGTCCATACTTGTACTTTACTTGAATATTTCCATTTTATACTTTATACTTCTACTCCACTATAATTCAGAGGGAAATATTACTACAGTTATTTGACACTTACTGTTACTGGTTACATTCAGTTTACATTAAAAAACACATGATATGCGTATATGATGATGCAGTACTATACTACTAATACAAAGTATCTAAAATTAGCTCCACATTGATGAGCTACAATATTAAAATGCTCTCTAAAATAAAAACACTTTGACATGAGCCATTCTGCATAATGAGTACTTTTACTTTTGATACTTTTGCTGATAATACTTCTGTACTTTTACTTTTATATTTTTAATTCATTTAATTCACTTTTACTTGTAACAAAGTATTTTTTAGACTACGGTATTTCTAATTTTACGTAAGTAAAGGATCGGAGTACTTCTTCCACCACTGGTGAAGGGTTGGAACAAGCTGATTCAGAATATTCAGTATATTTATGTGGAGTTTGGAGGGAAAAAAAAGTTTCGAAATTTAAATTCAAAGAAATGTAAGGAAAATGTAAGCGTTAAAGGAGTTACATAGTTAATTTATAGAAAACGTACATACATATATTTTACAGACAGCTTTCATGGTCAGTTATTGAATCTCAGCTTGACAACACTGACCAGGCAATATTCAGTATCTAATAAAAGATCAATATAAACCAGTATGTTGACAATCGATCACAGTAATTCTGTTACATGTATGTGTCCTCCTCTCTGTGTGCTGTACAGGAGCAGAGCTGCTGGAGGTCCAGCGTCTGGTCGACCGTCTGTCTGATCCCAGCAGCCCAGAGTCCGTCGGCCATCTGCTGCAGCTGCGCAGGCGGGTCCTCCTCATGCAGTTTGATACTGCTGTTAGACACCTCATCAGGTCAGTCACTCTGGGGAGTAAAAACTGCTGTTGTTTGAATTATTCTTTCTCTGCCCTCAAGGACTTAATATCACAAGCAACTGTTGCTCTTGTTGCTGGTTCCCTTTGTTATGATACATCATCTCTACCGTCTCTCTTTGACTTTGCGATTTTCCTCACTAATCCTTCACAAAAAGACATTTTTCTATCTGCCAGGCCAAAAAGTAAAACTAAAAAAAGGAGAAAGAGCTTTACACTTTTCATATTGCCCCATTTTCTTCTGGCTTAAGGCGACCCACAATTCCCCAATCCACAATTCACCTGCTAGTGACAAAGTAGTAAACGCTATTATAAACTTGACTTAAACCTGATATTGCATAAGATCTTATACTGTTGGGGAGCCCTAGGGGTCGGCGTGCGGCTGGGGGCCATCTGTTGACATTTGTTGCATGTCATCCCTCATCTCTCTCCTCACATTTCCCTGTCATCTCTTCACTATCACCATCTAAATAAAGGAATAAAATGCCCTTTGTGTCATGTTTCAGGGAGGTGTTCCTCTCCTCTGGTGATATTGCTTCTTACCAGAGTGTGAGCGACAACATGGCGACTGCCCTCCCCCTGAGTATCCAGACTGACGTGTTCGGCCTCTCGCTGCCTGTTCCTCCACCTCTAGAGACTCGAGGCTGTCAGGTTGGTGTAGCTACGTGATGTCAGTGGACGAATATCATATCATATCATATCATATCATATATCAGTTTAACGTGTCAACATGTCAAGATGAGAGGGGGAATTTTATTTGATTATATTTTATTTGTCTTCCCCTGCAGGCACAGCGGATGTATCCATGGAGAAGCTTCACAGCCTGCCATGGATCGTTTCCTCTGCATGTTTGGGACGTCCCTCACATCGAATACTGCATGCAGGTTCAATGTCTAATGTGTTTTTGCCTGTTAATGCCATGGCCTAAGGGTGGCTCAGACTATTTGATCCAGAACAAGATTTCTCCAGAGACCATATTGCCATGAAATATGAGGATAAAGTCCCCACATGATGATGATACCTAATGACTTTGTTTCCTCTAGCAGTATCATCAGGACAAAATGACCGCTTGTACACAACAAATTTCAAATTCTGGCACACAGATTGCTTTGAAATAAACACATAATCACGCTCCCAAGATGATGAACTCAAATTGTCATTGTTGTACACAAGATATCTCATCTATCAGAAAGACTGGTGAAGATGAAACTTGCGAACATTCAAACCTTTTCATCTAATGGCCTTTCTCTTTTACGTCACCTTCAGAACAAACTTAACATTTTAAACCCCACTACTGTCGAATGATCTGTTTCACATTTTGGGATGCAAGAATGATTACAGGCTCAATAATTTTGGTTCTCAAATTGATTTCACTTAAAATTACTATAAGTATTACCTGAAACATTGAGCTGCATCTATTGGAAGCACTGATTGTGTGAGGTGTTTTTATGGAGACGTAACGGATAATACAGAGGAGTCGTGTTTGTCTGCAGCTGTGTCTGAGTGGTCTGGGCGATCGCAGCAGACTGCAGGCCAACGCAGCGATCCTCGGCGTGTCGCTGCTCATGGAGGACGTCCTGAACAGTGGAAGAGAGGCAGAGCCTGTCCGTCTCCATGGCAACAAAGATGACCATCTGCGCGATGGAAAACCCATTGAAGTAAAAGACTGTTTTATAAGTTGTTGTGGCAATTCACAAGACAGCTTGGATCTGTAAATAAAAACTGCAAATGATTCCTTTAATGCATCCACAAGGCTGCTTCTGGCTACAATTAGAACATGTTAACTATGTTTCGTCTTTGTTTTAGGGGGATAAACTCGGCTTGGAAGCTGAAGAGCAAAAGAGGAAGGCTTGTGTGTCCGACTCCTCTGCTCTTCTTCAGGATCCGATCCGAGTCCAGTCTGTGCTGAAAGGTTTCCTCCTGCTGACGAAGCAGCTTCAGGTGTTCAAGGAGAGCTGGGCCCGAAGACGTTTGGGTGTTCAAGTGTTCAGAGAGCCCAGCTTGTATCAACAGTTTGTGAAACTCTACAGGTACTGTGGGACGTTCAGAAACAGTGAGGATTTTATTACATTCTATATATAGATGGCTTATCTTAAGTTAATATAATAGCCAGTCAGTGTTATTCAAGATAATGTACTGTAAAAGCTACAAAGTCATTTTATTTCCTGATTTTATTTATTCATGTTTCAGTGGCTGCTTCGGTATAAAATTGTTCCTTGAATCCTTTAATTTAATGTAAAGAGTTTAACACTACATTACAATCTCACCACAAAGTCCATTTAGTGGCCGTTCTGAAGCTTTCAATCAGATCCCAGTTTCTTCGTCAGATGGAGTCTGTTGATAAAATTGTAATGTTAAAATTTCAATTTTTTGAGGACTTTAGGGACAAATTAAGTGCAATTTAATGTCCTTAAAGTTCTTAGAAAAAATGAAAATTTGTACATTTTCAATTCCTTGACAACTGGGCAAACTCCAGCTGCTGACGAAGATCATGTGATTTGATCGAAAGCTCCAGAATGGCTACTAAAATAACTCCCCAACTGCTGTTTCTAAGATCAAGAGTGAACTTTGAATCTCAAGTTCAACACTACTTTTTTTGACAGTAATAGTTTTAAATTCAGAGTACCATTTAATCCCATATTTAAATTGGCTGTATTTGCTTTACAGAGCTGAAATCTTTTACCCAAGCATGAGAGCTCTGGCTCAACAACTGGGGAAGGAGCAGGACTATGAGGTCTTAATTTCTGGCAGCCAGTCTCTCCTGCCCCCCCCAGGAGCTTCAGAGGTCGACGTGAAAGCCTGGCAGGTACAGTACAACAACTACTACCTGCATAACATATTGTCTTGTGTGTTTTGTTCCTTGTAAAATCCACCGTCTTCCTCTCAGCTTCACAAGCTGCTGGAGAGCACAGAGTGTGACATGATCAGAGCGGTGCAGAGGAAGACGAACAGAGAGCTGACCCTGGTGGTTTCAGAGCGAACTCGACAGGGCACAGGCCTCCCTACAGGTACCCAAAAAACACACAAAATCTATCTTTAAGCACTGAATTAATACTGAAGAGAAAATTATAGAAGTGCAGTCACAATAAAAATATTCTGTGTATGGTCAGAGCTGTGGAAGAAAGCCCCACTGAAGTATAGTTTGTCCCCCGAGCGGCCGCAGATTGTGGAGACGTTCATCCAGCAGCTGATGGAGGGAGCTGAAGAATCTGAGGGACAGGTACGCTGTTACATAATAATAATAATAATCATAATAATAATGACATAATCTGTAGGAAGAGGCCAAATGATGCACAATAAATACATTGTCTTCCTGCAAATACCTGCTAATAACATGCTGTAGCTGTGTTCTCTTACATGGAAAAAAAAGTTTTCTGATTACACATATTGTTGTGAAGTAAAAGTGTAAAGTAGAATAAAATTGAAGTAAATGCACCTCAGAATTGTACTTAAGTACAGTACTTGAATAAATGTAGTTTGTGTCTTTCTACCACTGGATATTTGTAAAAGAAAAATAAATAAATTACTGGGTTGCTTCTGAAAATAATGAAAGTGAGAAGTCCATTTAAATACAGTCAAGTACTTAAAAAGAGACAGAGACCAACATTTCCTTATATTTATTGTTCACCTTTTCTTATCTTTATACAGCAAATATGTGAATGTGAACAAAGTATTGCTGATTGGAAAAAAAGGTAATCTCACTACAGTTTTGATGAGGTAACTAGAAACTGTAATAAAACACATTTTTAGGAAAATCGGTGCACTCCTGTTTACTTTACATTTGCTCTCTTTCCGGTATTGTTATGCTCACTGGTACTTTGACAACCAACCTTTGAAATTGCCGTATGTGTTGCACTGCACATGTACGACGACGTCCTGAGTGTCTCTTTGTTTCAGCTGAGGGTCTCTCAGGATCGCCTCCAGCAGTGTCTCACTCACCTCGGCTGTTCTCTGATGGAGCGAGAGCGTCGCAGCTTCCTGCTTTACTCACAGTTTTATGAACAAATCCTGCAGCAGGAGACTCAGCTCCTGTATCACAGAGAACAGGTACGTGTGGGGATTATCACCTCATTACATGATACAGTATACTTTATTGGCTGTTTGTGGAGAGCTCATTTATTTATGTTTGTCAAAACTAACTTAGGCAAGATTTTAATTCCAGTGTACAAGGCCAGGAAAGACCTACTATACCAGTAGCACATGTAACCATTTTTATAAATTTATGCTCACAGAATCGTGACTGTATTGTTCTTTAATGTGTTTTATGATTTCTTTTTCCATCCTTAACCTCAGGATTTAAAGAATCTTAAGGACTCTCACACCACCAACTCTCACAAAGAGGTAACTATTGTAATTGTAATTAGTATGGAGGACCGAAACTGCCATAATCAAAAATAAATGACTCAATAAACAAATTAATATACCATTAAATGCACCAAAAATAATATTACAAATAAATGTAAGCATTCATTAATTGATAAAATGTGACATAAATTGATATTTCTGTATTTATTTCTGTATTATTTTCCCTTTGCATATAAATTCCCCTATTTATTTACTTTCCTATAATTTATTTATTGAATCATTTAATCATTTGTGGCAGTTTCGGTCCTCCGAACATATGTAGGAAAAAGGAGAAATCATGCGCGATAAAGTGACTTAAATCCTCATCTTAAAGGTTTTTTACTCACTCGGGATTTGTGCTGAGCTGCTTTGTGCTCTTGTGTTTACTCAAGCTCACACACGGTAGCAGCAGGGCTCAAGGAATGGCAACGCTGGTCAGTTCAGGGCTTGTACAAAGTCTTGAAAGTTTGGAAAATTGCTTCATTTTAACCGTTACGTTTTCAAGGTTAGGAATATACTTGAATTCGAATATACTCCTTGAAAAATGCTTGATTATCAACATAATCTCAAAGGAAAGTTCTTTTATTGTGTTCACTCGTAATTCACAGCTAGATAAGTCCTCTGTTGATCCCTTACTCTGAAAATTAGGAAGCTTTAAATAATCATGATCTAAACATACAATTAAAGTTAAGATGAACAGCTGGTAAAATAAACAAAGTGACAATATACATTGATTGCTGTGGGTGTAAAGGAATTCTGTAAACTTTATTTTTTGCAATTGCATTTATAGTAACAATTTAGATGTGATGATAAAGGCTTCAAGAGTCTGGAAATTTTTGGTTTAGGTACCTTTAAAATGTCTGAAAATTTACTCTTAAAAAGTTGTACGAAACCTGTCAGTTGGTCCAGAGGGCAATAACAACAAACAAAGTGTCTGTATCTCGTCAATTCTTAGATGGATTACTATGACATCTTGTACAGTATTTGGACTATACCTCTTCATTGAGAAAACATATTTAGTATAAGAAGATTTTATATTGTTTTTCTGTGTAAAACATGTTCCCCTGTACTTTGAAACTATGTCTCTGTGTCGTGTTACTGTGCGACAGGTGGCTGCCGTATGTCGGGGGATGATGTTGGAGATCTCAGCGCTGCAGGCCCAAGTCGCTCACCTGGAAGAAGAGAAGAGCACATTAGAAGCGCAACTCAGCCTCAAATTCAAAGAACGCTATGACCCTTTGGTCCGACACCTCTCCTCCACTTGCATCCAGCTAACGGTGA
Organism: Macquaria australasica; assembly: GCA_005408345.1. Lineage (NCBI taxonomy): Eukaryota > Metazoa > Chordata > Actinopteri > Centrarchiformes > Percichthyidae > Macquaria > Macquaria australasica. Next base: position 439,104 of record SEMN01000311.1, read on the forward strand.
GAAACCTGATCTATTTTTTTTTGTGTTTTTTCTGAGAAAGACTCCAAATAATGGCTATAGGTGTTTCAAAATAATTTTTTTCTTGATTCTTTGGTCCAACACATGTCTGTCTATCTTTTGCAAAACACTTTTTTCACCACTTCTACAAATTTCATCTTTAAATTTAGAGGATTGTGCACCTCTGACTGATTTCCAGTGTCACAGTGCACATGACAAAATAAGCTCAACTCATTCTGTTTCACAAGTTCATCCTCACATTTTAAATATTGTAATCTTTTATTCTTGTACTGGAGCTCTGTGCAGAGTTCGTACAAAGTCTTGAAAGTTTGAAAAATGCTTAATTTTAACCTTTATGTTTTCAAGGTTAGAAATATGTTTGAATTTGAATCTACTCCTTAAAAAATGCTTGATTTTCAACATAATCTGGTGTTTCATAATCGACACAATCACTCATGTAAACCAAAAATCTTTTAATATTTGAAATAAAACGATCTCGTTTGTTTGGTGTCTCCTGGCATTTATAGTAACAATTTAGATGTGGTCATAAAGGCTTCCAGAGTCTGGAAAGTTTAGGTTTAGGTACCTTGAAAGTGCTTGAATTTTTCTTTTTAAAAGCTGTACGAACCCTGTCTATGTAATGCAGTCTACCGTTGAAACTACAGTATTTTCTCTGCACTGTATTAAATAGCCGTTTGCAGCTTTAACTGTCCAATTTCCACATTTCAAATGATTTCACATCTTATTTACTTCTTATTATTTGTCCTCTGTGCGTGTTTGTATTTCAGGCCAAGCTTGACGAGTACCACCGGCAGATGGAGCAGGATGTGAGTGAGATGGTGAACAGAATAAGAGGCGAAGGAGTGGACAGAATTATCAAGCTCAAGAAGAAGTACGGCTGCACCAAAGACAATGATGGACTCACACTCACACAGTTAAAGGTACAGCAGGGCAGATGCAAGAATCTGGACACCATTTTTCCCCTTGAAACATGTTCAAATAATAATAAAATTCCCACTTGTGACCATTTTAAACATACCAGTGCGTCCTACCTGCTTTGTTAGAAAGAAGTCCACGAGTTGCACCTGGAGAACAGCCGGCTGACTGCTCTTCTCTGTAAACTGAAGGCTCTGAGCCGCTGGAGGCAGCTGGCCGAGCAGGAGAAACTTCACCGACAGCTGCTTCAGACTCAGCAGGTCAGCAGAAATATTCAATATTCCTCCCCCGCAGGACGGCAACAAGGCGAACAATGTGTTGAGTCAAAGGCAACAGCAGGAAACAAAAGCTCAGTGTCCTTTATTTTCACTGCACGCTCTTATCTTGTTAGTTTTGACCTGTTTTATTTTTGTAATATCTATGTCAAAAGCATAATTGAATACATACATATATGTGATACAGTTAAATATGCTTAATTGCTTTAAAAGCTTTATGTTTTCCCTTTACTTTTGTAATCAGTTAAGAAAGTGAATTATTTTTGCTCTTTCATTTATCTTTTACTGGATCTTTTTTATTTTCCAACTCCTCACTTTTCTTATTTTCTCAGGCCTGCGGCACTTTAGTTAATACACACATTTTATATCGTCCTTGTTGCTTATATTTTGAAAGAAAACTGTGCCTAAAATACCTGGCTTTTTAATTATTTATTTAATTAACTGATATGAGATGAAGGACAATATACAAAGTATCTTTTTTATTTTACAATACATTTCATTATTTAATAACTTACTGATTTATTTATTTATGTATTTAATTATACTTTTGTCCCATCAGATAGCTTATTTGCAATGTTCGTCACTCTTATAAACTTCTTTATCTTCATTTGTTTCTTTTCCTAACTTTTTACCGCCACATATTTATCATACTTATAACTTAATTGAAACACTGTTTTGGAAAGTAAATGTAGTATCACACTGATTAAGATAACGGTCATAACATGTTGTCCAGAGGGAGATCACCTGTCGCACCGAGGCTCTCAGGGTGAAGATGACATCAGAGGAGGAGGTGGTTTTCCTGCAGGAGGAGCTCGAGGCCGCGAGGAAGGTGTTGGCCCGCTGTCAGGCCGAGTGCAGCAGCACCAAGAAGCTGCTCAGCAGGAAGGTACGTGACGTCTCATCCACACCTCACTGCTGCCCAAACATGAACATCGACTGTAGAGCAAAACTCACACAGTTACATTTAGAGTTTGAATGTAAGTTCAAAACATTTTGGTAAAACTCACCTGCTTCATCTGACATTCATTCATATAATGTTGCCTGCAAAAGACATGACATTTAATTGATAACCACTGAACTTAATGAGTTTAGTATCTACTTATTCACTATTTCTTAAGTTTCTGAAGCATGTGTCTTTGATCCTGACTTTAAAGGTACAGTCCCTCTCTTGTTTGTGTCTTGACTAGGAACTATGTTATGTTTTTTGGGGGGGCACATTTAGGTGCCACAGCAATCAGGAATGGTATCTTTAAAATGCACCTAGGAAGAATATTAAGTAAAAATGTGCTGATTCTTTTCATTATCGATTAATTGATTAATTGTTGGCATGTAGATTGTCAGCAAATTGTGAAAAATGCCCATCATAAGTTCTCAAAGCCCATAGTGAAGTGTTCATTTGTCTTGTTTTGTCTGACCAACAATTCAAAACTCAAAGATGTTCAGTTTACAATCATAGAAGAGTAAGATAACCTGAAAATATTCAAATTTAAGAAGCTGGAACTACTGATATTTGCTATTTATGCTTCCTTCTCAAAAGTATTATTATCAAAATTGTTGTAGATTAATTTTCTGTCAATCAAGAAAATTATCAATTAATCGTAACAGCTCTCCTCAGAATAAATAACAAAATGGGAAGTAGAGAATGCCATTAGAAAATGCTGTTTGATTTGATTTCTGGTGGTTGAGATCTTTATTTTGGCCCCCTTCCACATCTTTCCCAACTCTTAAGTATGTGCAAAGTGTCACATTTTACTCCTGTAAACTTAGATTCATGTAAAACTGTATGGTGAAGTGAGCAATGACATATTAAATTGTCATAATGTCAAACCCTGGGAGGCTAAGAAACTATGATGCTGCCTGTGCAGCCTGGATGTATTCACTAAATACCCACTGATACCCACTGATACACAGACAGAGGAGCTCCAGGTGGCCAGGCATCAGTCTGCACAGGAGGCCCTCAGCAGGCAGGAGCTGGACACCTATCGAGTGCAGAGCCTGGAACAAATGAGAGCCGACATGGAGGACAGAGAGAGACAGCTCAGGGCGCTCAGCGAGCAGCTGGACAGAGACAGCAGGATGAACCAGTTACAAAGACAACGCAGTGCCAAAGAGATCCGACAGGTCTGTAAATGATCTTCATATTAAACTAAGGTGTGTGTGTGTTCATGCACAAATAGTTACAGACTGCACAGAAAAGTGTATTTATGTTGTCAGACAAAAAATTCCATATCGACAATGTTGTCCTGTCAAAAAATGGAAAAATGTATCTACAAAATGTTAGCTTTTCATGAAAAGGCCCCTTTTCAGCTTTGTGACAATACATTTATGAGATAATCCAATTTTAATAGTTTAACTTTAGAAGTAGGAGAAATTTCCCAACCCAGTTTATGTGGAAAACTGTGTATTCTTTCCTGTATTCTTGTTTAGGTCTGTGTTTTTTAAATCACTTAAACACTGAAGAATGACATTTGAATCAAAGCACATGCAAAAAATAAAAGATTGCTTCTACATTTTAGCGTTTGTAAAACGCAAAGTAAAAGAGATGTTCTTTAGTTTGGTGTCAAACAAAAACGTTTCAGACAAAAAATTTATTTTATGACTTATTCAAAAGAACATTAGAACAATTTCAAAGTTTCTCTCATGCCTCTGCTTTCATCAGGAAACCGAACTACATAAAGAACAAAAAGTACCTTGGAACTTCTAATGTTTAAACACAGCGGTGCTTTGAGCTAAATGCTAACGTGCTGATGTTTAGCAGGTATAATGTTCACCATCTTAGTTTAGCGTGTTAGCATGCTAACATTTGCTAATTAGCACTAAACACAAATTACAGCTGAGGCTGATGGGAATGTCATTCATTCTGCAGGTATTTGGTCATGTACCAAATTTCAAGGCAATCCATCCAACAGTTACCGAGAAAATACACTCAAAACCACAAACGTCAACCTCATGGTGGCGTTGGAGGAAAAGTCAGAGGATCACCAAAGTCCGTAGTATTGCTCCTCTGGAAACCATGAATGTCTGTACAAACTTTCATGGCAACCCGTCAGATGAAACATGTTGAAACATGTTGAAACATTTGAAACGTTTGGACCAAAGTGGCGGGCGAACCAATCGACCGACTGACATTGCCATCCATAGAGCCACACCGCTACCGTGGCTACAAGTGGGAAAAAAATATACTTTAAAAGGTCTATTAATAATAAAAAGATGCTTCTTGCTTTCTGTTGTGTGGACGTAGGTGAGGGGTCAGCTTCAACAGGAGCGCAGCTACAAACAAGAAGCCTTTCAGCAAGTGGAGAGACTGCAGAACCAGGTGAACGACATGGAACCAGCTTTCTCCAGATGCACCTCGACAACAGGTACACACCAACAGAGATATGATGGAGTCTCCGTGTGCCTCTCTGGATACTGGCCAGTTTCTCCGGTTAACTGTGAGCTGTGAGAGACTCAATTTCAAATTATCTGACTTGACATTTCACTCCTCAGTTCTCTGTGTCTGTTCCATCACAGGGCAAAGCAGGACTTATTACACGCCGTCAGTCAGCAGATTGAGTACTAGAAGTCCCTCAGCAGGTACCATCCCCACCTTACCTTCATCTCAGAGCAGTGAAGTGATAATCTGAAAAAAAAAAAAAAAAAAAGTCATATCTTGTGAGTTATACCTTGATTTCTAGCTGCTCATGCGGTTAAGGAGTAGAATTAAAGCCGTCATGTTATCCAGATACTCCTAACTCTTTGTGATGACATTTCAAATTCCATTATAGATTGTATTTCGGAGCAGTAAAGCTCAAGTCTCTGCTCTATTTCTGTCTCAGGTCTGCACAGGGCCAGTCAGCCGCAGCAGTCCGGCCTGCAGCTTGGCAGCCTCACAAACTACGCTGCGCTCCGGGACTTTGCTACAGAGCCAAGACGCCAGAGAGCAGAAGCAGCCAGGAGCCGTTCTAGCACAAGAACAGACAGGCCTAAAGCAGTGAGTGAGCATGACAAGCCCAGTTGAGTGTATTTTAACAAGTTCAACTAAAGTTTGAACTCCTACAAGTGCTGTAGTTAAGTGTGGGGTAGAGGGCAACACATACTCAAACATTTTGTCTTTGCAGGTAGAGCTGGGTGATCTAGTGACAAGATAATGTCTGACATATTGATTATCGTAATATTGTGATACATTTTAAATGGTGTTTTTCTTGGTCGTCACAGCTGCATAACAGTCAAGTTTAACACACTTCTCAATTTATTTGACAGTTGAAACTTAGTGAAATGAACAGTGAAGGCCTCCTTGTGTATCCATGTTCATTACTAGATCATCAGCAGATGGAGTTTGCCCAGTTGTCATTCAATTTTTCATTTCATTTAAATTGTTGTTGAATTACTTCCTTAAAAGGAATAGTTCAACGTTTTGGGAATTTTGCTTATTTGCTTTCTGACGGAGAGTCGGATGAGAAGCTACCTCTCTCATATCTGTCCGTTCAATATGAAGCTGCAGCCAGCGGGCGGTTAACGTTAGCTTAGCTTAGCATAAAGACTGGAAGCAGGGGGAAACAGCTAGCCTGATTTTGTCCACCTACCAGCACTTTTAAAGCTCACTGATTAACATGTTATATCTTGTTTGTTTAATCCGTACAAAAAGTGTAAAAACGACAATTTGCCGTTTTACGGGGAGTTATGTGCCAGACTATTTCTTAGCCGTGCACAGTAACTTCCTGGAGTCTCCACTGGTTGCCTGGAAACAGCTCAGACTCAAGAAATAGTCCGCCACATAACCGGTTTGGTTTTTGTATGGATTTAACAAAGAAGATAATTTGGTGAGCTTTGGGTGTAGGTCGGTGGATTTTGTTACCTTTGGACAAAGCCAGGCTAGCTGTTTCCCCCTGTTTCCAGTCTTTATGCTAAGCTAAGCTAACATGCTGCTGGCTGAAGCTTCATAACTGTACAAACATGAGAGGGGTTGATATTCTCATCTAACTCTGCCAGAAAGCGAAGAAGCACATATCCCAAAATATTGAACTTTTTTCTTTAAAGTGATCAGAATAAAAAATTCAAATTTGTTGTTCTTTCAGGATCCGTCTCGCCTGCGTGTCCTGACTGCTGATACCTTGTTACCAGACCTGTGAGATTTACCTCTGGTTATTTTGTAAAGCAACACCAACTTGTTTAACAGGTTAGCTGCTGTGTGACCTGTGGTTTCTGCTGCTGACTGGTGAATACGGATGTACTATTGAATGTCAAGATTTACTGGGTGTTGTTTTTAAAACTACGACATAAACCTCAGCGAGGGTTTGGCTCATTTTCATTCAGCAAGGCTTTTTATTACTCAACTCAATTTATCTAGCACCTTTCATACAAACATGCAGCCCAAAGTGCCTCACAGAGCGTGGTTAAAGCAGCACAGACAAAAAACATAAAAAAACAAAAAATAGACAACAATAAATAGAATTTTGCAAGACTAAAAATGACAACAGTAAAAATAGATAAGTCAATAAAATAAGTAAACACAAGGAATAAAAATAGAAAGAAAACCAATGATTAGGACTAACAAATGATGAGGCACCTTAAGTAAAAGCCAGGCTAAAAATTATTTCTATCAATTGAAAATAAAATGTTGTATTCAGTCTTGATAAAACACTGAATTTCATCAAGAAATATTGACATTTTTTCCTATTTCTTCAAATCACTTATATTTAGTTTTACTGCTTACCATTTTCTAAAGCCTATTACAGGTCTTTAATTATTGATAAATTAATTAATGCATTTCTCTCAACCAGTGGTTTCAAATCATGTCCAGTACAGTGTTTTTAATGCAAAATGTTACCAACTTCACATCATGCACTTCAAAATATTTTAGATCTAGACTGATATTTGTTTAATGCAGATATCAGTATCACTACAGAAATGCCAAAGTTAATTTTTAAACTGTAAAATGTCTTCTCTTTGCTACGATTCTTAAAATAAACAAATACATTTAAGGGATCCTCATGTATGTTATGTATTTATGTAAAACATGAATATTAGCCAATATAATATTGTCAACAGACCTTTTTATAACTCTCAAATATCAGTCAGTATCGGCCTAAAAAATCCAGAATCGGTCAGGCTCTAGTGCATGTTATCTTCCAGCGCTTGTTTTCCCAAGAACAAATTTGTGAAATTTATTGCCATTTAGTGAGTGACTGGAAAAAAGTCTCCACTCTCACTTTAACATTGTCCTAACATGAAGTGAAACCAGTGATGTAGGAGAGAGGCATTTAAAGCTGGAGTGTGGGACTTGTACATATAAATGAATGTCCGTTACATTTAAGCCGTTGCCAGATGAGTTCACATCTCTCCGTATTTCGCAGTATACCAGACTTTTTAAATTTGTGTGAGGTGACATTCCCGCGCCAGTGCATCGGTAGCAAAACCAAGCCATGTAGAGAGAGTCGCGTCAACAGAAGTTCAAAATGCTTGATGGTCACATGATTCACGTAGACATCAGATATTTCGGAGTAGGCTATTGCAGCTAGGAGTATGGAGGAAAAACCTAAGAAATGTCAAATAAAAGTTTCTGATGCTCCAGATAAAAAAAAAAAAAAAACATTCAGAGGAAGGATTAGAGTCAAAAAAAAGAAAGCGATTGACGGCGAGGACAAACACGGATAACCAATGGTGTAGCTTTTCCTCGTTGGTGAGTGCTGAAAGAAGAGCAGGGACTGAGGGTAGACAGGATGTCGTGTTACTGCTCTTGTACAGGTTGGTCTTTGTAGGATATTTGGAGAAGGCTATGTAGCTATTACATTTACTCTACCTAAATATTATTGTCTGTTGAAACTGTGGAAATTTGATGGGGGCGAGCTGAGCACGAGTCGACTGTTTGTGTAATTACTCTCACTGCCAGAGGGGGGAAACAGAAGTTCTGCACTCAAGCTTCAAAGAAAAACATTATGGTTTGCTTTGGAAAGTGGTTGACAGAACATTTAAACATAGAATTTGCAGTTTAGCCTCTTCCTTTAAAAAATATTCGTACTTGATTATGATAATTTTGTTCATCCATTACCCCATTATTAATGTGTACTGTAGCAGCATCATCAGTTTGGATTTGGCAGCTCCAGTCAGGCCCACACTCAGCTCTCCTGCGGGAGCCCGGTGGTGTACAGGTAGGACACGGTCCCTGCCTGGATCTGAAACGTCTGTCCCTGGATGTGGTGGCTGGAGATCTGCTCACTGGTCTGGCTGATGGAGATGGGCTGGCTGCTCTGGCTGCTGATATGAATGGCCTGGCTGCCCACCTGCCCCTGTGAGGTCTCCTGAGTGACAGCCAGCTGCTGCATCACCTGCAGCTGCTGGACGGGTCGCTGTGCTAGCTGAAGGGGCTGCGGGGGACCATGATGGGCCTGAAGGTGCTCCATCGCCTCTTTGCTCAGAGTGATGACATGCATCTGCTCAGGCTGGTGCGTCATCTGGCCCTCCAGCATACTGATAGTCTGAATCTGAGGGCTCTGGTCCACCACGCCGCCCTGAGTGACCAGAGCCACATTCTGCACGTTTCCTGACGACTGGGTGAGGAGGGTGAGTCTGGAGTGAGCTGATTCTGTCGTTTCCCCCTCTGTGGTGATGATGCTGATCTCCTGGTCCTGACCCGGCACAAAGTTAATGTTGTCCACGTCTCCCGTCACCACCAGCTGGATTTCCTGTTCAGAGCTGGAGGGCAGCTGGTACTGCTGCAGCTGCAGGATGTTGCGCACCTCCTCCGGCGGTGCTGCGGCGTCTGCTACCGCTGCATCTGATGAGGCTTCTGTTGTTGCAGCTCTTTCCTTGTTGTGGGATTTGGTGTGTGTTTTCAGATTGTCCAGGCGGGTAAACGAAAGGCTGCAGAAGGAGCAGGTGAAGGGTTTCTTCCCTGAGTGAGAGGCGACATGTCGTCGTCTCGCACTGGGGTCTGAGAACGATTTGTTGCAGATGCTGCAGTCATACGGCTTCTCGCCTCTGCAAAAGGAAATTTAGATTTTAATTAAGTTTGTTTTCAATCTTAAAGCGGCTATAATCTTTTTTTTTTTTTTTATATTTACAATGGATCACATAACAATTTGTATTCAGGCTCTGCAGTTCCCCTCAGGTCCAAGGAGCGCTTTAGTGTCTATCAGCTCATTATTTTGGTTTTACGGCTCACAACTTTACTGTTTTGGTTCACTCTCTTGGATCTCATAGCGTCATGAAAGGACCACACAGCTGTTTTCAGCAAAAAAAGCTTTAGAAATTGCTCAGCACCAAACAGCAGACTTAGCAACTAGCTGGTGAACAAAGTGCAGCATTTAGCAGCTAGGAGACCAAAAACAGAGCTAAAAGAAGAGTGAATATTGGACCGGTTGTCCATAAAGAAACACAACTCCAAATGAATGCTAATGTTCATCTTTGATTAGTCACACTATGAATTCATTATAAGCTGTTAAATAGTAATCATATGTTATATCCAACATAAAGGTCGGGAGCTTAGGCCTTAATCTCATGCCTCAGGTCTAAAACATATTTCTCACCTGTGAATTCTGATGTGAGTCTGCAGTGTGCTCTTGGCTGTAAAACACTTTCCACAAATCTCGCAGGTGAACGGCTTCTCACCTGTAAGGATATTATTAATGTCATGAGCTATTGTAGATATTAGTTACACAGTAATATTAGTTTTAATAGCTCAGAAGTGATTTGCAGATCTGTTGAAGCCTTGTCTGACTTTACCTGTGTGAGTTCTCAGGTGCTTCTTCAGCTGAGCCGTGTCCATGAACTTGTGATGACACTGAGCACATTCTGGTAACGATTTGCCTTTGAATAAAAAGAACAAAGAATACATAATTCAGCCTTTAGAGTGACTACATTAGAATGAACCCACTGCTGTTGCAGGGATGTGATTCTCACCTGTATGAACTCTGTAATGGCTTTTAAGTTGCCTCTTCTGAGCGAAGGTCTTTCCACATTTATCACAGCTAAAGGATTTCTCTCCTAAGGATGCAGGTAAAGAGACAGAGACGAGACACTGACAGACTATAGACTTTGATGAATAATGGGAATAAATCTTAACAATTTGATAGAGTGGGAATGGTGTTCTTTTCTGTATTTTCTGTAAATTGTGAAATTCAATAAAAAGAACTGTGAAAGAAAGACGACCAAATACACCCTGACTACACTAAATCACAAACTTTCTGTTTTCATTTGAGGGTCTACCTTATTAAAATGTCAAATTCAAATTTAAAACAGAATATTCTTTCCAGAATTTCATTTTTATGTACATTTATGATGGATGCATTAAAGATGGGAAAAAGGTCGTCATCAGAAAATAATTTATATAAAGGTGTAAGCCCAAGTATAGAACTAACATGATCCGATACTACCTTCATGGAGGTTCATATGCTCTTGCAGGGAGTGTTTGGTGGCGAGCACTTTGGAGCAGACGGTACAAACAAACGGCTTTTCTCCGGTGTGGATGCGCTGGTGAACCAGCAGAGTGTGCTTCTGGGTAAAACCCTTTCCACAAACCAGGCACCGAAAAGGCTTCTCTCCTGGGGGAAGAATGATGAAATATGAAATACAGTGAAGTGTACAGGTGTATATGCAGGTAGTAGGTATGGTATCACCTGCAGAGTAGCAACATTGAGGTTAATTTGATGAGCGTTGAGAGACAGATGCTCCTACTTAACACTTTTTCATGGACGCTGCCTGTTTGTTAATTAAACCCTAGTCAGTCTCAATTGAGGTGTATACCACTTTCCAACAATCGAATAATCTATAACACACAAGTTGCAGAATTAGGAATAATAATAATAAAACTATGAAAATAAGACCAAATTTGTAATAAACTGGAATTCAAAACGACTGCCTTTTATCCTCCCTTCGGACCTCTAGAACATCCCTTTAATCATAACTCACAATTACCTGTATGAGTCCTTTGGTGAATCTTTAAAAAGAAATGACTTTTCAACACTTTGCCACAGTCCTCACACCGGGCCTCAGTGTTGGGGTATTTCCTTTTCCTGCCTCTCTTCCCGGGCTCTTTGCTTCCCGCTGTGTCACTGCCCAACTTGTAGCTCTTGTATTTTACCGGTGGTCTGATTTTGCGTTTGCTCTGCCGGCTCTGGTGAGCTCCTGGGTTATAATCTGCATCGTCTTTACGTTGTGACTCAGTTACTACATCATCACAGTCCACATCTGCAGCCTGCCCCTTCTCTGAGCTCTCACATGGTGCACTTCTGCCCTCCAGCTCTGTTACAGGCACTTCCACATTTCTTTTTGGCCGTCCTCTTTTACGTTTCGACAGATCTGGCACCTCTGCTACATCTGCCTTTACCTCCTCGCCTCTAACCGCTGCAGCAGAGTGTGTGCGTTCAGTGAGCACCTTGACAAGGTCTTTGACCTCCATAAGACGAGCCGTGGCCAGAAGCTGCTCTGTGGCGCTCTCCTCCACAGACACCTGGGCACTGTAGATGAACTCCAGCACTGCTGCGAACACCTTAGCTGCCATACCATCCAGCCGGTAGGTAGACTGACTGATCTGATCTTCTGCCGTGAACATGAAGGAGAAGTACTCGCTGCTTGCTGCCAGCAGGGCTTTGTGCGCCTTGAAGTGCACGTCTTCCACAACAAGAGTGATGTCGCACAGTAGGTCCCTTTTCCTGAGCTTGTCGAATTTGCTCAGGATGCTCTGCTTATGTGAATCTGAATGAAGGGCCATGAGTAATGAAGTGCTGGTTGTTGCTTTCCGAGACATCTTCCCCTCAAAACAATCACTTCTGCTCCTGTAGGCAATGAAAAGCAACTATCAAAACAGAGTTACAGAGAAAGAAACATATGGAGTTAAAATAGTCTCAATATTATTTGTAAATGTGTATTCCATGATTTGTAACTGAAAAACAAGATTTGTAAATGTGTATTACATAATTTGTAATTGGAAAAACAAGATTTGTAACTGAAAAATAACTATTTGAAAATATTTTACTTACGAAAGTAACCTGATCCGTGCGTAACAGGAGACATTTGTATGCGCAGGAAGCTTTTTGAAAGCAAAAAGGATCAGATCTGAGAAGCTGAAGTTAAAAGTCTGTAAGTAAAATATTTTCTAATCTTGTTTTTCAGTTACAAATCATGGAATACACATTTACAAATAATATTGAGACTATTTTAACTCCATAGAAACAGGTACAGGACAGTTTTTTTTGCATTTAAATGTACATCTTTGACTACCTAATCAATGCATTGTCATTTAAAAGAACATATGTGGAAATATAAAGCAAATCATATTGTTTTAGGGCTGGAACTAATTATTTTGTGCTGCACTGAACCGGTTAGTCGAGCAACAGAAAATTAATCATCAACAATTGTGATAATCTATTTATCGTTTTATGTAATTTATATGAAAAAATAACCTACTTTTCTGCGTTTTGTATCATTAGAAATTGCATATATTTGGGTTTTAGACTTGGACAAAACAAGCGATTTGTGAAATTGTGATGGACATTGTTCACAATTTTCTGACAGTTTTTAGACTAAATAATGACTTAATTAATCGACAAAATAATCAACAGATTCATTGATAATAAATATACTGTAGCCCTTTTTCAAATTGCTTATCTGAACAGCCCAAAACCCAAATTAGTAATGTAAGTTCAGGAAGTAGGAAAAAGGGAACCCTCACATTTTTTGAAGAGCTGGAAACAGACAGTGTTTGGCATTTATCACTAATAAAAGACATAAATGATTAATTGATTATTTTAAAAAAAAAAACCTGTGCAGTGATCAGTGAACAACTTGAAGGTTAGCAAGCAAGCTAACTCACACCGCCTCAAACAATGCACCCGCTGCTAGCCAGAAAACGGGCCAAAACCAGCGGAAACAGCAACGTGTGCGACTGAAATAACGTGTTAAACTAACTACGTTTCACCGTGACGGGACCCGAACAGCTTGCGCGCACAAGCCGCGGTGTAATTTGAAGTAGTGAGCTTTTAGGACCTTACCTTCTGCAGTCGCTGCACGGAGGGCGTGATTGCGAACGTCTCATCGCGAGAGTTGAGGTTCTGGCGAGACTGGCGCACAGCTGAGCTGCACTTGCTGTGGACCGCAGGAGCCCCGTCTGCAGCACACCGTGTTACCGTTTACCGTTAACTATTTTTGTTTGGATATTCGTTTAAGAAACAGCCAGTTAGATTAAATGATCTGTACAAACATGCCATTTTCTTTATACAGAGGGGCTTTTTTTCCATCAAAATAATCGTTGTCATTGCTGAGACTTCCTTTAGGACCTGCATGTCCTCTAATCTTTCGGATTATCATAATGAATTTCACACCACGAGAAGGACCGCTGTAGGACCGTACTGCATTTGTATTTTACATAAGTATTTACATTTTTATGCAACTTTAAATTGGAGCAGGGGGGTAATTAAAATACTAATTACTCATTTAAATGCTTCTTTACACGTTCATGCATCATTAAGAATTTAATATAATATATATTTAATACAAGGGCCATTCTGCTGCATAATGAGTACATTTTATTTTATTTTTACATTTGAAATGCATGACTTTTACTTGTAATTAAATATTTTTACGTTATTGTATGGCTACTTCTACTTGCGCATCTTATCTTATATTGATAACTGATATTAATGTGAGTATTGTAACAGTGAGGAAAATGATAAAAAAAAAAATTCAGTCAATGGATAATTGCTTAATAGAAACATCTACAAAAATGTCCCAAATTCACATCAAAGAAAAATTCTCAAAACTTCAAATTAAACAAGATTAATAAATACTGGACCCATTTGCAGCTCTGATAGTCTGCTTCTTACTGTATGACTGCGTGGAGCTTCTCTGGCCCAGCTTACAGTGTCTGTATAGTGTATAGGGCTTTTTGTTATTGATCCTTGGACTGTGCAGTCAGTTAAGATGGGTGTAGTTGGGGATAACAAAGGTTGCAGCAATCAGGCAGCATTTGAACTCTCTGCCTCCAGTTTACCTCCAGTTTGAGACGCAGGCCTGTCCAGGATGAAGAGTGTCAGGGTTGCAGTGGTGGGAGCAGGTGTGATCGGCTTCTCCACTGCTGTCTGCATCGCTGAGGCTCTTCCTTTCTGCTCCGTCACTCTGCTGGCTGAGAAGTTCAGTCCAGACACCACCAGTGATGGCGCTGCCGGGATCCTGTTTGCTGCAAAGTTTCCAGGTATGCAACAATCTCTCTCTCTCAGAAAATGCATTACACTGTGTAATATTTTAAAATGTTATGCAGTCAGTACACTTTTACCAGGGTGAAAATCATTTGTAATGCATATAAATTCATCATATATCCCCACCCTTTATATGTACATATGCAGTACAATAGTTTTGCATGTTGAAAACGACTGATTTTACTGTGTTTCTCTATCAGATATTCCCTTGGAAAGACAAAAACGCTGGTTCAAGGACAGCTTTGATCACCTGTTGGCCATTGCTCAATCCCAACACTCACCGGAGGCTGGAGTAATGCTGAGCTCTGGGTAGAACTTGTTAAATACTCAGCCAGGTCACTATTAAAATAGATGTCTTTGCATCCAGTGATTTTTGCTTTGATTTTTTTTTTCTAGCTGGCAAATTTTCAAGGAGGCTCCAGCCGATAAGAAGCCCTTCTGGTCAGAGTCTGTGATCGGCTTTCGATTCATGACTGACGGTGAATTGAAAAGGTTTCCGGATCACAAATTTGGCCAGGCGTTCACCACCATAAAGTGTGAATGTTCCAGCTACCTGCCGTGGCTCGAGAAGAGGTTTGTCCTCTATATTAAACTCTTATGTCATGTCAGAGGTGTTAGGTCATTATTATTTTTCTTCAAAGTTTTAAATTCCAACAAACTCAAAACATTTACAGGTATAAGTACAAATCAATTAATATTTTGGTCCCACTGGGGAAGAGGTGAATAGTTGAATACACGCTTTATAACGACATGAACTCCTGTCATTACTGTTTTGTAAAGGTTCAGAAAAGCTGGAGGCCAAGTGGAACAGAGGAAGGTCAACAGTCTTCAGGAATTGTACAACAGCTATGATATCATTGTCAACTGCTCTGGTCTGGGCTCCAAAACGCTGGTGGGTGATGACAAGGTGTACCCGGTCAGAGGCCAGGTCCTCAAGGTGGAGGCCCCCTGGCTGCAGCACTTCATCAGAGATGGAGATGGAAAGACCTACATCTACCCCGGCATACACAGCGTCACAGTAGGCGGCACGAGGCAGGAGGAGGACTGGCGACTACAAGTGGACGAAGGAGACACGAAGAGCATCCTGGTGCGCTGCAGCAGGCTGGAGCCGTCGCTCAGCAAAGTCAAAGTTCTCGGCGAGTGGGTCGGTCTGAGGCCCAGCAGGAGGAACCCGAGGGTGGAGAGGGAGCTGGTGCAGCTGCAGGGTCGCAGGGTGCCTGTGGTCCACAACTATGGCCACGGAGGCTGGGGAGTCGCCCTCGCCTGGGGTACCGCTCTGGACGCACTGGGGCTGGTCAGGCAGGGCCTTCATGAAATGTCGCTGCAGGCTAAACTGTGAGCTAAGTCTGACGCTAAATCCTGCTTTTACACGGTGCCAACAACATTTGAAATAATACAACACACTGGCAGGGCGATTTAAATCACTGATAGACAACTAATCAAACCTTAAAGTGAAAATCTTAAGAATTTGCAGTAGGTTTTACATTTTCTACAGTTTAATTTAATGGTTATTTAATTTACTGCTAACAGTGGTGAACAATTGTTTGGACATATTGTGACTGGTTATGTGAGAATGTCATTAGAGACTATTTTGTGCCAATAACATTTGCCTTTGAGTACAGAGATCTACTGTCAGAGGGATGAACTTAACTCAACAATACCAACATTTATTGATGTGAGGGTAAAACAGTGATTAACAGCCTTGTTAGCATTTTTACAATGTATATAGAAAAGAAACCTTTATTAATGAACTGGAAAATACTGTACAGAATTTACTGATATGAAACTGATGAGAAATAAACAATTCATGTGTACACGTAAGACAAATGCTTGCTGGGTGAAATGCAATTGTTCAGCTGCTAAATTGCTAATCTTTCTGTCAACACTTTACATAACAATTGGGTTTCCAAAATGTGCAAATTATACCTCTGTGCTTTAGAACTGCTGATATCTGTTTATGATATCTAGTATATTCTAGCGCTTCATTAATTGCTATCACTACTTGCAGTTAGATCAACACATTTTTTTGACTTGTTATAGTAGTAGTCAAGTAAGCCATGACAGTGTGACAGTGAGCCAGCATGCACAATACCTGGACCCTGAAACTGAAGCAGCTAAATAGAATTATATACACCTCTGCTTTCCCTTTTGTGACATGTCAAAATGTCTTCTGTGAAAAAGGCCTGTCATCAAAAAGACAGTAATGGAGAGTCCATATATACTAATATACACCTAAAAACCACTCACTGCTAAGCAGCTTGTGTAACTGTTGGACTCTGTTGCAGTTTCCTCCACAGACTGGATTCAGCTGAATGGAGAACATCTAAAATAGAGACTGGGGTATTCCATAGTAAGGTGTAAATAGATAGTGTTATATTTATATTACTTACCTGTCTAAACTTAAGATATGTTTCCTCAGGGAGGATTTATTCTACTAGACTGCTTGATGGAAATTTTGAAAGAAACTGTGGGGAACTTTGTGTTGGATGTAATCCACCTGAACCATTTAAAATGTGACAATGCTGCATTTATACCTATTTTATTATACTTTCTGGCTATTGTGTATACTGTAACACAGATACAGTAATCCGCTTGCATTTTCACCTCAGATAAGTTTCATGGCACACTACAAATCCATGGTTACATTTATAGAAATCATTGCTTATTTGGAAAAAAAAAATCATAAATTATTTTTAAAAAGTATTTCAAATATTCTGAAAAAAATATAGTTTTAAGATGGTCATCAACCAACATCAGCACGTAACAGTTCACTGTGCTTTTGAGGCCAATTCTTTGTCAGAAAGTGTCTCCATTTTGAAATCAATACCCTGCAGCTAGAGTCTTTCTTCTGTCAGGGAACCCAGATTTACTGAGTTTGTGGATTCCTTCTTATTTCTCTTCATTTTCAGCCGGCAGGCTTCAGAATTGGCTGAAACTGAACGGCTCCTCTTATCCTCTGAGGAGATGTGGTTTGTGTAGTTGTACATGCAGGCAGTCTCTGTTAATAAGGGCTCCCAGAGTGGGTTTGTTAAGGAAGGTATAGTTAAAGGATGATTGGACCTTTCTGCTGGGACTGTGGGTGGCAGCTGGAGGTGTGTGCTTTGTGTTGTTTCTGCTTGTTTAGGGGCAGACAAATTTGTTGTGTCTATGTTGAAAGTGCTGCACACAGCATTATGTGAAGTGGTAGAAGACTGGGAGGACAGAGACATGACCTCACAAAGTTTTTGAGGATTTACTGAGTGCTGTGTGCTCTCCTCAGTCTTGATGCTGGGGGTCAGATTCCAGCTTTTAGGGTTGATGAGTTTTCTCTTCTGCCCCTTGTGGAGGACAGTCAGGGAGAAGCTCCGCCTCAGAAACCCTGGTGCTGGGTTTCTTCTTAGCTCCATGCAGCTCTGGCTCCTAGCAATGGCTCTGCTGGGGAGATGACCTTTTGCTGGGCTTGGGAGACTTAAGCTGTTCTTAGGGGGTCTTAGTAATGGTAGGATACAGGGCAGGCATGCTGGTTTACTTTGGAGTGAAGTCTTACTAAAGCTGGTGGAGGTCAGGGTCTGGGGGAGGGCAGGGTACTCTGGGGACGGGAGGTGGCTTGACTCAAAACCGGAGGAGGACCTGCTCATGGATGAAGATGTCTTTTTGTCCCTTCCTGAAATAAACAAGTGAAGTGTGCGCAGATCATGCAGGTGCCGGTCAGTTGGGACATGTATTTGACTTAAACAGAACAGCAGCAGAGCGGCCAGCGTTGGAAAAGAGGATGCCCGCGAAAAGGGTTCAAAACAAAATCTAAATGTGCGCTAAAAATGAATGATGAATGAAAGAAAAGAAGCAAGCAGTCAAGTCTGGTAAAGCATGGAGCAATTTATTCCTCACGCTCAACCAAGACAGAAGCACACTTCAGAAAATGCTGAGACTTCAGACCCTCAACCTGCCACACTTCTGTCATAAGTGTTAGAATGAGTTTAACTTAGACCTTTAACCATTTTAAAGGTTGTCCTAAGTCTGCATTTTAGTGCATTTACAATTATACAAAATGCCATATTTATAATTATACTATTTAGTAAATATTTGAATTTTTCTGCATTATGCAGTTTTCAGGCACATGATAAAATATTGTGCAACGTTAAATTTTACTGGACTAAAAAAATATACACACAAACGGCAAAATCTTGAGAGAAATACACTGTACAAGTGTGGCTGATCTGACACGTTCTCCAACCACATGACCTTTTGACATTCACACAAACTCTCATTTACAGTAAGCACAACTCTTCACATTTTGACAAGTTTTAGCCTAACCAAATAACCACAATAAGAATGAAATAGCTATGAATAAAGCAAGCGTTCACAGTATATATGTACTGCAATTACTGAGAAAGTTTTTTTTAACCTATTTAAATCTTATCACACGTCTGTTCAACAGTCACCATTTTCAGCAAACGCAAAAACCACCACACAACTCACAACCACAGATCTATTTGTGAGTAGACCTATAAGCGGTTCCACGTATAGTTTGCTCAAGGGTGTGAAAAATGTCTTTACAGCTCGCTGCTCAGTTTAACATGATGTAAGTAAACTTTCTAGTCCCATAACAACAGAGAACCTTGTGTTATCCCATTTTGAATATTATATTGATAATGTAATGCTCGTAAAGAAAGGCAAGTCACTTCTCAAAAGCACTGAACAGACAAAACAGTTTGATTCAATGATGCAGAAACAGAAGAAAGTATGACTTGAAGAAGAAGATACTTGGGGGGGGGGGACAGAGCGCCAGAAGAAAATGTGACAATAGCAGTCTTTCCAGGAGAGCATGACAACTGAATTTGGTGGCTTGGAATGCTCGAGCATCAAGAAGGACTGAAGACCACGCAAGTCTTTCTAGTGAAGGGTGAGGCAGAAGAGGGCAGAGGAGGAGGACAGTGTTCACAGGCGACTCAGGCTGTCATTACCGTTCTCCAGGTTCTCGTTACTCTCGTAGCAGCCGGAGTCCCGCGGGGAGTCTCCCACGAGGCCACGCCTGTCCAGGAGCAGCTTCTCCTGTGAGCCTCCTGACTGACTGCTGCGCTCTGGGTCGCTGCTTCCTGCAAGGCACAACACCAACAGCAGGGGGCAGACAGTCACATCTTATGATCTCAAGAGAAAACTGCTGGGGAGCTCTGCATGTGTTGTGTGCATGAACTACTTTTGAAGAAAGCAGGTGTAGACATATAAACAGATTCTTTAAAATTATGGACTGTAAGTACAAATATTGGTACAAAGGTGAGTCATATAGACAAATTTCACCTGTCACAGCAACATGAGGTACAAAGAGGCTTCGTCTGTTTTCAAACTTAAGGTGCATCTTTCACCATTATTAGATAGGACAGTATAGTATATCCTCCAATATTAAAACTTTGTTAATAAATTTGTAAAAAGTGTCTCTGGATATTTGACTCGTATTTGATAGTGCTCAGGTGAAATATAACACCCTGTCGATTACCTGACCCACCATCATACTCTTGCAGCAGCTCCACAGCGGTGAGCAGCACAGCTCTGTGCTGGGGGTCTCTGATGTTCAGCTCGTCCAGGTCCTCCTCCTCTAGCAACTTGAATGTGTCTAGATCCTCATAGCCGTTAAAAAGGAAGGTGGGAAGATGCTCCTGTGGAGAGGTGAGGATGGATGAGGCACAAACAGATCAGTATAAATCTATAGAAGGAATTCATTTGACCATGAACAATTTGGGGGTGCTTATCGGTGGATTTTTTTAACCTTCGAACAGAGCTAGGCTAGCCGTTTCCCCGTTTCCAGTCTTTATGCTAAGCTAAGCTAATCGTCTTCTGGCCCTAGTCTCATATTTAACATACAGACATGAGAGTGGAATTGATTTTCTCAACTAAGTCTCTGCAAGACATTGAATACGCGTATTTTCCAAAATGTCGAACTATTTCTTTAAATACAGCTAGAACCAATTGTAACCCACTGGTATTCATTTTATTTAAAACTCATACTGTCTTCCGTACATTGAAAATCCCAGTATTGGTCTTGTTAACAAAAGTCAAAGCTGTGCCTTTGTTTGTGTCATAGAAAATTCCTCAAAGTTTATTACTTTGAGGTTGATGCGATCAAGGAGCTCCTCTACAGAGGTGGGTTTGGGCTGCCGGGCCTTCCTCCTCCTGCGCGTCTTTTTGGGCTTCACCTCCTCTTCATTCAGGACATCCACATAAATGAACTTGAAGGTGCCGACTTTACCGTTGAGCATCCCCATCCACGTACCCATCGGAGGCTTACTAATGATATCAATGACGTCTCCACTCTGCAAGACAAGACCAGTGGAGCTTGAGTTTCTGAGAAGACATCAGCTCATCTCTACGTATTGTGTAATTTACTGTATCGATAACGTGGCCATACCTTCAGTTTGAGGGAGTCAGTGTCGTAGGGACTGGGGGTGAAGTCAGTATGAACTAGAGCGCGTCCACAGAAGGGTCCGCGGTAAGGCAGCTCATCCTCTTCCCCGTCCTCAGACTTCACACTCTCTCTGTTGCTGTTGGAGGAGTCAGTGGTGCCCACAGTCTGACCACCTACACAAACCACAAAAAGACAAATGAGCCACTTCAAGACCATAAGACTGCATGGGTCTGTTAGTATTTGAAAAATATTTTTAATCTGACCGGGGTGCCAGATGTTACACAGTGTTCCACGCAGACAAATACAGTGAGACCAGGAAGTTTAGACTATCTCAAAGGCGATTTAATGTCCTTGAAACACTTTTCTGATAAACACCACACATCTGGTGTTCCAAGGTTAAGTTAAAACAAACACAGAGTACTGAGTACACCCAGATTTGGCACAAGCACACTGTAAACACACAGACTTACTCATGGAACTTTGTCCGCTGAGGGAACTCCTCAGGCTTTCCACAGACCCTCCTGGCTTCAGTGTGGGTTTCTCCAGAGAGTCAGAGTCTGTCTGAGGCGAGTGAGGGCAGCTGGATATGCGGTCTGGGCTTAACTATGGAACAGAGAAGAAAAAAATGATTACCTATGCTTCACAATCTTCCCTATACAGACAATCTCCAACAGTAACACTGACAGATGCTTGACTGTACATACCTGTTCAGAGAGAGAACTGTGGTATCTCTTGGATATGTGTTTTCTCATAGTTTCTCTCACAGACTTGACTTTTTTGCCCAGGGAAATACGGGATGTTGTTGGAGACTTAATGGGATCTCTCGCACCATCTCCGTCTTTATTCTAATTTACATACAAAGAAGCAGAAAAAAGGCAAATAAACACACAAGTTTAACTATTTATTTTTGATTTGGTCTATGGAAAATCTGGAAGAATGACAGTTACACACAGTGTTATCATTGTCAGAGATGACCGTGAGCTTTGAGCGGTTGGTCAGATCAAATCCTCCAAAGCTACAGGCTCTCTGTGAAAGAAAAACAACAAAACAAACAGAACATTCATAAGCAGAGATGCAGAGGTGTAGGTGAGGTTGGAGGTTTCCTTGCTGAATCTAAAGGTCTTGGACTAAATTTAACGGGCATCAGTGCAGGTGCTGGAACAGTGCATGCAGGGCAGCTTGCAGAATGCAGATGGATATCAGTTTGGAATTCATGTGACGACTGCAGGGTATTTGCAGGCACAAAATACAGAGCCTGAGGTGGAAGGACCACATAAAAATAAGAATAGGAGACCTATTATGTATGATCAGTGTGTGTAAGCTGGACTGTGGGTATCTGAGTGATGGTGTTACAGTTTGTATCAATCTCAAGCTAGATTCTGTTTCAAAGTAGAAAGCTAATTGAAACGAGTTAGTTATTGTTGCCTAATTAAAGAAGACACTTGACAGCCTGAAGGTGAAAAGTAAGAATGCATCACTTGCCAAATAACAATCTCTCAACAAAGGCTTCTCTGTACTCACCCCATGGTGGCTGAGCGGGCTGAGGATCCGGTGACGGAGCTCTCCGTCAGTCACTGAGCGGGCGATTTTGGGTTCCTCATCGTTGCAACCCTCCATTTCTGAAAAGGAAGAGCCACTGCCCTCACCTGCCTCCCTCGCCTCCCCTGCTACACTTGTCTCCTGATGAATAGGGCTCCCGCTTGACTTGCTAAAGTCCTGGAAGATCTTCTGGCTGCTGCAGGTGTCCAGGCTGCTGGAGGAAGGGGAGGTGGTCAGGCTGTCAGAGTCCCTGTAATAGGTGAGCTGTTCCCGCAGAGATGAAGCCAGGGAGTCCATGGGGCAAACAGCAGGCTTCTTCTGCACACCGGTGTACAGGGAGTTGCCGGCATCTCCACAGGGAAGATCATCCATGTTTAGGTTGTCTGGAGGGTAAAAAGAGGGGAATGGAGGAAGGTGAAAATACTATTCAATGTCATCGAAGCAAAATGGAATGAAATCCTCAAGTTTTAGATTTGTCTACAAATAAGGTTGGACTTAAATATCAGGTATCAGCTAGTCATGCTATCCACTGCAGATCAGTTCTGTAAAATCTGAAATGAAATTGTCTTTTTTTTTGCAATTTATATGCATTAACTTAATTAATTCTTCTTATAAAAGGTGAAAATGATCTTAGAGCTTTCAGGAATCATTGAATAGATGCAGAAGCTGCCAATCCAGCTGCTGCCATTGTATTGTCCCCAGTTTTAATGTTGTTTTTTTTTATGTTGAGTTGCAGTGTCCCATAGTCTACAAGCTGTTTCAGAGGCATTTCCAGCCTGCAAAGAATAATCTACTGGCCCACCACTGATGACTTTTATGTTTTGGCATGCAAATTGTTAAACGTAAACATGTTGGGGGAAAAAAGCATGTTGGAAAAAAGTTGGAAAAGGTATTCTTCAAAACATGTATTCACACAGACTACACAACTAGTGAAAACACTTGGTAAATACTGTTATTACAGTATATGCGCTTAGTCAAACAGTAATTAGATCCAGCACAATTACTGATATTTTGTCTAGACTCTACGTCACATTCAGCATTGTGGTGTCCCAGGTGCACTATTTCCTCTTAATACGCAGTATATTGTTACTGTAAACACCTGCTGGTTATCACATCTTGGATGTATGTGCAGCAACATACATGGATTCTTAAACAAGTACCATATAGTAGGACAATGAAAACAGACAATTTCAGTTTTTACAAAGACTTCAAAACTATGATGGCTACCACATCCACTCGGGATTTATGAGATAAAGTCCGATAGTGGTTTTAGTACCCTCTGCTCCAGGCCTCTTAGACTCGTCAATCCTGATCAGCTTCTTCTTCACCTTCCGGGTTGAGTTGACCAGTTTATGGAGTCTCCTGAATGTCACAGATTCCTCTTGTTCATTGTCTGACAGGTCACAAGGCTGATAGGAGAGACCAGTAAGAATTTTATTTTATTATTAAAAACATTTCATCTTACCACACAGCTTTGCAGTTACGGTAAAATAACACTATGTAGATTGTTACCCATTGTAAGGATATAAAAAAAGATATTACTTGATACCGACACTTTGTCTTTATACTCGAATGTGGTACATGAGCTCACAAATTTCAAAGTATGTTTTAATAACTGTTCTCCACTTCTAGTAACATGTATAAAATTAAAAAGGTATGAAAGCTGTGTACGTGCTGCAGATGCTGCTGCAAGTACCTGCTGAGCCTGCTGTAGAAACTACTTGTAGCTTAATATAAATATGTGGTAGGAAACCACAGTGATGACAATGAGGCCCATGCAAACAGCACTGCAGACTAAAACAGGCGTTCTATACATGGGAAAACAAAAAGCTAGCTGCTTGGAAATCACCTTAACCATCGTATGAAATGATGGTTAGTGAAAAGTGGTACATTTATAGACTTGGGTCATATACTGAGGTTTCATCTGCCGACCAAAACATGAGTGGTATGTACATCCCAGAATACACGTCAAAAGACAAAATGAAAGCCGAACAGAAATTCAATGCAATTATAGACCATTAATTGACAAAGAAACAGCAGGGGAGGGGGCAACAGACGTGCAATGATCACACACAGAAAGAGAAAGTGAGAGGAGAACACACACACACAGCAAAGAGAAATAGTCAGGCCATCCAGATGAATCTGAAAAATGTGCCCTGAACCTGAGCCCCCTAATCACCCCACCCATGCATAAAAGAGCTGTGGCCTGCATAACAGGGCCCTGTGCTGAGTCCACCCGCTCACCACAGCACAATAGGGGGTTAGCGCTTTGACAGCGATGAATAGAAGCCCGCCTAGTGCCCTGCAGTTGGGAGAAGGGCCTGAGCTACAGGGCTTTAGAGGGGCCCCGGTTCATCGGTGGGACAGGGGCAGAGGGAAAGAGAGAGACGCTGTCAACAGCTCAGCAGCCTTGGCACTGGTAGATCAGAGGCCCTCATGCACAACATGATGCCTGAAGTTGTGATTCACCATTAAAAAGCAACTCAGACTGGGAGCTTAGAGACTTACGTTACAGTTGAACAACTCATTTGTGGTTGGACTGGAGGGATCGGTCCACTCTGTGGGGTCGGACCTGCACGTCTGTCTGTTTTGTGTCTCAAACTCCTTCAGCTGCAACAAAAGATGACCCTGTTAGTACATGATGCAGTGGTAATAACACAGCTGATGTGTTATTTATCTTTGAACCACTGGCACACAAAAAGGGAATTATTAAAACTCCATTCTGTTCTTCATGCAGATAAAACATTTGATCAGATAAAAATGCTGTTAACTTTGTCAGGCAACAAATAATTGCCTAGATAGATAATTTCCAGCATTTCTTTTTTAATGCATTCAGATACGCGCTCAGATTGTGCTACCTGATAATACCTTTTTGCAATCTATTCAAAACAACTGCTTACAGGGTTTTGTGTTTTTTTAAATGAACCCAATGCGAAGAACTCTAAAAGTTGAGCAAAAGGATAAAAACACAGCAGCTGCAACTTTCACATGACAGTAAAGTGGAGAATTTTGGGATGCATGACATCATACCCGTGCAAGGGCTTCCTCTATAGAGATCATATTCTCCTTCACCATCATCATCAGCTGGATACGCTCTTCGTCGCTCATGGTGATTTCACTGGCCACAAAGCCAACTTCATCACCTGTCAGATAAAAAGTAGAAATGTCAGCTGACAGGACTGAACACAACCGACTGCTTTAATTAGGCATTTTATTGAGATAAATCCTGAATATCAAATAACAAAAAGATGTGCATATGTTGATTTGTTTTTGTGTTATTAAATTAACATACCTTTTGAAATCTGACGCACCACTCCTTTCGGTGACTTTCGAAAACTCTGCCAAAAAGACTTACTCTTTCTCTTTCCGTCCCATTTTCCTATACAGTACAACGATTCAGTTTAATTTAGTGCAGCGAAAAAAACACTTTTATAACAGCATCACCACAAAATTAAACAAAAATAATAATTATATTATGTACTAAATTACAATATTCTCTAAATACAAACAAAAGGTCATTTTTAGTATGTAAAAATATTCACTCCACATTGTCACTACTATCACAGAAGACGTATGCTGGATTAAAAGCACTTACAACCACTAATACCCACAAAAACTTTTTTTTTAAAGTAGCTTTTCTGTAGGCTTAGTTTAGTGTAAAAAAGGCTGTGAAAATGTACATCAATCTGATTGTACTTACTATAAAGCATTAACTACATGATGCATGTAATTAAGATGCATATAAAATTCTCAGCTTACCTCCTGATCCATCATCAGAGCTAGATTTGTGCACAGGAAACCTAAAAATCAGATAAAATATTAACTTCATTTGGATAGTTCAAATGGGGAATCAAAGCCCTAAACAGAGCAGTACCTGTTGTCCAAAGTTATTTTCTTCATTTTCCCTGCTATTCCACCATCTCCCTTAACATGTCTTTCTATCCTCTCGACTTGCGTCAGATTTATAAAAATAAAAAATAAAACAAAAATAAAGAATCACAAAGTGCACTGTCCCTCATGACACTGGCATCATAGTGAAAGGAAATCAAAATAGTCAAAACAGATGAAAAAGACTGGCTGCTCTTGGCTGATGAACAGAGGTCAGAGCTCTACAGCCATCGCAACAAAAGAGCCTTTTTTCATGTCAAGTCAGGGTTTTGCAGCAGCAGCAGCGCTAACGTGGCCTCTGCATTCCCTGCACACTTTCACCCTCCCTCTTTCTCTCTTTCTCTGCCTGTCTGTCTGTCTCTCACTCTTCATCTCTCGGGGCTGTTTGTTGTCTATAACTGTCTCTCGCTCTCTCTCTCTCAGTATTTCTCTCTCAGTTGACACTTGTTGCTGGTGTTGGGTCAGTGTATGAGTTTAAAAACAGATCAGACCTGTACTTTTTGTGTTGTAAATGAGTGGTCATATATACTGCTGAGGTGTTAGGTTTCTCACTGACCACAGCTACAAAAATGTCTGTACAACACGCAATGAAAAACATTTTTCTTTATGTTTGGTTAAATAATTGTATTGTTTCCCAATTCATCATTACTCTGATTTTCAGTAGTTTCTAGAGGATACAGTGAATATATATTTTACATGATCAAACTATACAATGCCAAAAAATCTCATCTATACAAGTGTGAAAATATCTGTGTTGGTTGTGAAAAGCCCCTACTGGTTTCATTTTCTTCAAAGGACCATGTGAACAATTCATTTTTATACCACAGAGTTCATGAAGCAAGCAGTGCACCATGATATTCAAACTCTATTCAGGGTTGTAGAGTGAGACGTCAGCACTGTTTCTCCTCTTCCAAATTCTACAGTAAGAATAATGTGGGAGACGATAAAGATTTAAAATATTTGGCATGAAAATGAATCACTTCAAATTAAATTGATTTGTGTAGCTGTTAATCACAGTAACAGCCTCGAGAGGCAGTGCCACATGCACTATGATAAGAACAAGAAAACTTTCCCATAAAAAACGGTGTGTGCCCACTGTGGATAAACAAGTTAAATCTTGACATATGGAAAATACACAGAATAGCAAGAAAAGACTAATTAAAACGTATTGCCATTAGTCATCAAAACTTGTTACTTATATTGGTAGCTTTCTCCAGAATTACTATGTATTTGTCCCACTAGGGGGCAGTGTAAGTTTCCTGTGAATCCTGTTTGAATACATGAGATACAGAAGGAGTTTTGTCCGCTGTGTTCCTGTCCAGGTTCTGAGTAATACAGGCCTGTTCGCTATTATAATAAAATACTTACAAATATGGATAGTGCTCAGTTTTCAAGGTTCTGTCTTTTTAACAAGCTAAATCAAATCAATATGTTCCTTTATCATTAGTCATCACCCAATTCCTTCATCATATTCAGCTTACGAATGACAAAATGTGACTAATCTTTAAAATTCCCTCAAAAGAAACAATGGAGGGAAGGAAGGAAGTTTGGAGGTGACACAGAAATGCTTCATAAATGTGACTGGAGGGCACCAGGAAGCAGAGGAAAGGCACATGTCCACAGGGTGACCCAGAGATAATGCAAGAAGAGTAATCGCAGTTCAGCTTACAAAAGTCATATGACTTATATTAAATGGTAATAATGCAGTCTGTAAAGCCACAACACTACACATCATCTGGAGAAAAAAAAAATTTAATAGCCATATTTACTATCATTATCTATTATAGTATTTACTGGTGCTTATACTGTAATTGTCCCTTCAATCACTTGTGTCCCTGTTCTTACTGATGCTTCATTCCAGTGCCTTCCCTAGTCAAGGATGCTGGGCCTTTCTGGAGCCTGAATATACAACTTTCTTTAAAAAAAAAAGGGAGTTATTATTGGGATTTTGTTTTACCTTCTCTCAGTCTCTGGAGTGGAGGTGGTACTGCTGAGTCCAAGGGATTCCTTAAGGAGATGAAAAAAGTGTAAATTTAAATACATACAGAGGCAATGCTTAAATTTACTGAGTTGCTTTTAAAGGAGAGATTATATATATATATATATATATATATATATATATATATAGTCAAGGGGTAACAAAAGAGGAATTTCAGGATTTCAGGTATTTTTTTCTTTGTAATTTGCACTTTTAAAATACAAATCTTGTCATTTGATGGCAACAAAACCCACATATGCCACTGGTCACATTTTATCACATTTTAGGATCTATTCCCCAACATTCGAGGACAGTCTCAAGGCCAGCTCTCTGCATCACAGTGAGTCAAAAGTTACTTTTTAGTCTTCTACTTTGGTTTTGCTCAGGATAATCATGACAAGGCAATTCTACAGCCTCTTATCAGCCTGTCTGCTGACGCGCATGGGAGGAAGTTGCCTTCTCCTGGGGTCTGACACACTCAGAGCTGGACACTCACCTGGATCTGAGAGCGGAGCTGCAGTGATGTGGCCACTGAGTCAACCTTTCCCTGAAACACACAGGCAGGGGAAGCGGAAGGAGGAGTAAATTATAGTGTCATCATAACACAGAAATAGAAATAATATTCAGCTAACTGAATCAGCCAGCCTGCATTGTGTAATACCACCAGTTAACAGTTGTGTCACTGGTTATAACGGTTATTTGACATGTATTTACAGCATCAATAAATGTGCAATGTGAGAAAAAGGCTTATTTTCATTTGTACTCCAGAGGCAAACAGAGAACAGCATTAATGCAGACTTTAACAACATGCAGTGAAGACACAGACCTACAAGTTAAAGGAATAGTTCAACATTTTAGGAAATATTTTCTGGCAGAGAGTCAGATGAGAAAATCAATACCACTCTCATGTCTGTATGCTAAATATGTACCTACAGCCATCAGCTGGTTAGCTTGGCTTAGCATTGAGACTGGAAAAAGCTAGCCTGGCTAAACAAATAAGATATGACGTGTTCATTAGCATTTCTTTATTTATTTTTGAGGTGCCGTTAGGTGGATTTTGTCACCTTTGTCTAGGCTAGCTGTTTCCTCCTGTTTCCAGTCTTTCTGCTAAGCTGCTGTCAATCTTCTCATCTTATTCTCAGCAAGAGAATGTATAAGCATGTTCCTTTAAAAGACAGGAAAGCAGCAGAAAAACCCCAATAATTTAATGCTGAGATACTCGATTTTTTGATAAGCCAAGGTCTTAACCGACAGAAAAAAGACAGATAAGACTGTTCACCATCTCTGCATCTTGCACTACTTTGCGTTTCCGAAGCTCCTCCATCCTTTCACACACGTCACTGAGGGAGGTGCCGTAATACAGAGAGTACTCCTGAGCCAGGTCATCAAGGTTCCCCACTGAGCCATCCTGAAAGAGATAAAAAGCCATTTAAACACTCACACAGATATGACCACAGACCAGAAGAGGAAAATGACACCCCACAGAGGTTGAGCAAGATGCCAAACAGCAGGCAAACACTGTAAACACTGACCACTGTCATGATTAAAGCCATTGTTTCAAGCTTTAGCATGGTCCCCAGCAAAACAAACAGCCAGGAAACACTGAGATAAAGCACCAGGAGTGTAAAAGCATCAGAGACGTCCAGCTGTGATATTGCCTCTGTCTTCTCCAGCGTGTCATCTTCCTGCCCAGCGACCCCGTCCACCTCCTCAGACCTGACCCCCTGACCAGAGGAAGCACCGTGTGACGCAGCTATGACTCTCACTCAGCTCTCTTACAGTCATCAGGAGTCGACTCAAGAGGCCACGGTTCAGTCTACCGTAAATCACAAGAAGTGGACAGAAGAGTCTTTGTCCTCCTGGATGTAACCCCTTTTAGTTTCCTACAATTGTGCTACCTGAAGTTATGTGCCTTTTGCCACGTGGGAGAAAGACAAATAAGAGATAAATCAGATAATTTTTGCTGAGTTTTAAGAGACTTTGGGACAAGAATGAAAACATGGGGCTGGTTTCCTTGTTATGGGAAAAAGCCTAGTTCTAGACTAAAGAGGCATCTTAAACTAGATAACTCAAACTGTCTGTCAAGACACATTGGATTATTTGACCAATACAAGTACTTATTGAAAGGAGCAACCCACTCAGTAACGACTCAAATTGTATTGACTGTCTAACTAAAGCCTGTAGCCCCATCTATCCAAGTGTTTATGTTCTCCAAAGAATTATATTCATATGCAACAAACTTTCATTAGAAAAATACATTTTGGAGAAAACACAATGCTGCTTGGATTTTGTTTTATATCAACATAGCGGACAAAGTGATTCATATCCAAAATGTTCAGGTTTTTTTATTTGTACTGTATGCTGCCCTCTGGGCAGCAGAAACAAGCTGTAAACACAGCATCACATATCACCACCTTATAAAGTTGCCTATTTCTTCCCCTTTTAGCTCTGTTTTAATCTCCACCAACTCCTGAGGGAAATATCTGGCTATTTAGCTATGAAATGCTCCACTGTGTCTGTGGTGCTGGGCAGGTAGTGTACAGTGGGTTTTTAGAACCCTGAAAACAGTTAACTGCTGCAGATGGGAATGGCACTGGAAAACCAAAACAATGAGTGGGAAGACACTACAAAGCTCTGTAGAGCTGAGGGAAACTGCAGAGTTGGGGGATAATTATCTGTGGGTGACTCCTTTCACATACAAGCAGTCAGATGATATGTGGTTGATTAGCCGCTTTTTAGAAGTAACTTACCCAAACTTAGCTTTCTTTTAGAAAGCCTCTTTTTAATGATCTTAGAGTGAGTCCTACCCATAAAGTTTCAAGCCCAGTGAATAACAATTTTTGAGGAAGTTTAACTGTCCAAAGCTAGCATAAACAAGTAATTTTAACATCTAAACATATGTGCATTTTTTGCTAGATGCGCCATAGAGCTGAATTAGATTGGGAAAAAGACTACATAATTTCTGTTGCCCATTTTATTACCATTTTCTGCTGCTGTGACTGAATAAAGACTTCTATCATACAGTATCATACACAGACAGCTTGAGTCATTCACGACTTATACAAATAACTAAAGATAATATAAAATTATAAAAAGATTATATTGTGGGTAATACAACATGTAAGAATATAGTTCCTCACCATGCCTTGTAATGAGTTAAGACTGGACAGACGAATAAAAGCTGTGTGTGATCATCAGCAATAGCCATCCAGTATGTCCTTAATGGTTTCACGCATTATCATTATTATTATGCTTCACTCATGCCATACCCTGAAGGTATGCAATTGTGCCCACTGAAAAACAGTCCTCTGCAGTGAAAAGTAATACTGTGGGCTCACTTGTCTCGTGGCATGATAGACTGTGACTGGCTCAACTGTACAGAAAAAAGGGCCATTCATTTGGATAAATGACATGCCCCCGGGTCGAAAATGGCCTCAAAATCTGGCTGCTTTTCATAGAGTCAAGAAACGAGGCTGAGGCCGACTGAGAAGCTCTGCACTGTGCCTGGCTGCAGCAGCTCTTCTGCCTCAGACTGCCACTGATCCACATAAACAGCCTATTGTGACACAGCCACATGACATTGCATCGCTCTGAGTGCTTATTAGACACAGTTGCATGTATACATCCTTGTTACAGATGAATGTAAACACAGCTTAAGCATACAGAAAACAAACTGACCTGAATGTTAATCAAGTAAACAATATGAGTTAAATTCTCGTGCTGAAAATTCTTCCAAAATGGTAGCTTTGGGAAAATATTCCAGTGTGCTTTATATTTCCCTGTCTCCAAATTAATGGTCTCTAAGCCAAAATTGCAGCATGAGACATCAACCACAGAGGCTTGAAAAGGAGAGTGTGGTGTCACATTTCTCAGGCGCTGAGCATCTCATAGGCAGACAAAAGATCCATGTGCCACTAGGGCCCAAAGTGTCTAATGAGTGTTTTTACACTTCCTCTGTCTTGTCTCACCCTTTTAGGCAACCAGACCTGGGTCACAAAGTATCAGGAAATAATTTGTATCACTTTCCCCTGCTTTGAGCCAGAGATGTTGAAGGACGGTCTTGCTTCAGAAGTCAATAACAAGAGTAGAGGATTCAGATAAGACCATAGAGCATCATTTTCCATGACTGACAACTTCTCTCATAATAAATGTCCTGAGAGTAAATTTAAGTCAACTCCATTTTGACCTACAGTATGTTTGTCCAAAAATATATTCCACAAAATACCACATCTGACTCATTTTGCCAAACAGGGCTTAGTAAAACCAAATCCATAGAAAAGTGCGTATGTTTATATCCCTTGTTTCGAAAACATTTCTCACCTTAAATAAAGAACTCTAGAAATCCTTATCAAACACATGTACTTGCTACAACCTTGTCAGTCAATCAAACCACTTAACTTTCAAAATTAAATGTCACTGTAAGACTTAAGATTTTAGTTCAGCAGAGAATGTTATGTTATAAACATCAGTGACTATGAAAGACTATTGTGGATGTCTTAAACCGTGTATTGAGTGATGATTCAAAAGATCATGAGAGCAAGCACTGACTTGTTTAAGCCTTTTCTACTAACACGATTAACAACCCCACAGGGGAAGATGCAAGTTGTCTTTTGAAACGAGGCTACATAAATTGAAAATTACCCCAATGAATCTACATGAAACTACCAGCTCTAACCATAGGACCACATTCCAGTGCAAACATAAAAATATACTCACCACAAACAGGCATCTGGCTGCCAACAGTAGCTACCCAGCACTACTTGCTCTTCAGTTCCACCACACTGCTGTGAGTGAACGGCACAGTTTTGAAACTTAACTCAGTTCAGTGAGAGGAGGACAATACATCCTGAAGTGAAGGGGAGGGGTGTCCGGCACGCATAAATCAGAGGGAGTTTGGTTGAGAGGAGGTTGGGGGGAGTTGTGACGCTGGTGCTGCTGGGTGGGGCGCTCTGCTCTCTCCAGCTGCAGCCCACAGGGACCGGCTGACTCACGTGTTCAAATAAACCACCACCTCTTAGTGTGAGAGTGTGCCTGCGTGCCTGCATGTTTATGTCTGCAGTGGGGTTATGAGTGATGTGTCAGGCTTTATAAAAAATGTTGAA
The DNA here is from genome assembly GCA_005408345.1 of Macquaria australasica. NCBI lineage: Eukaryota > Metazoa > Chordata > Actinopteri > Centrarchiformes > Percichthyidae > Macquaria > Macquaria australasica. The sequence continues at coordinate 472,370 of SEMN01000311.1, forward strand.
TATTGGTCACATACGTCTCCTTCTGCTGATATGGAGGTTTGTTTCTGACCACAGTCTTATAGAAGTCTGTAAACCTGTAATGACATTTTTAAGTCTTTGCACATTTTATTTTATTGTATTCAATTATGTTTGTTTTTTTAATGGATTGTTAATTTAAAAAAGGTACCCTGTGGAATGTTCTTGTAAACAACCTAAAGGCATGTTTACATTTAGCGTAAACACACAAAACTGCATTGTGTGCAATCTTGAGGTCTAACTAACATGTTAAATGCATTTCCTTCCTCACACAAAACTTCCAAAGCTGATTTTTTAAAATGTTTTAAATTGTATTTTTTTTTTTTTTTTACATCAATGTTTATTGGCTTGCAGTCTTCTTCTTCACTACCTTTGCTGACGCATTGAAACGCTGCTTCTTCATGCATTACCGCCACCAACTGTGGATCAGTGGAATACAGTCACTGTGGCAAAAATGTGCATCGCTTTGCCCGTGTGCTCGAGTGCATGTATGTCCTTGTGTGCTTGCACGACACAAACACTTGTAAAAACACTGTTCCATAGTGCTGCTACTGGTTAAAAACTCTACAGGGTACTTCTAAAGTTTCCCTACCACTGAAAACTTGTGGAAGGTCATCCTGTTAGAAGGAACTGCTAACCTACTTTAAGTAATCTCATTAGTTTGGTGTTTTAAAAGGTTTTTTTTAGTCTCAAATGCACTTTCAGAGGCTTCTAACACATTCTGGGTAAGAAAATGCACCACTATTCTGAAATATTTACATCAGCTCTTCACAATTTGCCAGTCAAGTTGATCTTTATCAATGAATGACTGACTGAATGAAAGAAAAAAGGATAACATGACTTGATGCACATCGTATGTGCGACACAAATAAACATGGGCATACAAAAGAGCATCCTGGTAGAAGCAGGCTAAAGTTAAAAACTGGCAACAAGGTAAGTTACACTTTAACTGACATGAAGGACGTAGTCTCTCCTATCCTTCATAAAAGTAATATCAACATAAAAATAGAATATAACAAGGTCTTTTGTACATAATCCAAACAAATATTGCAGCCTGTGCACCACCAGGTGGCAGCAAATAGTAACTCTGCATCAACATCTTTCAGTTACTTACTGATTGATAGAGATAGAGAGCTGAAGGTAATGATAGTGAGTTGAAAAGCCAAGTAAATTGGACACATTAAAGTGGAAACTAAATATTTCCTCTCAACCTAAACAAGTGTAGTGATGTCAAAAAAGTCTCTGTGCACTAATAAACTACTAATTATTAGAGTGCAACTGAGCTTTGCAGTAGAAGTGAAAGCAGATCCACAAGAAGCAGCAATGTGATGTTTGTCCTCTGCTTGTTGCTGCAGTGTATCTACATATCAACAAAGGCATTGTCACATATCCATTAAGCATTAGGCATTAAGTAAGAGGGTGGTGACCTTGTTTGCTTGTAGCATTAGTAAGTGAGATTAAGTGTGGAGAAATAACCCTCAGCATCTTTGTCTAATCGTGACCCTATTGCCTCTAATCTTCATCTTTATTAACTGCCCACTGACTCCAGAGCAGAGCAGAGCCTGCGGCAGCAGCAGGAGGTAACAATACCAGTGTCAGATCTGCAGCAGGAGGCTGCAGATCTGCAGATCAGATTATACCGAGCTGCAGATGGATGGTAGAGATGGTGGAGAGCTATGTTCTGCGCATGGTGCCATAGGGCCGTGGTAGCTTATGCCAGAAAGGGCAGTTTTCCGCCTGGCTACACAGCGGCGGGCTGCTCATCACCTCGGAGCACAGGGGGAGATGGAGACAGACGCCATTCCTCCCCATCAGCCACCTCCTTTCCTATCACCGTTAAGTCTCCTGATTTTGTCTGCGCCGACCTGGAGCGCCTGAGCACTCATCTGAGCTTTGATCCCTGCGGACATCAGTCTGTGCTCGAGAGACAGAGACACAATTCATGTGTCTGTGGAAAGACTAGCGCATATGATTAGGACCATGGCCTCTGTATCATATAATTTAATCTAATTTACCTTTAATTTAAGTCCAGTTCTAAGGCAACACCTGTCATGACACCAATCTGTGTTGAGTGACTGCATGTTGCAGTGTATGCAGTGAGGTTTTGGATGGGTTACTAAAGGTCATTTTCTCAAACCACAGAAAGCCATTAAATCATTCAACCGAAGTTTAAACATTTAGATCACTGGTCCGAAACCGCAATCACAAGGTTTTCATATGCTCTCCCCTTCTAGCTACAGTAGAATCAAACCAGGCTCAACTAATTTTCTCTATTAAAAAAAAAAAAAACAGCTAAACAAGTGGAAAAAGTTGATGACACTAAGAATTTGTATTAATAATAATATTGTATTAATTTTAATACTTTAAAACTTTAACACATGTGTAACACATACATATTATATTCACAGTACATATTGTTCAAATGATATTTAGATTATTTTTCACATTATGCTGATTATATTTGTATCAAGTTATGTCACTTTAATCTACACTCATGGTTTTATACATTTATACATTACATATATGCGCACTGGTTTAGGGTAACGTACTGTATATAGTTTTCTACCTTTGTTTTATTAGTTATTGGTTATAACAAATATATCGATATATATTTTGTGTACTTATCTGTATCCTATTCCTACTGACCTCTCTGGTCTGTTTCTTGTGCTGCTGCAATGCTAAATTTCTCTCCAAGGGTATCAATAAAGATAAATCTTAAAATACAAACTGATACCAAACTATCTATAATCTACCCATGTATTGTGGGTTGAGTGCTAAAATACAACTGTGTGAAACTGCAGTGTGCCATTTAAAAAGCAGTGTATGAGTGAACACACTGTATATCTTATGTTTTAGAAAATAAAAAGCAGCTTTCTTGATGGTAACATATTTTTGATTTTCTGTTGAGGTGGTACAGAAATGTCTAAACCTATGCAAGACTAAGTACTGAAATCAAATCAAGAGTTTCAAGTGACAGCAGTGATATATAATAGATCTATGAATTGTGTGTAAGAGAATTGCTGCTGTTCCAGAGCACCCAAGGGCTCAGTCCAGATCGACAGCCCCGGGGCCCCCTACAGAGAAAAAGAGGATCAGTGGAAGAGCTTAACCAGTCATGTCTGAGTGGTAAGTGGATTCTGACAAGTCCCAAATGAGGGTTTGATGAGAAGGGTCGCACTGTGACCTGCACGCTGTCAGTCACACTGCATATAGAATATCTGGTCTTGTATGAACTGCGTTAGCAAGGTCTGCAATACACAGCTGTGCTCCCTCCTTTCATCCCGTCAGTCACTGAGCAAATATCTCTCACTGCTGACAGAGACCAGCTTCCCCGCATAGGAGATTTCTCATGCTCTCATTCAGAATGGTAGGTGGACAGCAGAGAAATGGCTGCAAACAGGTTTTTCACACTGAAAGAAGGTAGACTAACAATTAACAAGACTGACTCTGAACCAGGATTAGTAGATCATGATTATTGTAAAAGATATAAAACGGAGTACCTTGGTAGCCGAATGGTTAAAGCGCATGCCAATTTACATTGCCAGTTTGACTCCTGCTGACGAAAAAAGATACAAAACAAAAATGCAACCAGTTTCCAAAAAGCAAATTAAAAACTACATTGTTGTCTTCTGGCATGCAGCAATAAATCAAGATTCATGACACTAAGGGAAACCAGCCAACGGTCCAGATTAAAAAATGTGAGTGAAACTCCAAAGAAGATTAGGAGGGCAAACAGGAGGCACAGAACAACCTTTTGTCTTCAGCACTAAATCTTGCAAATCTGATCAGAATTTTAAACATTAGCTGAAAACACACAGCCCAGATTTAGATGAAGGAAACTATAGTCTCCAAAAAGCCCTCAGCTATAAAAATGCAGCACAATTCACAATTGGAAATATCTATTATTACTCTCTATGATTGCAAAAGCACCCTGCGGATTGTTCGGGATCCCTGCTTGTTTTGAGGCAGCTTCTGGATTGTCCCTGTTCCATGGAGCATGTTTAATTCAGTGGTGCTGAAAACAAATAAGGAGACCTCCCCTTAAAATTCACACCTAAAGGCCGTGTGTATTCCTCAGTTGTAAAAGGCTCTATGAATGGTTCTGGGTTTGTAGTGAAGCAGCCTGTGGATTGTTCGTATTCCTTGGACCATGTTTAATTCAGAGGTGCTGAAATCATTTCATCTGCCCCTCACCCCCGTGCTTGGGTAATTACCCTTGTGTGACTGTGCCGTGATCCCCTGAGACACAACTGCCAGCTCACACTGTCTCCGGCTGTATTTTATCAGTGCAGCAGCTCACCCCTCACAAGACCATAACATCCACTGATCCCCCTGTGAGACACAAGGCAGGAGTCAAGGGCAGCTGTCAATCATGCAATGTAAGATCATGGGGCCCCAGAATGAGGTCATAGTACATGGTGTGCAAGTGAATTGGGAAAGAAAATGCCCTCTGGACATTTCTCTTTTGAAACCTTCCATGGGAAAAACATGCAGAGGAGACATTGACGTTGACTTGAAAGACAGCACAGCTCACTGCAATAAGTTAGATGAAGAGAAGAGAAAGACTAAACCTATGACCTGACAAGTGACTCAAGTAAAATGGTTAATAATTGTGTCTCAGGGCGCCCCGGTAGCTCACCTGGTAGACTGCATACCATAGAGTGCTGGAGGGATGAGTCCTAAAACCTGGAAATGAGTTAGCATTTTTGTACTTTCGGGTCCCTCGTCTCAAAGTCAGTGGGTTTCTTGAATGGGTTTTTGGTTCGATGCCCGAAACAAGGTCTGTGGCTAACACAAGCTTAAAAGATTTTCACATTTTGTTCTATGACATAAAATATGTCAGTAAATACCCCACTCGTGAATTTTGAAGCTTTTACGCGTCTTAAAAAAGGCGGTTGCTAACAAGTGGTTAAATGAGACTACAGAGGTTGTCTGGGACATCAGAAATTCAAACAGAAATTCATCTTCTCACTCGTCCGCCTTTACAGCCTAGTTGTGTTTATACTCCCGCCTTTTGCAAACTATTCTCACTCAAACTTTCCAAAAGGCTTTTGTAGAAAGAGATAGTAGCGCAAAATCAAATTACAAGTTGGAAGCTTAGTGGTGGTGACGATGAAGTCATGCGACCGTGGTCTAGTTTGTTTATCGCCTAACGTTAGCTTTTTACTTCTGCCGACTGCATTCATGCTTCAAAAATCATAAAAGTGGTGTTTATTTGTGAAGATTATCTTGCTGAACAAAACATGTAAGTATCATGAACTTTTGTTTCCCACAGAGCTCATTTTCTGCAATAATCCAAAATCCAATGGAAAAATCCCATTGGCTTTTTACCAAAGGGAACCAGTGTGATGCTAACTTGGGCCTACAAAAATACGTAATTCTTGCAGCACTTTACTAAGGCTGAGTCCTTACCGCAGCGGCCTGGGCTCGTTGCTGCATGTGATCTCCTCTCTCTCTCTCCAGCCTTTCCTGTCTCTCTGTCACTATCTTAAAAGAAAACAACTGTCATATGAATAGATTTCAAGCAGAGAGGGCTGTTTACTGGTGTCAGTATTTGAACTTCAGACAGAGTGGTGGAGACAGCAGACTGGATCTTAACCCAGCAGTAACACATGTTGTTCCACAGACACTGACAGACATTTGAACTACATTTTCTGATGGAACAACCAAAACTGTTATCTTATTATGGGAATTACTGAGATCTTACTAAAATGTTTCTGACAACACTTTCTTCTGTTGTCTAGTCAGAGCTGGCACTTGCCAGACTTGCCAGTTGGCTCTCCCCTCTGGGAGATCTGTTTCTCAGAGAACTGCATCTTAACACTGCGATGATGTACTTCAAACGTTCAGAAGAGCGTGCTCACTTATTACACATGCCCCTTTCGACAACCACATACATCCCAACAGATCTGATGACATACATCACCTGTCTAACTCAATTTGCCTTCTCCTCTATACTCTCAGATGTTCCGTCTCCTCCTCTGCCATTCCAAGGACATCCACCTTACAGCCACTGCACCCATTAATGGATACTAACCACAGCTAGCCAAGCATGCACCGACATCATAAGAATTGCATGAGGATCTATAATGAACATGAAGACCCGTTTTCAGCTCAACATCCAAGAGAGGTATCACTTTCGGTGTTTGACATCTCTTGACGGATAAGAGTCTTGATCTGCTTATTGAACTGTAGCTATTAAACCTTGATCTCTTAAGACTCAAATATTCCTCCCTGTACTCCATACACTGGCTAACAGTTCTAAAATGCCAATATATTATTAATTCTGCAGCAATTTCATACATTTTCCTCACTTATTTTTCCCTCTAAAATGGATTTCATTATGAAAAATATAATTTCTTGAAGACACAATGCTTCAAAAGTCAATACAACTAAAATGGTGATTAAATATGCATGATCACTCATTGGAATTTATCTCTTGCTCAATATGTGGCCCTTTCTTGAGGCCGATAAAGTGTTTTAACATTCTCACAGCCATATTTTTCAATCAAGGTGCCTCATTAAAGTGAAATGTCAATTAAAAAACAGCACTTGTAAAATACTCTCGGTTTTTACAATTGTCTTTGTTTATTTCGATATCTCTACTTTTCATTTTATAGCATATTCTCAGTCACTCACTGCACAAATGCCTTTATCACAATATAATTATTGAGAAATGCTCTGTAAAGGTGAGCTTTGACAGAGAAAGCTGAACCATTCTTTCCTGAGGTGCATTTAGAAGATCTGAGTGGCCATGTTGTAAAAATATCATACAAACTTTAATAATGCAGAATGCTAAACCATATTAAGTCAAGCATAAGCACTCAGGAATAAAAAATTAAATAATTAAATTCATGCATTATAAACGATAGGAGATACAATGCACACAATACATACTGTGGCTCCAAATGCAATTCCAATTTAATTGATACAATAAATGAGTCTTCCCCCATGACTAATATACAAACTAATGAAAAGCGCTCCAATTTTAGATGTCAGGATCAATATCTTGGAGACAAGAAAAGATTTAAAAGCACTAATAAAATAATAATGCTCCATGGTGTTCTTACAGTGGCTTAACCAAACACTGACCACCATGAGAACTTTATCAGATGATCTACCTTTAGACACAAGAAAATTGCTGGGATTTGTTAATTTAGTTGTATTTATATCCTTTGAGGTCACATCATTGTGGAGTAGGCTAGTTCTGGTCGAAAGCTCATCCAAATCTGGCCCTCAGCCTCTCGGAGGAATGTCAAGCTTCGATGGCCTGTGGATCGTTTTCTTGATTGAAAATCTCTACCTCTCAGTCCAGCCTTTCCCTTTCTTAAATCACTGCCCCCTAGCTACATCTGTCGTTTGCTCTCCTTATTCATTACCCTTAGTTTTCTTATCTCTTTTGTCCCACTTTTCCTCTCCCTTATTTGTCTTTATCTCTCTCTCTCTCTTTAGGCCTAATGTCTCCATTATTTCTTCAGTATTGTCACCGAGTCTGCCTTCCACTTCGGACTGCAGTCGGATGCCTCCATTTGCTTGACGATGCATGAAAAGATGCATTTTACTGTGGTATAAATCCCACTCTCATTACGACAATGCATTTGGATATTAAATGTAGATAATAAAAATAGATGATTCATATACTGTGGCTTAGTAATAGCATTTCTACCCCAGAGGTGAAATAAAGGCCATGACAAGGTGAGGAAGAGATGAGACAAGAAAGTAATGAGGAGAAATGCTGAGTGGTGAGTCCATAATGGTGAGCAATAGTGCACGGATGGGCAAGTTGGAATTAGAATAAAATAAATGTAAATAATACTACAGCAGAAGGACCAAAGTCTCAACTAGGGTTTTATTGAATCATTAGTTGATGATGTGTGACAGACATCTGGACATGGTGATGTGTTAGAAAGTACTCTGAAATTTAGGAGTACGACTGGACTGTATCAATGAATTTATGTGAAGTTGTATTCTAAAATAATAATCCTAACGAAGAGGCCACCATAATTTCTTAGCATAATTATGTCATACATCCCGAAAATGCTGCTCAACCCCAACTCCCATGACCATTATCTTTTCCTAAACTTAATAGTTTTTATTACTTGCACTTAAGGATAGGGGCAGCAGATCAGGAAATACTTTTATGGGTCTTTTGGAAAGTACTGACAAATTACTTCCGTTTGGCATTTAGATAAAATAACTTGTTCAAGTTGTGGTGGGACTCTCCAAAAGACTATAACAATAAATTACTGTTAGTCACATTTAGTGGCCTATCCCCTCATCTGATATTACCTAAAAATATGTCAACATGTTATAGGACAAAAGAATTACACAACACTTTTGAGAGGTTGATCAATCTTTATAAAACCTAACTCACACCAAATAATCATTTTGTCTCTGGTAGATTGTTCACTCCCAGCGCTCCGGGATAACACCACACAAATCTTGCAGAGTGATACTGTATAGTATGAGGTACAAGGACTGCAACTATCGATTATTTTCAGTATTGATTCATCGTTTTGTCTATAAAATGTCAGAAAATAGTGAAAAATGCCTGTTAAAAACCCAAGGTGATCTATTTCAATAGCTTGTTTTATTCGACCAACAGTCCAAAATCCAAAGATATTCAGTTTACTATCATATATGATAAAGAAAATCCTGACATTTGAGAACCTGGAACCAGCAAATGTTGAAAATTGATAAAAACGTTTTTCAAAATGGTTGCTCATTGATTGTCTTTCGCTTGACTAATGGATTAATCGTTGTAGCTCTATGAGGAATATACTCAAACCACTTAAAAACTTGTTTGTAATTTTAAAACCTATTATCTGGGCAGCCATCTGGCAAAAAAGTTTTGCAGTACAAATATCGTCATGCACAGTCATTTTCCCAGTGAAATATTTTGCATAATCTTACGTTTAGCTTGCAGACAAAAGCCTTATTCAAATGCAGACTCAGCCACGGTCCTCTGGTCCTCTCATCTGCATTTGGCAGTGTAATTATGTGTGAAGAGATCTGAATGACCCTGGTGGTTGAGTCAGTTTGTTTTACTACTGAAATTGGCCATGCACTGCATGATCCTGCTCATACTGAAATATGCTGTCTCATAAACTCTTCTCTTGTTCTCCTTTCCATGTGATTACACCTGGAGGACTTTAGTAGATCTGCGCTGATCCATTGGTAACTTCTTGGAAGGCACATTATTTGTATACGCCACACAGACATAGAACTAGCTCATATGACAATTTATTTTTTTATATATTCGGCACTGACATACAGTCATGACATACTTTGGCATACACTATAGAAATTTTTATTGTGTTTTTATCACATGTTTAGTTGTCTTAGTACAGTATGTAAACAAATAACTAATAAAACCCTAAAGGACGGTCACCCGCCAACTTTGGCTATAGCAAGGGTCATGGGGGAAATGTTTTAATATAGTGCATTTTCTTGTAGCTTAACACTCACATCCTCTTTTTAATGTTCCCTTTGTGCAAACGGGTAGACAATTAATATAAAACAGCAGCCATCAGAAGTATGCAGAGCTTGTTTATCAGACACAAAGTTAAAACACTTCAAAACATCACTGTTGGTGATCTATTGGTGTTTTAGGGTTACCTAACTCAAATTGCACAGCTTAATATTTTCTTCTACTGCGTCTGAAAATCACTGAAGCAGCTGAGGCTATGTGGAAAGCTGGCTAATTATTTATTTGACTAAAAAAAACAAAAAAAAAACAAAAACAAAAAAAAAAAACAGGCAAATGCAATTCAGTAGCTCCAGCTAAGACCAACACAACTGACTGCTGGAGCTTTTACTGGTATGAGCTGGTATGACTGGTAATGAGCAGCTGTTTATATGGTACACTGTCACTGCTGCAGCAAAACAACTTTAAATGATGTTCTCAGATCTAAATTAAACAGAACAATGTCACTCTAGGCTGCATTTGCATCTTTACACAAATCAATTAGGAAGGTTAGGCTTGGATTCACTTTTTTTCCTGGAATGGAGGATGTGTTGGATAAATATAAAGCAATCAATATGTTTTTAATGTACAGTTGTTACTGTTGTAAACAATAATATATAATATATTGGTCAGAAAAAAAGTCGAGTTTGAAACTAGCACTAAAACGGTCACCTGTTTTAGAATGAACTGTAACCATGAAACCATGCTTCCAGGTACATCTCCCTTTTTGAAAAAAAAAAAAAAAACATCAAAGATATGGCATATGGTCAAACACGACTCCTTTCTGTGGAGCACAGGGTGAATTTCCACGGTTGTTTGAAATCTGGCAACCATGTATGACACAGACACAGGTGCCAGATTTGCCAGCGAAGCTGAAAATAATTCTATATTTCAGAGTGCATGCTGTCCAGTAGGGATTATTAGCTCATACACTGAAGGTGGGTACCATTTGTGGCTGCTCAGGTGTTAACATCAAGGTTATATAGTGTGTAACTGATTTTATCAGTTGAACTGACAGTGATTGTCTCAGAGGGAGCAAAGATTTTGAGTCACTGTTACGAAAATTTCCCCGCTGTGGGACAATAAAGGCTCATCTTATCTTATCTTATCTTAAATAAGGTGATTTAAGATGGAGGTCAAGCTGCCATTGTTAGGATAGCAGTTTGAGTGTATATATTGATGGACACAACAAAAGTCAAACCTAATCACAATCACAGAGCCGTGTGAAAACTGTAAGAGGCCATCGACTGGAACAGTTTATTATTGGCAACGGTCCAAACACTGTCCTTTGGGAAAATCTGGGTAAAGGGGGCAAAATTAGGATTCGGTCTGATGATCACAAAATGGAAAATAACAACTGGGATTTCTATATTATTTCCGCTCAGGTGTTTTGAGGCATGCTAGTGGGTAAAAAGGAAAATAAATGCCTAAACATAGCAACACAGCACTGAAAACACTGTATAAATCAATCTCATCAAGCCAGTCTAGAAATACATTCTTAAAATCTAGTGTTTCTTAAAGCAAATAAAAACAATTTCTTCTCTTAATTTCCAGTTTATTAGGTACACCTAGCTAAAACTAATGCAATCTAACACAACAGTCCTGCAATAAATGCAACCTTCGTGAAGGTTATAATGTTCAGTTATTGTTGAAACTGTTTTAGAGAGGTGTTAATTCAGCTGTATTGGTATGGTACTGTATGTATTGTATGTATAACTTTATGTTATGGTCATTTTGGGGGATGTAGTTTGTGGTGCTGTTGAATTGTACTGCATTATACTGACAGGTGTTTCTAATATTTTGTCCATCCGATTTATATCAATGTGGGTAGGCAAAATAACAGACACCTGTCAGTATAATGTGCAATACAGTTCAACAGCACCACAAACTACATCCTCCAAAATGACCGTAAAGTAAAACACCTCTGGAAAACAATTTCAACAGTAACTGAACATTAAAACCTTAATGAAGGTAGGATTTATTGCAGGACTGTTGTATTAGACTGTATTAGTTTTAGCTAGGTGTACCTAATAAACTGGCAACTGAGTGTATATCCACCATAACATGTCATGAAACCTTTTTTTCCTTTCAGTGTGGTTTCAGCTCCTTTGTAGATTTTTTTGAAAGAGTTATTTCTGCCAACATAAGGCAGACCACTCTTTAAAAAAAAAAAAAAAAAGCTGCATTGGGCACCAGTAGAACTACCAAATCTGCTCAACACAAGGTTTTACCATGAGACAAGCAGAAAACACATGATGGACATCATGCATATTTTTGGAGGAAAAGCCAATAAAGTCCATTCCAGGAAGTTATCAAATGGATGTAAGCACAGATCTACTAAAGTCCTCCAGGTGCAATCACATGTAAAAGAGAACAAGAGAAGAGACAGCTTGAACTTTCAAGGACAAAAAGTAGACAAGAAAAGACTAAAGCTGCTTAAGATGATTTCTACACCCACTGGAAAATTATGTTTGTCTTTCAGAGATATCTTTCACAAATATGACATAAGATTTGTACATTATCATAATTACAGTACGGTCAATATCTTTTACTTGTACTTCACATTACTTTGATTTTTCATTAATAACATTGTGGTGTTTCCTTACTATATACATGATGGTTATAAATATAAAAACACTAATACTAAATAGATGTATGACATTGCATACACCTTCCACAACTGATCTGATTGAACTCTCTATGGACACTGTGGAATGGTGTTATCACCAGTAAACTGCTGCAAGAGAGCATCTACATACTTTAAATCATACATGAGGTTAATTCTAAGTGCAGGGAGGTTACTCGGTCTTCTCCAAAGAACAAAGGAAGCAGATTAAAGAACAAAAGTTCTATAGCATAATAAAAACTCACTGTGTGATATACAGTATGTAAAACTTATATGGGGACAAGCCATAAATATGTCATTTTACAGAGCTAATGAGATAATAGATGAACACAGTCACGTTTCTCATATAGACCTTATTGGCCACCATGGAGGCAATTAAATGATAATGGCTAATAGGCGTCAGAGAAAACTGCGTGAATAATGGATACAGTGCATCAGATGTGGACATAACCTTGACAATGACATTAAGACAAGGCAAGCAAGGCAATCTGTTAATGGCACATTTTGTACTCACTACATACTTAAGTCACTGATCAATCCCCATACCTCAAAGACACTAATCAATCCCCACTTGGAAAACAGGACTGAACTTCTGTGTAACCCAAAGGAAATTATTATTTTTGACTGAGACTTTAAATACCAATGTGCTCTCAAGCAACGTCAGAAATACCCAAAACCCAATAAAATAATACTCCAAGACCCCAGACTAGTAAACACATAAAACAACAACTTCTTTATTAACTGGAAGCTACAATAAAAAGCCAAGCAATGAAGCCATCTTTACTTCACAAATTTACTATTTGGTTGAACCTGTCTGAGTCTGTCTGTGTCTCATGTCATCCATGTAAAATGTATTGCACTTTCAATTTTTTCTGCAAGGATGACTCTAGAGAGGAACTTTAAAAAGCTGAAAGCTAAATGTCAGCGGCTCTGACCTCTCCCTTGTTTACTTCACTGTTTCAATGAAGACTACAATTTTAAAGTTCACGTCATCCAAGTTTTAACTATGTGATCAAGTGATAAAGATCCACAGTCAGCTGGGTAATATGCTCAGACACTTTAGCACATGAGAATGAAACATGAAAGCACATCTGAGTGATACATATTCAACACAGTGAATTTGAGCCACAAATAGATGCAGCCTGCCTGCAGGCAGACACTGGCTCATGAGGCACAAACAAGACTTCTTCTAGGAATCACTGCAAACTCATGTCATGCAACGCATTTGAGGAATCACAAACAACATAACAATGAGATCTGTAAGGCATCAATCTCAGCACAAAGCTTAGATGGGTGCTGTCAAAACCAAAAATGAAACCACAGTAATATTTTAGCATGACACTTTTCTCTAATTGTTCAGTGTTAGGTCTTTCTTCTGGGTTTCTTAACATTTGCAGTCAAAGAGTGGAATTGTATTGAGTCCAATGAATACAAAAATAGTCAAACTAGTGTGATCTAGTCTTTTCGTAGATTCAGATTTGTAGATTTTGTCTACATGAATTGTGTGTGAATGTTGTTTACATGTAACGTACATCTTTGACGACAGCCTTCAGCTTCAAATCGTAATAAACTGGTTATTTATTAGTAAAATAAGTGGCAGTTCCTGCGGCCGAAAGTTATTACAGAAAAGTATTTTGAGTCTGTCCTAATCAATTGGTTTGATTTGCATTCATGTATTTTGACTAAGGCAAATAATGCAACATTCTCCAGCACTTTCCTCCAAAGGCAGGACCCCTTCACAACCCTGTGGATAAACCCCATCCATCTGCTACACCAAGGAGATTAAAACCAGTTCTATCTATTTGCCAACAATACTTGACCCGGGTCCAGCTGCGCTGTGCTGATGTTTTCCGCACATTGTTAAATGGAATTTTGTTCATTTTTTTGAGGTCCTTTCTCAGCTATTGTTGAATGTTGTTACAGTATGTTCTCCAAATCAAAGTGACATTTTACTAACATGGAGAGGGCAATATGTTCACCTCCAAACCATGCCACCATCCACAACTTTTTCACTGAACTTGAAATTTAAATGCCAACAAAAGCTGGCATGGTTCATAACAGTGACATAGTAACTATGTGACATTTAAGAAACTTTCTGCAAGATGTAAACCGTCTACTTGGATAATAGTCAAGAAGAGGTATGCAGCAGGCTGAAAATCAAGGCCTTAATGAGTCAGATATCTCCATTTCCAAATTATTTTAATATTTATTAGATGCATGACTGGAAGCACTACCACTCTCACTAGTGAATCACCCTGACTAGAACCCACCAGACATGGTGCCAGAGGTCCTGGTGCAGTGGTACGTTGGCCTCATTGTGCCATATGGAATTTTTTTGTGCTTGTCTGCACTAATCCCAGTGAAAGCCAAGCATACGCCAGCAGACATGCCAACTTCTGAAACCTGCTAGTTCAAAGGTGAACCTCAGGCTTCAGTATCTGCCACAGCTGTCATGTCTGGGTGGATGACTGTGGAAGCCTGCAGCAGAGTGGGCAGCAAGACAGGCCAGGGTTAGTCATGAATGCAATTGCTAATGGGCCTCCTGCCAACCTGCCAGATCAGACTCCCTAAGGTACCCAACCAATACTCACCCACTCCACCCACAGGGTGTCATTGAGCTAATGACTACCCAAAATGCATCGCTCGTACAGTTGAATAGTAGTAGTAGTAAAAAGGGCCAGAGACGTCTCTTTTTGCTCAGGAGACTAAGATCTTTTGGAGTGCAGGGTGCGCTCCTGAGGACTTTCTATGACTCTGTGGTGGCATCAGCTGTCTTGTATGGGGTGACCTGTTGGGCCAGTGGCATCTCTTCCAGGGATAGGAAGAGACTGGACAGACTGATTAAGAAGGCCAGCTCTGTCCTTGGATGCCCTCTGGACCCAGTGGAGGTGGTGGGAGGCAGGAGAATGGTGGCCAAGCTATCATCACTACTGGAGAACACTTCCCACCCCCTACATGTCACTCTTTCAGCACTGGGCAGCTCCTTCAGCGACCGGCTGCTCCACCCGCGGTGTCTGAAGGAGAGGTACCGTAGGTCCTTTCTGCCTGCTGCTGTCAGACTCTATAATCAGTACAACTCCCGGTAATCTACACTTGACTGTCAGTGTGCAGACTATTCACTACTATACTTCATCTACTGCTGTGCATTATCTTCATACATATATTGTATTCATGATGTTATCTACTTCATATGTTGCTGTGAAATATTTTTCATATACATGTATATTATATATGTGCAATATTTTTATCTTATCTATTTGTTCATACTTACAACTGCACTCAGTCACTCTATTATTTATTTCTGTCTATACTGTGTATAGGACTATTTTTCTATTTATTTTTATTGTATTTCTATATATGACACTTTTGCTGGCTGCTGCAACGCTAAAAATGTCCCCGCTGTGGGACAATAAAGGCTTATCTTATCTTATCTTATCTTAGTAGTGGTGGTAGTGGTAGTAGAACAATACAATGGAGTTTAGAATTTCAAACAAAAAAAACAGTATTCTTGATTGAGACCTCTTTGCACAGTTTGTCTTTTACCATAATACGTGTGTAGACTAAATCAAGCATTACTGACCCAAATAGCTGTATGATCCCAAATTACTTCTCACAAAGCTTATTCAAATCCCTCTGTATCTTTGCCTACATAGGAGGTTAGGCAGAGGTTTGGGTGGATTTAAAGTGCTTTGATTGTATTGGTTTTGTTATCATACTTAAAAGGTTTCCATTTTTTATAATCTCAGAGGAAGGTGTTCACAATAAAAACTGTTCACAGCGGGCTCTGTGGATTATCCTGTGTAACTGCCACACTGTTGTTGGAAAGACACATTGCTGTAAGTTTTTCAAACATTTTCCAATGATTTAAGCACCACAAATAAAGCTGTACACCTTCATTGTATTGGGATGAGAGCAAGAGCCTCACAAATTCTCAGCAGAGATCTCATATCCTTTGCAGGTAAATCCATCTGCATGACTAGATACTACTAGGTGTACTATAAGTAGCGAACACTTCGATATCTGTCTTATGATGATATCATGATTTTACTCAGTGACTTCACTAATCTGCCATCAACATGATCTGTCTCATGATGCTACACTGCCATGGTGATGCCCCTTATGCCCTCTGCATTAGAGCATAAAGCAACCCAGATACATATAGGACAACTGCAATGCCTCGTCCCCTGGTTCTATGTCATTATCAGATCACACATCAAGGTCAGTCACTGGCATCGCAGCATAGTGTCTCCATCACGTATTCTCTGTGACATACGACCACACACTCGGTTCCACTGACACAAAATCAGATTGATTCTCAGAGTAAAAGCTTTTCGGACCACAATAGGCACGTAATTTAATTATAATGTAAGTGAGTGCTTGAATGTACACTCTGCACAACTGCACTCCTGGACTTTTTACTTTTTATGTAATTTTGGTTAACAAAAGAAAGAAGAATAAACAAACAGTCATATAATAATGGCATCTCATTTCATTATCCAGAAATAACCACTTGAAGCAATGAGAGATTAAGCCTAGAGGATGTTAATTTGTGAACATATGATGGATGTTTATATGTCAATCCACAATGACATGCGCCATGATGCCGCTGGTGTGTGGGCTTGCATGGAAAACAATAGGAGCCGGGGGTGTTTTAACGCGAGTTAAACACTGCGGGTGTGTGTTGCCTTTAAGGCAGAAAATGCCAAAACAAAATTCAGATGTGTGGTAAACCCAGAGGAAGTGACAAATTAACATTCAGGAGCAAAATACAAATATCTGATAGCTACGTCTCACTGCCATATGAAATTGCCAAATGTTGCTTTACAATTGTATGAATAATGTGTTTCCCTCCATCAAAGTGTTCTATTGATGTGATAAAGAGCAAGTTGACTGTACCAATGTTTTGTCCATTTGTTGGGTGTGAACATGCAAAAGTAAAATAAAACAATAATATAAAAAATACTTGTGGTGCAAGTCACATGTAGTTTAAAATGTCTTTTGTTTGCAATGATAATATACAAGAATAAGTCATATATATGTAAATGTGTCTCAGCACCTGGGAACATGGCTTGGCCCTTACCAATTACAGCATGAATAATTAAAGCAGCTGTTCATCTTGTTAGAAGCATTGTATTTCAATAAATAATCATCAAGGAAGTCATTATAAAACACAGGTCCACATACTATGACTTTTTCTATGAGAAAATGTAGATTCCCATTTCTATGCAAAAGATTCTAATAAGGGCAAACAAGAGACTTCCAGCACATAACCAGTAATTTAAGCTACAGCTACACAAACTAAGTGGGATCAATATAACTGTGCCAGAGGGAATTCCCTAATCAAATGGTAATTGATTGAATCCACCCTTGCTTACACATCACTGCAGTTTCTGAATGGATAACGCATGATAAACACAGAAGAGTTTACCCTGTAGTATCTTCTTAAGGTGCTGTCTATATCTATGACCCCCAATTTTTCACAAAATTTAAATACATATTAATTTATCCAAAGACAAGGCAACCCTAGTCAACGGAAACATAGACATCTGGAAGCCATTGATTCCTCTGGAAGCGTAAAGAACGAGTTATGTAGACATAAGCTGTATAATATTACCGCATTGGCAGTGGGGGAATAGGGATTTACCTAAGCTACCATGTTTGGACCACTTGAGTGCTAAGCAGCATGGGTCGATTCTACCATAATATATCTCATTTAACATTTCACTAAGCCAGCTGGCACAGACACCAGAGGATGTTTCTAACATTCGTAGCCTGTCTGGCTTTTTGGGCTTGCTGCCTGGCTACTGTTCAGTTCCTTCCTTTATTAAAACACAGCTCCAACGTACAACCGCTGTGGAATGTGGGGAATCAACACACAATGTCACACTAAGTGAATAGCTGGAGATAACCCAAACATAGAACTGAGACAATGCAGATGACTAGAGACTTAATGAAGACTATGTTTCAGTATTCAGCTGTTTATCAGAGTCGTCTTACCATAAGCGCAGTAGCTTTAAGCAGTTTTATCTGCTTGATAAACATATGAAACACTCTCAGGGTTGTAGCACTTCTGTCCAGTTTCTTGACCACTTTTGTGATTTCTTGGTCTCAGTTTATGTGTATTTTGACACAGACTTGCCACTTTTGAATGGTTATTCAATATTTAGTAAGATGTTCAAGGTGCACAGCTCATGCAGATAGCTTTAGATCTCTGTTGAAACTTTAAAAAAAAAAAAACTTAACCTAATCATGGGTTTTATGTTTGGAAATAGTGGGAAAGTATATTGTTTATTGGGTATTTTGGTCTTGGGCTGGAATAAGGTGTGATATGCTTTGGTCTGTTTTGTCTTGGTTTGAGACCCACTCCAACACAATTGGACATAGTCTGGTGGTATTTGACTGGTAGTCAACTAGGGTGGGCTACAATGCTGTAGTTGTTTAGTCAGTAATGCCAACAGATTTCAAGGGCCAATCCTTTCTCAAGTGTAGGATTAGGAGACCTTACTTGAATGAGTTCTTGGGAAGAACTTTCAGGTCAAAGCTTCAGAGTTGTAAACAGACTCAATCTGATAGGTCATGTCTATGGCAGATCTGTAGCTCAATGCTTTTATACCTGTAGGGCTGAAGGATCTGTCCCTGTAGTAGTTTTATATAAACAACAAAAACTAATTGCTATTGCAGTCTAATCGAATCAAATTCAAAGTGACTGCTGGGTGCTCACATTTATATTTAAGATTACTGGTGTTGCAAAATATATGATAACTTTCTGTTATGCAGATGAACTTGTGTTTTACATAGCATTAACAGTTGGTAACCCCCAACACTGTACAGCGTCCCACTGTAAGACTAAGCATACCAACAGAAACAATCCTTTAGCCCTCCAAACAAAGACTCTACAATAAACAGTGAGTCGTAAGAATGTAAGCAAAAGAGAATAGCACTATGAAACCCTCCAGCACCACCACGTCTACACAATCAAATAGGCACCACAGAGGAGAAGCGCAACCACCACCAACTTTGCTGGTTCTCAACAAAAGCATAGAGAAAACTGACCAAAGCCTTCAGACCCAAACTGCAGCAGTGTCCTGTACAGATACAAACAGTGACAATCAATATTTCACAACAGGCATTACTTCTTATGTGGATAAGCGTAGCATCACAGAGTGCAACAATTTTGTTTGCCCCGATTCCTTCAGTTGACAACACAGCAGCCACCCTAATGGTTTCAGAAACATACTCTTACAGCACTATCACTTTACCTTGGCTTCCCAAAGTTCACTTTAGGGATGCGTCGTAGTCGTACAGTACACATGAACTATTACACCAAAGTTCTCCGCTCACTGCCATCTACTTTCCCAGGAGGCCTGGCCTGCTCCTCAGAAGCTTTTTTAGAGGAACAGGCTTCTTCACCGCCGCCGAGGCAGGAAAAACACTGACATCCATTATTTAAAGAGTTGCCACATGTATTCAGATAAGATGTGAAAGATATGCAGCTTGGAAGCACTTGATGAGACTGATGAGAAGCAAGACAAAGATAATTCAACACTGGCTTTTAACTTTGAATGAAGGCCCTTACGGTCAAATAATGAGGGGTATATATTTATTATTTTCTCAATGCACATGACATAATAATCGTGAACCAATTCTTAATTATTATTCGATATCTTTAGTTTGCAGTGTTAAATTCTGATCTGAAAACAGTGTCTTTTACATCCATAGACAAGCTGGATGCAAGATTTAGACAGTTATTTCAAGATTCACTAGCCACCAACAACCACGTACAAGTGACTAGTAAATATAACTATATAATAACTTTACCAACTGTTCCATTCCAGCACTGAGTAAGTTGAATGTGCTGTAAGTATGAAACTAGACAAGCACTGACCGTCCACCTAGTGTCCGTGACCGAATGAGTGCCTGCAATGTATGACTGACAGTTTACACAGACGGTCTATGTTGCAACACACAATATACAGGTCCTCTCAATTTATTTCAGATTGTTTTCAACTAGCTGCACAGTCCTGGTATGAAGGGACTAACTTGAGAAAAAGCCAATTCTTTTTAATTGTGTGACATCAGTCTATTTTATGTAAGTGCATCCTACTGTTTATCCTTTTTTTAAATTTGCAACACAGAAAAGTAATGCATTTTCGATGAGGGGCAGCAGAGGTGAAACATAACACATCACACGTCTGAACCTGTGTGGTACATAACACTTTTCTTTAACACTCATCTGAGCACTGACCTCAATTTGACTTTTTTTTATATACCTTAATTTAACCCAGGTAGGTGCTCTCAGCCACTAGTGCCCCAATACACCATAATGTTAAGTGTTGCAGCAAGTACTCCATACAGTTTCAGAGGTTTGAAATGTGGACTGACTTAAAACTGAGTTTACTCAATGGTCTGATTCAGTTGTGTGATCCTGCAACCTGAAGGCAGTGGATCAGATGTTCTAAGGTAGTCCATGATTCTATGCTTTCTGTAAGACTTGACTTACATAAGCATTAATGCAATCAGTCTAGTGGATATCACTTGCATGTCCTACTTTCAGAATATTACTGAGTGGTTTTTGCAGGCTCAGGTTTCCAACCTTGGTCAATAGAGAGAGAGAAGGGTTGAATAAAAGACTTGTAGTACAAAGAGATCATTGCTCTACTCACATTTACAACATTTCTAGAAAATACAATCTTTACAATATACAATAATGGCTGCAAAAACACCAACAATTTAAAATATTCTGAACATGTATTATAGTTGCAGATGTCTTATTTTTTTCTCACTTAAAATTATATTAAAAAAATTCAATGCAATAAAACTAATCTTTTCATTGACTTGAGAGTGACAATTACCTAGCAGCCACAACATTTCCTGTATAGCTTTCACATGGAGTGAAAAACAACTAACAGGTCAAATAAGCTTATAATAATCCACTGAGACTGAAAAAAGGAGGTTAATGGGTGAACCTGAGGCAAAACAAACAGAAACATGCTCCATATAACTTGGATTTCTTGGAGTAAATACATTATGTATGCTCACAGGGTGACATCAAGCACATTAAATATTCTCAAGAAACCAAATGCAGGATAATGGGGATGAATTTAAGAATCCCATCCTCTTAATTTCACATGGCAGTGAATACAAGAAATTCCGTATTATATGCAAATGGTTCACCGTGGAAGCAGCTCAGCTAACCGTTTGGTGTGTTTGGAGAAGACCTGGTCTGATTAGGAGAGATGGCATTCATCCCACTTTGGATGGAGCCGCTCTCATATCTAGAAATCTGGCCGAATTTATTAGTGGCCCAAAGCCATGACAGCTCAGAGTTTAGACCATAGACTTAATACAGTCTGTGGTCCAGACCAGGAGGCAGAGTTGCAGTCCTACACGCTTCTCTGCGCTTCCATTAGAGCAGTTACCCACCCTAAACTCCACAGAGAGGTTGTCTGCCCCCAGACCACTTAAATTATTTAAATCAAAAGTAAACAGAAGAAGAGTTACACATAAAAACCTAATAAAAAGTAAAACCACCACTGCAACAGTACAACAAAATAGGAGAATTAAATGTGGACTCTTAAACATCAGATCTCTCTCATCTAAAGCTGTTCTAGTAAACGATCTAATATCAGATCATAATATTGATTTATTTTGTCTTACTGAAACCTGGCTGTGTCACGATGAATATGTTAGCCTAAATGAATCCACTCCCCCCAGTCACATTAATACTCACATTCCTCGAGGCTCAGGCCGAGGAGGTGGAGTTGCAGCCATCTTCGACTCAAGCCTATTAATCAAACCTAAACCGAAACTAAATTATAACTCGTTCGAAAGCCTTGTTCTTAGCCTTTCACACCCAACCTGGAAAACAGTACAGCCAATTCTATTTGTTATAGTGTACCGAGCTCCTGGACCGTACTCTGAATTTTTATCTGAATTCTCAGAGTTCTTATCAGGTTTAGTCCTTAAAACAGATAAAATAATTATTGTAGGTGATTTTAATATTCATGTGGATGTAGAAAATGATAGCCTTAGTGCTGCGTTTATCTCATTACTAGATTCGATTGGCTTCTGTCAGAGTGTACATAAACCCACTCACTGTTTTAACCACACCCTCGACCTTGTTCTTGTTTATGGGATTGAAATTGAACATCTAATAGTCTTTCCACAGAATTCTTTTTTATCAGACCATTTTCTATTAGCTTTTGAATTCCTATTACTGGACTACAGCCATTAGGCAAACATTCCTACACTAGATGTCTATCTGAAGATAGTGCTGTAGCTAAATTTAAGGAAGTGATTCCATGATGGGAATTCAGTTCCATGTCTCAATGTAACCAGATGACTCTATCTTTAACTGAGTCCCTCCCAAATTGATCATCTTGTTGATAGTGCTGGGCTCACTAGAATGACCACTCGACTCTATAAGCCCCTCACAAAAAAAGAAGATAATAAAACCAAGGAGGTTAGCTCCATGGTATAACCACTTAAACCCGCCAAATTAAAACAAACATCGCGAAAACTTGAAAGGAATGGGCGTTCCACCAATCTGGAAGAATCACGTTTAGCCTGGCAAGATAGTCCT
Organism: Macquaria australasica; assembly: GCA_005408345.1. Classification (NCBI taxonomy): domain Eukaryota; kingdom Metazoa; phylum Chordata; class Actinopteri; order Centrarchiformes; family Percichthyidae; genus Macquaria; species Macquaria australasica. The sequence goes on from SEMN01000311.1 coordinate 495,059, forward strand.
AAAATTTATAGGAAGGCCCTCCGTAATGCCAGAGCAGCTTACTACTCATCATTAATAGAGGAAAATAAGAACAACCCCAGGTTTCTGTTCAGCACTGTAGCCAGGCTGACAGAGAGTCACAGCTCTGTTGAGCCATGTATTCCTATAGACCTCAGTAGTAATGACTTCTTGAGCTTCTTTAAAGATAAAATTCTAACTATTAGAGAAAAAATTCAGCACCTCCTGCCCTCAGTTGGTACTGACTTATCTTCAAACACAGGAACCTTAGAAACAACTGTAAAACCTGTACATTTAGACTGCTTTTCTCCCATCAACCGTAATCAACTACTGTAACTTCCATGATTTCCTCATCTAAGCCATCAACGTGTCTCTTAGACCCCGTCCCAACTAGGCTGCTTAAAGAAATTTTACCCTTAGTTAGCACTTATGTACTAGATATGATCAATCTGTCCTTATTTAAAGTGCCACAGTCCTTTAAAGTAGCTGTAATTAAGCCTCTTCTTAAAAAGCCCACTCTTGATCCAGGGATTTTGTCAAATTATAGACCTATATCTAACCCTCTTTTTCTCTCTAAGGTCCTTGAGAAAGCAGTCGCCAATCAGTTGTGTGACTTTCTACACAACAACAAGCTGTTTGAGGATTTTCAGTCAGGATTTAGAGTGCATCATAGCACAGAGACAGCACTGGTGAAAGTTACAAATGACCTTCTAATTGCATCAGACAGGGGACTTGTCTCTGTGCTTGTCTTGCTAGATCTTAGTGCTGCATTCGATACCATTGACCATCACATTCTATTACAGAGACTAGAACATTTTATTGGCATTAAAGGTACTGCACTAAGCTGGTTTAAATCCTATTTATCAGATCGATATCAGTTTGTACGCGTTAATGATGAATCCTCTATGCATGCCAAAGTTAGTCACAGAGTTCCACAGGTTCTGTGCTTGGACCAATTCTATTTACCTTGTATATGCTTCCTTTAGGCAATATTATTAGGAAGCACTCCATAAATTTTCATTGTTATGCAGATGATACCCAATTATATTTATCGATCAAGCCAGATGAAACCAATCAATTAGCTAAACTTCAAGCATGCCTTAAGGACATAAAAACCTGGATGACCTGCAATTTTCTGATGTTAAACTCAGACAAAACCGAGTTATTGTACTTGGCCCGAACACCTTGAAACACATTATCTAAAGATATAGTTTCTCTAGATGGCATTGCCCTGGCCTCCAGCGAAACCGTAAGGAATCTTGGAGTTATCTTTGATCAGGATATGTCCTTTAACTCCCACATAAAACAAACTTCAAGAACTGCCTTTTTTCACTTACGTAACATTGCAAAAATCAGGCACATCCTATCTCAAAAAGATGCAGAAAAACTAGTCCATGCATTTGTTACGTCTAGGCTGGACTATTGCAACTCTCTATTATCAGGCTGCCCCAATAAATCCCTTAAGACTCTCCAGCTGATTCAGAATGCTGCGGCACGTTTACTGACAAGAACCAGAAAAAGAGAACATATTTCTCCAATATTAGCTTCTCTACACTGGCTCCCTGTAAAATCCAGAATAGAATTTAAAATCCTTCTCCTCACCTTCAAAGCCCTAAATGGTCAGGCACCATCATATCTTAAAGAGCTCATAGTACCCTATTACCCCACTAGAGCACTGCGCTCCCAGAATGCAGGGTTCCTTGTGGTTCCTAGAGTCTCTAAAAGTAGAATGGGAGCCAGAGCCTTCAGCTATCAAGCTCCTCTCCTGTGGAACCAGATCCCAGTTTGTGTACGGGAGGCGGACAACCTCCTCACATTTAAGAGTAGGCTTAAGACTTTCCTCTTTGATAAAGCTTATAGTAGGGCTGACTCAGGTGACCCCTGAGCCACCCCTTAGTTATGCTGCTATAGGCCTAGACTGCCGGGGGACTTCCTATGATGCACTGAGCTCCTTTCTCCTCCTCTTCCTCTCCATCTGTACGCCCTCATATCCCATCAATGCTTGTTATTAATTCAACTTCTTCCCGTAGTTGTGTGCTTTCTCTCCTCTCTCTCTCTCCCTCCCCTTCTGTTGCTTTCTGCAGGTGTTTCTGCCTCTGGAGCTGTGGAGGTCTGGGTCTGTGGTTGCTGCCGCCTGCTGCCCCCGTGCTCCTGCTCTGCACCCGCTGATGCTATTGCTGTTGTTGCTGTTATTAGTATTGCTATTATAATGTTGCTCTTAGTGTTGTTTCTGTTGGTGTTAACATCAATGCCATTACCATATCTATGCTGTATTGAGCTGCTGTATGTTCTCTTTCCTCCTGCTCTCTCTCTCCCGCTCCCCCCTTCCCCCTTCAACCCAACCGGTCGAGGCAGATGACCGCCCACCTTGAGCCTGGTTCTGCTCGAGGTTTCTACCTGTTAAAAGGGAGTTTTTCCTTGCCACTGTCGCATAGTGCTTGCTCATGGTGGGAACTGTTGGGTCTCTGTAAATATAAAGAGTCGGTCTAGACCTGCTCTATTCGAAAAAGTGCCCTGAGATAACTTTGTTATGATATGGCGCTATATAAATAAAACTGAATTGAATTGAATTGAATTGTTTGAATCTATGCAATAGTGTCAGTTGACAATATGAAATTCATAAGGGAGGAGGGTCTTAGCTGCTGTGGAGAGGAAGAGGAGTGGAAAGTGGGTCATAATCCAAAGATGCAGTATTCACTGCACTACAGCAGTGTGATCCTTGGCTTTTTCCTGTGTCAACGCCAATAGCCTCCCTGAAAGGTCAGGTACAATGCTGTTTTTAATGGTATGACAGCTCACTTGCATGGACAGATCTTGCACTGACCCAACCAATACTACACAGCTGGATGGAGACCAAGCCATGAACTCCTGTATTGCAGACTATCATCAGATGGAAGCAGCAGCAGACTCTGTGGGGAAGCTGCTACAGCAGACTGTCACTGGACAAACAAGCAAACTAGAACTGATGTGTGACTGCTACTCACACTGTATATAAAGTGTCTTTTGCACAGTAGGATTTACACTAGAAAGGCCAAAATGCAGTTGTCAGTTGCCAGTAAAGATGCACTCCCTCACCTCTACAAATACCACTCCATTACTGCTCAACAGCAATATATTTATGATGTAAAAAGAGAACAAAATAATTACTAACACAATATATAATACTAAATTTGTTTCCTTAAAAATAGGTTTGTATAAACAAGACAGGCAAGTACAAGAATAAGAAAATGTTAGAACAATTACATACAGTAAAAGCTTGTTTGCAAAAAATGTTTTAAGAGGTGAGAATCATAAAATGCTGAATGAGTATTGCTAAGCCCTTAAGGTTGAGGGAGCAAAGGCATCGACAGAAGATGCCCAATCACATCCAGTCTTTAGCCTTTATCTTCTCTTCCAGTGACCTTTATTTTGATTTGTTTTTGGTTTTAATTTTATTCATTTATCACTGGATACTATCTAACACCAAGTGTACAAAATCACATACAGAGGACAGAAAAAAGATCAATCCTGACTTCCTGACTTAGATGGATAAATGTTATGTCATGGCACATTGCACAAGCCATGGCGTAAATCTAATCCCTTAGCTCTTCAGGGCCATATCACTAATGGGCCAAAATGTCACACAGATGCCTGAGATTTACTGTAAGCCACTAAAGTCAAAACTCGGAAGTGTCCAATTGACCATTTCAGAAATATTTCCATGAGGACGTGTACAGTAGCATGAGCATGAAGAAACTCAACGCTTGATAAGAAACTTAACGTGTCTACTGAATATGGATTGAACCAGCATTTGACTACATTCCTAAGAGTGCTGTTGTCATACGTTAATTTCTCACTGTTGCTCTCTTGGCCTTTAACCAGTCAGGGATCAGACAAAACAGATGTGAGGCTCAGTTCAAATTTAAAAATATGGAGCTTCTTGTTGCCATCATCATATAAACCACTTCACTGGCTGGTGTAGTCTCCACTGTAGCTGCCAGGCACACTCAGTTTTCAGTGGGTGTTTCCACACTAAAACAAAGTTTAAAAGGTTACCTCTTCCCCAAATGAGTCAGACGGCAAAAACATCCTGTTTGATTTATAAATGCCTCCAAGAGAGATGCTGCACAAATTTTAACATTAAAATTGAATGGAAAGTAGAGAGTTGTGACAAAAAATGTTGCCGCTTCCTTCTGTGTTTATCTTCTCACTATTGTTGTAGGCCACCTGAAACAAAAGCCTTCTTCTAAGCCTATCTGGTTGGAAGCTTTGTCAGATAAAACTGAGACTGTGGAGATGGTAACAGAGCAAAAGCACAAAGAATTGTCCACACACGGAGAGACCACTAGACACACAAATTAAATTTTAACTTAGGAAAAAAAACCTTTAATGTTGTTTGTTTTCCACTTATAAAATGTAGTGTCTCATAGGTAATCTGACCTACTGTGAATTTGACCTGGGAATAATTGAAGCACTAGTGCCAGACAACCTTAGAGATGTAGTGGGCTCACATATGCCTGAAAACATTATTCAGGAAGAAGTATTTTGGTGTTACAGGACGTTAAGTGCTTAGCTGACTTGCAAAAAAAAAATAAAAGCTTGAAGTGAATTCTAAAGCCGACTGACAAACATATGCAGAGATTTGACATGTCTAATACTGTGTGTAGTGTTCTTCTTGCTTTTCAGCTTTTTGCATTTTGAATGAGCAACTTCTAGCATTGTGTGGGGGGAGATGGAAAAAAACAACAACAAAATATAGATGAAGACAAGAAATTGCTAGATTTCAAACAGTGGATTAGTGTCCTTCCTTTCATTTGTTCATCCATGCATCGCATAGCAAAGTCTCGGACAGTGCCAATTAATTTATAAATTAGAGATGGATGTGTCTCCCCACTGAGTTCTGACTTTTAAAACTTAGACCAAATAGCTTGAAAGGGCAGCTACATTTGTAATTGCCTACCTTACATGCCTCTGATCAGATTTTAACAACCTGGAGACCATAATACACCATGGTACTCAAGTCAAATTCTTTTTTTTCTATAAGTACGGAAAGTGTTTGAATAGAAAGCTCTTAATTACTAGACCAAATCAATACCACATTGTACAAAATTGATGTTCTCTTTGAGGATAACCTGGGGCAGTATAGTTAATTCAAAATCCAATAACTCAGCTGCATACTGCACACTGCACTGGAGACAAACTATTACTAATTAATACCAAAATATAATAAATATAGCACCAGGTTCAGAGACCAAAATCATCTTAAGCTACGTGATCCTGCCAATAATTTAATTCACTATCTTCTTATGAAAAGAATCATGCAGAATGGACTAATACAACCTTTTTATAATGTCTTTGCTAAATGCATTGAATTACAGCGAGTCACATTATTAATATGTGCCTTGTGGAATTAGCACTAATGTACAGAGAGAGTCTGAGCATGTAAACAAATTATAAGCTGCAATCCATATATGACCTATATTTCAAAAGAAATTCAGGACTAATAGATTGCAATATCTCTAATGATGAATGAAAAAAAGCAAAGTCCCTTTTATTGTCACGTAAAAATGTGTTTCAGTGTTTTCAGAGTCATGATGGATTACTGTAGCATGAGGGCAGCTGGACAGTTTAGTTGGGCTTAGTGTTGGTTTAATGAATCTTGACAAAACATTTAGTAACTAGACTTTACAGTCTAATAGTTAAACTAAAGAAATTACTACATTTTGCATGTTAATGTGATCCTCTCAGTAATATATACATTTACTAACATGATAAATATATCATGAAAAAATATTTTATACATTTCCATTTTGATTTGAATTTTTTTACAATTAAAAATTGAAATAATGTAGATGATCTTTACAATTTACCAATACACTGTATCCAATCATGCAAAATGCAAAACCTGACACATAAATAAATAACAAAAGAAACATAACTGTATTAGAGTAATGGTGCCTCTCTTTTGAAAGAGAGGCTCTCTAGCCTACGTCTAGCAACTAGGTTCCTCTGCTTGACTGAGTGAAAATACTTGTTAACCCTGCTGAAATGGCCCATCTTGCACATGCAGTAAAAATAGCCCAGCAGAGAGCATGGTTAGACCCTTGTAATGGAACGTGATCAAGGTCATTGTAGTGTGGCTCAAAGACCTCCAAGAGCCTGGTGGTGACGCAACACTCAGAAAGAGATGGGTTAGGGGCAAGGAGAAACTCAAAAACACATATTTGCTTCAAGGGGCTTTACAATCTGTACAACATACAACATCCTCTATCCTTAAACCCTCGATTCGGATAAGGAAAACACTTACAGGACTAACTGAAACAAACAAATGATATGTGCAAAGACATTTAAATTCCACTACAGACTTGCTGTGGTCTCATTATTATTATGACATGCCAATATAATACTAACAATATATAACAGAAGGCCGATATATGCAAGACAACCACACCTGAATACTTTCATATGTCCTGAAATGTATTATTGTCAAATATCAGAAACAGCAGTCCAAAGCATTCAGTGCTGGGCTCAGTGCTTGCTCTGATCCAGACTTGAATCAAACTTCCTCTCTCAATTTAACTGCCTCTTGCGTGTGTCTGCCACAAAGCAAAAGAGGCTTTCTCTACACCACAGTGATTTAAATTCAGAGAGCGCCACATCGTTTAAAAGACCTGCTTAGCATTGTTACACAATGGCTGAAGCAACAGAGAGGTAAAGGCTGGAGACTGAGGAGTGCTTCAATAGCTAGGGGCGTTTAAGGGAAATGTTTACACAAAATACATTTCACTAAAAGAAAAAATACAAAGAAAACCCTCCCTTCTTGAGCTTACATATTGTTAAGTCCAAAATAAGCATGTAAATGGTGTGTTGCTGGACATAAACTAAGTGTGTGACGAAGATGCACTTCTCTTGGTTTCTCTGGGCAAAGACCCTCCACATGCTCTTCTGCATTATTTCTACTTGAAGGCAACATGAGGGTAGAGGACCATTCTAAATGAAAATTAACTGGGTAAAAGAATACACACAGAACAATGAGCTACTAGCTACATCTGTCCTTAACCTCCAGTCCACTGACCCTGGACAACTCTAATCTTAAATTCACAAATATAGGTCAGTGATTATGCCATGCTTTACACATGGGTTTACATTATACATAGCATAGTGTTCCCTGTGTAAACAACATGCATCTCTGATCACACTCAGCAGTGATGTAATGTGGAGTGGCCTGTTTTGTTGGGGAGACGAACAGACTTCTGCACGAGTAACAAGCCGGAGAGGAATTTTATCAAATCCCAAACTATAAGCGACAAGCATGTTTATAGCATGTTAAGCTTTTGAGTGCTATGTGCAATACTATTCACCCACCCCCCATCGGCACCATCAGTGCAATAATCCAGCAATATTCCTGTAATGGCCAAGTGGTTTGACTTAATCTATACTGACATAACATGAGTAAAGTCCATAAGTAAGCCTACCCTACTGTTCACTACATGATAAGCAAGCGGACGGTGGTAATGGATAGACACACATTGCATTGTTTGTATACGATCAGGGAGGGATAGTGTTCCTGCTTGATCATAAAGCTATGGAGCATGATGCCTGAATATAGTGGGAATAACTCCGCTCACAATCCCAAAACTTGGATGACAACCCAAAAATGTAGCAACATTAGGAGTCACCAACTGACCTAATCTTCCTCATATTGGTATTTTTAGCAAAAGCCAGCCAGGTGCATTGGAGAGCAACCCCTAACAAAACCAAAATATCCTGCACATTCTTCTGTCTCGTCTTGCCATTGTTCAACAGCTATATTCAGAACTAAGAAGCGGGAAGCATGACGAGCGATTCTTTTTCTTTCTGTCTTGATACAGATTCTTGAACCTCAACTCAAGGTATCTGCCCTTGATATTAAAATCTGTATACCTCACTGCATGGAACCCACTGGTTTTTATTTATGTAGGGTAACATGAGGCCAGGGATGGCTACTGTAGCACTAAAAACTGTGTTGGTGGCCTGCTCAGACTCAATGAATGATAGCGGAAGCACAGAAAGTCATACAGACACTGATGAAGAAACTCTGTTTAATGTGGATCGGTCACATCTGGCCGATACCTGATTTGCTTAATAAGGTCTGTAACAACGATGAGTTAAAAGTTTAGCATATTCACAACACAATATTTTTATTTTACAGATTCGTAGTTGTCAGGACATACTGGAGGTAGTCTTTTTTCATTTATTCTCAACCTGTGGTTGGACATAAATATAACATAAACTTATTGTGATTTTGATTTATATTGTCCGCCCTTACCAGACATGCGAGTTAGATTACACAGCAAGTAACAAGTTATTTTATCCATCCATCATCTCATTATCTGTATTATCCTGTGCAGGGTAGTGGGGGGGGCTGGAGCCTATCCCAGCTCATATTGGGCAAGAAGCTGGGTAGATCACCAGTCTATTACAGGGCTGCCACAGACAATGATTCACACACAAACATATGGGCAATTTAGAGTTTCCAATTCACCTAACATTAATCTGTCTTTGGACTGTGGGGAGAAACTGGAGCACCCAGAGAGAGACTGGGAAAACATGCAAACTCCACACAGAAAGGTCTCAGCTCACCTCAAACCCAGGAACTTGTGCTAGCTAAATGCTCACCCAAGTAACAAGTTGCCTTGTTTTAAAGGTGATAAGGATGAAGCACTGAAGTACACAGAAGAACTGATTTGATGTTATCAACCATTAAACTACAAAACCACTTCTCTCATTTATTTACAGGTCCTCCTCCGACACATAATGTTGCACCAGTCCTCATAGTAAAATATGTGCTGCTGTTTTAAAACCAACTTTGTTCAACAACAAACAGTTCTATTCAGTCTCCATTTTATAGTGACAAAAGCAGCGACAGCTGTCAGCTGCTGCAGAGCTTGTATTTTGCCAGGCTCTATTCAGGCTGGCTTTTCTTCTGTCAAAAGCGGCCTGCTGGTTTTGCTTGTCCTCCGATCCTCTGGCAGGGCAACACAGGGAAATCTTCAGAACAACTAAGATTTGTTCCCTATTCTGAGGATGTCTTTCAGGCCGGGCACTGCAATGAGGCCTTCTGGGGATTTGAAGCCCATTGTAAAGACAACTATAAAAGGAATCCTTCCCAAAAGGGTCTGGGTGTGATGGACAACATAATGTATGCTTTGCTGTCAAATGACAAAGCTAATCATTTGATGCACATCTAGAAAGCGTGTTAATCATCTTGATGGGCTTGCTTAGTTAACAACCAAATTTTAAATTAAACATAAGTCAAGATTTGGATTTTTATATTTGTTTAGATTATATCAAGAGGTGTGGCTGCAGCATAGAAGACCTTCCTGAGAACATGAATGCATTTTGTGTAATGATTTAAATCTACCTTGAAATTCATTGTTATTCTTACAACATGATCAGGTGAATCTAGGTTTGAATGACAAAAAACACAAAACAATAGCAAAATACTAGACTGTAAAATGTGATAAGATCTTTACGGCTACACTGAAACTTCATCTGGCTGTGAAACATTTGTTTCTACCGCTTGGAGAGGCAAGTTCATGGTTCAACAATGTCTTGGGAATTTAAGTTTTAGGTTGGATTTTGCTTTTCCATGTTGTCCTTGTACAACGTCTGTTTTGTGGAAATCTCTAATACGCTTTCAGTGAAACACTCGCTGTGGTACCAGTGTTTAGGTCATTTACAGATCGACCAGCTTTTATCGCATTACTTTTTTTTTTCTCTCTCAGAGTTACTATTAGGTTCTGCAGGTCTGTGTGAACTAGTCATGTGTGCAGAATAGTCAGAAAAGCACATTGCTCATTGGGAATTGATTGCACTACCAAACCCAGGCTGAGAAGCGGAGGCATTGATTACACATCCAAACCACTGCAATTCCTGAACTGCAGACGTCACGTCACCTAGATTAAACACAAACTAGGCCAATGTGAGTTACACTAGCGTAAAAAAAAAGTGATGGTATGAAAATGACTTCATAAGCATTTCATTCTAATATACAATTTATTAAACAGAGCAACTGGCACTATAGACTGATATATAGAGAGATTCTAAGGTATACTATAGTGTTTTAGATTTTTAAAAAGTTCTTCATTCTTCTGACAAAGGTCAATGCCAGTGTCTTCCATTCATTTCTGTGTGGTATGAAAACCAAATTTGTGGAAATTTTACACTTGTTTGAAATATGTATAGATGCCTTTTTGTATTTTTTTTAGTATTTGTGTGTGCTCACACAACACTTTCAAATCAATCTCCACTTACATCTTTGTTACTTTATGGTATTTTGATCAATAAGCACAAAAAAAGACAACAATGAATTGTATTTTGAATTATACTACAATAACCAAAATCCCAGACAAGATATTCCTATTATACTGATATTTGGCCCAGCTCTGCACAAATTTAAGCAAAGAAGTAGACCTATTGCTGGCAGAGCCGGTCTTAGCCTGAAGCTGCTGTATGCTATTCCTGGTGAGAAAATGGGCCGTACTGGCCTACATACCTGCATTCTACAACTTTTAATGGACTAAATCTGATGAACCTGAAAGGCCAAACTGCTCCAAAATGCTGTTATCGTACAGAGCCAACCAGTCTCACCTGATTGTTTTAACCGATGAGCTGCTCGGAATCAAGCTGCTACTCAATATTCATTCATACACCATAAATTAATGGTATTATCATGCATGTCCTCATAATGTAAAATGAGGTTGGCCTATTTCCTACAGAAATGTAGCAGGATGACATAATACTCCAAACGTTAACCACACAGTGTAAGACTGGAGAACCAAAGTTAAACATAAATGATTTGTTAGTCACGGTCATTTGTGCTTTCTTACTTACTGTCCCATTCACTGCTGTAAAATCTCTTACATAGGTTTTGCCCTGTGAATGAACTTAAAACCCTAGTATTGCTGTGCTGACTCCAGAGCAGGTAAGGCTTTCAAGTCTAAAGAATTAAAGAAACTTCGCGGGGTGAATCACTGTGCCAATATTGGCTGTAACCTACAAAAAGGCTGGAAGTGAATCATAAGGTGCCTTTGCACTTAGTAGTTTACGGCCTCTGAATCTTTCATGAATAGTATATGTGTGTAGCTGTGGAACTGGCCAGAACCACACAGTTCTGTTTGTCCTACAGTGCAACTATTTTAAAGCTAAATGGGTGAAAAAAACTTTTCCAATTAGATTGTCATTATTAGAATAAATGAGAATACACCAAACACTGCACAATTTTACATATGGGTACATAAGACTGCACAATAGGAAGGCTTGTGTAAAGGCACGCTAGTAAATCAGGCTCAATATTCTCTATGATTTGCCGTGACACAAAGATCAGCGCAATAAAACTGAAAAGCTGCACCTGGCTCGCCAGTCTCTCAGACCACATTCATTCATTGTTGATGAGCAGCGTTTTAAGCTTGTATCTGCTCAGGAAAGACAAAACCAAGACGAGGATAAATGTGCATTTAAGGAATAAGTTCTGTCTTGGCTAAGTGCCACAGCTGAAAACAGAAACTATGCCTTCAGGTCTGAAAGTGTAAAGATATTCTGCGGCGGTGTCCAACAGTGCTGCTTAGCAGGGATTCATTCTGACAGTCTGTTACAATACAGCTGAAACAGATTCATATCACCAGTGCACCATGTTTTTTCTAATGGTAAACATCAGTTTTCTGTGATATAATCAAATCCAGAATCCATCAATCACATCTTCCAGTGATAGTGACAGATTGTTGAAAATAAGCCAAATGTGCCGCTCAGCGAATGGTCTGAGGCCAGCCAGATGAAAAGCTGAGTGTATTAAGGACTGAATAGATTTATTTGGTCGATGCCAAAGTGGAATAACTATCCTCTGCAATTACATTAACTATCAGTCACTGCACACAGACTGGACAGTTGTCAGAACAGAGAGGATCCCCAGAAATAAAGTGGCATGCTGTCAGTAAATCTATCATCCTTAGAGTAAACATCTGTCATCAGGCCAGACTGAACCATTGTCCCACTGACATCCGCCGGCAGAGGTCAGAGGATTTTTAACTGTTGTTCATTTGTTATGTGTTAACTGTAAAGTATAAGGCTTATGTTATGCACCACCATGGCTATACTGTTGCCAGCTGAGCTACCTACCATTTTTGGTGTATTTTGTCTTATTCCTGCACAACTGGCCAAACATGGACAGCATGGTATACAACAAATGGACTCTCTTTATAGAGCGCAACGCACCAGTCTAATTGATATTCACTGTCTTGCTCAAGGACACTTCAACCTGTGGATCAAACTGCCAATCTTGCAACTACTACAGAACCTGTTCTATCGCCAGAGCCATGGATGATGGCACAGCAACATACTGCCTTTAAAGAAAGCCATGAACCCACAGTTGAATACAACAAGTTCATGCCCATTCTCTGCAAGTTGAATAGCATTCTGGGAATTGTATGAAATAAACTAAATACTTGCAAGAAGTTTGTGAGGCAGTAAGTACAGCAAAACGTAAATAATTCCTCAAAACAACTGTTGGAATGCAGAGGATTTCATAAAATTATGATAATTAAACACTATTTGTATTAAAGATTTGTGTACATAAAACCTAGTGAATGCTTTCATCCCACTTTTGCTATCATTTTTAATGTACAGTGAAGATAGATACTGTAAATTTTGTTCTACTCATCAACCACTCACACAGCAAAAAAAAAAAGAACCCAAAATTGATTATGAGTCTGTTACCTGCTGATCCTAACATGAAAAAGTTAGTCATTAAATAGGCCCTGACATGAAAATGCTTTGATTAATTAAGAGAAAGTGAAATTTAACAACACTACACTGAATCTCAGTAGACCTATGCCAGAGAAACCAAAGCATCCTTGGAGCAATAAAGAAGAATCATTGGACGTCAGCACCTTCAAAGAAATTTGTCACACTCTTCATCACAAACATAACAAACTAAGCGTGTTAAATTCCCAGAGACAGTGCTTGAAGAGCCAGCATTTAGTATCAACATATTGTAAAAAAGGAAGTAAAAAGTGCCTACCTTATAGGTGTAAGGTGCTTCTCCCAGGTTGATTCCATCTTTTGCAAGTTTATCCCTCATCAGTACCTTGAGCTTCAGTTTGGGATAAGTCACAAAGTCATCACAATCTGTGACTCTCAGGTTATGGTTCCCAGGACAGGAGGCCTGGTGGTGTATTCCTGTGGTCTGTGAGTGTGACCCCAAAGTCCTGAAGTCATCTTCCCTGTTTGATTGTGAAGAGTGGTTGCAAGTAGAAGGATCCAGAGGCTCCAAGGTGAAATAGTAGCTAGGTGCTTTCCTTTTGTCCTCATCTTTTAGCTTCTGCACTGCTGTGAGCAGCCTGTGTCTGTGGTACTCAATGTGGACACCTATGGCATCCAGGTCTGGCTCCCCGATCTGTTTACAAACTTCCAAGTCATCATACCCATTGTCAATGAATGACTCCACATACTGGGCCAGATGGAGCTTCGAAAGCCACTCCAGGACGAGGTTTGGCCCTTGGCTCATCTTAAAAACAGGATATAAGGAGGCCTTCCTTAAGTGCACATCATTTCATCTCCATTGACACTGCTGCTGGGGTTTGTGCAGAGGCTGTCCAGCACACTGGTCCATGTAACTCCGACCTTACACACAGTCCCAAGTTCAATGCTCCAAATTAGACACACCTATTAGTTGTGGCCAGAGCAATAGCAAACACAGTGGATACATATTTGGAGACAGCAGGGTGGCTGTATTTAAGATTAACCGCCAGAAGCTTTCCAACCCCGGATGAAACAACTGTCCTGCTGAAGATCTCTTGAGCAAACACAGTGAAGACAGCGCCAGCAGGTTCAGGCTCTCTTGTTGCCCCTGGCCTTTCACATCTCTCGGAGGCGTGTAAGTTAAGTGAATGATGAAATCCTCTACATGAGGAAACTAGGATTGTTTGCAAGCCGAAAGAGTCCGACAGACGAATCTAACGTCTTTAACTGTTAAACGCATGTTAACGTTTAGCTGTAAGTGTAAGTTACGACGCGAGCTCTTTCTGTTTATCCACTTTCTGTCGTCGACGGAATCGTAAAGTTAACGTTAGCTGGTGAGAAAAGCCTTTAACCGAGTTGACCACGTGTTTGTGAAGTTATCCTCTGCCAAAGGTGGGAAAGAAACCCTCAATGTTAACAGTTGGCGTCTTCTCAGGCTGCATCCATCCTCTTTGTTTCATTCATCTCGGCGGTCACAGAGCAAGACGCTCGTGTCCATCAAACATTCATCCGGAGCCGAAATTAAACGGTTGACGCTGAAGCCAGAGCGATATATAACTTCTATAAAAACTCTCGTAGAAAAAAAACATACAAAAATCTATATACCTATTCAGAGAGCACTTGTTCCGACTGACTTTGTGCCTAACTTTGCCGTCCCTCCGCTCCATCCGCCGGTTCAGTCAGTGTGAGGAATTGATGCTCAGCCTCGGCTTCAGTCACTGCTGTAGTTTTTACCCCGCTGGACGACGGGAGGTCAGGGAGCACTGGCGCCACCTGCAGGGGCTTCTGGGAAATGTAGGACTAAAAATTAAAAATTAAAAACTGATAAAAATACATTACGCAAAAAAATAAATAAATTTAAAAAAAGATAAAAAAACATAACAAACAAACAAAATAAAACCAATGATAAAAATACATACAAATAATACCTGTATGTACCTGTGTATAGACACAATATCTGCTTTTTCCAGCACTTCAATGATGCTCAAATTGAGTGGGATACTTAAACCCAGGATGCCATGATGTTTGTTCTGGCCACATCTTTAAATCAAATATAAATTTAAGTACTCTAAATGTTTTGCATCATTTCTAAATAATTTCCTCCCAAATTCAGCTTGACATATATATTTGGATTTTTTAAATGGTTGGATCTCTACTATAATTGAACAGTTCTGTGGTTTTGAACAATCCTTACCAGTAGTTGCACAACATAACTACATATGTGATATAGCATTAGGAAAAAATATATAAAAAGGGAACTTCTATATGTGGCCAAATACTTGGACTAAAATAACAATGGACTGACACTGATTTGTTTTTACAGCTTATGGTATGCCAATAGGTGCATCTCTAATTAAAACAAGTAGAAACGAGAAAGTAAGAAGTAAGAACCAGAAAGATACCATAACATTACAAGCTATAATACCGGATGAAGACACCACATGAAAGAAAGTCATTAAAAATTATTTTTAGAGAAGATATATCTTCCACAACTTGCAGTTTGTCTGCAAGAAAATTGTCTGATAATGTCTATGTGAAAAGTGACAACAAAAAATAATTTGTGCCACTTTGTTCAAATGCATGGTCTTTCACTTTAAAACTTAAATACATAATTCTAATTATACACAAAGTTACCTGTGGCATAAATCAGGGAGGCACCGGGCTGTCCCACAGGATGATGACAAGCGGGTGTTGAGCAAGACACTTAAATCTATAGCTGACACTGACCTCTGACCTGAGGAGGGACGGGTCAATAGAAAATTCCATACAAGAATCAGTAAAACATTAATTTTTAAATAAGGTCAGTGAGCGAACAGGAAAACATGAAACAGAAAACACAAGACAAAACATGGTATGATTGGTTTTACATTTATTTTCCATTGCACAATAATTATATATATATATATATATATATATATATACTGTATCTACAGTCTAAATTGTTTGTGGCAGCAGATTAAGTCAGACATCCATGTGAAATTTATTTTAATAAAACTGTACAAAAATTGCCTACTATGAGAAAATACTGCAACTCCACAGATATTCATCCCAGAAGACAGACGGATGGATGGATGGCAACTGAGAAACCCTTGAGCTCTCCTGCACGGTGCCGTGAGCCTAGCTTCGCTTTCTATGCATTTCTACAACGCAGGGAAAGCAAGTTTTTATGAAGCAAACAGTAACATAAACAGATGTACCAATAAAATAAATATCTCTCACACGTACACAATTGGCATGATCAAATGAAAATGGGACACGCTTCTGATGTGTGAGGAGGAGAACGTCAGTTTTGTTCAACATGGTGGTAAACACAAATGCCAGAACAGACAATCTCTAAGAGGGATAATACATGGTTGTTTCAAGTTTGTAAACACTTAATATCATGCATCCTTCAATGTGCAATAAGAGACCATTTAGGACATATATGATGCAAACTGAAGCACTTTAAAGTCGAGGCCACACTTTATAGAAAGACTCAGCGGCCCACCAAAAGGAGATGACCCTCCTGCAGTAGCAGAGATGAGCATGTTCAATATATTACCAGAAAATGTTTATTTTCATGTTTGGATGGTGGATAGTTATGCACAACCATTGTTTGGACATTAATGTGAGTTATTCTATCCCCAAATGACATTAAAGGTATTCATTTTTAATAGATTATTGAAATGAAAAGTATATATATATTTGTTTTCAAATATATAAATATATCATAGTAACCTGACATTGAAAACAAATCTGAGAGTGAAGCAATCAGTATAATTGGCAAATGACATAGATAAGCATAGGTTCTGTCATGTTTTGGTCTTTCAAAAAGAAGAAAATAGGACACGAAAGAATAAACACACCAAAAATCATACTAACAAAACTATTTTAAGTACAAAAAATAGTGCAAAACCCATATAACTGCTCTTTGAAATGGGTTTATCTCAGTAGTATACAGTAGAGTAGATTAAAATCAGCCAGCTAAAAGTGAAGGGTTTTATTCCAAAATGCTGTATATCCATCTTGGAAAAAACATTTTGGGTGTTATTGATAACTCAACATCTCCTAAGTACACAGGATTTAATACTCAAAAATCCAAGAAAATGGATCGAAATATCCAACAGTTTTACTTGCCTGCAACTATTTTCCATGAGTCAGTTTTACATGATTTTCTTTGGAGGATCTCATTTTGGAATGAAACTCTTCAAATTCACTTTGCCTGTCCTCTGAACACATGTACAGCAGTTTGAGTAATGAGGATGGCATGCCCATAAGAAGAAGCTAAAGCCAAACTACTTCTCCCCCACTACACACAGGAGACTTCTTGACTTAAGAGTGCTGCCCAACGTATCCACACTGACTCTTACTGTTTGGGAAACAAAATCAAGACAACTCTGTGAAAATTAAGCAACTCTTTGGTGTCGGAAAAGAACATGGCCGCAAGCGTACAGTATGTCACGTTGCCTGAACCTGCACTGTCAGATTTGTGTCCAGCTGTCCCGTTATTTACAACTTTTGGCAACAATCCGGACTGACAAAGTCTTGTCTCTCTTTTCAAAATAAAAGACAAAGGTACTGCTCCTACATTGACACAAATAGCAGCATATCCTTGCACCTCATGAAAAAGAAATCTAATTACAATAGAATTCTAGTTAATCACATTGAAAAACACTGTCAAGCAAAAACAAAAACCTCAGAAGACCTATTGTAATACACTGCATCTATGTAGTATTATAAATATTGGCGCCCATACACATATTCCTGAATATATGTATGTTCACAAACACACAGACATACACATAGGTAGAGGTTAGCATATATGCGTCATGAGGCAAAGGCAGAAGAGAAACAGTTTTTAAGTGAGTGGTTGAGAGAGATGACCAACGGCACTGTGTGGAACACTCTGTGGTGCTTGGTCATTTCTACTGGCAGCTACGTATACAAAGACAGCATTACCATTTCCATTGTGCTGTAAGAGACGCATGCTTTTTTCCCTACACATTGAGAGACCAGACAAAAATCAACATCAGCTATGACAGAATGCCAAAAAGAAATTTGAATAAGCATGTATAGATAGAATCTTTATCACAAAAAAATTGTAACCAAAATATACATTTATGCTAATCATACTAAGGACAATCTTCTTGCCCTTCAACACATCATCCTTCTCATATGTGACTTAGCTACAGCCCCTTGAAAGCCAGAAGAATATAAGACCTTCAGGGATTTTCCAGTGTATCAACTCTTAATTTTTCTGATAGATTAATGTAAACTCTTCATTGGGGGTAAACATTTTCAGCACTTTTTTCCCATTTAATTGACAAAGGAAAAAAAGTTAAATTTAATGTCCAACAAACAAACTTCTTTTACTTCCTGTCTATTATACTGTTCCAATAAATAATCTAATTTAAATTAAAAAACAAAGTGACTCTCAGAAAACAAAGTTTTCTCTCTCACCTAAAACAACTTGGTTGTAAAATGCTGTAGAAGGAATGGTGATGAACTAGTGTACTACCAGCCCTTACTCGGTGAGAGGCAATAGATTCATCATCTCCCTGTCTATTCTCTACAGTTCTAAGTGCTTGAAAGGCCCTTTCTGGACAAAAAGTGACAAAAAGAGACTGACAAAAGGACAGAGGTCAAACTCTAAAAATAATTTAGACCAGAAAAACAAACATAAACAAGTCCTTCACTGATTCACTCCTACACAAACTTACATCTTCATTGACTTGATTAGATTTGAAGAACAAGGGTTCATCAGACTTTTCTCCTCATTTAAGTCCACTGTGTTTGGCAGACACCATAAAGGGCAGAGAAAGGAAAAAAGAACAATTGCAATCAGGCCACCACAAGTACATGTTTTGAGATATATATGAGTGCATGACTGATGGATATGAAAGGTCCCCTCTCTCCTGTTCGGCAGACTGATGTTAAATAAACATCTTCGCTCTCAGGTGAAATGGAAAGAGAGATTCCTAAGGGCTTCTCTTCTTCCATTTCTTTCCATTCTCATTACGTTGGGTCAGCCAGTGTCTACTCCGCGGCAGTCCTCCGGTGACTGAGGTAATGCAGAGTGTATGATATTGTGCTGAGAATAAAAGCATGAGTCAGTTGAGCAGAACCCCCCGTGGAGAGGAACAGAGAAGAGAAGAAGAGGGACGTGCAGCCCCTAAGAGACACTGGTGTGCGTGATTACAGAGTCCGATGCTCCACACGCTGCCATCAGAGCTGGTACCACTTCTTATCTTTGTACTTCAGCATCATCTGAAGGAAGGAGAGAGGGAAAGTGAGAGTTAGAAATAAGGAGTTACCCTGATAAACAATGTTTTAGGTGCTCAAAGAAATGACAAGTGCATACATCGTGAGCGTGTTTGGAAAAGGAGTCTGCGCTGGCCATCATGGCTGCCGTTCTTTCCTCCAGCTCGCCCAGCTTCTGCCCTCTCTCATCCAGAGCTATCCGGGCGCGGGCCAGGTCTCCCACAACTCCAGATGCTGCACCCTTCATGCCCTCCATGCTCCCTGGGCCAGGGATGTGCTGGGCCAGGCTACGGGAGGCCTTACCAGCAGCTGTTTCACCAACTTTCAGAAGAGAAGAGAAATCCATTTAATGTGTTAACAAATTCCAACATCATCTTCCCATGTTCAAAGTAAAATCAAATTTTGCCACATTGGTGGTTAAGGAAATTGACCTATAACTGAAAAGTCTCCTATACCATTCCCAAAATACCTCTTTGGTCAGTCAGTGACATTAAAAATAAACAGAATTATACAGAATACATATGCAAATTTAAGGAAATGTGTAAAATTATCAGGCTGAAAAAAAGAAATCATGATTGATAGTAGGCCATTCCGTACTCACAGAGGTCCTCCCTGTCCAGAGACTGAGCTCCTCCCCCAAAAAGGCCCTTGAAGAAACCTCTGTTAGGAGCCTCTGGCGTCTCCACAGGGGTAAATAACTCACTGAGCATCTCCTGGGGAACATACACATCAGCACGTCTATTTCAATCTGTATTCTCTCTAGAGCTACAGACTGACCTATAAAGTATCCCACTGTTTTTTTTCATGTATATAGCATGCCATTTCAGGTGCCAATAATTGACATGAAATTATGTAACTTCACATTTATGAAGAAAACACAAATGTTTTATAAAAACTACCATTGTAATATTAGTGACCTCAATAAGCGCACTGCATAACAATATGCCTTCTTGTGTGTTCCTGTTTCCTCTGTAGCTCATCTGATGTTATATGTGAATAGACAAAGATCCCAGATTTCTACTTGCCCACAGAGGGTGCTTGGTGTAGGGAGGATTGGTGTTTTGTCAGGAAGCCCAGAGATCCGTTACAAGCATGATGCATAATGTTAAAATGGCACTACAGTCTACAGCTGGTCAAAAACAATTAACTGTGTTGTTATT
Organism: Macquaria australasica; assembly: GCA_005408345.1. Lineage (NCBI taxonomy): Eukaryota > Metazoa > Chordata > Actinopteri > Centrarchiformes > Percichthyidae > Macquaria > Macquaria australasica. The sequence continues at coordinate 515,212 of SEMN01000311.1, forward strand.
GCATGTGCATTATTAAACATTAAGACCACCACAATCTGAAAAAAAGGTCTCTACACCCACACATACATATGTTTGTTTCCTCCAAGCCTACATGGAAAGTTTTTTAACAGTATAACTCATTCACTAATATAGAGAATCTGACCTGCAGGTTATCGCAGGTCTCCTGGCTGTAGGTGATCCTCTGGATCTCGGTGGCGGAGGTGAGGTACAGGGCCTGACCCAGGTTAGAGAAGCAGAATGTTCTGGCTATCCGCATATCTGTCAGCGGCAGGTAGTTCACATCCAGAAGAGGCCTTAGACTGGGCAAACTGTGATGATACAAAGAAGAGACATTTTTTCAGACCACATTGTAACTTTAAGAACTGTGCAATACACATGTAGTTATTATGATTTATTCAGATATTTTGAAAGTAAAAGCCAGATACCAGTAGAAACAGTATTAAGGATTACTATTATTATTATTATTATTATTATTATTATTATTATTATTATACCTCAGAGTCATGATATGCCCGTTAGCGCAGAAACAGGCGATGCAGTTAGCTCCACTCATCTGCACAACATCAGCCCTCAGCACGAAGGAGGTCTCTGTGATGTTGTGTTTGTAGATGCGGGTTTGGGAGGGCATGGCCACCACTTTGGCCTGTTTCTCCGAGCACAGCACGACGAACTGGGAATCTTGACCCTCCTGTGACGAGGGAGGGGAGGCCGGCCTGCGCTTCCGGCTCTTCTCCTTCTCCTCATCGGAGGCATTTGGGTCATACCATGGCTCGTAGGAAGGGGGCAGCAGAGTTCCAGTGGCGTCCAACAGGGCCATAGTCAAAATGCCTCCTTTGAGTCTGACCATAGTGCCTGAAGAATGAGTATTACAGACATATTGTTTTCAATTGGATTAGAGACGGCTTTCAAATTAACAAAAATATCAAGCTAATTTATACTCAGTGCTGCATTCCTTATTTTAAGGGCAACCAAGAGGACAGCAGAGTGTGGCAAGTTTGATATCTTCATTTGAAACATCTGCACAATAACTGTGGTGGGAAATAAATAGCCAGCCAACCGCCAAAGTTTCTTTTCTGTCCTCTGCTATCCCTAATGCACTTGATTTGGTTTTTTTTCTAATACAAAACTTAAAGGTTAGTGAAAAGGTCTGGTGCAATAAAATGCTCCTAAACCTGGCATGACCTTTCACTTTTTGGAATACAAAAATATTGGTTTGTTCCTTTTAAACCCTGTTTTTAGGAAATGTCCATCCTTAATATTTATAATATAAATATAGATATGCAGTGCTGCTATGTTACAAATATGGTTTGAACAAACCATTTTTTAGTATTATCAAAAGGCAGAGTAAATTATGAGTGTGTACAATGCAGGTTTTAGTTGAAATGTCCACCATCTACACTCTACATCCACACTGAATTAGCCACAATGGTCACAATGGACCCATGTGGACTCCATGTGACCATGTGGCACTCACTAATATTGTGCTGCCCTTTTAAATTCTGCTTAGAAAGCAACATATACTGCTCTACAGCACAACTGATCTTTTTGGAAACAAAACCCCTGACACAGAGATTTCAAGTGACCACAGTTTCCCTCTGTCCCTCTCCTCCACCACTTCCTTCCTAAACTTTAACTACTCACTGTGCAACCACCAAGACATTTCAACTATAAAGGCCAGAAAGAGTCATTCTGAAGTTTAACAAGTAATGGACAAAGCAAAATTACTATTACCTACATTATACTGTATTATATCCTCACCATACATATTGAACCCCTGCTGAACATAGCTAGCTTTCTCAAGTCTGTTAAGAAAGGGTGATTTTAAGAGGCTTGGAGTGGTGACTCTGCTGTAGACTTGTGTAAGTGATACATCCTAGTACTGTTGTTTCAGCTCCGACTGCTTGTCAATAGAGGTCATTGATGAGTTAATGTACTTTTCAGTGTCCCCAGTCACGTGTGGATCCCCTGCCTGGTGAATTACATCAAGTTCAGTTCAGCTTCTTACCGCAGGAGGAGATGCTGACTGGCTGCTGCAGCCTCTGGTCCCCAGCAGGCGGCAGGTTGAGGGCCACCATCATCACAGAGCCCTGGGTGGTCCCCACCAGCAGACAGGGGCTGACCAGACTGTCCATCTTCCTCGGGAAACTCTCACAGAAGTGAAAGGAGGAGATGGCCTCTCTGGATTCTCCGTCTATGCTGGTTACACTTGAGCTACGTGAGCGGGTGAATGAGTTATCCTTGGCATCTGGACAGCAGGAGTGAGCACAGAAATGAGAAAATGAGGAAATGATTTGTGTGAAATTAAAGGGGTAAGTAGATTATAGAGGACTTCGCCATGCAAACAGGAGGATTAGAGATGTTATTGGCATAAAATCCACCAGGTCAAAACTCAGTTAACATGTTTGAGCTATGTTCTGCCATAGAAACAAAACAACAAACTCTTCCATTGGTGTACACCAAAAAACTTTTTGACATTGAGATGTTCTTGCACAGTTTATATCCAAGGATGCATTTTCTTTAAATGGATCCCACAATTTTTTTGCAATTCAATTTGACAACAACATTCTCAATGTGAAAAAAAAGCGCAAGATATGCTTGTAGTACTACAGGAACTCCCAAGGAAGAACTGGTATTTAAGGAGCAAGCATTATTCATGCCTCATTACTGTGCTGACGGCAGCTGAGACACAAGCTTTTACCCTCTTTAAAAAGCTAATGAGGCATCCCAACAGAAACACAAAAAGTTCTGTGAGACAGAGGGGAAGGCTAAACACACCGCCCGTCATGTGTGTTCTTCACAAGGAACAACTGTAAACAAAAAAAGCAGGATATTTAACACTGAGTGCAGTCAAGTCAGTCGAGCTTTCTCAAAAAGAATGAAACAATCATTGTGAGAAGATTAGTGTCATATGTCAACCCATTTAGAATAAAAGCACCAGCAGTGGTGGGAGTTAGTACCAGTTATCCCACTTCAGCCCAAGTCAGACCATGGCTGGTCCACTCACAGGAGTTGGGGGCTGACTTAGTTCTACAGACGGCCCCCTTCTGGCTCATCCTGGCTGCGACCTTGCCTTCCGTCACACAACAAAAGCGCTTCTTACATGTGACAGTTCGCCATCGTTGGAACCTCTGCTCTGCTCCCAGTGCAAACAGAGACAGAGTGCTCGTCTCAACTTACAGTACAACAACCCAGGACAACAGGAGTCTCACATTTACGCCAACACGCTTCTAGACAATAAGCAGTACTCTCACATAAGTATTTTACAGCTGTGAACTTAACACAAAGCAGCAGAAGATTCAAATGACAAAAGGAACACCTGTAGGAAAATGTAAAGGTTCTTAGAAGCTAAAATTCAGTAGTTGTGGCTTACCCAGGTCTGGCTTTTGCTCGCTAGACGAGCTAATTTTCCGTGACATCTTGGCTGTAACAGAAACAAATACTCCTATTTTATGAGGAAAGAATATTGGCTTACTTTTTTTTTTCTTTTGGAAAAATCAAAGATAATTTAAATAAATTACAATCAAAGATTGCATAATTGAAAATCATTTCAGTAATCTGTGACATTGTTTTTACTGTGCAAATCAGTGCACAATCATTGAAAAATAACCATGATTTTCAATCATTCCTAAGAGTGGTGATACACACTGAAGGACAACTGTTGAGGACATACATACAGTACATTATGCCTTACATGGGGCAACTCTTACTGTGTGCAACAAGACTCTGCATTGCTTTAAGAGGAATATTCTGATTCTAAAGACATTTCCATTGATTTTAATTGCTTGCTATCAGGCGTGTAGCCAATTTAAAGTATAAAAGCCCAAAAGTTGCCTGTGTCAGTCTATAACCACCCTTGTGGACACCCTGAAAATACAAATGAGGCTGAGAGGCATCACAGACAAGCAAAGGGCCTGTAATGTCAAACAAAGCAGAAATAAGGTAATTGCAATTCGGTAAACATAGTTATGCAAAGAGAGTAGGAGGAGGAAAAAAATCAGTGGGTAGCCAAACAGTTAACACTGAAGTGAAGTCCTGGAATCAGAAACACACACAGCGAGTGTCTACAATTGAAGAAAAATAATTAACTTAAACAGTCAAGTGACATGGTTAGACATTAGTATTGTAAAGAATAAGGCATGAAGCAGATTTTCTATGCTTTTGAATTTGTAAAAAAGTAACATTTGCCAATTTGGCATAATATTGGCATACAATCCAGTGTAGCTACAGCCTACAGCTTTTTGGCAAAAAATATGCATAGAAAATCTGAGGCCTGAAATTCAAAAGAGCTCCTGTCATGCACTTGATGAAGAATCCTGATTAACTCCATAAATCAACTATGTAACCCCCAAACCATATGATTAGTAAAAATACATTTCTTGAATGCACTTCTTTCTTTCATTGGCACAAGATGCACAGATTGACGCAGGATTAAGGCACAGTGTGGTTAGAACGCTGTCAATCAGAGGGAAAGAGTGAGCAATCGGAGAGAATACGTCTGGATGATACAGTACCAAAGTCATTGGCAACCGTCTTGGAAAAGCGTCTGCTTTTGAACTTCACTAGAAATAGGGTTCAAAAAGACACATCAGATAACTGCAGCCATTTTGAAATGCTTAAATTTAAGGGGACATGCAGCTCTTAACAATACAGTACCCATCTCTATGAACTTCTGTTTACGTTCATCATCAGAATTGCAAGGGGAGGCAGATCCTACATGACAAATGGCAGCATTTAAAAAAAGATGTATTTCAAAATAATAAAAAGGATCTGTTTTTGTTTTGGTATGAAACACTAAGAATTCAGGGAGGCTTACCTGAAGTAGGTGATTTGCAGCGGTCCTCTGAGGTGTTGGACCCATCGTTGGAATCACAGGGTGCTGTGGGAGCCACAAAGATGTAATTAAACATGGCAGAATTAGTCCTACTCTTGGACTATTCTCAGCAAGCCTTACTAAAGCTACGCCAAGCCCTATGGTACATATGGTGGAAATAATAAAGGGTCACCTATAACAAAGACAGGGACAGCTACCCATACAGCGTAGTAAATAAGCCACACTTGAGTTCACTTCACAAATCTAGTACAAATCTGTTGACTTAAGGTGTCAGTATTGTTTGTCTAGTAAAATAGGGGGCAGGGTTTAAAGATACACTAGCAGATTTTGTTAAAGTGCCCTCATGTCTCAAAATTCCCTCCCCGCTCACACAAAAAGTCAATAGTGAGCTTTGTGGATTTGGGGGTGCTATATCAAAATCAGGGAGTGTATCTTTATGAGAAAAAGGAAAGGCTTAGAGGAGAGAACTTATACTCCAAGGGGGACACAACATGACTTACTGAGGTGAGACGAGCGTAGTTTTTTCACAGACTCAGTATACAAGTTAGAAAGTCTGGACATGCAAGACGTCACAGTTGGAATGTCTTTACCAGATCACAGAGAGAGACCAACAGTAAAAACAGTGAGACAGAAAAAAATGACTGGACATCATAATTGCAAAAGAACAGAAAGCTAAGAGTCTCAGAGGCTTGCTGCTGGATTTCTCATTGGAATTAAACAGTAAAAACACACCTATCAGATTGTGTTGTTGCAGTGCGCACACATTAAAAATTTCCATGGCAGAGAACCCAAATAAAAGTGTTGAATCCAGCACCAGGCCACTGAGACTGAAAACAATGAATGCAGACAGTGAATAACAGGATGATAAGGCAGAAACACAGTAAGAGACATGACAGAAACAGCAAGGCTAAAACAAGCAAATAACTATCAAACATCATAAATATCAAAAGATCATAAATATCAAAGACGTATTGTTTTATAATAAAAAGGAACCAAAAGGAAAGGCTATTGCAGCACTGAGACAGCATTTACTCTGACTGCATAGATCATGGACATTAATGCTCCACTGTCTTTGGTCTGTCCAACTGAACAGATGGAGAATCAGTCAGTGATGCCCCCTGTTGAGGGACAGGAGCTACTGCAGGGGGCGGTGCTCATGGTGCGAAGTCAAAGCTGCTGCCAAGTGTCAGCCCTGCCTAACTAATCCCCCTCTAACACGCAAAGCCAGAGACGTTCAGCCAATTGTTTAGATTGCTTTAGCAACGCAAACAAAATGTATATGAGGTAAGAATCAAATATAGAAAGAATTTATTTCAGGGTTAATAATGTTAGTCAGGCTAGCCAGTGCAGGTACTTAGCTATGGAGAGTGACCGACAGAAAAATGTGGGAGTGCAGCTCACCTCCAGATGGCTGTCGTGGTTTGCGTGGGGAGCGAGGCTGCCTCGGGTAGGGGTCAGATGGGCTGTACAGCTCCGATGTGCCCATGTTGAGGAGCAGAGTCTTCTGGAGGTAGTCCACCACGGCCAGACCATTACTGTTTCCAAACACCACACTGAAACACAGGAGGGATGAGGGACACAGTGGAATTAGGATTCAGATGCTATTTTTGCTCCTAACTCCTAGCTATGATACGGGCCGGCTTTATTTACAGTTGCGCTATGTAAATGGTTACTGCCTTTAGTGTGACAGGATACAATTAACATTTCTTGATGCAGTGTGGGCATAAAGTGATCTCATGTCAAAATATCATGTGTGCTCGTTGTATAGACTTACAGGCCGTAGGAGGAGTTGATAGCCAGGCTGGTGATTGGCTGAGGTGGCTCCCCGCTCACCCACACCAGCTGGATCACCAGCTCCACCTGGTAGCCTGGAGACTGCTTCAGCGGGGAGCTCCGCACCCTGCAACAAACACACAGCAGGCTGCACTTTACACTGGAATGAATTACCACCCTTTGGGTAAGCCACACTGACAATATCATCATTTTTTATTATTGTTATTCCCCCTTCCACCCTTTTACTGTCAAAACATTCTCATCATTTTTAATACTTTTATAAAAAGGATTATTTTCCCCTGGTGTACTGATGTGGAAATGTTGTGAAGGATTGAGCAGTTGACTGGAAGGAATAAATGGATGACTACATCACTCACTTAATCTACCTTTTTGGCATCAGATTTTGGTCTGTTTAGTGACAAGCTGCTTCACAACCTTTTTGCAAAAAAGAACAAGAAAATCGTAATTGTCCGTACTGCAGGCATGGTATATTGTCCCGGGGTCCGTCAGTTGAGTTGGTGCCTGTGGAGGGCTGAGTGGGAGGCTCGCTCTCCTGAGGGCTGGAGGAAGCTCCCGGGGTGGACAGGGTCGGGGTCTGCTCCCCTCCTAGGTCAGGGGAGTCCCCATTGCTAAACTCACACTGCATCCGCACCTCCAAAAGCTAAACACAAGAGATGATATGTCACAAAGAGGCTCGTTCTTGGACGTTTGACCGTCACCTTTTATAAATAACTGTATATTCATCTCTTCTGGCCTTATGACAAAGTCTTTTCCCAACGCTGTCTTTCCCTGAACTGTCTAACTGTCCCAAAAAATAAAAAGGACAGTGGTCTGGTCTGCTGTCAGATAAAAGTTTCAAGACTAAGATTTCCACTGCCAAGGACAATGATTGTTTACCCACCTGCACATCTTCAGTGGTGATTTCCTGTTTGCTAAACCTATAGATGATAACGTGGGCTGACACCCCAGCCACACAGAGCATCCTGCTCTCAGGGCACCAGGACGAGGTCTGGATGGCAAACGGGTCCTCCTCTACTATTTCTGTACTTGGCTTGTCCTCCTTACCGCGAGCCCTCTCAAACACCTTGGCAGTCTTTAGCTTGTACAGCACTTGAAGCATTACTTTGAGTAGAGTGAAAAAAAAAGAAGTTAAAAAGATACGGTGATATGCCGCCTTCAGTTAATGTACTCATGGTGACCAGATCAGAATAACATGATGTATTGTCTTTACAGGCAGCATTAAGTGCACAATGATAGTGCAACCTAGATTTGTTCTTGTGAATTATGCATGAACACATTTCTCAAAACAGTGTCATAGAGTGGACATATTTACTTATGCAGATGACACTGTGGTGTATACACGTGCTTAAACAGCATAGCGAGCTGCTTCAAAGCTTGATCAATTGTGTCTTAACCTAAATGTCAGCAAACCTCTGTGAATGTGCCTCTCTGAAATCTGGGAACCACTTGAAGCTAGCATTCATATTTAAGAGAAAAGAATGACTGTTGGACTGAAGTTAAAGGATGAGATAAAAAAATATTTAAAAATATCAAATACAATTTAGTAAATTTAAGGCAAAATAGAAACTTTCTCTCCTCAATTGCTGCCAAAATATTAATGCACAACATGATTCTTTCCTATGTACTAATTTCCTAAATGGAAATAAATGGCCATTATATCTGCAAATCCAACATTTCCACAAGTCTAGATAAAAAGCCTAATCAATATTATCACTGTAATATACTCTATAATTGCCTTGTATTCAAAATGATACATAATTTAATAATGTATGTATGCATTTATGGCATGCAATCTTTGATTTGCATACTATAACCTGAGCTAATGAGGAGTCTACACGTATATTGCGCTGAGCTTTTAAATGTTTCATCTATGCAAACATCAGTGTCAGGTGTGTTATAAGCATGTTTATTTGTCTTGATGATGATATGGATATGTGAATTATTACTGGGTTGATTTTACATATGTACGGTTTTAACTGTAACCAGCGATATGACTCCTAAATATAACTAATATGGCACAAAACCTGCGTCAAAAATGATAACACATTGCTCCCTACAGATAAATTGAACAAATAAAACTACTCACATGCAGAAGCATCCCAAAATTTGATCGTCCCATCAGCATGTCTATTATTTGAAAAAAAAAAAAAAAAAAACATAGGAAAGAAAACAAAAGAATATGAGATAATTTCACTGTGACAATGCCATGTTTGCATGTGAACGAGAGTCAGTGAATCAAAATAACAAATTGATTCATTAATTAATAATTAGTCACTAACCCAGTGATTATGATCTCTGGGTAACTCTGAGTTCCTTGGCCCCAGTTTCCTCCACTGATGGGCCATTCCTGTGAAAAGAACAAAATATACATTACATTTATAAATGTATCTATATGAAATTGTTTGTTTGCTTTGCAGGCTTCTTTCAGTTGTGTTACCAGTTTGATAGCATGTATACGTTTCCAAAAATCAATTCCAATGTCCAATGCATTTTAAACATAAATTACACAAAGGAGCAATTTACCTTCTTGCTGTAACCTTGTCTCTTTTGCCGGCTGCCGACAGAGTAAAGTGCAGGGATAAGTTCAGCAGGACAGTCAGCAAAGTACTCACAGCAGGTCACTGGTGACTCATGGATAGTCAGAGGATATGGATTCTCAAATATTGGGTACCTGTCAAGACAATGTGCCATAGGTTAGATTTGAAAACTTCTAACTACATCTTCATAGTATGTGCACTTGTCTATCAACTTGAGATGCAAATGACAAACTTGCTTGCTGCCAATCAGCTGTTGAATACGCTGACTGACCACAACAATAGGCGCTTGGACTGCAACCACTGCACTCTGACACCCAAATATACAGTACACTTCAACCTGTGTTACTGCTGCTAGTGATAGTCAGCTGATAGCGGACTGTGAGTTTCAAAGCATCTAAAGTGAGTTGGGAGGAATGTGGAGGCAAATGAAATTGTGAAATTTTTATATTCACCCACCGACAGTGCAAGATGCAACAGCAATAAGAAAGAGAAAAGGCTGGGACTTTGAATTAAAATGCCCCCCCCCCCACATTTAATTATAATAAACAGAGGTACAAAACACCCAGGGAAAAAAGTAATAAATAAAGATTAAAGTAAAAAGCATAATGCTTCCCTGAAAAACAAATCCCTTTGGTAATTAAGTTAGATATTTTATTTTTCATGGGACCTTTAAAGAATAGGAGCAGGTCAAAAACAGACATAAGTGACTGTGACAGCTCTTGTGTATTCTATAAACTCATTATACATTCATTATTACAACTGCAGAGATGGATCATGACTTTGTGTCTTTTTACTTCTGTTCATTTATTTAAGTCTAAAAGCTTTGAATTGCACATTTCTGACTGAAATGATCAATATAGTTCAATAATAGGCAGTATCTCTTGTATAATGTGTATTAATATAGTGTGCCTGATCCACAATACCCATATTCTTTGATGCATACCAAAAATACTCTATATTTAGAAAGCAGAAGAATTACCCAATCTGTCCGAGGTCTATTAAAACTAAATCCTTCTCGAGCAGGACCACCACGGCATAAGGCTCCTGAAAGTCTGGCAAAGAAAAACAACCCAAAATAGCACAAAATTAACAGAAATAATGATGTCATTTCTGTGAGTTAATTCTGATTCTGAGACAAATTAAGAAAACCTGTCCAGGGTGGAGTGCTGAAGCTCACCATTTGGATATGGAGTTTCACACAGCGTTAGGAAATCTACAATGGGGTAGTCCATCTCCAGGACGGCAGTGCTCTTTCCATGCATCACAGTCAGACAGGCTCTCCTCCCCACTGTGTCATAAGACAGACCTCCAGACAGGACCATGAATGGGTCCCTGAGTTCAGGAAAAACACACGCACACACACATTTTAATTGCTTATTCAATAAATTTCTGTTTGTTGTGAAAAGCTACTAGGTCCAATCAGCGGTAAATGGGTGAAAAGGGACACCAAAATTTTACTGTTGTGCTTTCTCTGGAGATACTTTGCCCCCATTTCAAGAGCATCTATGATGGGAGGAGCCTACTTTTTAATTATAATGACAACTATATTAATCCCTGTCCTCTAATACCTGAGAGGAAAAAAAATGTAAGGGATAATTAGATCAGCGTCAGTGAAATTGTTAATTTTTTATAGGAAAGTTTTGTCTTTTTACTTTGTGACCTTGACGTAACAAGCCTGTTCTCGTCAGATAATGATGATTGTGTTAATGGTGATCACAGCATAATTAACATGTGACCTCAATGGATCAACAAATCATTTGTCACGATCAAAAACCATTTGTCTAATTATCACAACAAAACAAAGCCTGTGAGAACGTAGAAGTAATTAGACAGGGCCTTTGCAGCTTTACACCTAATTTCCATCGGCAGAAGGACACGGTCAACAAGATATGCTGTTATGACAGAATAACAGGAAAGGCCACTTTCAGTACAGGATATGGATTCAAACCAGAGTGGGTTAAGACACAGGATGGGTGGGGAATTGCTACCACCACACTTACCCAGCCCTTGTTGTTTTGTACTCCACCTTCAGGATAGGCTTGCATGGTTCTGGCTTTTTTCCATCCTTGGGCTGCTTTCCTGGTTGAGGTCAAACGGCAAAAATGCATTTAATTTTAACTTGCAGAAGTACAGTACGTATGGTGTACAAATGCTCCTGTACACACATGGACACGCCGCCACCATCCATCTGTTTTTGGTACAAGTCACACCTTTGAGCTACAATATGTGCTTTTAAAGACATAGGTGGCCTCTATTCAATATGCCTGAGTGTGTGTGTGTGTGTGTGTGTGTGTGTGTGTGTGTGTGTGTGTGTGTGTGTGTGTGTGTGTGTGTAAACAATACAACTGTGTGTGTATACAACAGTTCCTACCGTGTGGCGTGATGATCTGTGCAGCCTTGGCTGGGGCTCGTACATTCCATGTGGTCAGAGTGCCATCAGAGTGGCTGCAAACAAACTGTTTACCCTCATGGTGCCAGGCTACTGAGTGGATCGCCTGAAAGACACACAGCGGCACATCATTCGAGTGTGAAAAAATAAAAAGTACATGCAAATTTTACAGCTGTGCAACAATAAATAGGAAGATTTGTAGCAACCTTTTTAAAGGATAAGACTGGATTATTGTTGTTTTACTTATTGTCAACAAATCCTATGACAAGACCAAAACCAACTGTATGTTAGTCTGTCTCTCAAAACTTTCAGACTAAGCCGCAAGCCCATTCATTCATACTGAAGACATATGTCTTTGGAAATGAATCACAAATATATTTCATCTTTAGAAAAGGGTAAATGATTTCCTAAAACAGCTGGGCAATGCAGATTTTAGCAAAAGTGACTCAAACAGGAGTAAATAGTGTATTTGTTCGGGACTGTTTTCAGATGCGGATTAACACACATTTGGTGCTCTAGCAAGTATCTTTGGCAGCAGGACAGTGTATATGGGATCGGCTCAAAATAAACTACAGTGTGTGTGTGTGTTAATCAAATAAAGGAACATGTCACCCAGTGCTACAGTGTGGCTCACTGACGTGTTTTTAATAGTTTTCGGAGAACAATGGCGCTCTGTGGCACAGAGGAATAAGATATATCAGGCTGTGCTTGTTTGTAAGATCAGTTCAGTATCTTGAATGGGATCTGATTAATGGGATGACAATTAAAAAAATATATAATATCACCAGACTTATCTTTTAATAGTCTTTAATACTTTAAAGGTGCTATTATTTTGATGATTTGATAAAATGCATCCCATCTTCTAGAAACACAAGAGGAACTTTATCAAAGAATTTGGCAAAATTTTGTATGGTCTCACTTTATTTGATCCACTGGATATCATCCTAATTCCAATCTGCATCAATGACAAACATAGCTTCACTATGTAATATTCAACTGACAACAAAAGTCACCCAATGTGGAAGCTCCTAAGACAAAATCTGAAAGGGTCCCAATGAGCAGCTGTTTCAGGTTTCATGAGAAAACATTTGAGAGCTACAATCATGTGATGGAAGTGACCTACCAAGACCAAACATGTTGCTGGGACAACAGTGAGAAAAATGTGAACAAACTAACTAGTAACCTCACAAGAACTGAGCGGAAAAGAAATAATGCCTTACCTCATCATAATTGTAGCGGTAGTCAGCTTTTTTGCACTTCAAATCCCACAACACCACTACCCCACACTCGAATCCAATCAGAAGCTGCAATAACAAGAGAAGCAAAGCACAGGTCAGCCGATTGCTGTGAAACCACATTCTGCACATATAACTCAGCCAGGCGTTAACACGACTGTATCGTGACTGTCAGGACGGGTCATCTTTAACAACACTTGAAAACGCTTTATTTTACTCAAAATTTGTCAATCTTAAAAGAACTATGTAATTTGGCACTAATCATAGAGAAAATAGGCAAATTTATAACACATAGTAAGTACCCACACATTTAATGTGCGTGAGTTTACACATAGTAGTTGATTTCCAAAGGAATTTCCTTGAAAGAACTGCTTAAATCACCAATTAAAACTCCAATTGGTTCAAGTGAGATTAATTAATACATGAATTAACACTATTTTCCATATATGTTGGATTGTATGCTTTCCTGTGGTTTACTAATTAAACAGTCTCCATTTTTCCATATAGTTTTACAAATAATTCTTAAATATTTACATCAATATATACGTTTCTTTCTAGGAGGTTAGTAGGAAAGTATGGGGTGTTAAATTAAAGTGTTACCAAATACATAGACAATATAAGAACTTAAAAACACTCAAACCATTATTATTATTTTCAGATTATTTTTATGGCATTTTCACCTTTATTGGATAGTTGATAGTATAGAGGCAGTCCCCACTCTTAAACCATTATTGATTAATAAATACTTTGTGATATTAAATGCAGAAGTTCAAGTAAATAAAATAGGAAAAAAATGTAATATCTTTCAAAAATCTTCAAATAAGCAGCATTAAGCTGTTGCATTTTAACAAAGAGGGGTGTATTTTACACACACTAGTAGGCTGTGCATATAGCCATGGCCGCATCCCTCACTTAGAAGACTTAACAGGTGCAATGCATCCTGGTCTACAAAAAACAATCAGTACCTCCTTCTGCCGTGATTTTCTCATTGTGGAGGGTTTCTGTAAACGATTAGTCCAGAAAGAAACCTTTTCTCTTTGATTTTGACACCAAAATCTGATGTTTACCATTGACATTTTCATTAGCTGAAAATGTTCTGCTATCATTCTCCATTGTTGCTGCACAAGCCGTATTGACATTGTGTCGCCTGCGTCCGAGCAGTTATCCACAGGAAAAAAGAAAAGTACACCACCAGATAACAAAAAAACAGTACAGTTTTGTTTTGGGGGTTTTAGGGTAGAAATGTATCTTTGTTCCACAGGCTATGCAGTGGTCAACTTATCAGTTACCTTTCCTTCATCCATGGGGTTATCACTGATGTGCACCACAGGTCCTGGGTGTGTCTTAGTGGATCTGTGTTTTAGGGACAGAAAAGAAACGAGAAGACACAGAGAGAACGTGTGTAAATTCAAGAATATTTGTGTTCTGCAGATTGACATGATGTATGCTTGATGAGTAAAATGTATCTGAGAAATGTCATCTAAAACATACTGTCTAGCATTTAGAGGGAGAGAAAGATAGGATGGCAATTAGGGAAGACATGCAAAAGAGAGAAAAAAAAAAGGAATCAAAGCCAGAATCTCTGGTTGTGCACGAAGAAAAAGAGCAAGAATATAAGATGAAAATGTGCATCAGTGCACCAGAGAGAGAGACATGACATATGAGAGAGACAAATAGAGAGGGAGAGCAGGGTCACATGAGGGTCTATGAGAGATTATAGTGTGTGGAGACAGCATCACCGTGGCAACAGAGCAAGGGGTATGGAGGAAGTGAAGGTCTGGCCTAAAGAAAAGTGTTGCTGCCTCTGAATGTGGTCTGGCTCCAGCGGCTAATGATCTCATTGCAGCTGATGAGTCGATACAGTCAGAGATGTAGCGGTGAATAAAAGGCAGGGACGGACTGGAATATGAACTCCAGTCGGCAATCACGACATGACACACGATCAATATAAAGCGCTGTTTTTCATCATAATCAATGTATGTATACATGTATGTTTTACAGTCTCAAAAATATTTATTTGAATGTAATTTAAAGCAGTTTCTCCTTTCGTAGATTTTAACTGACTGAAATGGTAGGTAAACACAATTTTACAAAAAAAAAAAGTTTAAGTGGGCTGACTTTCCACTACAACACTAAATATGTTTGTTAAGTCCACAGGCTGTTTCTGTCCATTGCAGGATGCCTAGAATGTGAATTCACAAGTTTGCGGAGACAACAAACTACAGAGCAGAAAGTGTGTTTAAAAGACTTATCTATCAGAGATCGGACAACTCTTCGACGAAGAAATTACTGAACATTATGTTTTAAATTTCACACTACAGCCAAGAGCTCTTTTCTTTAATCAATTCCCCAGTGAGACAGCCAAAATCATTCCCCATCTCCACTGTCTGTTGCGGAGACATTTATCTAAGCTGATGGCATACTTTGGTGTTCTGAGACTTTTCAACTCCCAGATCTAAAACAGCAATTTATCAGATTTCACCAGCGGCCACACCCACACCCACACCCACACCCCCACCCACACCCACACCCACACCCACACCCACACCCACACCCACACACACCCACACACACACACACACACACACACACACACACACACACCCCTTAATACTCTGCTTCCAATTTTAGCTGCCAGTCACTGTTTTTAGCTCACTGGTGGGTGCACTTGAAAAATTACCTGGAAAGAGCAACTTCTACAGGCTAAAGTGCTTCGTTTTTCCTGAAAACAATTGTCACACTATTCATTTTTAGTGTTATTTAATGCACAGAATCAGACATTGCAATACTATTATAACAAAGACATTTAAAAGTTACTAGTCAGTGTGTTGGGTGACGCTGATTTTATCCACAGAGATCTAATTTTACCTGCAAAGTTATATCTGAGCCTCTGCAGGAAACGCAGTGCAACATTGAAACATTTACCGGTGCACAGGATGTGATGCAAAATTCCTTGTGATCATCACAGTGGGTGTTTACACGGGGGAGTGGGTGACACTGGATAAGTTACTGGGGTTATCAAGTGGGCATTTCCTATCACAGATGTTCTGTTAAATCAGGCAGCAAACACCTCCAGAAGTCTCAACAGCAAGTTCTGGCATGGCACAATCACCACCTCCGTACCGCCCTCACTGATCAGAGCTACAGTATTCTCAGCTTAGAGGACACACTGTATCTGCAAACACATTCCTTTGTATTTCAGAGTTTCCTGGTTGAGTGTCAACTCACACAAGTGTACAAAGAAGATATGCAAATGGCCAGTAAGTACAGGAGGGAAAAAAAAAGACAGTTGCAAAATACAGACTCACAGTTCAATGGCTTTGTTCCACATGATGACGTAGCCTGAGAGAGTGAAGGACTCCACGTTGACAATGTGGATGTTTCCTCTTTCTGTGCCGATGTAAAGCCATTTGCTCTGGAAGGGCAGGTGGCAGTATGTGATTCTGCAAGAGGAGATCAGGGTCCATCACAACCGGGCTTTTCATTATTGCATGACTCAATCCCATCAAAGAGTCACCCTTGTCCCTAATCATGCTCCTCCAAATGGAAGGAGTAGCGAGTGACTAAGATTTAATTACAAAGGCCTTGCTCTGTGTCACACTAATGAAGCCAGACTATATATAGAGCGGTGGGGAGGAGGGTAAACACTGCTGTCTTTTCTCAACTGGTAGGAAGAATCATTCAGTCATACACCACATCTACAATGTCAAATGGGCAAGGATGATGTTAACTGTTTAGTGTGTTTGACTGTTTATCTGTCCACACAGCATATGTGATGTCTCAGGTGATATTTCATGTGATTTTGATTGAACATGGACATTTTGACTAAACTTGACTTAACAAATGTATTCTTGCCTTGTCTTTCTATATTACAAAATTAAATTAACTGTTTTTATTTTAATATTAAATACAATTTACATTCATAATATTATATTTATATTGATAATACTATTAATATAAATATTGTATTTTTTTTTTATTATATTTATAAAAATTTAAATGATTAACCAATTAATGCTCCATTAATTTTCAAAAAACTGAAAACAAAACGTCAGACATATTATCTCCATACAAAGTTGTTATGGTGAATGACGTGAACATCATAAGCATTGATTTGAAGTCGTATTTCCGGCCACCTGATGAATGTCCAATATTCACTGCCCTTTTAGCTCTGTTTTGGTCTCTCCCACCTCATGAAAAATCTAATAAATCTAGTGCAGCTAGTTGATAACTTAGTGTAGACAGGTAGCAAACTATAGGTTTAAATTGGTACTTTTTTAGTCTGTATACTGGTATTATATTTACCCTTTTTTCCTCAATGTTTTCTTACTTTTAGCATTTATTGTAAGTGCTACATAAATAAAGTGCTACATAAATAAAAGTTATTATTATTATAATATGAATGGAGTTGATGAGAGCAGAAGGCTAGAAGGCACTGGTATTTTACCTTGACTTTATGAATTCTTGGATTGGATTAAGAGGAAAACCCAAGTACCAACGCATTATTTTTCAAGACCTGGTGGCAACAACATTGCTAATTATACACTGAGAAGCATGTGGCCAGCTGTGAGGACTGTTTCCAAATTTTGTTCACGCTTCACAGAGATGCACTCACAGATGCAGCGTCACTGCAAACAGAGAAGCAGAAAGAACACGTTGCCGTACCTCTCCCTGCTGAACTTGAGAGAATGCAGGATAGCAGGAATTTTTTGCCTCAGGTTCCACAGGTGGATGCTGTCATCAGCTAAGGCACTCACCAGCGCCCCCTGTGGCAGGGGTCAGAAACAGGGGGGGTTATTAGAAACAGAAAACACCTTGTGGCTTGGTATGAGCTGTTGTATCATGAGCACACAACTTGGAGGGCATTATACAGGCATGTTGGTCACAAAACTCGCACTACTGTTTAATCAATGTGTTTGCTAACAGCACAGTTAACACAACTACAAGTGATTCATGGCCTATAAACATTGAATAACCACCAGTGCCTACAGTACCTGCAAGTAAGAACATGTATAAACAGATGCAGAAGACAGTGGACAGTAGTAGAGTAGTTGTAGTGAAGGGGTGAGGAGAAGGAGGAGAGGTTAACCAAACAAGGAAAACGAAGAACAGGTAACAACAAACAAACCTCGTTGATCAGGAACTGGAGCTGGATGACAGCAGCGCCGCTCTCATGCTGACAGTAGCACTCCACGCCCGCACGGCCAAAGCTAAAAGTCAGCTCAGTCAAAGAAAACTTAACAGTCGCCAGTGAAGTTCATGCAGAAACGCTGGGGGGGAAACCTGCGTACTGATCACTTTCTAAAATTACTTCCAGCCTACTCCCATTTCCCAAGCTCTTCGTTTTTATAAAGGTAAGTTGGCATTTTCAGTTTGCATACCTTAACAGGCCCTGGCAAGAACATGAAACGAATCAAACTAGTGAGTTATAAATAAAATCAGTGGGCCCTGTCTGCCTTATTTATTCACATGCATCAGCCAGTATGACGGCAACTTAACTCTCACCTCTCTCTATTGGACTGTTAAGTTCGGGTCAGAGAATCCCCGTCTGCTAAATCCGTCCATTCAAAAACAGCTGGGCCACCCACTCAGCCAACAGTAGATGTCGGGCCCCACAATTTGAACTGTGTGTGAACTAAAAGAGGAGCCAAAATGATTGCATGTATGGCAGGAAGACTGTGGACATAGTGGAGCACCGCCACGTATAGGCACCAAGACTGTAATGTATCCCACAAAAACCTCCAAATACTTCCACAAGCAGCACAGAAAAGGGGAGCATCACGAGGACAAGCTTGTCTATATCAACCAGCCTTTAATCACTTACACAGAGATAGTATGTGCACCAATCATGCACAACAGAAGAATGAAGCAGCACAAGATCTTATCATGGAGAGCATCTCTAGACAGAAGAACTGGCCACAAAGACAAAAAGGTGCACTGCTTCTCATTCTGCGATAATGCAGAAGAAAAGCTCCAAAGACAGACAGTTGTGCTCACTATCCGAGTCCATATTGAGCTGATACAGCATAATATGTCTGAACAGGATCAACCAAGCTGTGATCAAATAATCCCTCAGTGCCTTAAACAAACTAAGGTGGGGTTGCAGGAGGACCGTTTCAGGACAGGCTCAACAGCGGGCATCCTTTCTGCAGAAAGGATGGAGGCAAACACAGACTTTCAGACTTTAAGCCGGCGCCAGTCGAAGGCTGTTGGCAACTGAACTCACATTCACCCGTGACCTTTCTGTCCGGTTTTAACTCCTGGCCCCGCAAGTTCTGTACAACATTTGTCGGAATTATTAATGGATATCATGTCTCCACAGGTCCACAATGGAGGAGGGAGAGTCATTAAGTCTGTTTCATAGCCTCTGGCCGTGCATAAATAAGAACAGAGCAGTAGTCTAAAGAGCAAAAATGTTAATATGTATTCATACTGCTAAAATCAAGTAGGATCACTTCAGCTGTTAATACAATGTACTGTTACTGCCTGTTTTCCTGTGTGCGTTAACTCATCAGCATATGTGAATGTACAGGTCTGAACTGATCTGATGCAATGTAGATCAATGCCGTTGCTGAGCCAAGCTACTTTCTAGGCTAGCAGGAAATTACTAAGATGAACCTCAAAACACGATTTTATCGCTGTGGTGAGCAAGTAGAGCAATCTGTCGGCACTTCCTCCCACGCTTCATGATCAACACCTTTACCATGATCATGCAAGCTGCAGGTACAAACTATAGATTCTGTCAACTGAGGCCGTTTTAGAGTACCACCATGACTTTATTGCATTAGCAGAAAATATGCTTGTAGGATTGTGTGAGAACAGGAAGCTGAGTCACACAAGTCAACCGTGACTTTGCATGCAACAAGATATCTTGCTGTGAGGGAAACAAGAAGTTTAAAGAAGCATTCCTGTCATCATCTTTTGGTCATGTGACTAGATTCAAGTGATTTGCAGTATTTACAAATGAAAGTATTCCTTTAGAGGTGAAACAATGATAGTTAACTGACTATCTCTGGGTTAATTTGGACTGTTGGTCGGCTTTTCTAATATTTCAGATCAAACGATGAATCTAGAAAATAATCAGCAGATTAATCATACATAAAAATATCTGTTATGTGCAGCCCTACATTCCATGTGTCAGATGCAATATTAATTATCCATTTATATTACTATTTACTGTCTACTGAGTCCTTCATATTGGAGACTTTTCAACTTTGATATCATATCAGAAACAGATATCGAACGTGTTGCTCTCTCAACCTTTATGAGGATCTCCACTTTGTTCCTGTTGAGTTTAAGACATCAAAAAACTTTGTACATCATCAACACTTCCCCATTTGGTAAACCAACGTGGTTCACCACAAGCATTTCAACATCAGCGGGTTTTCTTGTGTAGTCAACTGATAATCATCATGACAGGAAGTTCTCTTAATCATGCTAGCTGACAAATGAAAGAAAAAGAGAAAAAGTTCTTTGCAGCCTTTCTTAGAGCCTAGGTTAATGTTAAGGCTTAAAGAAGAGGAAGCTGCAGGCTGGTGGGCTGATCATTTTAACAGTATTTCTGCAATGGAAGTTCATCAAAACAAACTTCTAACTTTCAGCATGACCAGTCAGCTGCTAGAGTATACTGAACTAAAATGCAATGTTGTGAAATATCTAATCCCTTTTGCTTTGTTTTTTTTAAATGTATTTTTAACTGCTGTTTTGCTTTGGCTCCAACAAAAAAACACAGGGCAAATCAATGATTCGTAGTGGCCAAAATTTAAGGGCATGTGTATTAGAAGGAGCAGTCTACAGTAACACAGTGATTAAAACACTGTAGTAGAGACAGATCTTGTAAAAGCAGACATTTATTGCTTGTAGACACCTCATTGAGCTTATGTCTACTGAGCTGTGGCAGCGTTTCCAAACTCCGGGGGCAATGAGGTGGATCGATACAGCCTGTCTTTTGATAAATGGACCTATTGCCTGAATGACAGTAATCCCATCGGCTCCACCTTGCACATTAGGACAACATGGAAGCAGTGTGTGTTCTCCAGGAGTTGCCCTGTAAACACAATGCTTTCTTAATCTGGAGAGTGGATAAAGACGACGATGAAGATCTGCATAAAGCAGATGGGTCTCCCGTGCAGGATATCAGCACAAAGGGAAACCCTGTGTTTATACACTACTAGTACTAATATGCCCTGAAGTCATGTTGTAAACAGCATAACCCGGATATGACCAGACTATCACATGCTGTGTTTAATAGCCTGGAATCCAGAGGCAGTTGTGTTGCTGTGACTCATGGAAATTTCTTGGTTAGCTGTAAAAACAAAGTTTTATCCATGAATACAAACTAATACAAAACTGACTCCCAGCTCCCCAAGGGGCCACACAGCATGGTGGCAGCTTGATTGTGTGTGTGTGTGTGTGTGTGTGTGTGTGTGTGTGTGTGTGTGTGTGTGTGTGTGCGCTGTGCAAGTCCAGTGATGTTTACAGCACATGTGAAGTGGCATCCTGGCACAGACTGGGCACAGTTGATGAGGTTGGCTCCTCGGCATATGGCAGAGGAGCTGTTCATGCTACTGCAGAGATACCACTAATGAGCCTGGTGCTCCAGGAGAAGGAGGCTGCTGGCTGCACAGAAACACATCCTAGCTAGCGTCTACCTCTGAGCCCTGCAGTTCCCGCTGTGTGGTTTGAATTTCATTTTTGTTGGGTTGGATGACAGGAGGCAAAGAGGTCACTTACTGTATGAATTCCCCAGACTTTGTGGAAAGCTGAAGGGCAACTTGGTCATACGGTGTTTACGGAAATGATGTCAGGAAGTTAGACACGAGTCTGGTGTGTGTTGTTGTGTGTGTGTGTGTGTGTGTGTGTGTGTGTGTGTGTGTGTGTGTGTGTGTGTGTGCACGAGGGAGTGGAGGATGTTGAAAAATCGCTGGAATCATCCAAGCTTTACTTTCCTTGTGTGGCTCTCTTTACTTTCCCATGGAAAAAAAGAAAAAGGATACAGCCTCAAAGCTCCAGTCTGAGTCCCGACGGCCAAGATTTTCTGCACGGGGTCAAAAGCCATTGAGGATGGTTGATGTGGGAAGCCATGACGCACAGTCTGAAGGAAAGAGCAGAATTTATATTAGACCTCAGCTAATCAATCATCTGCTACACAGTCAAGCTGGCATTACTGGAGAAAAAAAACATTATCATAATCTCCCAGAAATGTAATCCATCAATGTGGAAAATTAGTCTTATTATCTAAATAAATTAGATAAAGCATAAACATTAGTGCAAATGGGGACTGGAATATTTTTCTGATATCCGTGTGTGCAGGCTCAATCCTGAAAAATAGGAGCAATAAATTTATTTGATCCATCCTCAGGCTCACAATTTCAGCCTTGGGAGTGCACTTCATTGCCAGGATCTTGCAGTCCCCCAGCCAACAAAATGTTATCATCATCAGGCATCTATAACTCAATTGTTTCGGGTTGGAAACCGTGCCCAGCCAACCATGAGCTCTGTGCAGCTTACAGCAGCATTATGTAACAGGTAATGCCGTGGCCGTGTAACCTGGGGGACCTGACCTGTTCTGGCACCCAGCTGGGTCAGAAGCTGGTGGGCTGGCTCTCTGAGATTGTTCAACACATTTCACACAGGCGAAACCCTTTCCATCCAGACCTAACCGGCTAGATCATTAATCTTATGTGCATGACTAAAAATGAGTTTGGGGACATCATGCGCGCCGACCAGTCAGGCTGGGATTTAAAGGACAGGTGCACATTTTTTCCAAGTCTGTTTTTAAAACAATGCTCACATGCTCCTCGTATGTTCATACTCCTCATGTACATGTTCATACTGGCCCTCAAGAGACACTATTTTTCTGTAAGTGAGAGGGGACAAATCCACAGTCCTGTTCAGTGTAAAAACTCAAAAGTTTAGCTGAACTAACACGAGCCTTCAGCAGTCTGAGTTACGCAAATCATGTAGGTAGGCATCTACCAAAGTTATAGTCTTTTTAGTACCAAATACCCTCTTCCCTTAGCAGAAAACACAAAGAGGGAATTTTATATTAAAAAGGCTGCAGCATCGAAGGATATCTCCATGATTTGTCAAACTCAGACTGGACTCATATTAGCTGGAGCTGAACTAAATGCTTGGTTGTTTTGTTGTTGTTTTTTTACACAGAAGGAGGACTCCTTCATCTCTAAGTCATCTCTTCATGGCCAGTAGGGACAGCAGCCACTTTCAATGCACATAAGGGCAGGTGAGTGCTGTATTAAGACGGGCATGAAAAAAATGTGAACCTATGCTTTAACTCAAAATGGTCTTTCCTTCTTAAGTCAAACTGCAGGGAGCTGGTAAGGTCAGCTAGTTAACTTACAGCAACGTTAATGGTGAAAAACAGTGACTTGAGGCGACAATTCAGTGCAACGCAAACAGCCACGGTGCTTTGACAGCCTGGGTACAACCACGGGACACAGCCACGCAAGGCGGTCAATAATTAAGATTCATTCCCTGTCCATGTCTCCACAGTTACTACTTGTGCTTTAATATCTTGACTATATTTCTGGTTTGCGGTCAGCGCTACATGCGTACCACTCCTTTCATCATTCGCTGATTAGAGATTAAAACGACGCCAGCGTTTGGTCACGCCGCCCGTCATCTGACTGTCGGGGGGCAAAAAGCAGTCCGATCATGTCAGCTGCTGTTCACGGAAAACCCACCTTGCAAAGCTGGAAACGCTCCGACTGGAGACTCTCCTGGACAACATCGTTTTCCCTGGGAGTACCCGGCTGAGCGGAGGAGGAGGAGGAGGAGGAAGCCGCTGTCAAGCCGTCCAGCACCTTTCTAATGTTGAACTTCTTCATTTTCCTCCGGTACAGACGCGACGGTTGGGAAAAAAAACAACAACACAGATAGAGGGAGGGCAGCCGCTAGCCAGTTAGCCGAAATAACGCACAGTTAATATGTTTCTGTAAACATCTCACATGTTACGGAGGGTGTTGCCGGCGCACTCTCCAAAAGCACCCGGGTCACGGACATTGATTTAGCGAGTCCTTTCCGATATCCGCGTTAATCCGCCATTTACGTGGCCAGCTTCTGGCGTTACTCGACCGGGATCAATCGTTTCCGCGAGCCGTTTCCCCAGCCAGGGCTCAGCGGGTAGCAAAGCTGGCGACGGAGTCTGCGCTCTGCGGTCACCCGGATGCTGGGCCGGTGTTATGGTGTTTTTCGCGACCCGTCAGATTCTGTGACCTCGACAGGAATTTCAGCTGACAAACGCTTTTAACCACGACTGTATTCTGTATTTTGTGAAATGTAACTAAGTACATTTACTCAATTACTGCACTTAAGTACAATTTTGACATACTTGTACTTTACTTGAGTATTTCCATTCTATGCTTTAGGCTATACTTCCACTCCAGGGGAATATTGTACTTTTTACTCCACTACCTTTATTTGACACTTATAGTTACTGGTTACTTTTTACATTAAAAACATGTGATGTGTTGATGATGCAGTACTATTCTACTCATCTACCCAGTACACAAAAAATAGCTCCACATTGACAAACTTCAACATTAAAGTGCTCTTACATGTATTTGTTAGTGATAAAAACAGACTAATATAATATACTATAATAACATAACACTGTGAAAGGAGCCATTCTGCATAATAAATTATTTTACATTTAATACTATAAGTACATTTTGCCAGTAATACTTCTGCTCTGTGTTTTTCATAACATTTTGAACTCAGGACTTTCATTTGTAATGGAGTATTTTTAGACCATGGTATTTCTACTTTTACTTAAGTAAAATATCTGAGTACTTCTTTCTCCACTGGTATTTTGAGAGCTGTTAACAAAAATTGTACCTTCACAGGCCGCACATTTTGATCGCTGTTACCATAAATCGTTACCTGGTGTTCTGACAATTTGAGCTGCCAGTGGAGTACAAGTTAAATTGAGGCATCTCATTCTGTCAGGTGGAAATTATTCGTCCAAAGTAGCTTATCCTGTCAAGTGAGGCAGTTTGTTTGGGAGGGAAAAGTGATCAAATCAGTATAAAAATGCTCAAAAATAATGTTAATTCTGTCAAGTGGCTGTCAAAATGTTGATAAAATGAGTGCCTCTATTTTTAAGCACCTTTTATATTTATAGTTGTGTATTTTGATGGATGATTCAACTAAATTTGTGACAGTAAATATTCTTCAAAAATGGTAAAAACATAATTGAAGTAACTAATCTACACAGCGTTATTATTATGGAAAGTGCAAATATAAAAAGTATATGAAAACCATGTCATGTTATAGCTTTAAGATACACGTGATTTTGTTAGAGCAACCCTAAGTCCCCAAATATTTTGTCACAATCCCAAAAAATGTTGTAACAATGGACACTGTAACAAAATCTGTTTGAAACATTTTTTCATAAGAACAAAGGAACCTTAAGTTTCACATCTTCAGTTTGTTTTGTGGCCCCCTGCTGGCTGAGGGGTCCTGAGCAGCCTTAAGGCCTTGGGGCTGGGAAGGAAAGAAAAGCTGCCCTTGTGACCTCTGTCAAAGTGTAAAAACTATCAAATAATAATGCAGTGAGAAAAATGTACTTGTGCATAATCCTCTTCACTAAAGATCTTTCCCACAGAAATTTGATAGGAGGGTAGTCCTTTTGTAAACAGTTAAGTTTCCAATTCAGGATCCAGTCTATTGTGTGTGAATGGAAAATAGGCCGTATTTCCTCCTTCCTCTTGTTCCCCAAGGAGCAAAAACGAGGTTATTTTATCTCCACAGAGAATCAGAAAACTAGAAAATCTGGTTAGATGAAAACCAGAAAACCTGTTTGAATGATCCCCTTTGTGATCTGTCATTTAGGACGCCAATATTTTTATTAGCTGACATGTCTTTACTCGTTTTGCAATTTAGATGGAACATTGTCAGGAATTAAGTAGCACTCCTTAAATAATACATCTGAAACAGGCATATGGAAGAGATGTGAGACAGTAGGCTATGTGGTAAATCCCAACAGTGTTTTTTTAATGAAGTAAACCACATGTCATTTAGATTATTACACATTGTTTACTCTGTGAGTGATTTTGTGCCACATAGATGGCACAGAAAAAAGTGAACAAATCAGCTCCAGTGTGAAAATGCTGCTTACATGTTTATATACGTGTATATATATATATATATATATATATATAATATTTTGCATAATGAATACCATTATTCTACTTAAGTTGTGAATGCAGGATATTTACTTGCAACTGAGTATTTTTAAACAGTGGTATTACTTTCATTTTTAAAAACAGTTATATTGTATGTATTTTTTATATTTGTTTTCATATTTTATTGCCAATTTTCTATTTTTTGTTTATGCTACTTGACTTGCAGTACTTGCTTTTTATGTTCTTTTTTAATTTTTAATTTTATCTTATTATGTTTATTGTTATGCACTAAAGTACCAAAGCAAATTCCTTGTATGTGAAAATTAAAAAGTTGATTTGAGCACTTCTTCCACCACTGCTAATAAACAAAGTAGAGGATTTAAGATGCACCATAATACATGCACAGAGACAAATGTATAATAACTGATTTCCAAACAAGATGTCATTCCTGTTATAAACTCCATATGCTTAATTTTTCCTCACACAGTTGCACCCAAAGGCTTTCCTCAAGCACCTTTACTGTCTTTGCACATGAATGTTTTGTACACTAGATGGCGGAGTCTACCAACATTCTACCATCCTGCAATCTGACAGCATTTTGTTGAGGTTTGGGGCTCAAATTCAGCACCATGGACAGCAACATATGGATTCCTGCCCCTGATTGGTTGCCTTGATGGTACAGGATATGATCTGGTTCATTCACATTCTGCCATTTTTGCACACACTCTTTTTTTGAATTTGCCATTTTCTTGCAAGAGCAACTCAGGCACGTCAAAGAGTCGGTTTAACATAAAGATAAAAAATACCAGCCTGGTGTTCATGTCTGCTTTCCGCACACAGTGACTAGTTAATTAACATAGGCCATCATAAAATGGGTCACTCGAGACACATTAAGAGACTGACAGAGGCACAGCAGGGATACGCTCACTGCTTCGCTCTTCATCAGCCTATTCACAAGTTTGACTAAATTGAAATTTTCATGCAATCATGAATATATGAACGAAGCTGCCAGTGAAAATGCACACTGGAGGGCAGATAAAATAGGGCAATATCAATAATGCACAAGTAATGGGATCTGTTGCTGAGAGTGCGACTCCCATTCAGACTGCCATATTTATAAACAACAAGTTAAGAGGCTGAGCTTTTGTGTCCGATGTGAAAAAGTATCGGGGCCAGCATCCCTGTTTGAGTCCTGAATTTAGGTCTCTAGTATCTGGGACATATATCCATAATTAGCAGTTGTGTTTTACTTCTTCCCTCACATTCCCTCAGGCACAATTGCCACATGAGGTAAACTACCTTCCTGGCTTTTATGTTGCAACTCACTGGATCAGCAAAGTCTATAAACGCTGGCATAATAAAGCAGTGTGGGGTTTTACATGTAGACTATTCCAAGTTTTAAATAGAAAACATGCACATGACATACCTGGATAGAGCCTGAATTTGGACAAAAGCTACTGTGTATAGGTACCCGGTGGCAGGATGTAGAACAGTTCCCAAGATGCACAGCAAGGACACCGAAAAGTAAAACTACAGGACAGCAAAGGACAGATCGGTGTGCAAAAATAACCTGTGTAATACACAACATGTCAGTGAACATAAAGGACAAGGTTTCACTCTCCCATAGTAATATATCGAGTAAATTAATTGCATTAAAAGCATCCAACTGCTTTCAGAATGAAGATTTATTTGACACTGATTCACATTGTATAAAATGAGGATTTTTAGTAATGTGAAATCTTTAATTCAAATAAATTTCTAACATGAAAAACCTCTTTCCACGGAAGGCAAGGAAATGAATCCCCTTGAAATTGATCCCCTTAAAAATTTAAGGGACGCTGCTTCATTAAAGTACAACAAATTAAAAAGCCTTTACTGACAAGGCAACATGATTAAAGACAAGACGAATGAACTGACCCCACACCAGCCTTCTTCAGGGTCAAGTCATTGTGCTGTGGAACAAAAGTACACGACATTGTTGAACATACAGCATGTGGACAGAGGTGTCTGCTTCTGGCAATATATTGTATCACACATAGTGTTGGAAAGGCATTTCAACTAAAAGAAGATGTCAGTATAGTTGCTTTCTTGTGTGTATTTGTAACTAGTTTGATATGACTTTACTGTTTATTTGTTGATTGACTTGCATGTGCTATAGTAACCAGTTAATGGGAAAATGTATTTGTACTTCCAGTAATACACCATTTAAGTTAAAAGTATGTCTGGTTACTTGAATTCTTATTATATTTTGGCACCTTTGTATTTGTTCTTATAGATCTGTCAGCTCGACACCTGTGAGTCTCAGTGGTTGCAGAACTGTGCTGTTGTGTTAGACAAACTAGAATGAACTGCATCAGAGCGTCCTGTGTGTTCTTACCGACACAAGGTGAACATCACTATTAGTCAACCAACACTTATATAGTCCTAATACATAGACAAGTGAATCCTATAAACATTGACCTCAAACACATCAGAATTAAGAAACCATTATTGCACCTTATATGACCAAATGAATGAACACAGTACCAAAAATGAATAATCAGAACATATAAACATGTCAGTACAATGTAAGAAATTGCAAGCAGAGGACCCCAATGGAAAAAGTCAAAGTAAACTATAGCTGACTGTCATGGCAGCATCAAATACTCACACTGAATACAATATAGAGAGGAATGTAGCAGAGGTGGGTAACGACTAATAATTTTGTTATTTCTAAATTATGCTACTGAATACTTTGACTTCACTACAGTTCAGGTGTAAATATTGTACTTTTTACTCCACTAAATTTATCAGCAGCTGTACTGTATAGAGCCTTGTTACTTTGCAGATTAAGATTGCACATACAAAACCTGTGATGATCTTATAAGATAGTACGCATTGTTATGGATTAAACTACCCAACAGTACATAAAGTAATTAAAATGAGCTCATCCTTCGACCAGCTACAGGATTAAAATGCTGCATGCACACATTAATGCACCAGTAATACGTATTGCAATAATATAACACTGTCAGAAGTCATTGCTGTAGGTGTCTGATGTCTTTCTCTGTTTCTCTCTGCATCAACAAATCTAGAACTTGCAAATGCATCAATCTCCAAATGTAGTCATGTTGTGGTTGTCTTCAGAATCAGAATATTATGTCTTTCAAAATTTGTTGTCTGTCAATGATTAGATACAGCATTTGTGCTGTGCTCCCTCCAGCTTAGCACACTCAGTAACACAGTCCTTTCTGGGCGGTGGATCTAGTACTGTGGCGCATTTTCACATATTTCCTCCCTCCACCAAAATCAGGTCATGCTGATAGCTTTTCTCTGCTATTGGCCATATCAAGCTGGGCGGCGATGCTTATGCATGGTTCTTAGCTCATCTCACTGTGAAGTGATTAACAGATAATTATATGCATGGGTTGCATAACAGACAAGTAACACTTGGAGCTGGGATTGAATAGGTTGTCATT
Source organism: Macquaria australasica (assembly GCA_005408345.1). Classification (NCBI taxonomy): domain Eukaryota; kingdom Metazoa; phylum Chordata; class Actinopteri; order Centrarchiformes; family Percichthyidae; genus Macquaria; species Macquaria australasica. The sequence continues at coordinate 544,601 of SEMN01000311.1, forward strand.
TAATGAGGAATATTTCACAGATTCATATACAACCAATGTTTTCTCTCTTGCTGTGGTTTGAGAAAATGGCAGTTGTGACTCTTTCACACTTCCTGGCCTCTCATTACAGCAGGTCAATCACCAGCAAGTCTTGGTTGCATGGGGAGTGTCACAGACTTTTCCCAGCAAGATGTGTATCATGCTGATCTCTTTATTAGCCTGGCTGTATCAGTGGATTATCAGAGAAATGAGCTCAATCGTCTCCACAGAGGTGTTTATGAGGCAGCCCACGCATTGTTGAGAAACCTGGCAAGGTGGAAATATGAATATAAAGTCACTGACTATATGTAACACAGGCTCACAGGCTTTCTGAAATAGCTTCTATGCGGTGGCTGTGGATTCACGACTCTGTATCAAAAACAGGTCTTGTTAGAGCGTTTAACCAGTAGCTGCCGTTGTTTGGCTCTTTGCCTCAGAGCCGTGGTCTCCAGCAGCACAATGACTGGCTCTGACTCTCCCCGGAAGCCTGGCTCACTTTGATCCCGTCCCAGCGGTGCTCTTCATCGAACAGGCCGGTGTCGCAGAGCATCATTTGTTTGACAAGGAAGGCACCTGCCTCATCAATATTTATATTGTCCTATAAATGGTGAGGGGGATATGATTTAGAACATTGTGTATGCATCCGTTGAGTTAAGTGATTGGCTCGGTGTTAGAACCTATGCAAGTTGTTCCTGCGTGTTAATATTTGAACACGTTTTATGAGCAGGCTACACAGCTGCAGTGTTAAAGTTCACACATACAGTATAGTATAATATAAAGTCACACAATTCTAATTGTGAGCCACAAATTGCACTGGTGGCTTTACTCAGGCAGAATGGAGCTTCAGCAATGCAAAAAGAAAAATAGTCAAATGAAAAAACCATTAAACAAGCAAATAAATACATACAAGAAGTCAATCAATCACTGGTGAGCTATACCAAAGATAAAGGGTAAGAGAGTATAAGTTAAAAAACAGTCTAGCTGAACGGCTTCCAGTTTCAAAATAGGCAAACAACCTCACGCATACTTACGCGTCTACTGTATAATTAATTCCTTACACGTTACAAGTAACAAATAAGGGATAACAGCAAAACCTGTCTCTGTACACAGAAAACTATGTATCTACAAATGTTTGTGATTTTTGATTTTTCAGATAAACTGAAGGATCAAGTGTTCCTTTATGGGCTGAGAAAAATTTCCTACTTATTAAGGCTAAATTAACAAAGAAAAATCCATTAACTGATCTGATAAATGCATTGCAACAAAAATGAAAACAGGGTTGTTTTTCATAGCTAATGAAAAGCTGACATTTTGGAGATACAGGTAGCGCAGGTAGAGAAGGGCCATAAAGTCGGAGAAGTGACTCAGTAATTTCAGTTATACAGTAATATCTACCTGAAGTTTGCTAACATTAGCCGTCATGAGCTACTGGTCATACCAGACCAAGTGAGACTGTAGAGGCAAAACCTCTGAGGGTATCAAATTGAGCAAAGGTGCGTATTATTATTGCTGCTTATGAATTTAACTTTTCACTTGTAAAAGAAAGAATGAGTTATTTCTATATATTTTCAAGTTACATAGTCTCACTTTAAATCATTAAGAAGAATGAAAGAAAAACATGCCAAAGATCTTATACAGCAGACGTATAAAGCTGTACGTAAACATATCTCTACTTATTTTTAATTTCTTTCCCTGTTTATTTAGCACTTTTATACATGTTGTCTTTAGGTTTGATGTTGTGTTACTCATCTTGCTGTGTTAATGGTTAAAGACCTAACTCTATGCATGGCCGGATTAACCTGTTAGGCTGCACTAGGGCAAAAAGTTGCTGTAGGGCCACCAGTGACCCCCTGAACATACATTTATTAAGGAAAATCCACCAAGTTAGCATACATTTAAATATAATAACGAAGATGTTAAAACTAGATTTTGACTAAGTAATAATACAGGACCTGTCTTGGTTATTATTGTACTTAAGTGGTGCAAATTCTCTGATTAATCAATCAAATTACCAAAAGCCAGGTGATACGTTGTGAACAAGGGGTTTTTAAGGGGCCCCTATGGGTATGGGATCACAGGGCAGTTTCCCATGTTGTTATTGGCAATCCAGTTTTGACTCTATGTTGAAATATGTTTACTAAAGGCATCATGACAACAAAAAAAAAGGGAATATTTGGATCATCCTTTCCATTCACCCTTAACTCAGCCAATAATGCCTCTGAGAAATGTCTGCATGCTACTGTAGACGGATTTTCTTCTCCCATAATAGCTGAAATACAACACACACCTTTGCAGAGGTCTCAAACCAGCCCATGAAGCTGTTGTCTTTACAGAAGCTGCCCAGAGAGGATACCAAGTCTCTGTCCCTTCCTGTCATGTCACATTTGTTGGCCAGCAGGACAGCAGGGACCGGGCGTCCGCTGTCGAGACGGACTTTGCTATCTAGGTCCTGCTTCCACTCTGAGGCAGCCTCCAAGGTGGAGCTGTTTGTAATGTCAAAGACCACTACTGCTCCCATCGCCCCTTTGTAGTACACTCTGGACATCTTCTTAAACCTCTCCTGGCCTGGAGGGAAGAGAAAATAAATCTGTGTAATTTATGCTTCACCACAGCTTGTGCTCAAACCTGAATCCAAGAGTGAAGATTAATTCATTTTTCACAGATAGGCTGTTATTATTTGACAAAAGGCTTACCGTTTTTGGATTTGAATTTAAAGTTGGCCCAGACACACACACACACACGCACGCACGCACACACACACACACACACACACACACAAACACAGCCAGCAATGCTACTGTTTGTTTATCATGTGTGATTTGAATTATCATATCAAATCTGACTGTAGCCTAAACGTTATGTAACAAGTGAGAGGCTAACAACAATCATTTTCTGAAATAAAACGGTATGTTTCCATGGACACTGGTCGGGATTAAAATTAGATCTAAGAAAACATTGGGTAAAAAGGCTGCAGTTTTACTTGCTGCAGTTTCCAGGCACTGAAAGCCAACATACTGTGAACTTATTCAACAATTATAGTCAAATCACAGCACAGCACAGTTTATTAGAGTTTGAAGGTAATTGGCAGGCAATTGGTTGTAATGCCTCAATTGTATGCCTTTATAGGCTAATTATTTTACCCCAAAAATTGATTTCCATTCTGTAGAACCTGTCTAAATATACAGAAAGTGAACTCTGCCTTTGGATGAAATATAATTGATCAACAGAATGTTTTCTTATCCATTTTAAATAGTTTTTTCAAAGGAAATTAATTTAGTTTTGATTATATATATTTATTTTGTAAAAACCCAACTAGGAACAAGAGTTGACAGCGAAGAAGAAAACAGCGGGAACATGAAAATTTGTGGAAATACTGGATTTAAACTCTAGTTACACCCTGGGCAAAGATGTTCTCATCCCAGGCAGACAGTAAACACCCATGCAATCAGGAAAAGATGCAAACTGCTACCAGATAATAGATAAAAAAATAACATTTGCACTTCCCCCATATGGTTTGCGCTGGAGTGCCGAGGTCACGTATGGAGCTACAGCTAAAGTAGCTTTCACTTGATATAGTGATCTTGCTTTAGCTGTCTAGCCAGAGTGCAGTTACTGCAGTTTTGTTTTTAACTTCATTTTACACACCGTTTTTCCAGAAATTGCACATTTCTATGGCATAATCATTTTTATGTGGTAAAACAGATGCCAGAAAGTTACATTATTTGGCTTTTGTAGGGGAGACAACTGCAACAGAGACTTCATAATCTTGACACTCACCAGCAATATCCCAAAGCTGCAGTCTCACCACTGTCTTGGTGTCCCATTCAATTGTTTTTAGAGCAAAGTCAACTCCAATAGATGCTTTGTATCTTCCATCAAAGCGTTTATTAACATAACGAGCGATAACGCTGCTTTTCCCAACCCCTAGATCCCCAATGACTAAAACTTTAAACAGCTTGTCTGTACATAATGTCACTGAACGTCCCGCCATGTTGTTGCCAACAGGAGACAGGTAAAATTATCTTTTTCCTAAACCATAGCAAAACTAGGTCTGCTCCACGTCCAGTTTTACAAATATTAGCCCATAAACATATTGCAAAAGTTTTAAATAATCTGCATTTACTGGAGATGTCTCAACCCTACTTGTTCCCTTTAAGACTACTTCTTAGTGTTCCTGTTTTCCTTCACACCAAAGCCATAAATCTTTGACCTTTGATTTAAAACAGTTATTGGAGTAGGCAAGGCCAAGACCACAGAGCCACATAATGTTTCACCACGAAAAACAGGACACAAAAACATAGAAAATACTTAATTTACTCCAATCAAACAAGTGTCCTTTTAAATCCTCTACAGTAAATATTTGTTTAAAATGGCAGACTTAATTTATACGGTGTATATATCAGGCTGCAAATAGCTTATTCAGAATATTACGTATAACTGTAACAGTAGCACTTCATCACATTATACGGTTTTGATAGGCTCTTAAAGTCTTAATATTTAGGAAATTGATTGGTGTACACACAACCAATCACACAATAGAAGCATACACAGCTAATGAGTTCTTTCTAATACTGTAATGCATATAGATATCATCTGAATACCAAAATATGATACACAATTCATACATTCACAAAACGTATGTATGTCGTTTATCTTATACATAAATCTATACAATTATGAAATCAGATGTCTAATTATAAAAGATACAAATTGGAAACTGGGCTAACTTGCATTTCAAGACCATAGAAATGAGATAAATGTACAAAAAGAATCTTAATGAAAATGTGGCACTTGAACTTGTCTTTTGCTACATTCGTGATACAGTCAGTGCACTTGTCTGGCAGTACTGTATCAATCAAAAATTCACAGATAATTGTTTTTTTTTCATGTTTGCATTTGACCTTGTAAATTTCCTCAAACGGAGAACGTTTTTATTCTGCAAAAGCAAACGTTCCACATTATGAGATATGCGCTTATTCGATTTCTTGCCAAAAGTTAGATAATATCATTGATACCACTCTCATGCCTGTACACTAAATATGACACTACCGCCAGTAGGTGGTTAGCATAGCTTAGCATAAAGACTGGAAACGGGGGGAAACAGCTAGCCTCGCTCTGTCTTAAGGTAACAAAATCTGCCTACCAGCTCCTCTAAAGCTCACTATTTTACACATTATCTCCTGTTTGTTTAATCTGTACAAAAACCAATATGTAAAAATGACAATTTATGGATTGTCACCTTTGGACAGAGCCAGGCTAGCTGTTTCCCCGTTTACAGTGTTTATGCTAAACTAAGCTAATGGCTGCTAGCTGTAGCTTTAAATTTAGCAAACAGATGTTAGAGTGCAATCGATTTTCTCATCAAACTCTTTTCAAGAAAGCAAATAAGTGTATTTTCCAAAATGTCAAACAATTTCTTTAAACCGTTCTTTTGTTTCCCGAGAAAGCACAAAACACACAATGTGTAACACAAAACACATTTTCTAAAAATATCGTTGACAAATTGGATCGTTTTGCATTACATACAAACTATATTCACCATTAAGTTGCCCCGTTTAAAATCAGCAAACTCATCTGCTTTTTATGTCTCCTATAGTTGTCAAATAAATCTATTCATATTAATAAACGTACATACACAGACAATCTTAGTTGTTTGTCTCATAAGCACAAAATCTATTTTATCCTACGAGCTTATGTTAGCATATAAATATATGTCTTTCACTATTGTAGACAACATCTAAAAGAATTTTAAAATGTGGCGCCTTGTTGTTCACCCTTATCATGTAAAAGCTATCAGTTACAGAGTGAAAAATGACTTTGTCGGTCCACAGAATGACTTTCCCCTTATATATCATCATTTACAGCATCATGAACTTTAAAATATCGTACAACTGGTAATATTTCGTGTGCACCCTCACAGAGTTGAGGAGCTTTGCTTGAAGTCTCTGAGGATGACAGAGGCATATGTCACGTTTGCAGGACTGCACAAAATTGACTCGGACACCGGCGAATTGGGAAAGGGGCTCACTGGAGGACCATCGCAATCTCGGAAAGGGGAGGGAGGCATCAGAGCCAGAGAGTCCTCCATGGCTAATTTGACCTCAACTAAGTCCTCCTCGTCGTGAATCTGGGCGTTGTTGTACATGTAGCCATGAAGAAGGCCAAACTGCTCATTCTCCATCTCCTCCTCCTCTAGAGGGGAGGTGGGCTCCTCATCGAACGGGTCGAGGTACACAGGCAGGACCGGGTCCTGCTGGATGAGGTGGGCCTGGTGGTATATGGGCATGCCGCCGCTCACGGCCTCAGGCATGCTGATCATATCATTAAGCTCAGGGATGTCACTGTTGAATTTGCCAACCACCACCACCTCCTCCTGTAGGTGGTCCATGATGACGTGTTGGGGGATAGTGCTATTTTTCTGCAGATGCTCAGGAGTATAGAGCTCCACCTCCTCGTCCACGTCTTTTATCAGCCCACAGCCAGGCATTTGCCCGTGGGCCATCATGGGGGGAGTGGCAGGGGGATTGTATCTGACAGGGTCACTCTCGTCCTCCTCAGCCACATTGTACAAGGTCTTAGTGCTGAGGTCTGAGAACTCCAGGGCTCTGTTTTGGTAGGTATTAGTTAAGGGTTTGATGACAGCCATCTGATTGGAACCTGCTTCCTGTCTCTTCACATGCACTGACAGTCTGTGCCACATGTGATCCCCTTTTGGAGGATGTCTTGCACCTGGTTCAGACCATGACACAGACTTTCCATTAGAACTATGAACAAAATAAAGACGGCTGTTACTTCACAGGAACCCAGAAGAGTGGAGACAAAAACAGCATCTCTGGTTCATGTAAGAAAGAATTAGTCTAAAAATTAGTCTAAAAAAGAAAAAATATTTATCTAAAAAATGTATTATAATGAATGTAATGTTCCAGGGTATCTGCAGGTCTTTAAAAATCTTAAAAACCACTGAATTCAGTTTCCTCAAAAAAGGCCTTAGAAGGTTTTAAAGTCTTAAATAAATATAAAACATTTCCTCTTGCCTGCCACAGGTAGTAATGTTAGTTATAAACTATATAAACTAAAAGAGGGATGGTTTCAACCGTGGACTGAGCACACAAGAGGTTGTTCCGTCATATTGCAAGTCACTACCGCTAGCAAAAGTAGCTAAGAAGCCCATGGACCCACAATGGGCAAGTGCTGGTTTTAGCAAAGACTTAAATGAACTTGAATGAGTTCATAATTTTTCATTGGTTAATCTGTCCATCCATTTTATCCTGCTTATCTGGGTCCAGGTCGCATTAATTTAATTAATTATATAATGGGAATTATTGTTATATACTGCTGGAAAGTAAAAATAAAAAAAGGGAATGTAATTATAAATAATTCTAGGCCAAATTGTCCCTACTGGTTTTCCATCATAGTTTCATACTCTGGCCAGTATGACTGTAAAAACAGGCATTAAATTGAAGTCTATGTGGAAATTAAAAAGGTCTCAAAAAGTCTTACATTTAATTTGGTGAACCCTGCAGAAACCCTGGCCTGTACTTGTGATCCCACTTGTTTTCCCTTAGCACACAGAGATGCTTGTTTTAATTTTACCATCAGTTCAAAGGTTAGAATGGCTGTGTGAATTGAGCACTGACCTATATCCGTCACACTTTACAACAGGTGTCCCTATGAAAGTGAATACAGTAAGACATCAGGATCCCTTTGAGAGGGAATAACAGTAAAACCAGCATCCCTGAGGTGCCTCAGGAGCAGGACTCAGACTCAATTAATGAACCTACCTGCCGTTTCCAGTGTTCTTCTTCCTCTTGAACATGTTGAGCAGGCTGTTGCTTCGGCAGGCAATTTTGCCGTCACCGACATGCATGCGCACAGCATCAGAGGTGGTGAACGCGCTGCGCACGTTTCGCTCTGGTTTGGCAATGATGATGTACATCTTTGGTGTGAACATACAGCCCAACGCTACAGTCACACTGAGGCTTACAGAGAAGGATGTGGTGATGATCTTGTAGTTGCTGCCAAAGTAGATTGGCACAAACGCCAGCCAGATTATACACGTGGTGTACATGGTGAAGGCGATGTATTTGGCTTCGTTGAAATTTGCAGGGACGTTGCGGGTCTTGAAGGCGTAATAAGTGCAGCTCATGATCAGCAAGCCGTTGTAGCCCAGAGGGGCCACAACACCCACGTTGCTGGTGTTGCAGATGAGGAAGACTTCTCTGATGCTGGGGTAGGATTTGATGGGTTCAGGAGGCTCCATGATGATGAGGGTAATCTCCAAGGTGAGTTGGACACTGATCAGGATGGAGGCAATGACCACTTGAGCCCAAGCACTCATGAACCTCGGTTTCCTGGTGCAAATCTTCTTCTTGCTGCCTGCCAGAATACGGGCAATGCGGTTGGTTTTGGTTACCAGGGCGGAGTAGCACATGGCAGCTGAGAGTCCGACAAGCAGCCTCTGGAGGTAGCAGGAGGCTACGGTGGGACGGGCAATGAGGGTGAAAGGACACAGATAGCCCAGGAAGATCCCTGCGAGGATGATGTAGCAGAGCTCCCGGCTGGAGGATTTGACCACAGGCGTGTCACGGTATAAGACAAAGATGAAGGCAACGAATGACGTGACCAGGATGCCCAGGCAGGAGAAAACCACCTGGATAATGGACTCTGGATTGCTCCACTCCAGGTAGCGCAGGGGGATTGGCTCACAGCCTGAAGAGGGGAAAAACATGACAATTTAAACACACAACCACAATACACTAAAAGCAGCTCATAAAATGTTCATCACTTCAGCATCAGCTTTGTGGTTAGAGTTCTTATTATCTAGAGAACAAAATGCCTAAATAAAAGGTAATTTTCAGAAGAATGAAATGAAAGGTTTCAGATTTTTAAGGCTTTATTGTATGGACACGTTCAAAATTCAAATACACTTAACCCCCTGGGAAAATACTGTACGTTTCAAATTAGGTTTTTAGCTCAACTATAAATAAACTCCCTTTTACTCAGCCATGGCCAAACTGGGCTGCAGCCAGCGGAGGAGGGGGCCAATGCAGCAGGACAAAGTAAATCACTGAGTTTTTCATGGATCCAAATGAGATCTCCTTTCTGCTTCATGTTGAGAACACACTTTGAATATCTAATTTATGTTGTTTTATTTATTTATTGTACAATGGCAGGAGGGTTAGCGTAAGAAAACTGCACAAGAATAATTTTTATGTCATCCCTGTGCTCCACATTTTCTCATTTCTGTGTGTACCTAAAGGTCTTGTGGTAAAAAAAAAATGAAACAGCATGGAGGGAGGATGATCCTATTAAGAAAGTGTCTTGTCTTTGAACAGCACAGAAGGCCTTTGAAAGTGGGCCAGAAGAGCGGTAAGTGAAGTAGGGCTGCTGTCGGATAAAATGGTGAAGATGATGAATGGCTCTCAGGTGTCATGGGAAAGCAATGAAAATAGGACAGAACAGGTTTATGAAATAGCGCTGCAGAAATCTTAGCAGGACAAACTGTACAGAGTACAGGTGGGGGGAGGAGGGGAGTAAAAGCTTGGAGGAACTTAACTTTCTACAGAGCCCCTAATAAGACAAAAAACAAAACAAAATCTCCTCTTATCTCTGAAAGCATCAATCATGCAACAGGAACTCAGCCTCTGGCCACTGAGGTAACCTAAATTCATCTAAATTTAAATGTAAAAATTGCAGAACAGCAAAATCTTCTGCTCTAATCAGATGAGGTTAATTGTCTTGGACGAATTTTGCAGTGAAATTACATTTTGGTGATTTAAAGCAACAGTTAGACATTTTGGGAAATACGTTTATTCACTTTCTGAAGCTACAGCCAGTAGCCGGTTAGCTTAGCGTAGCATAAAGACAGGAAACGGGGGGAAACAGCTAGCCTGGCTCTGTCCAACAGCTAAATCTGCCTTCTAGCACCTTATTTGTTTAGTCCGTAAAAAAAAACCTTTTTTTTATGGTCATGTGCCGAACTATTTTTTGGCTGGGACCAGAGACTTGTAGCCTTGTATTTAATGGACAGATATGAAGGTGGTATCAATCTTCTCATCTAACTCTCGGGATTAAAAGGACATATTTCCCAAAATGTCAAACTACTCATCTAAAGGTCAACCAGTTACATCCTCTGCCAGCCCTTGTACAGTGTTTCAAGCAGGTGAGAGTTACAGAAGTAGGTAAGAGTAAGGAGTATAAGCCTACCTTCCAGTTCATTGTCCGGCCACCAGCCCAGATCACAGGCCTTGCATGTGAACTCATCCTGGACGTACTCGTTGTCCTTACAGGCAGTGCAGATCCAGCAGCAGCTCACTTCTCCCTTCCTGATCACCTGGTCGATAAAACATGTAGAGAAATGTAAAAAATACTATCCTGTGAGTACCTTTTTCTACCCTGAGTTTGTTCTCTATGGGAGCCCCACTGTCTGTAAATATTTAAATATTTGTTTTTAACACAGTGAAACTAAAGATAGAAAGGTGAACTAAGTGGACAAAAATATGGAAATCATCAGATTTGGCATTAGGTCTCACTAACAGGCATCTTTGTCAGGTAAGAGGCAACAATTGTCGTTTTTTTACTTTTGTAAAAAGTAATGTAGAAGCGATGTGGGTAGTAACAGTTTTAGTAACAGATTATATTAACAGAATTATTAACAGAAATACAGGTACCAGTTTCTAATTTATAATGGGGAAATAAGTTGTCTCTTTTTAATGCCCTATAGATCAGTTATGAACCATTAATAATAACTTTTGAGTTGCCAGATCTATTTCTAGAAAAGGACTGCAGATGATCTGGACCAAAATCCTTTAATCCATTCATTAACATCTTATTAACATCATGGCTTATTAGAAAGTGAGAAACCCATGAGCATTTATTAATGGCTTCCCAAAATTTATAACTTAATTATTACCAAAAGGATAAACATCAGCCAATGTTTTTTCACAACCTGGCAACCCAAAATGTGTTCTTATTAATGGCTTATAACTGATCTATAAAGCATTCAATGAGCCATTAGTTAAGACTTATACACCCTTTATAAAAGGTGCCTCATCATGCCTTCATCAACATGCAGCACAACGTAACCAAGCTATTTATTCTTGAAGGTGAAGGTTAGGAAACAGAGAATTGTAGTCCTAATATGTGATTCTAATGTAAATACTGAACTACAAAGCTACAACACAGAGGTCAAGATGTGTAGTCATAAAATGTCCCAAGCAGGATAGTATCTAAAGGATCTGTCCCTCACCTTGATCTCTCCTTTGGAGCAGGGCTCGCTGCAGACAGAGCGGACCATGTCACTGCGGTTCATCTGAAGCAATTCCTCATCGAGACTGAGTACGCCCTCATGCCAGGAGCCGATGTTGATGTAGTCATAAACACCAGGCTCCACATGCTGGAAGTTCATAATCTCATACCTGACAGAGGACAGAAAGCCATGAGTTAGAGGAGGACATGACTCAACAAGGTTTCACCGATGCTGAATCAATTCTTAAAGGGGAAATAATAAGAGTTTTACTGCCACTTAGCACAAAGACAGCATATTTTATCAGCAGGGGGGCCTGTCAGGTCCTTGATCAATACGAGTGACTCAGGGATTATTTCGCCAGGTGCTGATGTGTCTGGCTTTCATCTCTCTTACTCTCTGGTTTGCAATAAAAACTAGAATTTCAAGACAAACCTGACCAACCAATTTCAGTTGCTCACTGATGAAAGTGCTACAAACAAGCCACTGAAACTATTGTTATGTATGATTTGGAGTATGGCGGACTTTTTTTACTTTAAGTCAATCTCTAAACTTTATTTGCACCGAATATTCAAAACAAATTCTGTCATTTTAGCAGGATTAATTAACGGGAGGTTTTAGTGTATGTATAATATAAGAGGCCAGACACTTACTTTTCTCATTGACTAACTGAAAACAACCTTTAAAATGATCTAATTAACTGTCATTAATAATGTAAACATGCTTTTAGATGTAACCCTAATTGTTCTCTATAATAACTTTGTGCACATCATATTCGCACTGACAGGAGTTTCATTGTCACCTGAAATGTACATTCAACATCATCTGCCCTTGAAAGGTTATTTTGGATGCTGTATAATAAATGTGTCGGGCTATATATTAATATTTGGCTAATATATTGTAAATCATTTTGTACAAAAGCATCGGCTATATGAATGCAATGTAACATAATGATGGTTATTTTTTTTAATTTTTATCACTTAATGTTGCTTTAATTACAGTAGTTAGAGTGAAAACACCTCTGGTAGCCCAAAGAATTTGAAGAATCACTGCACAGCAGAGGTGGACCAAGTCATTGTTTTACAAGTCACAAGTAAGTCTCAAGTCTTTGCACTCAAGTCCCAAGTCAAAACAGGCAAGTCACGAGTCAAGTTCCAAGTCAAGACTGACAAGTCCCGAGTCAAGTCCCAAGTCAAGACAGGCAAGTCCCGAGTCAAGTTCTAAGTCAAGACTGACAAGTCCCAAGTCAAGACAGGCAAGTCCCAAGTCCTAAACGCATCATAATGTGCTCTTCACCAAATGTAATGCAATTTTAACAACAGAGTGATAATATATTGAATTTAATGAAATCATGAATGCTTTTTAAAATTTGTATTTATTTGTTAAAACAAGTGCGACTGAATTTAATCATTAAAGAAGCAGTGCTGACATTGCACTTGCATAGCATGTAGCACTATTAACCAGGACCACAACAGAATAAACTTTGTATGTTTCTGTCCTGTCCTGTTGTATTTAAATAATATACTTTTTAATCTTTGGGCTCGGGGGAAGGTATCAAGTATTTTCAAGTCAAAAGGCTCAAGTCCAAGTGAAGTCACGAGTCATTGGTGTTAAAGTCCAAGTCGAGCTGCAAGTCTTCTTAGATTTTGTCGAGTCTAAAGTCGTCAAATTTGTGACTCAAGTCTTCCACACCTCTGCTACACAGTATTTCTAGAAGAACGTAAGGGAAGTGTGTTTTACCTCCCAGGTGAGTCGCCGTTCTCGTCAAACCATATGTCCTCTCCAGAAACACCCGTGAAGGACGTCTTGAGAAGAAAGTCCAGTAAGTGGCTGCCATCAACAGGCTTCATGTTGTCGCAGAGCCCCACATCACCAGGGCAGAGGTGAGTGTGCATGTCATGCAGCCCGTGCGCCATGGCATAGATGGCATTGATGACGAAGCCCATCTTGCTGTCTTGAACGTAGTTGTCCTCCAGACTTTCATAACCTGCCCACACATGAGAGAACGGTAAGGATTCATCTCCAGGACAGTTTCTTTTTCTAAGCCTTACAGGAGGTGCTTCGTTGCTGCAAGCAGTAGCATGTTATGTGTTATGCTGTAAAAATCATTTCTAAGTTTCAGGTGTACTGTTCAGGTGTGTCTAGCATGATGTAACATATTACAAAGGAGTGATAGGGTGCTCACAGATGCATTCTTGTAATTATTCTCTGAATACAGGCAGCAAGCTACACGCCTCTTTGCCTCTGTGAGAGACTGCTTTAAAAGAACTGGAAGCCTCAGAAAATGGCTTCAAAGAAACCTTGTTACCATGGCAAGACTATCCATTTCTGCATTCATGAGTCAGGATTCAATTAGAGTTGGTCTAAAATACTGTGCCACTGAGATTGTCTCCTCAAACAGAAAAAATTAGCCAACTATTGGTGGATCATGCGTTTTGGATCTGTTGTCTACTGTTTCGTGTCGCTTTTCCTCAGACAAACACGATGAGCGAATGAGACACAGAAATGATCAATATTTGGATACAAACAGCGTGTGATGTTCAAACACACCCTATCAGTTCAGTGTAATGCGAGCTAGAAGCAGAGTAAGCAGGATTTTTAGTTGCTTTAGTTGTCAACTTAGTGTTATTACAAGCTAGCTACACCATGCATTCAATCCATTTTGGTAAAACAATCTTTTTTTTATACCTTCCCTCAGTGAAAAGCATCTTTTGCCAGAGCACAGACAACTCTTGTAAAATCAGCACTCAGTTGAAATGTTGCGTCCTCTCTACCTGTTGGCCCCTACAATCATCAATTTTGATTACAAAAGCAACGCCACCTCTCCCTATAATTCACACATTAACATTTATGGCATTCTTAGACTTTTTGCAAAAATATCACGCTGATAAAGCACATTTTCACATTTGCACTCTTTGCTAGTAAATAATCTATTATTGCTAACAGGTCTTTAAAAATGATGTGATGCACTCCTCTCGCTCACTTCATCCTATCTGTCACCTGAATCTGTTCCAAAATCTCTGTTTCATATTTTATGCAAAGGAGTGTGATGTAGCAACTGATAACGTAATATCTGATGGAAAAAGATACGGCTTGCCAACGTGTAACTGAATAGTCCCCTGGAAGAGAATATATAACATTAGTTGGCCATTATGACTATAGTTTAATGTTTTATAGATAATGAAATAATAATATTAACCCAGAATTTGATTACAGTGACTGAAATGCCACTATTAATCAAGATTACTGCTACGCTGTCATCTAGAAATGTGTGATTCTGCAGTCTTCATTGCTGGTATATGTTATTAATAGTGATTTAAAAAGTCATGGAAATGCATTACACAGCTCTCTGTGTTATCCAGTAACTCAGATTAGGTTATGTTGGATTACCCTTTGTTTGTACTTCTGTAAGTTATCAGTGGATTCTAATTTGAAGTAACATGAGATAATAAATCATTATATTATTTAAATATATTATTAATGTTATAATTTTCTCATTTTTCATTTACTTTTTTATTACGAGTTGAGTAAAAATCCACAGGCAGGTGTCTATTTTTTTTTTCTTAAGGGGTTTATGTTAATTTTGTATATTGTAATTCTTTTTCAATTAACAGAATAGTAATTCATACTGTCAGTGTTATGAGGCGTGTGTGTGTGTGTGTGTGTGTGTGTGTGTGTGTGTATATGTTTTAACGAACTGCCAGATGGACCAAATGGACAATTTTCCACCTATGTGAGCAATAAAGTTGTATTCTGTTCTATCACAATGAATGTCTATCACAAAGCTTTAGTTGATGCAGATCCATATGCATGTTTAAATATCTTGTTTAAAGGATTGTGCAGGCTTGGTGTTGAGTGTTTGATGAGTTATATAATTTGTCATTTACATTGTCAGTTGCTACATTCGTCCTTCTCTCTGAACTCTGTGTAAGACAGGACTCACCTACTGCACCCAGCAACAATTAACTGCGTGATACATGAAGCTGACGAGCTTTATGAGCATCATCCCTCGCTGGTCTGTTTCTTACCACTTGTGTTAAATCAAGTAATGATCATTAAAAAGGACTGCTGGGAAGCTGACTGCCTGCTCAAACAAACACATAAACAGTAAATTCAGTTGGGTAGCAGCTGGGTGAGCGTCCGATGGGAGCTGCTGGTGATGACCTAGTTTATCAGCTCCTTGGCTTTGGCGCTCGCCTCACTCGCTGAGCTGCGTGAGCTTCAGTCATGATGAAATGATGTCATGATGTCAGCATGCAAGCAGAGGACCTACTGCTGCACGTCGGGATAAGTCGGCTGCATGGCAACTGAACATTCTCTGTCCAAATATCAATAAAACTGCAGTACAATGGTTCTGAAAAAGACGTGTCATCTGTTGCAATGTGGCTTCACTATTTCTGTGGCTACATGCAAGTCAAGCCGGATCAGCCAGTTACCATCTCACTCAAATGTTATTGGGCTGTTTTGTACGACTGTCTTAAGGGTGTGAGAGCACAAAGTGAGAGCAGATCAGAATCAATTGTTGGGCTCTCACTGCAGCGTAAGAAAAAAAACAAATAAAAACATCCCAATAGCTTCATATATTAGAGGTTAACTGAGATTAATAGTATATTTCCAGAGAAAAGGTTATTAAGAATATAGACTGACTACTTAAATGATCACATCATGCG
Organism: Macquaria australasica; assembly: GCA_005408345.1. Lineage (NCBI taxonomy): Eukaryota > Metazoa > Chordata > Actinopteri > Centrarchiformes > Percichthyidae > Macquaria > Macquaria australasica. The sequence goes on from SEMN01000311.1 coordinate 560,534, forward strand.
ATTGAACCTTAATATCAGTCAACCTCTAAGTATATTCCCAAAGTGAGGAGCAATATGGTTCCATTCAGAGGGATTCACTCACCGTCTTGGAGCTCTACACCAAAAAACATACATAAAAATATAAATAATAAAATAAAAACAATAGAAGTGACAGGACAGCAAACAATAACTCTATCTCCACTTATGAGGCAAAAGTAAATACTCTAATAACGGCTATTAAAATGCGATGCCTTGGAGGAATGAACAAAAGCTTGAGGTATGTGCATAATAAAGAAGAGAGGCTTGAATCGTGTAAATAATGTGCAAACGCTGCAAAGAAAAAAAAGATTAAAACAACCGCAGAAAGTGAGGTGCATCGGGGAAAAAAAAAGAAATTCACTTGAAGAACCTTGAGAGCTGTCAACTGAAAAGTAAAAAAATTTGCTGCATGCATTATTTTATATTTACGTTCATCAATACCATTCATTTCATCAAATGATTTTAGAAGTGCTGGATGTTTTGGGGAAACAGCAGCAATAATCTCATCAACCTCATAAATAAATTAAGATTGAAAACGTAAATATATATTCTGTAAATATATTGTTTAAAAGAAATATGTATGAGCAGTATGTAAAAATGTGTTTTGGAAACATGCTTGTTGAGCATTGTTTCGAGAAACCAAGAACTTAAGCTAATGCATTTACTTTGCTCCTTTGTAAAAGAAAAGGATTTAATTTACCTAGATCATCATCCTCTGTAAAGCCAAGTGTCACAGAAATGAACAATATGAAAACAGTGTTATTGGACTGACTTAGAGAGAATTCAACCCTCTGGCAGTCTAATTCATAATTAAAGAATGTGTTCCAGTTTATGGGGCCTTTTGGCAGCATCCTCTGGGCATTGCACACATCAGAACAGTTCAAAAAGACAAGCTGGTGTGCACACTGGCATAAAAAATGTAAACCAGGAAAAACTGCAGGAAACATCATAATTGCCTGATGAATTGTTTAGCTACCTGAGCAGTTTCGTGCATAGTTCATGTTCTCTTGCGGGTGTCCGGGAATACGGCACTGAAAGCGGTACTGCCAGAACTCGGGGAACCACGGGTTGCGGGTGTTGGTGCTGAGCCTGAGCTTCAGGAAGTACTCATCGAAGGAGGAGACCTCATCAGACTGCAGCTTCACAGTGAGGCCGCCCACAGCCTCCTGTTCATATCCCTCCACCACCTCGACTCGGTCTGCCCAGCCATCACTGCAGAGAGGAGCACACTGCAAATAGTACAACTAGAACTAGACCCAGTTTGTCACAGAGTCACAGAGTTAAGCATCTGTTTTTCCTGAACAGTAAATACCCAGTGACCTCTGAAAAACCCCAGAAGGTCATTTACAATGCTTACCTCTTTTCTTGAGGGAATCCTCAAAGACTTTTTTTAACCATCTGATGAATAAATATTCTGTCTGCTGAATAAAGAAAACACATATTTAACCTGTTTTCCAAGTCGCGACTCTGTTACTTAATTCAATCAAAAATAGTAGGCGGAGGTTGTGAATTCAAGATGTTACACAGATTATTCTATACCAAAATTAAACCCCAGCATTCCTGAGTCATCAGCACAATGTGATGAATGTAATTCTGCTGAAGGCTTTTTGATACATCGTTTTATTTCCTGTCCTATAAGCTGGCTACTGGGAGGAATTTTTTTCAAGGGTGGCTGGTACTGCAGAGCAGCTGGAGCCAACGATGGCAATTTTTGGCACATCAGAGACACCGTCCATTGAGGAGACTCATGACCTTATAACAGCAAAGAAGATTCTACTACAACACTAGAAAACACCAGAACCACCTTCAGTGGCTGAATGGTTTGTCGGGTACACTTCATTTTAAAAGAATCAGGTTTGCTTTGAAGGACAAACTTGAGGATTTTAGAGACATTTGGCCCCCTTTCATTGCTTTTCTGGAAGAAGTCCATGTCGACTTGAATGATGACTCTCACTCTATATCAGACAGCTCTCAGGAGATCGGTCCAGAGTGGCCACTGATTTGTTTTTTTCTCTGTTTGTTTTGTCACCTTGTACACTGTGTGCACTATGTGTTCTTGAGGGTTCACTCGAGGGTTGTGCTAGCACGAAGCATAAATCTGTACTATGTGAACAACAACAGCTCTATATGCAGACAAATATATACGACAAATGATGAATATGTGGGAAAAAAAAGCTGTTGCTGGAAATGACGTGTCCTTGCTCAATTTATATGACCTTAACCACAATGTTAAAGTTTTATTATTAGTTGTGATTGTCTATGTTGGTGTTACTTTCTATTCTTTTATATTTTCATTAAAAAATAAAGCTTTTACATACAAAACAAGCGAGGACATACAGTATGTCATTTTCAGCTTCCAGGTTAGGAAACAAGAGTCACAACTTGGGGAAAAAACAAATTTTCTCATCTAGATGGTTAGAAGAGTCCTTGAGGATTGTGGACATACCTTCAAAACAGCGGTAGGTGTTGTAAAACAACCTTCTGGGTTTTTCTGAGGTCACTGGGTATTTTTCTGAAAAATAGATGTTTAGCTCTGTGACACAAATGTAATGTTAATACATGAGGGGCACAAATTGAGGTCTTGTAACTCAAGGATTCACATGCTCATGTATTGGCTGAGAGATAACCAGTTAAACAGATAGAGAAAATAGTATAAAATGCAAGGTTGTCAAGATTTTTGAGATACACGATTTTTACTCAGGATTTTAAACCTAACCAGACTCTAACAGCTATTTTAAGTAAAATAATATCAAATCCTCTTGCTGCACACAAATTCTAAAAATGATTTAAGAAGTAACAAACAGTAGTCAGGATCTGGCAAAAGTAAAACTGTTGTTTTTCGATGCTGTTCGATGCTCCAAAAGTCTGTGACGGTGTCGCGTTTGAAGCTACATGCAGCCTCACTAACGAGCCCCAGACTCAATCCTGCAGAAACCTTCTCCCTTTTGTTGCCCTGACTTTGTTTCCCTTTCAGCTTTCCTTCCCGCTGAGGGGCGTGGAGTGCTCACTGTACTTGCCAAAAGAGAAAAAAAGAAAAAAAGAGTCTCCAAGTCCACAGACACAATCACAATCACAAGTCTGGTGAGAATTCACAGATTAGTACTGTAGCAGTTCAATCTGCCCTGGAGAGAAACAAGCTCCAACCCTCCACACAGACTCACAGTCTTAGGTGTGATTTTGTATCTCTGCTCGTTATAGTTTGTATTGATACTTTACATGCACGGCTGTTTGAAAGTCAATTCTGCACTGAAGCCTCTCACACAAAAGAGCGTGCTGGTGAGACAAATGCTTTTGGTTGACACTTCAGATTTGAATCACACTCAATAATAATAAAAAACCCGCTCCCTTCATTTGAGTTGCAAATGCTGCTTGTGTATTTTTTAAAGCAGCATTAAGCAGAGTGGGATTAAATCTGTGAAGCATGTATGTGATACTGCATGAGTGAGAAATAAGGGAGGAGAAGGAGGGATATGTAGAGGCCTCTAATAGAATCAAAACACATTACAAATATATTTTTTTTGGGCCACAAAACTCAGATCTTCATGTGCACAATGGTGATATTTTTATAAGTTATGGCACCTGGAGCTTATGAACACAAAAACTGTAGTGACTTCAAAGCAAATGCCAAAAGTCGGGTTATACTAATATATATATATATATATTTACTGATTGACAGATAAATCCAATATGATAAAGCCTGACAACATGAAAGCATTAATTACATGAAAAAGGCTGTCAAACCTGCAATGGGCTCTTATTTAATTTGCAAATCAACATGTATAATTATTTGCATCTAGTTTTACGCAATGCTAAGCAGCACAGCTCTAGGGATGGCAACGTCGGTCGGTCCACTATTTTGGTTTAGACTAAAATATCTACAACAACTATTAGATTAATTGATCCATTAAGTGTTGTACAGACATTACCATGACGATGCTATATTTGATGATCCCTTGACTTTTCATCTAGCGCCACATTCGTGTTTTTCTAGGTTGGTGAACAAATACTTAGCATTTTTACTTAATTCCTTTAATGTTTATTTGGAAAGGGGCAAGTATATAGCAAGACCCAACGCCACATACCATGTCAGCATGTTAGCATTGTCACAGCATGCTGACGACGTTAGCATTTGGGTGTAGACTCTTAGTGTTGTTTCTAAATAATTTTATGATTTAAAGGAATAGTTATCTCTGAGTAACACTGCGTTAAGAAGCTACTGAAATTCTCCTATAACAGTCAGAGAGATGCTGTTCAAATGCTGCTTCACAGGCTTTCTCGCCCTGCAAAGACACACATGGATTCGGGGCACAACAATGACTCTTTGCATTCGAAACAGAATCATTTTAAGAAATGATTTACCAGCCTTCAAAAAACCCACATTTGGTGAAACACGAAGCCAATAGCGAGTTCGGCTTGGCTGGCACTTCAAGAATGAGCTGACAATGGCCGTCCAGTGTGACAGTATCAACAGTACCTGGCCATCTGCTTCTCAGCATCACACTCCCCCCAGTCCAACACTCGCAGTGCCAAAAACCTACAGCTCTGACGTCAACACACGCATGTACAGTACAGATTTATAACACAGATCTGATGTCACACATGAATCATATGATTTAAGGGAAGGAGGACTTATTAAAACACAATATTAAAAGTACAAACAGAGAGTATTTATGGAAATCTGAATTATGTTTTTATGAAATAATTCATCTTGGGGGAAGATATTTTCAAAGCAGGCCAGATCAGACAGATGAGTCAAATATCTGTCAAGCACAGGATCATAAAACTCATATATTCCTTTATCATTTCCAAAGCAAAGGGAGTTTCACTTGAGAGTTGATCAAATGAGTTGTCTGTTGTTTGAGGCGTGTGGGATCTGTGGTGTGAGAACAGCCATTTCTTTCATCCTCCACACAGCAGAAGATGGATCGCTGATGACCAGCACCCCAGGCATTTCGATTGGCCCGTTGCGCAGGCCTGCATGTGTTCACTTACTGCATTGCTCTAAAAAACATTTTCCTTTTTCAGTAGTCTCCTTGACCCAGAAAACACACACACACACACACACACACACACACACACACACACACACACTGCTCTCTGCCCTCCTTATCTTCCGTGGAGACTTTAGCAGCAGTGCAAATTCAAGTGGAATGGGTGAGAGCAAGTTTAGGCTTTAAAACCTCCCTTTTTTTTCATGCATGCATTTCATCATTTGGGTCAAGAAGAAGAGTTTTGAGTCCTTCTCATCAGCCTTTTATGAATAAAGCAGCCACACCTTAATGAACAGCTCTGAGTAAATTAACCATAGCGAGCTTTTATCGTAGCCTCGTTTCAGGTGCTGCAACTACTCCTAACAGGACTCGAGGTGAACTAAGACTCCACAAAGAGTCTGGGATAAGTGCTGATATGAGCTTTGATGTTCACTATTCCACATTCCCCAGCTTATGCTGGAGGTGCTGTCCCATATTAGCCCATCCTGCCTGTGATCTGACAGGGAGAGGGAGAGCTTGCTGCGTGGATGCATTATTCATTACCGAGCCTGACTCAAAGGGTCTTCTGCTTTCAGAGGCACTCTACTCCCACTAGGAGAAAAGAATATTTCGGTTCCACATGAACTTTGTGTATACCATCCATCCTGAGTGTAGCTGAATATTATAACGTCGTATTATAACGAAATGTTTTCCTCACAGAATTATGGTGTTATTTTTTTGGAAAATGTACTATTTATTGATCATATCATTTAATGTTTTAATGTGTTTAAATTATTATAATTAGTGTCATTATTATAATTTATATATAGACTTATTCATCTATTATGCAATTTGTAAAGCTTTGAATTGCCACTTTAAATTAAATTTGCCGTATAGATAAATTACCTTAATATACCTTAATGAATATATTGTACAATTACACAAATAAACGATCCTACTTTAAAAAAATGGATGAAAAGTCCTTAAAGTGCTCAGAAAAAGGTAAATTTAAACGTCAAACTCCATTTGCTGAGGAAGATCGTGTGATACGATCAAAAGCTCCAGAAAAGCTACTAAATGGACCTTGTGGTAAGCTTGTTTGGTCAATCACCTTTACCTTCATTATTGCCCCACATGTCATCAGTTTATTTGGTACAAATAGCTGATATAATTAAAAAATGTTACAATTTTTAGTTTTTTTCAGCTTCTTACTTAAACTTTCAGTTTTGCCTGATCATTAATGTGTTGACTGACCTGTAAACCTGTAGGAACACCATCTCCAGCACACCTTAAAATAGATTTTTCGGTTTCATATTTCATATTAATTTATTTCTCAATCTCCACTATTAAGAGATTGAAAGAATGAACTTTCAGCCTCAACTGTTAAGCCAACATGGACGAGTAGACCTCAGAAAAATGGAAACTTGTCTGCTGAGGGAGATACATGATATGGGTGAAAGCTCTGGAACAGTTACTAAATGGACCTTATGGTGAGATTGTTGAGACTGAGATTGTAATTGTGGTTGTCAACTACAATTATCTTCACTATCAACACAAATGTCATTAATCCATGTGCAACAAATAGCCGATGTTATAAAAAATGTGTACATTTTGTGAAAAGTTAGTTTTTCTGTTTCTTTTTTTAAACTTTTTTTTGCTTGATCGTCATTGTGTTGACTGAGTTCCAAGGTCCATTTAAATTTTCTAAAAAGCATCATTTTGCTTTGAAAACTTGTGTGCTTTTCATCCAAAAAAAACCCCTCAAAACATGATGGGCAAAGCAGAAACTCTCGTGGGAAAACAATGTCTAACAAACCTGCCAATTAGGAGGAACTCTCCAGCTACTCCGAGCCGCCTCATGGCCATGAGCAGCCCTCGGACTGTCATGCCTTCACAGAAGCAGACAACGACTCGGGCTTTAGGCAGACGCTCCCGCAGCTTCCTCAGCAGCCTGTCAAAGTGCTTCTCCCCGGCGTTGCTGTAGATCTTGTCAGAGTGGGCGATGCAGAGGCCGTCCTGTGAGGCGAGCTCTTTGAACACTTCCATCCCGCTCTCCCCGTAGTTACCTGAGAAAGACAACAGGAGCTGTTAGGTGAGTTTCATCCACGGGAGGAAAATGAAAGAATGAATGGGTTTTGATACACAGCTGTATCCTTATTTATTTAATATCCTCTAATTATTCAGGGATCAGGTTTGTTGAGAAAACACATCTCTTCCTTTAGCATTCAAGTGGCCCGTTACGTCCCCAGACTTCTTTTTATGGAATCAAGAGCAGAACAACTGGAGCAAACAGGGTTGAGGTGACCTCAGCAGCAGTATCCGAGGACGAAGGGAGCACTTGTCACTTTTAGGTTGCACCATCAACGATAAACCCAAGAAGCTATTTAAAAAGCTTTAGTATTTAAACTGCTTCTGAGACTTCCAACATGTATAGCACTTATTCGTTTTATTGCCAAAATGACATGCAGATCATCATCACAGTAAACAAAGAAGCCTCGCCAGGTCTTGATTGGATTTTTATCAGCTTATCACAAACTTGTCTCAGATTCCTTCAGTGAAAACACAGAGGAGACTGCAACAGCTGCTTTATGGGCATATCAGGTATGCTTATCACATTTTGCTCTTGCTCAACACTGTGGGTGGAATCTTAATTATTATAATCCGTGTTACAATTGGTATGCTTTCACACGCTCATAAAATGTAAATTTCAGCATGTCATGTGGTAATGTTACGTAAGATTTGTTGAAAAGTAATGCAAAAGTGACTTCAACCTGAACTGATAAATCAATACAAAATAGAACAACATCTTTTTCAGATCAAATGCAGGTTGCACTATAGGGCTGGAACTAGTGATAATTTTCATTATCAATTAACATGGTTATTATTTTCTTGATAAACTGATTCATCGATTTGTCTATACATCAGAACATAATGGACGATGCCCATCACAATTTCCCAAAACTCAACGTAACATCTTCAAATAGTTTGCTTTGTCCGACCAACAGTCCAAAACCCAAAGGTTTTTTAGTTCACTCTCATATAAAACAGAGAAAAGCAGCACATCCTCACATTTGAGAAGCTGAAAACAGAGACATTTTTGGCATTTCTGCTTGAAAGATTACTCGAAATAGTTGCCAGTGAATTTTCTGTCGATCGACTTATCGATTAATCAACTACTTGTTTCAGCTCTAGTTGCAACAGCAGCAGACGCCTGCAAATAAAGACTCCTGATGGCAACCCTGAAGAAGAAAAAGAAAAGAAAAGTCTGTAGAAAAGTAATTTTGTGTCTTGGTAATATGCGATTGCTCTTCATGGACTTCATGATGCATAAAAACCCAACATTCTCCAGAAAAACTAGACCTCACAAAAGAGCATAGAGAGCACCGTTTCCTCTCTCCTCCTCTGAAATCGACCTCTCTTTATAATAATATCATGTAGATGAGCCTCACAAAGAGACCACAGCTGCCTGTTAGAACAGTAGTCTACATAGTATATCATTCATACGATAAAACAACACTTATATTGCAGCAAAATACAACATTGAATAAATCAGTGTTAAGCTAGTAGAGATGGTTAAGAGCCCCTGCATCTGTGCTATGATGAGTGTCTAAGATGGACCTTCTTTCTTGTGTCTTTCACTTCCTGTTTGTCCCCCTGTTGCCCCAACAAGAAGGAAAAACACAAAGAAGACAGTTGATTCATTAAAGAGGCGCTTTTACACATGAAGTTCAGTTTACTTGTCATGAGAAGTCCTGCTCAGCCTGTGAAAGCATTTTGTATAATGTCTTTGGTTCTGGAGCAGAAGGGCAGGTCTAATGAATGATGCTACTGAGTTGCATCATGGGAGATGTAGGATCCTTGATCCATACTAGGGACTAGAAGTTAGACTATCTCTCCCTGTGCCGCTTCAGTTTTGGCAAATCTCTTTTTAATCTGTGTCTTGTGAGTCTCCCAACTGCATTTAAGTGCAATACTAAATCACTAGAGTACCCCTTTAAGAGAAATGTGTCTTACCCTCTGTGTGCACTGCAGACACATAGGTCCAGTTGTATCGTTTGACGATGTCCAAGAGGGCCCGGGCCTGAAGAGTGTCTGAGGGCACGACCCTGAGGAAGTACTTAAATAAAGTCTTGTCACTGAGGTCAATACTGGTTGCAGAATAGGCGATCTGCGGGATGTTGAATAGCTGCAGAAGATTTTGAACTTGAATTGCAACTGAGCTCGAGCCGGGCCCGATGACCCCTGCGATGGGCTTCTTGGTCGGTGGCGGCTGACTGGAAGGCACCCCTTCGATGCACCACCTGGAGCCGTCCTTCTCGTCCCGGATGGAGATGAGAGAGTCTCGTATGAACTCGATGCTCTGCTCCAGAGCCACCGAGGAATGCCAGCAGGAGTCCCTGATCTCACAGCCCAGGGTGATGTTGGGTAACAGGTTTGGGTCCGAGTTAATCCGATCCAAGGCGTGGAACATGGCCTCCACTCTTTGGATGCCGTACTGCTCACGGACTTCTCCACATTTCCTCTCTGCCACCTTCTCAGCTGACGGTTGGTGGTGAACAGAGAAGAGGGCACCGATTATAATATCCCCGTCCATCCTCGCCACCAGGCGGGAGGCAGAACTCGGCACCACTGACCTCTCATACTTGCCTTTAGACAACACAAAGGCCTCAAACAGCAAAACAGGCAAGTACAAAATGCTTATGGCAGTCAGGTAAATCATATTCGACATTGTGCCACAGGTGCTGAATGTAGAATCATGTCCACTTGGCCATAATGGAGGTCCATCAATCCACTTTTGGATGAAATAGGAATTAACTCAGCTGCTTCTCCTTCTGTGTTGTCACCCTGTAAGTGAGACATGGAGCATTAATTCCTGTTTATCACACATGTAACTCGAGCTGCAACAATTGGTCGATAATGAAGCAGTTATCAGCAGCTATTTTGATAATCGATTAACCATTTGAGTCATTGTTTTAAGCATAAATGTAGAATATTCTCTTGTTGCAGCTTCTCAAATGTGAAGATGTGATGCTTTTCTTTGTCTTCTATGATATTAAACTGAATATCTTTGTGTTTTGGACAAAACAAGTCATCTGAATACTTCATATCCAGGGGAAATTGTGATGGGCATGTTTCTCCACTATCCTCTGACATTTTACTGGCAATAATTAACAGAATAATCGGGAACAATAATCGTTAGTTGCAGCCCTACAGGTAACACTCATGACTTCTCTAAGTGCTGTTTCATTGGGCCAATCACATCATAATACCTTCCTCATCTCCTATAACAAATCATGCAAAGGAGTGCAAAAACAGACATAAAAGTTGCACCAAAAACATGCAAAAAGGCAAAGTTATTGGAGTCCTGTTGCAACAAAGTATGCAATGACCTACAGGGTGGAGCCTTAATCAACTGATACCAGCAGTGATCATACATGACAAGCTTTAAGGACACTGAATGCTTGATATGAGAGATAAAAGTATCTATAATGATAGAGAAACCTTTTGAGTTTTAGCACCACGGACAGCTGCCTCTGCTTCAGTTCAGGAGCTCTCAGCTGATTTCCTTCATTCAAGCTGATCTATTTCAACCTGCGACGGTTTCTTCAACTTTTACCCCTGAAAGCATCACATAAAGACACTGGGATGTGCTCGATTTGAATCCTCTTTTTTTAAATTTAATTTAAATTTTTTTTTACCGTCCGTCAGCTGTCTCTCGCTCTTCAGTCGCAGCTCTACAACCGGTGTCATTTACAGGACAACATTTTCAACATCGTCACCTGCGTGCACATGCATCCCAATTAAAGGGAGAAGCTTAATTAATAGAGCAGACTGAATAGTCGAGCATGTGAAGAGGACGCTCACATATTAAGTAAGGAGTCTGTGTCTGCAAAGCACCACGTCTAATAACTGACATCACTTTACCTACCTGCACCAGGCAAGTCGGGGCATAGCGGGTCTGTGTCTCTTCTGAAGCAGTCAGACTGGACTCTTCTGCCGAGAAAACACTGTGGGACTCTCTCTCTCTCTCTCTCTCTCTCTCTCTGCACTGATCATTAGGTGCCCCCTTCTTCTCCTCTTCCTCACTGCATCTTGTAAGCGGGTCACACTCACTGCAGTGCCCCTGATTTGAAGCCACAATTCTTACACGTCAGGAGGAGGATGTTTCACACAATGTAACGTCGATTAATAGCATTAAAAAAAAAAAGAAGAAAAAAAGAGAGAGAATATTCAAGTGGCACATGGGGGGGGACGTGTAGGCATTTCAGGAAAGATGGTGACCTGAAAGGCCAAGATAACTATGTGAAGTGGAAGGTTTATTCTCCTAATGGAAACTGTAAAGAGACGGGTCAAACTTCACATAATTAGTCCTGCTGCGTCGTGCCTGTCAGTGACAGATGTGATGCACCTGCAATTCGCCGCTGCAGCCGTAAAAAGATCGCGCTCTGCTGCCACCGTGTGGCTGATACTCGGTGCTGCGCCTGCACCATAACTTTTAAATAAAACTTTATTCAACTATGGAAATCAGTACTGTTGTCAGGTCACAAATTAAGCTTCCCAAGGCTAAAGAAATGCAATTTAAAAGCATTAATAGATACTATCCAGCTGCAGAAACTTTAATAAGGAGATCTGGGTTTGAGATTGATCTCGTCACAAAAACCCCCCACAAAAGATAGGTCAAGCTGTGTCTCAATTTCTTGTGTTTTGAAAAAGATTTTGTGTTTTATTTATCGATTCAAGTGTTTTGGGCTTTTATTTTTTGCCTAACCATTGGTCATCTGTCTGATATGTTGGATCTCAATCTATAAATGATTCATGATGCAATGATTAATTTAACTTTAGTTTTTAGTTTAGTAGTTTAGTTTAATTCTAAGTCCAAACCTGATCTATCGACTCTTGTGTAAACTTATTTTATTTAACTTTTTTTTTTTTTTACCCATTTATGTTTATGTATTTATTCATTTATTTTTGCTTATGGTTGTTGTATCCTTGCTGTTGTTTAATTTATGTTCTTTTTGTATCATTAGGTTAAATAAAGTTCTTTTTTTTAAAAAAAAAAAGGTAAACAGTAAAAAGTAGCTGTTGATGACATATTTTACATCGCATTAAAAATTCAAATTAAGAAGAAATTAAAATCAAAATTGAAGAAATAAGAAAAAAGAATAGAGGAAAATATATAAATAAAAAAAGTAACGTAATTCCTCTGTCTTCATGTTTTGTTTTTTTTCCAAATACATTAGCGTAATGATTTAAGAAACTCTTTTTCAATATAATTTGTTAGAAAAAGATCATTAAAATGGGAACATTTCATGGTTTCTCGTGTAAAGAAATAAAAGTAACGCGGTCGAAGCCCCCTCTGCGCTGACGTCACTTCCGTTATTTAAAAAATGGCGAGCAGCAGCGTTGAAGTCGGTGAGTGAAGCGAGTTCTGGTCCGTTTGTGGTTCGTGTCAGCCGGATTCTCGTCGAGCTGCCGGGACGCGAAACGGCACCCCGATGCAGCGACGGGAACCAGAACCCGGGCGTCGTGGGAGACTCTGAAAAGTAACCGCGGTCGTTTCGTTCAGTCGTTTGTTTACAGCCAAACGCGGCCACGCAGCCTGCAGCTGTTTCCTCCTGCAGCTGTTTCCTCGGACTAAAACTGTCACCGAAAGAAAGAAAGGAGCACATTTTAACACAGTTGCGCGCAAGTGAACCGATACACTGATCAGGTAGCGAGCAGCTGATTTAACGTGAGCCTTGGGAGCTGTGATAAACTCTAAATGCGCTATTTAACTACTATTTAACAACTTATTCCTGTCTGTTTTTGAAAAATCTAACACTGTACATATTAGTGGTCCCCTACCTGGGGGGGGGGGTCTTGGCCCTCAAGATAAAATCTAAGGGGTCACATGATTAAAGGAATGCAAAGTTGAAATTATATTTATTATTTCTGTCTTTGCTTTTTTTTTTCTTTTCTTCTGCTTGTGAATCACTGAATACTTTTACTTCTTCAGGTCTGTAAAAATGCAATGAAATAATCTGAGAAGGAAAAAAATAAACTTTTTAGTTGAAATGCTCACAACTCATGTCTACATATTAAAGTGCATGTAGAATATAGTAAAGAATGTAAGCATTTAAGGAGGGAGGGAAAAGCTGAAAACCAACTAAATAAACCAAATGTATGTTAAGTGGGAAGGTTGACGGTTAGATGTTGCTTGATAAAACAATATTGAAATAATTTCTGATGATCATTAGCAATCGTGTGTCATATTTATATTTCACTGAGTCCTAGGAAGGACATTTTGAACATCAAAATATTTTTAAAAGCTATGCATACAGTATGCTATTTGAAGTAGAATTATTTTTGTTATTAACCCTTCATTTGCTTTCCGTGTAGAGTTCAACCATGAGTAGCCGAAGAAAGAGGGCCCCTCCTGTGAGGGTGGACGAAGAAGACAAGAAGAGGTTGAACTGGAACATGTTGGAGGACCGCAAGAGCGAGGTGAACCAGGAAGATGACCAGATACCAACCTGCTCCCTTCTTCCTGTCGACCCTACTCCCAGCAGCTCCTTTCTCTCGACCACCGAGGACGTCACGGGGGTTGCCTGTACCAGATCTGTCCGGTTTACAGAGGAACTCCCTGGTACGTCATCAGACAGCGCCTCGGCCTCCCTGGCCCTCACTGTGGAGCCAGCTATGAAGCTGGGCCACATCTGGAAGGCGCTCATTGGGGAGTTCAGCGTCCGTCCGGCTTGGATCCCATCTGACTGTGAGCAGAGAGCGTTCACGCTCCACAGGATGGCTGACCAGCTCTGCCTCAGTTACAGCAGCTGTGATGAGAGCTCAGGACTGCAGTGGAGGCCTGATGAGGACACTTGCACAGCGGAGTGCGGCTTCAGTGTGATCACGCTGGAGGACCTCGACTGGATGCAGAAGAGGAGGGTGGTGCAGCTCTGCCACCAGGCAAAAGAGGGGTCAGTCAAGGTATGAAGGCATTCAGAGAGGAGAGAATGAAAAGTGTTTCTTCAACTTTTTTTTCAATGTTTAGGTTCATTGTCAGATCACTGGATCAACTGATCCTTAACTACAAGTGCGTTTATGGTGATACTGTATGTGTGTGCAAGATGTTGCCATACCAGTAATGAAAAACAAGGCTGCTTCAGTTCCACAACATTTCATTTGAAGAACAATGCTGCCTGAAATTCATTGTGTGATTTAATTTCAGCCTTTACCTAAAGATAAAAAGGAAAATATTGAATGTTACCTTCTTTGCTATGTATGTATACATGCTTTTACAAAAAAGGCTGCAATTTGCTGAACTTGTTACATGCTGGTGTTTTTATGAAGTATCTGCAAGCTTTCTTTTTTTCTTTCTAAGTACTGTTTTGGCATTGTATCCCTGTATTAGAGAGTTGACAGTAGAGAACTCAAAGGAAATGAGGAGAGACAGAGAGATGGGGAATGACTGACTTCCTCTCCGATGTTGTCCCAAGCAGCCAAATCCACCGTCATAGTCTTTGGTTGGATTGGAAACCTGCTTACCTGCTCTTTAGGTTGGGGTGGTGAGCAGTCGAACTTCTATGGTTCACAGTGTTAAAAAAAAAAAAGGCATTTCTTCCATCAGCTGTTGTTTGTCTGCATCTGGGCAGGTGGGGATTTACTTGCTGGAAAGTGGGCTCGGGAAGCCCGAATTCCTCAGCGAGGGAAATGCTCGTCTGAGGAAAGCAAATCAACTAATGCAGAAGTTAATGGAGTATTTCTACGATTTTATTATCCCCGGTAAGTGTCTGGTCCTAATGTCTAATGCATGCTGTGATCCAAGTTCTCAAATACCACGACAGCCTCACCATTAAACTGAATGTAAAACAATGTGGAAAAGAAAGATTTCTTTGCTGCTCTGATGTAGAAGTTGTAGATAATGAGGAGGAGGAATGTGACACCGACCTGGAGAGGCAAAATGTCGAGGAGCTGTATGATTACGTCAGGCATCTGCACCAGAGAGAGAGCCGCGAGGTGACCTATGACGTCCAGCACAAAGCTCTTATTCCTGTTCTGAGACCCTATCAGAGCCAGGCTGTCAACTGGATGCTGAGGAGAGAGAAATCCAGGAACACTTCACCTAAAGGTACCCACTTCTTGTCTGGTACACCTGTACAAACACTGCCCTGATTCCTTGCTGCACTCTTAACTGGTGGTTATAATCATCCTTCCAATTAATTGATCCTATGAGATGTACAAGTGGTTTTGCACTTAACTACAAATCACTTTACTGCCAACTATTTTCCAAAGTGTAACACATACTTTTAGACTTTTTGCCATGTTGCAAATGAGCTTTTGCATTTCTTTCCCCTGAAACTGGAACCTGGAACTTGGATTTAGTAGCACTTTCTGAGCAGTGCTGAAATTTAGGTTCCAAAAGCAACTGTGACGATGACTGGACTTTCTGTGTTGGAAAAGGCCTACGTTAGGACTATGATAGCGAATTAGTTGAGATTGTCAATATTTACCATTTCTTTGCAGAACAAACGCTACATTTTCTCTGGCGGGAGTTGATCACTTTGTGCAGCAAGAAGTTGTTCTACAACCCTTTTACTGGCTGGTAAGAACTAGAATCCTCTCGTGTTAGCAGGTCAGTTCACTTAAATCACAAAAACATATTTTCTATCTTACCACCAGGGCTATCTACCCAGACAGATCTGAAACTTCTGCTGCCGCCCCTATGCAGTTGCGATGAGTGGAGTTTCTTTATGGTGCTCAAACATTAAAAAATGACATTTGAAAAACTCAAGTGCAACGTGTCTTTCCAGAAACTATGTCCAGATTACTGGACATCACTTTTAGGATCTATTCACCTCCATTGTCTTGGGTCAGCAGCAGAGGTTTCATAAAATGGTATCGCAAAACCTCAGCTCATAAAACCAAAACTCATCTGCATGGCTAGATACCACTAGAGGCAACTGAGGAAATATGTCCTTTTGAATTTGGCTAAACTGACCCTTTAATTTGCTTTTTTGATGTCCTTTTGTGGATGCACAGTTACCTCTCTTTTGTTGTAGTTTCAATGATTAGTTTTTTAGTGATATGAAAGTATATATTTCTTTTTTCAGCTTAATCCGAGAATTTCCCCTGGCTGGTGTGGAGTGGCCTGGTGGAATCTTGGCTGATGAAATGGGGCTGGGAAAGACAGTGGAAGTTCTGGCTCTTATCCTGTTTCACACCCGACAGAACCTGGAGCAGGAGACCCTCACCCTGCCTGTGGTGAGGATCAGTCAGCAGCTACACTGACTATGTTACATACTGACTATGTTAAAAATACAGAATATCACCTTTTTTTTCTCTTTTGGTCTTGCAGGGAAAATCCGTGAATTATTTTGTACCTCCTCGTCCCCTAGAAAGAAAGCAAGTTATCCGCTGCAAGTCTGAAGTTCAGCCTAAAATTAAAATATCCCACCCAGGTTTGGCACTCACAATCCTCTCAGACATCACAGCTTTTATTGCCACTTCAGATTAACTCAGATTATTAGTAGTAGTAGTTACCTGAGAAAGACAACAGGAGCTGTTAGGTGAGTTTCATCCACGGGAGGAAAATGAAAGAATGAATGGGTTTTGATACACAGCTGTATCCTTATTTATTTAATATCCTCTAATTATTCAGGGATCAGGTTTGTTGAGAAAACACATCTCTTCCTTTAGCATTCAAGTGGCCCGTTACGTCCCCAGACTTCTTTTTATGGAATCAAGAGCAGAACAACTGGAGCAAACAGGGTTGAGGTGACCTCAGCAGCAGTATCCGAGGACGAAGGGAGCACTTGTCACTTTTAGGTTGCACCATCAACGATAAACCCAAGAAGCTATTTAAAAAGCTTTAGTATTTAAACTGCTTCTGAGACTTCCAACATGTATAGCACTTATTCGTTTTATTGCCAAAATGACATGCAGATCATCATCACAGTAAACAAAGAAGCCTCGCCAGGTCTTGATTGGATTTTTATCAGCTTATCACAAACTTGTCTCAGATTCCTTCAGTGAAAACACAGAGGAGACTGCAACAGCTGCTTTATGGGCATATCAGGTATGCTTATCACATTTTGCTCTTGCTCAACACTGTGGGTGGAATCTTAATTATTATAATCCGTGTTACAATTGGTATGCTTTCACACGCTCATAAAATGTAAATTTCAGCATGTCATGTGGTAATGTTACGTAAGATTTGTTGAAAAGTAATGCAAAAGTGACTTCAACCTGAACTGATAAATCAATACAAAATAGAACAACATCTTTTTCAGATCAAATGCAGGTTGCACTATAGGGCTGGAACTAGTGATAATTTTCATTATCAATTAACATGGTTATTATTTTCTTGATAAACTGATTCATCGATTTGTCTATACATCAGAACATAATGGACGATGCCCATCACAATTTCCCAAAACTCAACGTAACATCTTCAAATAGTTTGCTTTGTCCGACCAACAGTCCAAAACCCAAAGGTTTTTTAGTTCACTCTCATATAAAACAGAGAAAAGCAGCACATCCTCACATTTGAGAAGCTGAAAACAGAGACATTTTTGGCATTTCTGCTTGAAAGATTACTCGAAATAGTTGCCAGTGAATTTTCTGTCGATCGACTTATCGATTAATCAACTACTTGTTTCAGCTCTAGTTGCAACAGCAGCAGACGCCTGCAAATAAAGACTCCTGATGGCAACCCTGAAGAAGAAAAAGAAAAGAAAAGTCTGTAGAAAAGTAATTTTGTGTCTTGGTAATATGCGATTGCTCTTCATGGACTTCATGATGCATAAAAACCCAACATTCTCCAGAAAAACTAGACCTCACAAAAGAGCATAGAGAGCACCGTTTCCTCTCTCCTCCTCTGAAATCGACCTCTCTTTATAATAATATCATGTAGATGAGCCTCACAAAGAGACCACAGCTGCCTGTTAGAACAGTAGTCTACATAGTATATCATTCATACGATAAAACAACACTTATATTGCAGCAAAATACAACATTGAATAAATCAGTGTTAAGCTAGTAGAGATGGTTAAGAGCCCCTGCATCTGTGCTATGATGAGTGTCTAAGATGGACCTTCTTTCTTGTGTCTTTCACTTCCTGTTTGTCCCCCTGTTGCCCCAACAAGAAGGAAAAACACAAAGAAGACAGTTGATTCATTAAAGAGGCGCTTTTACACATGAAGTTCAGTTTACTTGTCATGAGAAGTCCTGCTCAGCCTGTGAAAGCATTTTGTATAATGTCTTTGGTTCTGGAGCAGAAGGGCAGGTCTAATGAATGATGCTACTGAGTTGCATCATGGGAGATGTAGGATCCTTGATCCATACTAGGGACTAGAAGTTAGACTATCTCTCCCTGTGCCGCTTCAGTTTTGGCAAATCTCTTTTTAATCTGTGTCTTGTGAGTCTCCCAACTGCATTTAAGTGCAATACTAAATCACTAGAGTACCCCTTTAAGAGAAATGTGTCTTACCCTCTGTGTGCACTGCAGACACATAGGTCCAGTTGTATCGTTTGACGATGTCCAAGAGGGCCCGGGCCTGAAGAGTGTCTGAGGGCACGACCCTGAGGAAGTACTTAAATAAAGTCTTGTCACTGAGGTCAATACTGGTTGCAGAATAGGCGATCTGCGGGATGTTGAATAGCTGCAGAAGATTTTGAACTTGAATTGCAACTGAGCTCGAGCCGGGCCCGATGACCCCTGCGATGGGCTTCTTGGTCGGTGGCGGCTGACTGGAAGGCACCCCTTCGATGCACCACCTGGAGCCGTCCTTCTCGTCCCGGATGGAGATGAGAGAGTCTCGTATGAACTCGATGCTCTGCTCCAGAGCCACCGAGGAATGCCAGCAGGAGTCCCTGATCTCACAGCCCAGGGTGATGTTGGGTAACAGGTTTGGGTCCGAGTTAATCCGATCCAAGGCGTGGAACATGGCCTCCACTCTTTGGATGCCGTACTGCTCACGGACTTCTCCACATTTCCTCTCTGCCACCTTCTCAGCTGACGGTTGGTGGTGAACAGAGAAGAGGGCACCGATTATAATATCCCCGTCCATCCTCGCCACCAGGCGGGAGGCAGAACTCGGCACCACTGACCTCTCATACTTGCCTTTAGACAACACAAAGGCCTCAAACAGCAAAACAGGCAAGTACAAAATGCTTATGGCAGTCAGGTAAATCATATTCGACATTGTGCCACAGGTGCTGAATGTAGAATCATGTCCACTTGGCCATAATGGAGGTCCATCAATCCACTTTTGGATGAAATAGGAATTAACTCAGCTGCTTCTCCTTCTGTGTTGTCACCCTGTAAGTGAGACATGGAGCATTAATTCCTGTTTATCACACATGTAACTCGAGCTGCAACAATTGGTCGATAATGAAGCAGTTATCAGCAGCTATTTTGATAATCGATTAACCATTTGAGTCATTGTTTTAAGCATAAATGTAGAATATTCTCTTGTTGCAGCTTCTCAAATGTGAAGATGTGATGCTTTTCTTTGTCTTCTATGATATTAAACTGAATATCTTTGTGTTTTGGACAAAACAAGTCATCTGAATACTTCATATCCAGGGGAAATTGTGATGGGCATGTTTCTCCACTATCCTCTGACATTTTACTGGCAATAATTAACAGAATAATCGGGAACAATAATCGTTAGTTGCAGCCCTACAGGTAACACTCATGACTTCTCTAAGTGCTGTTTCATTGGGCCAATCACATCATAATACCTTCCTCATCTCCTATAACAAATCATGCAAAGGAGTGCAAAAACAGACATAAAAGTTGCACCAAAAACATGCAAAAAGGCAAAGTTATTGGAGTCCTGTTGCAACAAAGTATGCAATGACCTACAGGGTGGAGCCTTAATCAACTGATACCAGCAGTGATCATACATGACAAGCTTTAAGGACACTGAATGCTTGATATGAGAGATAAAAGTATCTATAATGATAGAGAAACCTTTTGAGTTTTAGCACCACGGACAGCTGCCTCTGCTTCAGTTCAGGAGCTCTCAGCTGATTTCCTTCATTCAAGCTGATCTATTTCAACCTGCGACGGTTTCTTCAACTTTTACCCCTGAAAGCATCACATAAAGACACTGGGATGTGCTCGATTTGAATCCTCTTTTTTTAAATTTAATTTAAATTTTTTTTTTACCGTCCGTCAGCTGTCTCTCGCTCTTCAGTCGCAGCTCTACAACCGGTGTCATTTACAGGACAACATTTTCAACATCGTCACCTGCGTGCACATGCATCCCAATTAAAGGGAGAAGCTTAATTAATAGAGCAGACTGAATAGTCGAGCATGTGAAGAGGACGCTCACATATTAAGTAAGGAGTCTGTGTCTGCAAAGCACCACGTCTAATAACTGACATCACTTTACCTACCTGCACCAGGCAAGTCGGGGCATAGCGGGTCTGTGTCTCTTCTGAAGCAGTCAGACTGGACTCTTCTGCCGAGAAAACACTGTGGGACTCTCTCTCTCTCTCTCTCTCTCTCTCTCTGCACTGATCATTAGGTGCCCCCTTCTTCTCCTCTTCCTCACTGCATCTTGTAAGCGGGTCACACTCACTGCAGTGCCCCTGATTTGAAGCCACAATTCTTACACGTCAGGAGGAGGATGTTTCACACAATGTAACGTCGATTAATAGCATTAAAAAAAAAAAGAAGAAAAAAAGAGAGAGAATATTCAAGTGGCACATGGGGGGGGACGTGTAGGCATTTCAGGAAAGATGGTGACCTGAAAGGCCAAGATAACTATGTGAAGTGGAAGGTTTATTCTCCTAATGGAAACTGTAAAGAGACGGGTCAAACTTCACATAATTAGTCCTGCTGCGTCGTGCCTGTCAGTGACAGATGTGATGCACCTGCAATTCGCCGCTGCAGCCGTAAAAAGATCGCGCTCTGCTGCCACCGTGTGGCTGATACTCGGTGCTGCGCCTGCACCATAACTTTTAAATAAAACTTTATTCAACTATGGAAATCAGTACTGTTGTCAGGTCACAAATTAAGCTTCCCAAGGCTAAAGAAATGCAATTTAAAAGCATTAATAGATACTATCCAGCTGCAGAAACTTTAATAAGGAGATCTGGGTTTGAGATTGATCTCGTCACAAAAACCCCCCACAAAAGATAGGTCAAGCTGTGTCTCAATTTCTTGTGTTTTGAAAAAGATTTTGTGTTTTATTTATCGATTCAAGTGTTTTGGGCTTTTATTTTTTGCCTAACCATTGGTCATCTGTCTGATATGTTGGATCTCAATCTATAAATGATTCATGATGCAATGATTAATTTAACTTTAGTTTTTAGTTTAGTAGTTTAGTTTAATTCTAAGTCCAAACCTGATCTATCGACTCTTGTGTAAACTTATTTTATTTAACTTTTTTTTTTTTTTACCCATTTATGTTTATGTATTTATTCATTTATTTTTGCTTATGGTTGTTGTATCCTTGCTGTTGTTTAATTTATGTTCTTTTTGTATCATTAGGTTAAATAAAGTTCTTTTTTTTAAAAAAAAAAAGGTAAACAGTAAAAAGTAGCTGTTGATGACATATTTTACATCGCATTAAAAATTCAAATTAAGAAGAAATTAAAATCAAAATTGAAGAAATAAGAAAAAAGAATAGAGGAAAATATATAAATAAAAAAAGTAACGTAATTCCTCTGTCTTCATGTTTTGTTTTTTTTCCAAATACATTAGCGTAATGATTTAAGAAACTCTTTTTCAATATAATTTGTTAGAAAAAGATCATTAAAATGGGAACATTTCATGGTTTCTCGTGTAAAGAAATAAAAGTAACGCGGTCGAAGCCCCCTCTGCGCTGACGTCACTTCCGTTATTTAAAAAATGGCGAGCAGCAGCGTTGAAGTCGGTGAGTGAAGCGAGTTCTGGTCCGTTTGTGGTTCGTGTCAGCCGGATTCTCGTCGAGCTGCCGGGACGCGAAACGGCACCCCGATGCAGCGACGGGAACCAGAACCCGGGCGTCGTGGGAGACTCTGAAAAGTAACCGCGGTCGTTTCGTTCAGTCGTTTGTTTACAGCCAAACGCGGCCACGCAGCCTGCAGCTGTTTCCTCCTGCAGCTGTTTCCTCGGACTAAAACTGTCACCGAAAGAAAGAAAGGAGCACATTTTAACACAGTTGCGCGCAAGTGAACCGATACACTGATCAGGTAGCGAGCAGCTGATTTAACGTGAGCCTTGGGAGCTGTGATAAACTCTAAATGCGCTATTTAACTACTATTTAACAACTTATTCCTGTCTGTTTTTGAAAAATCTAACACTGTACATATTAGTGGTCCCCTACCTGGGGGGGGGGTCTTGGCCCTCAAGATAAAATCTAAGGGGTCACATGATTAAAGGAATGCAAAGTTGAAATTATATTTATTATTTCTGTCTTTGCTTTTTTTTTTCTTTTCTTCTGCTTGTGAATCACTGAATACTTTTACTTCTTCAGGTCTGTAAAAATGCAATGAAATAATCTGAGAAGGAAAAAAATAAACTTTTTAGTTGAAATGCTCACAACTCATGTCTACATATTAAAGTGCATGTAGAATATAGTAAAGAATGTAAGCATTTAAGGAGGGAGGGAAAAGCTGAAAACCAACTAAATAAACCAAATGTATGTTAAGTGGGAAGGTTGACGGTTAGATGTTGCTTGATAAAACAATATTGAAATAATTTCTGATGATCATTAGCAATCGTGTGTCATATTTATATTTCACTGAGTCCTAGGAAGGACATTTTGAACATCAAAATATTTTTAAAAGCTATGCATACAGTATGCTATTTGAAGTAGAATTATTTTTGTTATTAACCCTTCATTTGCTTTCCGTGTAGAGTTCAACCATGAGTAGCCGAAGAAAGAGGGCCCCTCCTGTGAGGGTGGACGAAGAAGACAAGAAGAGGTTGAACTGGAACATGTTGGAGGACCGCAAGAGCGAGGTGAACCAGGAAGATGACCAGATACCAACCTGCTCCCTTCTTCCTGTCGACCCTACTCCCAGCAGCTCCTTTCTCTCGACCACCGAGGACGTCACGGGGGTTGCCTGTACCAGATCTGTCCGGTTTACAGAGGAACTCCCTGGTACGTCATCAGACAGCGCCTCGGCCTCCCTGGCCCTCACTGTGGAGCCAGCTATGAAGCTGGGCCACATCTGGAAGGCGCTCATTGGGGAGTTCAGCGTCCGTCCGGCTTGGATCCCATCTGACTGTGAGCAGAGAGCGTTCACGCTCCACAGGATGGCTGACCAGCTCTGCCTCAGTTACAGCAGCTGTGATGAGAGCTCAGGACTGCAGTGGAGGCCTGATGAGGACACTTGCACAGCGGAGTGCGGCTTCAGTGTGATCACGCTGGAGGACCTCGACTGGATGCAGAAGAGGAGGGTGGTGCAGCTCTGCCACCAGGCAAAAGAGGGGTCAGTCAAGGTATGAAGGCATTCAGAGAGGAGAGAATGAAAAGTGTTTCTTCAACTTTTTTTTCAATGTTTAGGTTCATTGTCAGATCACTGGATCAACTGATCCTTAACTACAAGTGCGTTTATGGTGATACTGTATGTGTGTGCAAGATGTTGCCATACCAGTAATGAAAAACAAGGCTGCTTCAGTTCCACAACATTTCATTTGAAGAACAATGCTGCCTGAAATTCATTGTGTGATTTAATTTCAGCCTTTACCTAAAGATAAAAAGGAAAATATTGAATGTTACCTTCTTTGCTATGTATGTATACATGCTTTTACAAAAAAGGCTGCAATTTGCTGAACTTGTTACATGCTGGTGTTTTTATGAAGTATCTGCAAGCTTTCTTTTTTTCTTTCTAAGTACTGTTTTGGCATTGTATCCCTGTATTAGAGAGTTGACAGTAGAGAACTCAAAGGAAATGAGGAGAGACAGAGAGATGGGGAATGACTGACTTCCTCTCCGATGTTGTCCCAAGCAGCCAAATCCACCGTCATAGTCTTTGGTTGGATTGGAAACCTGCTTACCTGCTCTTTAGGTTGGGGTGGTGAGCAGTCGAACTTCTATGGTTCACAGTGTTAAAAAAAAAAAAGGCATTTCTTCCATCAGCTGTTGTTTGTCTGCATCTGGGCAGGTGGGGATTTACTTGCTGGAAAGTGGGCTCGGGAAGCCCGAATTCCTCAGCGAGGGAAATGCTCGTCTGAGGAAAGCAAATCAACTAATGCAGAAGTTAATGGAGTATTTCTACGATTTTATTATCCCCGGTAAGTGTCTGGTCCTAATGTCTAATGCATGCTGTGATCCAAGTTCTCAAATACCACGACAGCCTCACCATTAAACTGAATGTAAAACAATGTGGAAAAGAAAGATTTCTTTGCTGCTCTGATGTAGAAGTTGTAGATAATGAGGAGGAGGAATGTGACACCGACCTGGAGAGGCAAAATGTCGAGGAGCTGTATGATTACGTCAGGCATCTGCACCAGAGAGAGAGCCGCGAGGTGACCTATGACGTCCAGCACAAAGCTCTTATTCCTGTTCTGAGACCCTATCAGAGCCAGGCTGTCAACTGGATGCTGAGGAGAGAGAAATCCAGGAACACTTCACCTAAAGGTACCCACTTCTTGTCTGGTACACCTGTACAAACACTGCCCTGATTCCTTGCTGCACTCTTAACTGGTGGTTATAATCATCCTTCCAATTAATTGATCCTATGAGATGTACAAGTGGTTTTGCACTTAACTACAAATCACTTTACTGCCAACTATTTTCCAAAGTGTAACACATACTTTTAGACTTTTTGCCATGTTGCAAATGAGCTTTTGCATTTCTTTCCCCTGAAACTGGAACCTGGAACTTGGATTTAGTAGCACTTTCTGAGCAGTGCTGAAATTTAGGTTCCAAAAGCAACTGTGACGATGACTGGACTTTCTGTGTTGGAAAAGGCCTACGTTAGGACTATGATAGCGAATTAGTTGAGATTGTCAATATTTACCATTTCTTTGCAGAACAAACGCTACATTTTCTCTGGCGGGAGTTGATCACTTTGTGCAGCAAGAAGTTGTTCTACAACCCTTTTACTGGCTGGTAAGAACTAGAATCCTCTCGTGTTAGCAGGTCAGTTCACTTAAATCACAAAAACATATTTTCTATCTTACCACCAGGGCTATCTACCCAGACAGATCTGAAACTTCTGCTGCCGCCCCTATGCAGTTGCGATGAGTGGAGTTTCTTTATGGTGCTCAAACATTAAAAAATGACATTTGAAAAACTCAAGTGCAACGTGTCTTTCCAGAAACTATGTCCAGATTACTGGACATCACTTTTAGGATCTATTCACCTCCATTGTCTTGGGTCAGCAGCAGAGGTTTCATAAAATGGTATCGCAAAACCTCAGCTCATAAAACCAAAACTCATCTGCATGGCTAGATACCACTAGAGGCAACTGAGGAAATATGTCCTTTTGAATTTGGCTAAACTGACCCTTTAATTTGCTTTTTTGATGTCCTTTTGTGGATGCACAGTTACCTCTCTTTTGTTGTAGTTTCAATGATTAGTTTTTTAGTGATATGAAAGTATATATTTCTTTTTTCAGCTTAATCCGAGAATTTCCCCTGGCTGGTGTGGAGTGGCCTGGTGGAATCTTGGCTGATGAAATGGGGCTGGGAAAGACAGTGGAAGTTCTGGCTCTTATCCTGTTTCACACCCGACAGAACCTGGAGCAGGAGACCCTCACCCTGCCTGTGGTGAGGATCAGTCAGCAGCTACACTGACTATGTTACATACTGACTATGTTAAAAATACAGAATATCACCTTTTTTTTCTCTTTTGGTCTTGCAGGGAAAATCCGTGAATTATTTTGTACCTCCTCGTCCCCTAGAAAGAAAGCAAGTTATCCGCTGCAAGTCTGAAGTTCAGCCTAAAATTAAAATATCCCACCCAGGTTTGGCACTCACAATCCTCTCAGACATCACAGCTTTTATTGCCACTTCAGATTAACTCAGATTATTATTATTTTCGTGCAGCTGTGCGTGTCATGCTCCTCACTGCAATCAAGGAGATGAGATCTGGCAAAGGAGCCTCCGTCAACGCTATCTTCACCTACATCCGTGCCACTTACGGTTATGACCTCCTAAAAAACCGCAACCACATCAGGAAGACCCTGGTGAAGCTCATAGATGAAGGCCTGGTTGACCGGGTCAAAGGCCGTGGCTTGGCGGGGTCATTTAAACTGGGAAAGAACTACAAAGAAACCAAGAAGGCATTAGAAGGAGCTTCTAAGTCTGTAAGAATAAAAAGCTTCAAATATAAATGCTTTATGCTACAAATATTACCTGGTTGTATTACCTAACTTTTGTCTGATTTCTTTTTTTTGTTAGAATTCCAAAAACACAGAGAGCACGCCCAGGAAAACGTTTCAGAGACGAGCAAAAGAGAAGGCAGAAGCAGCTCTGCAGAACTCTCTTGCAGAAGATCAAAGAGATCTGTACTCCCCTACATCTGACTGTCTAGTACCAGAAGAAACGGAAACAAAGAAGGAATGGGATGAAAGTGTGAGCGAGAAAGCAGATCAGTCGGATGACGTGCTCGATATGTCCACGACAGCCTCACAGATGTCTCAGGATAAAAGTGAGTCAGATACACGGGACATGCCCAGGATGGATGATCTATGTGAAGAAAGGGGAGAAGCTCCTTGGCTTAATTCACACGAGGAGACAGAAACCCCCACCAGAGCGTCTGTCGTCCCTTTCAACACCCCGGACTACCGCTTTGAGTGTATCTGTGGTGAACTGGGCATTGTTGACTACAAGGCTCGCGTCCAGTGTATGAACTGCCAGCTGTGGCAGCATGCAGACTGTGTCAACTACAAAGAAGAAAGCCTTGAAACTACACCCTTCTACTGCCCTCACTGCCTGGTCGCCATGAAACCTGTCTCCACCGGTGCCACCCTCATCATCTCCCCGAGCTCCATCTGCCACCAGTGGGTGGAGGAGATCAACCGGCACATCAGGTCCTCCTCACTGCGAGTGCTGGTGAGAAAATAGATAGATATATATTAGTGTTGTGGTAGATGTTTTTTATCCACAGGGTAGATATGTCACATATTACCATCTCAGCAATGGCATTGTCAGAACTTCTCTGCACACTAGCACCAAGTTCTGGAAATGTCATGTCATAGTCTTGTCATAGTTTTACATGATTAAGGCAGATAAGTGTGATGTTACATTCTCTGCAGGAGATGCTGTGTTTATGTTCCAGTTGTTGCAGCTGTTATAACTCTACACACAGTCAAAATCAAGTACATTTGAATTCTGAGACAGTTGCATTTGTGCATAAACAAATGTTTTTTATTTTGTTTTTCTCTTCCTTGTCTCCCTGCTGAAGAGGCCTCCGAGGGCCATTTGACTTGTATGCTTTATTAATGCATGCACGCACTTCTCTCCTCTTATCTCACAACTGTTGTTCTCTCACATTTTAACTTGCATTTTCTTGCACATCCAAAAAGCACACACTGACAGAACTGTTCAGCTTAAAGCACTTTGCTAATTATTATCTTTATCTCAGGTTTATCAGGGTGTGAAGAAGCATGGGTTCATCCAGCCGCATATGCTTGCCGAGCAGGACGTGGTCATCACCACCTATGACGTGCTGCGGTCAGAGCTCAACTACGTCGACATTCCCCACAGTAACAGCAAGGACGGACGCCGCTTCCGCAACCAGAAGCGCTACATGGCCATACCCAGTCCTCTGGTGGCTGTGGAGTGGTGGCGCATCTGTCTGGACGAGGCTCAGATGGTTGAATGTCCCACTGCGAAGGTGAGTTGAAGTGAATCCAGAATAATAGAGATAAGATAATAAAGCATTTGGGGTTTTATTGGATGGGTAGCTTCTGTGTTCATAACCATATTTCTATATTAGAATATCATATTGATCCTGACCACAGAGTGTGGGAATGTGTGAATAAAATCTTATTTATCCATAGGTTATATGTGCAATGTCAGACTATGTGTTTAATACAAAGTTTTATTTCAGTTTGTCTATTAAAACTTTGTTCATGCTCCATTTTTATTTTACTCTCAGGCTGCAGAAATGGCTCTACGTCTCGCGTCTGTCAACCGCTGGTGTGTCAGTGGCACTCCTGTCCAGAGAGGCTTAGAAGGTATTACCAATCAAAATCATTACCTAGAAAAAAAATACCCCAAGTATCAAAGCAGGCCTTGAATAAGAGGCTCTGTTATTGGTCTCTTAAGGCTCTCAACAGTGTTAAAAAAATCCTAAAAACGTGCTTAAGACAATCTCTGATGTTGAACTGATGTTGTTTTCTGTACAGATCTGTATGGCCTTGTGCTTTTCCTGGGAGTTGACCCCTACTGGGTAAAACACTGGTGGGACCAGCTGCTTTATCGCCCTTATCAACGTGGAAACACAGAGCCGCTGTACTATGTAATTGCTCAATTGTTGTGGCGATCAGCTAAAAAAGACGTCATTGATCAGGTAGCACATCAAAAGTTATTTCAATTACCAAACTTTAAACATAATTTTTACTTACTTAAAGAATCTCTAATAGACAATCAAAAAGATTTTAATGATGACGAGACATAATGTTGAATATCAGAATATGTGCTCTCTTCAGAAAGTGCAGTTCAAATGTGTTTGATGATCTGTTTTTTTTTTTTCCAGATCCAGATTCCCCCTCAGACAGAGGAGGTGCACTGGCTGCACTTCTCCCCCGTCGAGGGTCACTTCTACCACCGTCAGCACGAGGTCTGCTCCCAGGACGCTCTGGTCAAACTCAGGAAGATCTCTGACTGGAGCCTGAAACTTGGCAGCCTCGACCGCCGCACCGTCAACACCATCCTGTGCCCGCTGCTGAGGCTACGTCAGGCCTGCTGCCATCCACAGGCTGTCAGGGGGGAGTTCCTGCCTTTGCAGAAAAGGTAGATGACACTTGGTATTGTGTTTTCAAGATGCTTGTAGGCGACAAGAGAGGTCTTTATGTGACGGCAGCTGCACCGGTTAATTAACAATCTTGCTAGACTAAATAGAGTATCACAGCATTAGTAACGGTAATAGACCGCAGCAACCTTTTTGTCAATTATACTGTGTGCATTTGTGTTTATTTAAAGTTGACCCATTCTGTGTAATTTGCATTGGAGGGTTTGTTGAGTGGGTTTTTTTTCCTGTGCCGTGCCTCCCCTCCCCAGCACCATGACGATGGAGGAGCTCCTGAAGTCCCTGCAGAAGAAATGTCGAGTGGAGTGTGAAGAAGCTCACAGACAATTGGTGTGCGCACTCAATGGCCTGGCTGGAATCCACATCATCAGAGGTATAAATCCCCACTTCTTGTACTTGTGCTCCCTGCGCTCCCAGTTTCCCATGGGAATCAGTTCAAACAAAACACAAGCCATGAACTCATCTTTGTGTCTCCCAGCACTTCTTGTACCGAGATGTTTTGTCGCAGCGCGTCTCAGTAAGGCCATATGTATAACGTGGCTGAGTGTGCTGGGGGGCGGGTTGTATGGCACGTCTCATTAACTCCACATGCAACGGACATATTGAGTGTCACTAATAATAACCGGCTCCTTTGCCGCCTGCAGATGAGTTTGGAGAGGCAGTGGAGATGTATAGAGAAGTGCTTCGTTCATCAGAGGAGCACAAAGGCAGACTGAAAACCGATTCATTACAGGTATACAGCCTCATCCCATTCATGTCTTTTTCATATGTCTGTGATTATCATATGAAGGGCTTCATGTCTGAAATCAGACAGCCACCGTCTGACAAGAGACTTATAGAATGGCAGGTGGCATTAAAGTAAAACAAGTATTAGTAGGTTTAAAATACGGTTGCTAAGCTCTTAAAGCTTTTGATTCTACTGAGAGTGATTCATTTATTTCTAACCATAAGGGATAGTTAATGTTGCGAGTTTATATAAATATTTCTGATTACTTGTGTCTTTTTTACTAAAACAGAGGCTTCATGCTACCCACAATCTGATGGAACTGCTGAGCGCAAAGCATCCTGGGATACCTCCTACGCTGAGAGACGACCGACTAAGTGAGGAGGTAATTCTAATAAATATTTCTCTCAGCCAGAAAGCATTTATTCCAATAAGGAATTTGCACTTGTTCATTTTGGGAATAAACCTGTGGTATCCTTTAGAGTTCCTCTCAGTTTTATTTTTAAAGGATGGCCACTGCGGTTTGCTTTTATCGTTCTCTGTGTCTCTGAAGGCGGAGCAGCTGCGACAGCACTACATGACCAAATACGACTCTGAGGTAGCAGATGCCCATCAGGGTCTCCAGCCGGTGCTGCAGAACATCAAAGAGCTGAAACGCAAAGTGAGGACTCCTTTACGTCTAAGCTGAAGCAAATTGTGCTTCATATTATAACAGATAATCTACCAAAGGAATATACAGTATGATATATACTACTATGTTGTTTAGGAGTGCTAAGTCAGTGTTTGTAGACAAATATATTGGGTTATAATTACCTTTTTAATAAAACTGCATTCAAACCTGATTAAGTGGCTCCCAAAGTGGGGTTCAGGGACACTCAAAAAAATCAATTTGTCTTCAGAAGTTACATTTGTTTTGTTTGTTACTAATATGTTTCACACTCCTATTAACATCCTCTCACAAACAACATTTGTAATTTCATTATTTGATCGAACTCTTATAAAATTCAGATCTACTATTTGTTGAGTCCTTGACATAAAAAAAGTTTGATTCTAGAGGGTTTAAAAACACTGAAGTCAGATTGATCTGTATTTAAAGTAATACTTTAAATAAGACAAAAAAAAAACGTATTTTCGTCATATATCAAACTCATCAAGATCAAGTTGTACATGGGCATTCTTACACATTACTAAGATTGTCAAATAGATCAAATTAAATAAGAACCTAAAATGAATAACTGTCTTTCTCAAGGTCAAGCTGAATTCTCCCTGGTGGCTGAATGTTATCCAGAGGGCGATCCGGAGCTCCTACGACGACGATCTGGTGTCCCGCGTCAAGAATGAGCTGACGTCCAGCTACAAACAACAAGCCAACAAGCTCTCCATGGCAGACAAGTAAACCATTTATTTATTTATTTAAAAATTTTAAAAATAGGATAAGAGTTCATCGTTATCCTCCCACAAATGTGATAAAAGCAAATGGGGTATCCTGCAGGTTCCGTGATGCCTGTGGTCTGCAGTTCATACTCACAACACAAATGCAAGATCTGATGAAATCCCAAAAGACTGTGCGAGATGCGGTGAAGAGTCTTGAAGGCCCGGCTTCACAGAAAGTGATTGATGAGGTCACTATTTGTCACCTCAGGCCTGTGAGGCTGCCACTCAATAAGTAAGACATCAGCATTTCATGTCAGGAATTTATTGCCACTTTTTACCTTACAATACACAAATTGTAACATTTGATCACAGCTTTTGAATGTGTTTCATAAGCCTCAGCAACAGGAAACTCTGCTTTTTAAATTTTGACAGTGCCTGTTAAACATTAAAATTTTTTATTATAAACTAATATTCCTCTCTTGTCATATTTTAGTTGTGTTTTTTGCAAAGCAGACGAACTTTTCACAGATTATGAGTCCAAGCTGTTTTCTCACACGTAAGTAGAGCAATATTTTTTAGACCTGTCAGATTATCAATTAAAATTGCATGAAAACATTTTTAATTGTTGATTTATGAGGAAAATTCTCCGACAGGGTGAAGGGTCAGACGGCCATCTTTGAAGAAATGATTGAAGATGAAGAGGGGCTGGTGGACGACCGTCTCCCCACTACCAGTCGAGGTCTGTGGGCAGCCAGTGAGACCGAGCGCACCCTGAAAGCCATCTTGTCTTTTGCCAAAGTCAAACGCATGGACCCAGAGATGGTGGAGGAGGGCAACACCTTCATGGAGCTGTTTGAGAATTGGAAGAAAGAGTACAAGGTTTGCACACACACGCGCACACACACACACACACTTACAACCCCTCTCTTTATTTTCAAGCATGCCTGCGAGCACAACCTATTTAAAAAGCCAGAGTTTGAGTAACAACAGATTTGTTTCCAGTAATTAAAAAAGCTGTACATCCTCCTCCTCTGCATTAAAAACTTAGTTGAAGGCAATAATGTATCTTTGATTGAGACTAAATGTCAAGAGAGGTTTATAAATTTGAATGGGGTTGATTTAATGGTTTAAAAACATACTTGAGATTCAGTATGTCAGAAATGTTCTATGCCCAGAAACACATGACGGTTATATGTAATTTTTGTAACCCATAATAAATTATAAGAAGGACCATGAGGCTATTTGTAAATGTGGAAATACATCATAAGCTGTCAGTCCAAAGAAAAACAAAATGTTTAAAAATGTCAGCATCATACTCCTAATATTAAGTTATTTAGCAAAATATGTATCATGAATAACAAACCACTTAAGTCAGTCAGAGTATGAGCTAGAAAGTGAGTTTGGAAAGCCAGAAATCTCAACAGCCAACATATTAATCATTGAATGACTGGTATTTATCAACAATCGCCCTCCTGCACAGTGTCATATTGTTGTCTGTACAAAATATACATATTGCCCCTTTTGAGAATGAGAAAAATAGCCTGGAGTGAAAGCTACTCTTGTCCCTTCTTAGGTGCTGCATGAGTACTGGATGGTGCTGAGGAATCACGTGTCGGCCATCGATGAGCTGGGTATGGCCACCGAGAGACTACGTGTGCGTCTGCCTGATGAGCCCAAGCCCAAACTGCTGCACATCATCGAGCCACATGAGGTGAGTTAAAGACAGTGAAACACCCATTATTACAACATGTCAGTCTATCCTGTTTAAAAGGTACTTTAAACAAGTCAAGCCAAGGCAGTTATATTTTTGAAATGGTAAAAAAATGGAAGAAACCTCATGATGAGCAACAGAGAAGGGATCCCTCTCTTGAAAACAGGAATATTGTGTTATTTTGGGCTGTAAAATCATCAAAAGTATATGCGTTTACCTACTTAATTTCCACTCCAAAACTGATCTTGATTTGCAGCGTCGCTTTACATCGAAGGCCCGTTTTCACACTAATGTTTAATGTGCTGTCCAGTTTAGTGTTTCTTTATCAGTAGATCTCAACCCAAAATAGGGCCACACAACCATTTGATACACTTTGCAGCACAGTTACCCTGATACAGAGTGTATAGTCTGTCCCTTTAGCCAACGTAACCAGCTTCCACAAATGTAAAATTCGTTGATATCTTAGTTCTGCTTTGGATCATTTGAACTGCAGTGTAATTTATGTAATGAATGGGCTGACTAATCACTTAAAACTTTGCTTTCTTTAAACTTTTGTAACTAATATGAACATGTGCATAATGTGGCTGGTTTTGTCCTAATTAATAAACTGTTGAGAGCGAGCCACATGTCGACACAGCAAGACCCATCATGGAGGAATTAAAAGCTCAAGTCTAGCCCTTGACCCAGCGTTGGGCACAATTGTTTTTTGTTAAATTTCCAGGGATATAATATTCTGCCTGAGCTATTTTTATTGCATTCCTGCCCTCAGCCCTCGGTTGTTTTGCTTCCAGGTGGAGCAGAACAGAGTCAAGCTTTTGAACGACCAGGCGGTGGCCAAGTCTCAGCTCCAAAAGAAGCTCGGCCAGTTTCTGTATCTCACGAATCTGGAGAAGGTCATTTACATTTTGATAGTAACTACAAAGCAGATGCATTCTTTCCCAGCTCATTCAGAGACTGTATCTCAAACTGTGTGGCATGATCCCACTGAAAATAACATCAATTCCTTTGTTCCAGTCCCAGGACAAGTCTACTGGAGGGCTGAACCCAGAGCCATGTCCCATCTGTGCCCGGCCCCTGGGACAGGAGGTGAGCATTGCTTAGTTGTAAGAAAGAACATGTTGGCGGGTGATTTTAAATGTCTCACAGATTGTAATTGTATCATTGTTTTATTCAACATCTCTGCTAGTTATTGACTTGACTGTCTTGATACACTGAAGCTGATTCGTCCTGCACCAAGATTCATGTGTTCAACATTTGGCATTTGGTTATTGAATATTGTGTGTACTGTCAGGCACATGCAGAAACATATATTTGATGTTAGCAATGTGCCCGATGCACCCAGGAAGTCAGCAGGTGGAAGGTGTTTGCCTGATTGAGATTTTCATTTGTGTCTTTGTAGAGTGAATTTAGGAATTTACGTGTGTGCCTGTAAAGTTATCTTTATATTTATCAAGTTTATTGGGTGGTTAGAAAAGAAAAATAGAAAAGTCAAAAACAGAATAAAGGTTACAGTCATGAGTTAATGAGCAACACACCAGCCCAAACCAAGTTTCACTCTTTTCCCACATAAACAAGAACAACTTTCTTTTTCCAATTATTTTCCTAATTTTAGCATCCCTCCATTGGCTTCCCATTGCTTCAAATATACAAGTACACTTGTTTTAAAACCGACTTTTAACTGACTTGAATATTTTTAACTGATTATTTACTGTCTCTCTGGCTCTTTAAGCATTTTATAACTACGTTATAGAAAAATATTATGCAAATAAAGTTATTATTTTTCTAGCACAAATCCCCAGTTTTGTAGTCGTCATGTCATCTCACTCTCTCTTTTCCAGTGGGCAGTGCTGACCTGCGGCCACTGCTTCTGTAATGAGTGCATTGCCATCATTGTGGAGCAATACAGCGTGGGCTCAAGGCGGCGGGCCATCAAGTGTGCCATTTGTAGGCAGACCACGTCCCACACAGAGATCTCCTATGTATTCACCACCCAGTCATCCAGTCAGGACCAGGACATACCGGTCAAGGTCAGTCAGCAACACCTTCCTCATGTAAAACGGGCCCCAATCTGGATTTTTATTTTTACTATGTCAGTTATGGCTGGATCTAAATGTTATGATTATTCAGTTTGGTTCTATCTGGCTTAATTGTCCGAACGTTGCTCACCTCAATGATTGAAATGTTATTTAGATGATATTTATGACCATAACTAGCTCTTATTAGGGGATACATGCCTTGTAATGTATGTAATTGTAAACAAAACACAGCTTTGGTCGGGCCATTTTTGATTAATTAACACTATAGCCTAATTTTCCTCTTCCTGTGTTTGTCAGGGGAGCCACTCTACCAAAGTGGAGGCAGTAGTGAGAACACTGAAGAAGATTCAAGTGACCGACCCCGGGGCCAAGTGTCTCGTCTTCTCCACGGTAACTGTAAACTATCCCCCGCTCTGTAAGACAGTGATTCATTTTGACGATATCGAGCTTGGATCTGACCCAGTTTGTTTCTTTTTCTCTCCTGCGCAGTGGCTGAGTGTCCTGGACATCATTGCTAAGGCCTTGTTTGACAACAACATGGAGTTCTCTCAGATCAATGGGATTCACAAATTCCAGGTTTGAATCTTCATTGTAACCATTTTTAAGTATGCTTAAACACAACCACACAGTTGCTTCAAGAGGTGGGGTTTACCACTTAAGGACAATTCACTTGTTAAAACTTCTCTAAAGACATATTCACATACTTACTTTCTAGGTTGACACTAATATTTGTCCTCCACCAACACAGCAATTCTCCAATTTGCCGCTGCACACAAACACATCATTCCTATGACTTTATTTTTAGTTTAAATAGATTTTTTGACCTGCAAACATACCCATAGCACAAGAAGATAGCGCCAGTCCTATAGTGTGGAAATCCAAGATCCAATATCTTATTTGCCCAAGGCCATCTCTCCTGAAGATTTTATGGAAATATAGTCCAAGGTTTGTGAGATACCCTGCTGACAGACGGATGGACAAAAAAAAAAAAAATATATATATATATATATATATATATATACTGTATATGTAACATCCTTCCTAGAGATAAATATCTCACATCTGCTGCTCATAATGACTGCAGCTTATTTTGATGGAGGTTGATCTCTGACCACTGATATGTTAAAACACCTCCAATCACTGGTTTATATTTTATTTTTTTAATTGTCGATCAAAGTGTAATTTGAAGAGAATTTGTTTAGAGTTTGGCAAATATATAATATAAAATATATAAATATATAAAAACCCTTTGACCTACTTTTTAGATCGCTGTATTGAAACTTATAAGAAATCCCACACACCTTGTACTTGAACAAATTAAGCCAAAAATGTTATATCACTTTGTAGACATAGCTTGACTCAGGTGTGATTGTAACTAGTGCGCTGACTTCGATTTTCCAGGAGAATCTGTGCGCCTTCAAATATGAAGAAAAGATCAACATCCTCCTCCTTCCTCTCCACACGGGCTCCAACGGTCTGAACATCATCGAAGCGACTCACGTGTTGCTGGTAGAGCCGATCCTCAACCCTGCTCACGAGCTCCAGGCCATAGGCAGAGTGCACCGGATTGGCCAAACCAAGTAAGAAGCAGGCAGTTTGTCAAGTCTGTCAGTATACAACAGTATTTTAACCAGGAGCTTTTCTAGCAGTTTAGACTTTTAGACTACAGTTTTTTCTTCATAGCTGCTGTCATATTTGTGTTTGTTTGGGAGGTTTTATGTTTAATACTTGTACCACATCCATTGCCCAAGCTGTTACTTTGCTTGCCTGTAGATGGCGCACAGCGACATGTCCACATCTTCAGTTCAAAACTGCTGCTGCCCTTTCTTTTCATGCTGATAAGTAGCACAGGTTGGACTGAGACTGCAAGGCCTCAACTGCACTGCTAATAGTTCACCACACAGTACTACACTGACAATTGATTGGTCTACACTGAATACACAAATCCTCTTTGCACTAAAATGAAGCTGTTTTTTTGACAACATATTCTTTGCCATATCACAGTGAGAGATTAGCGACCAATCGATTAGTCAATCATCAGCTATTTTGATCACAATTAATCATTTCAGTCATTTTTCAAGCATAAACGTTTTGTTCCGTCTTCTCAAATGTGAGAATTTGCTGATTTTCTTTGTCATATTATAGTAATAATAATAATAGTGAATGAAATGTCTTTGTGTTTTTGACTGTTTGTCAGAGAAAACAAGCAACTTGAAGACGTCACTTTGGGCTCTGTGAAATTGTGATAAGCATTTTTTCAGTATTTTATTGACTAAATTGTTAATTGAGAAAAAAATTGGTCGATTAATCGATAATGAAAATAATTGTTAGTTGCAGTTTAAGTCTTTATTTTCTGTAGAGACTTAAAGGTGCCCAAAAATGTATGTTTACATTCAGGGTTACTCACCAAAACACATCTAACAAATATGTTGAATGCGTCTACTTCCTCAGAAAACATCTGCAAAGCCAATTTTCACAAGCGATCAGGGCTGTCATCTGTACAGTATTCACCTTTTAATATTACACTTAATCAAAAGTGCGTCCACTATTTTGTACATTCTGTGTAACTTCTGTTGTTTTCTCCGTCCTCCAGGCCAACATTTGTTCACAGATTCCTCATCAAATCCACAATTGAAGAGAGAATGCAGGCGATGCTGAAGACAGCAGAGAAAAGGTGAGAGCCACAGAATATAGGACATTTTTGTATTTAAAGCTCATAAATTCAGTTGACTGAAAGTACTAATAAAAGCCTTTTTAATTCTAGCCACACCAGCACAGCCATGAAGCACTCGGAGGCTGCTGTACTGACAGTAGCCGACCTGGCTGATCTATTTACTGAAGACACTGAACCTCTGGAGTGAATCTGAACACCTGGATACACAGGGAGGGAGGGATACCTGCTGAAGACACACGGACAAAGAGAGCTCACTCTTTACACAGCGGTGATGGAAGTGAATTTGCACATTCCATTTTTTTATATAAACATCCTCAAGTTATCAAATGCATTTCCAAAAAGATATTTTAGCAGGTAACTGACAACAGACTACATAACAGGTTTTTTAATTGTATTTAATTTCTATTTTTAAATCTCTTTGGGAGTATTTGTGAATTTGTCTCACTTGTTGTCATAGTTGTAACTTACTGATTCAGTCACTACTTCTCCTGTTCAAGTACATGTTTGATGATCACATTGGACTAGGCTGTACAGTATTGTTGCTTGTGTTAATCTAATATTAAGTATATGCATTTATATACAACTTCACTGTAAGTCAAACCAGTTGAAAATGAAGGATTTCCGATGCTGAAATCACATCAGTGATTGAGGTATTCTCACAACTTTCAGGAAATAAAAGTCTGACGATGGCAGGGTGTCAACCTGTTATGGCCAGCTCTTTTTGTCCAGCGTTTTTATTGTGCTTCATTTCTATGTAGTAAAAATGGAAGCAGGAAGGAAGCCATTGACCTTTGCAGAGATTTTCTTCTTCCAGACAATCTTCTTTAAGCTATTTGTCTGTTAAAACAATGCCAGACAATTCAGCCTAACACTTACGCCTGCCTTATTTGCAAGACAAAAAAAAGCACAAGATTCAGTGTCTTGGTAACTAATCTTGTAAATTAAACTCATAAAGGTCAGAAAATGTAAAGACACGTGTAATCTTTTTCTTATATTACCACTTCTACGTCACATTTAACGGATATGTGGCTGTTTTGTCACATTTCTCCTGTTTCAAAGCTTTTTTTAAATGTGAAAATAATCTTTTCTTTTTTTGTGATTGCATGCGTAAGTATTTTATGGTCTGTTCCACCACACACATGCACTCACAGGTCTTTGGCATCGTGACTGAATTGCCCTTGACTCGTAATGACTTTCTTTTCGCCTGACTGACTGGGATTCCCGCACCAGTAAAGATTTTAAAATGTCCAGACAAAGGACGTAGACAACAAAGAGTGCCAGCCCAGTACTGTTGTTCCTCTTTACATGGTTACCAGACTTCTTGTTGCTCTCTGTAGTAAGAAACAGTTGTAAGATGTTTACTAAGAGGACATCACCAGTAGGCGGTAACATACGTGTTACCTTGGACTCCCCTCAGTTCCCCCTATTCATGTGTGGAATCTCATTGTTGGTGGGGACATCACTCAAGCTGGTGTTTTAAGGCCAGAGGGAGGCTCTCAGTTCATTAGAGCTGTGTTTCGAGGGTTGGAGTGAGAGAGGGGTACTACGTCTTGTGGTGACAGCAAGCTGTGGTGAATAGTACCCAGAAGATTCACAGAGTTTCGGGGAAAGGGCCAAAAGGTAGTGGAGTGACTGAGCTGAGAGAAACCAGAGGGAGAGACCTTGGAAGATGGCACCTGCCAGTTTGGTTTTCGCCTGGTTACTGTTCACCATGAGGATGGTCACCTCGGCAGTGTATCTGCAGCCTGAGGAGGAGGGTGAGCTCACACCTCACATCACAACCGAGACTAAAGTGTCAAGGGTCAAACAAACTGCCTTTTTTTTAGGGAAACCTTGTTCCTTTAAGAAGTCATTAGAGAGTCGTTTTTCATATTGACGATTATTGGTTTGACATGGGTTTCCCCGGCTGCAAGGGCTTTGAAATGTTCTTTGGAGTTACTAGTTTCTTTCACAACAGCAGCAGTATAATTTGGCATTAAACAGTGGTGAAAGAAGTATTCCGATCCTTTACTTAGGTAAAAGTAGCAATACAAGTAAAAATACTGCATTCAATTTCAATCTTACTAAAGTGCAAGTACAGAAGTATCAAGAGAATGACCCCTGTCAGACTTATATTACTATACATTATATTACTGGCTCATTATTTTTGATACATAAATGTGTAAGCAGCATTTTAATGTAGTAGCAGGTCGAGGTGAAGCTAATCTTAACTACTTTGAATACTGTTAGTATACTGTAGGTAGTTTAATCTATAAAAATACATCATATTTTAAGAATTCATCATATGCTTTGTATGTAAAATCTTACTGAAAAGTAACTTTAGCTGAAGAAGAATCATGAAGTAGGAAAAAAATGGAAATACCTACAGTACTTAAGTAAATGTACTTAGTTACATTCCACCACTAACATTTCGATATCGGTGTCTGGACTTTGCATGTCAAATATATGGATTGTCTAACACAGACTTAACACATGTGATAATACACATAAATAGAAATATCTGTATTTGGAGTCTTAACCCAAAGTACCCAAAATTTTAAAAATTTTAAAAATTTTAAAAATCATCAACATCTCTAAACATTATCTTATGTGAATAAGGAATATTTGTGTTTGTGGGAGATTTAGTTTGTTTTTATCTACTTTCTATTAGAGCTCAATGAAACTGTCATTTGTACCAACGACCATATGGAGGTTGTTATTCCCAGCGCTTTTTTCCTCAACAAAGAGCCTCCAGTTTATGTAAGTGATCACCAACAAAACTCTAAAGTATTTTCCCTCATCATAGGCATTCCCTACGACTGATATCCTAAATTATTTGCAGTGCGATTTTGCTTAATAATTGTGTGTTTTTTTCTGTTTAGGTTTGGGATTTGCATTTAAATGATCCAGAGTGCCGTGGCATTGAGGTCGGAGATGACTACGTTTTCAGCATAAAGACAAATCTCTCCGACTGTGGGACAATAATGGTATCACCTTCAAACTTTTGCTCAACATTCACATTAAAGTCTGCGACAACTTCTTAGTCAGGCTGTGTCTGTAGGAGTCAAAGGGTCACACTAACTAATTAAATGTTGCACGTGAACTCAGACATTTAAAGCAACAAAGCATGATGGCATTAGCTTTAAACAATATGAAGACAAACTGCGCTTGGTATCTCCATTATTGACAACACAAGATCCCCATCGTAATGAATTACCTATTTTACGATGTCTACGTTTGTTGTGGGAACTGGCCCGCCAATCAGGATCTTTTCTGTGCCAAAAAAGAGCTACTTTAGCCAGTTTATTGCACTTTACAACAGTAAAAAACCCTTTTGCCACTTTTTTCTGCTGTGATGTAAATGTGGACTGTGAGGCTCTGTGTCTATGGAATTAGCTCATAGCAAGTATAATAAGATGGACAGAGAAAGGCACATACTCTGAGCCCAGACAGAAAGGACTGAATAGAAAAGAGGGTGGGGGGGCGTATATGTCAAGAAAGAAGGGTGGCTTGTTCCTTTTCCCTAAAACAGTGTAGGACCTTATTCAAAGCAGCAAGGGGACCCTGAATGGCCTTGTAGTTCTAAATTATCAGGATTTACATGGAAATGATGATTATTTGTTGATGTTCACTGAATAGGAAAGGCCACAAATAATTGGCCAACCAGCTCCCTGATTATTTTAATCCGGCCACTCTCATGGATTCAAACTTTGGCATGGTTTAAATCCCTACTTCAGCACACGAGTGTCCTTGAATTGCTTGCTCGGAATGCATGAAGGTTTTTCTTGTAAAGCAAGCAAAAGGTTAACACAGCTTTCAACGGGGAGGAAATCTCCCAGTGCTCCACCTCAGCAGTTTTACAAGGTTTTTGCATAGTGGCCAAGGAAAGTAAGCCTGCTCCAGATTAGGTGGCTGTTGCTAAAGGAGAAGAATGCCGTAGCTGTCAGTCTTGCTTTCACCTTGAACTTTTACGTTTTAAACCCGCCGTCAGAGCAGAAATGACTGAATTGTTGGGTTTAAAGGTCAGCCATTTTTATTGAAACATGACAGCGTCCTCGCTCAGGTTTCAGTGACAGTTCTGCATTTTGTGAGACATGGAGGCTTCGTGTTACCCAGTGATAAGTGATAAGTGCAAGTGCCAGTAGGGTTCTGTTGTGGAGCAATGAAGACCTGTTGCTTACTGTAGAGACCTGTCAGTGGAGCTCATAGTGGGGGGTTGTGTGTTTACCAAGAGGTAATAAAAGATGTCTCAACTTTTAGGGCTCAAGGCAATTCATCCAGCTCAGTGACCAAAGAAGCCACCCTCAGCAGGAGCCCAGACAAACCTTGGACACAACCTTTTCACCCGTCCCCATTTTATGGTTTCACCTACGGCAGCTGCCAACAGTTGAATATTGAACAGTATCACTCACATTTACAGTGTGTGAAAGGATGATAACTGCAGAAGTTATAGCTTGGGAAAGAGGTTACATAAAGGGACCTCAGTGACTCCTGTTACTTTTTAATGTGATTCTTCTGCAGCTGCAGTATGTCCCTCTGACATGTGTCATTTAGATTGTAGTACACTGAATATTTTGGGGGTTTTGGCTGTTGGTTGGGCAAAAGAAGACATTCAGTGACGCCACCTTGGGCTGTGGGAAATTCTGCATTTTTTACTGTTTTCTGATGTTTTATAGACCAAAGGATTTATCCATGAATCAAGAAAATAATCAGGATTAACTGATAATGATAATAATTGTTAGTTGCAGGCCTAATGTCAAGTACAGTTGTTCTTGCATTATGACGAATCAGTACTATGAATGAAGCAGTTTAATAAGCATGTTTCTAACTATTTTGTTTATTTGGATCCTCATTAACTGTTAACAGATCAACAGCTTCTCTTTCTTTTTCCATCTGATAACTGATAAATTGTTTAAGTCATTTTTCAAGCAATGATGCCAAATATTCTGTAGTCCTATCTCCTCAAATGTGATATGTGATTATGATGTTTTATGTGATAGCAAATTGAATATATTTGGATTTTGGACTGTTTGTTTGACAAAATAAGCAATTTGAAGATGTCACCTTGGGCTTTAGGATATTGTGTTTTTCACACAATTTTCTGACATTTCATAGATCAATAAATCAATAAATTAAACAAGATACAAATCTGCAGATTAATCAATAATGAAATAATAATTTCTTGCATTCCTGGAATGCTGATAAACACGTTACTTGTATTATCAAGGTTCACTGCCTAGTTAGCATAATGTTATAGAGTGTGGATCCAGACTTTCAGATAGCCACAAAGTAGACGGGTGTAGGTCAGGGTCAGTGGGTCACCAGAAGTGTTGAGCTGTCTGAGGTTTTCACTCACCAAATTAAATGAAACATGTAAGGAGAGACACTCTTGATATGAGATACTGGCTCTCTTCAAGCTCTTAACATCCATGACAGAATTCTGCAGT
The DNA here is from genome assembly GCA_005408345.1 of Macquaria australasica. Classification (NCBI taxonomy): domain Eukaryota; kingdom Metazoa; phylum Chordata; class Actinopteri; order Centrarchiformes; family Percichthyidae; genus Macquaria; species Macquaria australasica. The sequence continues at coordinate 603,370 of SEMN01000311.1, forward strand.
GGTTCTCACACAAAATAGCATAGCAAATATCTTTTCTTGTATTGGCAAAAAAAGAAAAAGATAAACAATAGTGAAAAAATACTAACAGTTATAGAAATGTATTGCACTTAGCAATTGAAATGTCTCTTACTTCCTTGTACTTTTACATTTGTCTTTCTTGGTCTCTCCTTAGGCCTCAGATGACACACACATCATGTTCATAAACACTATACACAACAACGACTCGGATATCATAACGAGAAACTTCATCAACATAACATTTGTATGCCGCTACCCCATCAACTACATGGTCCAACAGCCCAACGGTGAAAACATGATTAGAGTTGATGTCAGGTAAGTGTTTATTTTTAAATCTAGGTCACTCCTGAACTGAACGTAAAATGATTTGGTTTTAACATGTGTCTCTGTACAGAACCATCACTCTGAACACGGAGGACGGGAACTTTTCGGTGTCAATGTTGCTGTACAAAGATGAAGCCTTCGAGGACAGATGGACCACCGTGCCATCGCTGACACTGGATGATGACATCTTTGTGAAAGTTTTCATGGTAAATAACCTTGAGCGACAAAGCCCATTACTATGTTTTTTTTAATTTTTTTTTACTACAGAGTATTAAACACTTGAACTTAATACCTACACCTCACACTGACCTGGAGATGGTGTAAAAAATAAAAGGGGAACACTGGGAGTAAAATGTAATAAAAAGAGAATAATAAGAGCAAAATGCCTGTTTAATATGACTCCTGAGACTCCAGAGATTGTGGATGCTGAGCTTTGAAAAACACATTAAAGCGTTTTCAAGTATTCCTACTATTGACAGCTATTTTTGGAGTAGGTTAAGAACGTTGTTACATGATGTTAAGCAATATGTTGTGCTGCGGGATGTTCCAAGCAATTCTGGAAATCTAACACTCCACCCATGACTAGATAGTAATTTGAGTGCTGCTCCTCTTCTCATCCATGTCTTTGTAACCTCTTGGTACAGCTGTTGTTTACGTACTATGAATCATCATTTTCTGGCCCATTATGGAGTAGTATTGTGTAAAGAATGACTTGACTGTCGCCCAACCCTGTCTGTCTCGTAGATACCGGCTCACCTGATGCTGCGTATGGAGAGATGCTGGGCAACGCCAACCAGTGATCCATACAGCAATATTCAGTACACCTTCATCAGAGACAGGTCTGCCTCGGAACAGTTTAAACATAAGCATTTTTTATTTTTTATTTTTTATGTAATATGAGCAAATAGGAAAAATGAAACACATCTTATAATGGAGCTATACATTGGCAAAGCCTATTCTTTTCGATTTGCCATCTTGCAGCTGAAAAAGTAAGAATAAATAGGGTAAGATTTATATATTCCCACAAGATACTTTATGATGGTATGTTGAAACCTGTTGAAACCTGCTTATGGCAAGCTCTGTGGCTGTGTTGTTTCACCACACTTGCAAACAGCTCTAAGTCCTCTTACAGGAGCGCTGTTGAAATCTGAAATAAGAGAATTTGTTGCTTAGTGAGCTGGTCAGCTCTCAGGGCCTGGTCATGTGACTCCTGTCTGAGAGGCCATATGCGTTTCAGTTCAACAGCTGTGCATGCCCTTGACAACCAGGCAGTATTTGGTACTGTTAGCAACAGCAGAGCAATGAAATACATAATGCCAGAGGGAAAAGAAAACACTCAAACAAATCTGTCTCTCGCTGTGTTGAATCACTTAGATGGTGTTTACATTATTTTCTTAGCTTTGCAATTCATCACGAGCTGAAATCTGTTCCTTGTCTCTATTTTTAAAGTACAGTATTTCATTCTAGATTTAAATCTCACTACCACCAGGCCTCCCTGACTTCTTTGTCTCCCTCCTGTAGCTGCCCGGTGTTGTCAAATGAACAGACACTGAGCGTGCTGAAGAATGGCCAGGGTCCAGAGTCCATGTTCAGGATACAAATGTTCAAGTTTGTCGGTGGCTCTTACACCAACGTCTTCCTCCACTGCAACGTCCAGATTTGCCACAACACCGTGGGGCTGTGCCAGCCTGTGAGTGATCTCACTCAACACCCATTCCTCAAACTGGTAGTCAGAGGCCAGTTCAGACAGCAGCCTACTATATTATGTGCAGCTTATGTCCTTAATATAGACCCATCAGCCCAGAATTGTTTGTCAGCCATTTGAGCTTGTAGTTAAGCTGTTCTGATTTTAAATGTGCACTGCTTGACCTTGAGACTCATAGCATCTTTCTTTCTTCCTTTCTTTCATGTATTTGGCAAACAGAACTGTTCCGGTGAAGACGGATTAATGAGGATTCGGAGAGACATCCCCATGTCCCATACAGTGTCTTATGGACCAATCAGACGACTACTAAACAACAGTGAAAAGCCCAATCCGAGTATGTTTTCACCTTTTATATAACCTCTGTAACTCGTATGGATCTTAGAGCTTCAGCTTCAAAGCTTAGAGTTTCTAGTGTATACAATTCACATGCAAAGTGGAGTTTCACCTGTGTCCTTTTCTCTGTAGATGCAGGCAGAGTCCCTCCTGTGGAGACCTTTGTCCTCGGAGGGCTGCTGGTTGTTTTGCTGCTGATCACAGGAGTGTTTGGGAGGCTGTGGCTTCGCTCCAGACGTTTCTACCCAGCGCAGGAGGCGCAGCTCACCCTGTCCAACATTCACCACATCTCAGAGGTGGCCTCATGAGTCAGGGGATCAGGGACCTTTTCCAGCAAAGAAATGGACATAAAAAAGCATAAACATGTACAAATAAAAACACACATGTACAGGTGTGATTTAAGATAATAATGAAAGTCTTGCATATGTTTCTCTTTATAGAATGAATTTCTTTAATTGTAAGAAATCACCTTTAATAAAGGTCTCCTTCAAGTGTTGTCCCTGATTTTTTTTCCTAGTGGTGAAAAAGTGCATTTACTCGAGTACTGGATTTAAGTATCATTTTATGCCATTTTGCTGCTAATTCTTTTGTACTTCTACCTAAGTAAAACTTTTAATGCAGTTCGTTTACTTGTAAAGTGAAAGTGTGTTATTGCAACTTTTACTTAAAGTATAAAGTTTTATTCTATATTTTTCTCAATGTCAAAAAATCCCATTAAAAGACCAAAACCAACAGTGTGCTAGTCTGTCCTGTCTCAGTACTATCTGACTTCCCTATATAGTTTCATGTTTAATAAAAGCTAAATAATTCCCTAAATCAGCTGGGCACAGTCATTTATAGCAAACGTTACTCAAACGGGAGCAAATAATGAATTTGTTGGGGACTATTTCAGCCGTGGATTAGTACACATTACTGAGTATTTACAGCACCAGGAAATAAGCAACACTGCTCATGTTCGTGGTAATAGAGGAACACATCACCCAGTGCAACTGTGTGGCTCATTAGTGTGTTTTTAATACGTTTTGGACAATAACATGAGGTCTGTGGCACAGAGGGATATACTTTATCAGGCACTGGCTTCACAGGCAAGTTAGTAGGATCAATTTATTCATAGTTCATGACTGTAAATGAGATTGCTATTAAGAAAAATATAGATTATCAACGGCTTTAGTACTTCATCCACCACTATTATATCCTTTATATATTTGTAAGTAATTTGAGTCACCTAGCAAGAGTCTGTACCCATTAAAATCCCAAAACCTTTCACCAGTGATCACATGTAAAACTGTCCTCAGGGTAATCCCCCAGCCTGTCTATTTCAGTGCTCTCTCATAGGTCTGCGTCCATAGGCCTAAAATGTGACCGGGCCGCTTACGTGATGACGTACACTGCGGCGTCCCTGCGGCGTCCCACTCCGGGATCAACTCAAACGCCGACCGACTCAAGAGTAGCGAAGGACTCGCAGCCAGCTCACATCATCAGAAGATTTGGACGCATTTAATGCTGGGAGACGCGTACGTCGCTGTAGTTTCCACATTGCTGACGTCGACGGGGCTGATAGAAGCAGAGAAACACTGATAAAACACACCGGGAAGGACCCCGCAACTCGGGTAAGCAGTTTCTGGAAGCTACCGGCTAGCTAGCTTCGCAGGCTAACGAAGTGTAGCTGCTGGTGCTAACTGGCTGGCCATGTTGTTGGTGTTCTTTTGTTTAACTTAACAAAGTTTTGCGACTCATCTATTCACTCTTTTCCGTTACGCAGCTATCGTGAAAACAACTTCTCGTAGTCAAACAGACTACGGCGATATTGATGTTGGCGCTAAGACCGTAATTGCGTGTAACTGTGTGAACCGGCTGTTATTGTGATGTTTGTGTTTTTAGCTGTTTGCTAACCTGCCAGCTGTACTTGCGTAATTCAGCAAGCTGCTGTTGGCCACGACTGCAAATACGCGAACAATGGCTCTCCTGTGTGGCTTTGCGGTTTGGACTTGGCAGCGTTGTTGTGTGTCTTTTTTAAATTATTGCTTGCTGTCCTTTTATTGATGCCAGCGTTCATTATTCTACAAATCCCTTCACGTAAGTAACACTACCAGATAAGCCCGAGGCTAATGATTCAAAGGTATTTACCTCGTGGGTCTTTTAGACAAACAGTTTGCGTAAGATATTGAAATTCTGACTCGTCACCAAACTCCATAAATGAAGGGCGGCGGTCCTCGGAGCCTAAAGGTGTGAGGGGTCAGGTTTGCCCTGGAGTGTCACCATGAAACCCAAGAGGGGTGTTGTGAAATGTAACTGAACAGCCTCAAGATTTAGTAAACACGCACAGAGAGACAGAGAGCATGTGTGAGACTAAGTTACAGAATAGTTTGAAGGCATGGGACTTCACGTGTGTTATGTCTGAGGGTTGCATTAGTGCCTGTGGGATGATGTAACACCAGCATGCTCTGTTCCAGCTGACTGCTCCATGTGCTTGTTTAAAAACATTGTTACCGTGGCATTTGGTTTCTTGTGAAACTTGTGAAATAAGTATATTTTTGCTGGCTTTGTTTCAGGGTTGACCATCTTCATCCCTTTTCCCTGCCAGAACCTGTCGGGCAAGGAGCAATACAGTAAAAATGGAGAACCTGCACTCCCACTGCCTTAAATGCATCAACAGAAGATGCATGGTGAGACCAGAGACTGGCGTTTGCTGCGACCTCATTGGCTGTCCCCTTGTCTGTGGGGCAGTTTTTCACTCATGCAAACTGGAGGAACACCGTCTACTGTGTCCATATGAGCGGCTGCCATGCCTTAACAGCGGATTCGGCTGCCCGTTCACTATTGCAAGGATCAAGATGGCACAACACCTTGAGACGTGCCCAGCGAGTATAGTATGTTGTACTATGGAGTGGAATCGCTGGCCTGTGAGCTACTCTGACCGTAAGTCCTATGAAAACTTGAGCAAAGACTTTGATGACGTGGAGCAGCTAGATATGGCCTTGGCCCTGCAGGATCAGAGGATGTTGTTAGAGTCCCTGAAGGTCACGACCACTGTGTCAAAGAATGGAGATAAGGAAGTGGATGGAAGTGACAGAATGGCAACGGCATCAAGTCTGACAGAGACAGTGTTAGGTAATGGAGCAGTGGAAATGGAAGAGGAGCCCTATAATGAGTTGTATAGAGCCTCAGTGGAGACGAGCAGAAGTTTAGCCGCGGCCTTGGACATCCTCTCTAATTCCAAGGATATTGGTGTAATTGTTGGAAATTTTAATGGGGAAAAGACCGGCAAAAATGGAGCACTCCACAATGGAGAAAATGGTGATAGTCATAATGTTTATGTCGCTGAGGGTGGGAAGAATGTAGACATGCAAGAGAGTGACTCTGATTCAGAGTGTGAGCTTGGAGCAGTAGGTGGAGTGGATTGCGCAGTGGGGACAGATGGAGAAGACGGTATTGGCTGGGCAGAAGAAAATGATTTTGTAGAGTTGTTTTTTGAAGAGAAGGAAGAGATTATCGAGGAGCCAATAAATGATTCCAACCTTGTCTGGCCAGAGGTGCCTCAGAATTACGTGCCTGTCATAGCACTGGAACCTCCTGTGCCTCAACAAGCACCACTTTCACCTCCGATGCCATTCCTGCTGTCTGATCACGTGAGAAATAACGTCTTACAACACTTACCTACTGAACTCAGGTACAGGTGTTTGGAGCGTAAACTACACAATGTAGAGGTGCTTAGAGGAATAAGTATGTTTACATTTAATGGACGCCGGGCTCTGTTGTCAGACCCTTACTTGTTTCGAGCAAAGATGGAGGATAAGGCAGTAGACACATCAGACCTGGAAGTAGTAGATGACCCCATGGGCCTCCACGGCATTGATCTCATCACTGCAGCTTTGCTCTTTTGCCTCGGTGACTCTCCAGGAGGCAGAGGAATCTCAGACAGCAGGTTTGTCGATGGCTACCACATTGACTTTGGTACTCAGACATTCTCCTTCCCTTCAGCCATTCTTGCAACTAACACCATGGTGGGAGATATCGCTTCAGCTTCAGCCTGCGATCACGCCAGCCCACAGCTTTCCAATCCAAGCCCCTTCCACACTCTCAGACTGGACCTGGTGCTCGAATGTGTGGCTCGATACCAAACAAAGCAGCGCTCCATGTTCACATTTGTGTGTGGGCAGCTGTTCCGGCGGGACGAGTTCTCGTCTCATTTCAAAAATGTTCACGGCGATATTCACGCTGGACTCAATGGCTGGATGGAGCAACGCTGCCCCTTGGCCTACTATGGCTGCACCTACTCCCAAAGACGATTCTGCCCGTCTGTACAGGGCTTCAGAATCATCCACGACAGGCACCTCGGCTCCTTTGGAGTTCAGCCTGGTTTGCCCTTAAAAACTGGGGACGACTTCCCAAGAAACACCTGCCACTTTGGCTCTCCGTGCGATCAATTCAGCAATCTTCCATTTGAGGTGTTGCAACATGTAGCATGCTTCCTGGACAGCTTTAGCTTGTGCCAACTGTCCAGAGTCTCCCGCACCATGAGGGATGTGTGTGCTAGTCTGCTCTCGATGCGTGGTATGGTCGTCCTGCTGTGGGAGAAGAAACGGCGTGCCGACGGGTCTCCTACATGGCAGATCACAGACAAGGTTAGTCATTTTTTTGCTATTACCAAAAAAAAACACATTTGATAACTTGTTTCACCTGTTTTCTCTGTGGAACCATGGTACAAATGTACCCTGTCACAGCATGACCAGTAATAGATCGATTCTCTATTGTTTGTCATTCAGGTGTGGCGATTCAGCACAGCTTTTGGTACAGTGAACGAGTGGAAGTTTGCCAACATCGCCAGCATGGCCGACCACCTCAAGAAGTGCAAGTTCAATACGATTTCTCGTCGGGAAGAGGCAATCCCTCTGCCATGCATGTGTTTCACCAGAGAGCTCACGAAAGAGGGAAGGTGTTTACGTTCAGTTCTCAAACCAGTAGCATAAGTGATTTTTAAAGAAGTCATCTTTTGGACATTTCCGAGACCATTAGAACTCAAATACACATGTATTTTCCTTCAGTGTTTACAGACATTAGTCTCCTCCAGCCTCCAAAAGATAGAAAACTCCTGGTTGAACGTTATGCTTCACAGTGGAAATAATCTTCACTCCCATAAATAAGACAAAGCCAGTAGTGGGCTGATTTATCCTTCAGTGGAGGCTGTGCTGCAATCACAGATCGGGACTGTAAACAAGCAAATACAATTGCTAGCCTTGTATCCTCCACTCTGATGGATTTATTAATACCAGTGTACTGAAGTTGTACCCTTGTCTACTCTTGACATTGTGTAAATAGTCAGATGTTTTGATGTAGAATTTTTATTTTTATATCAGAAAAGTCAGTACTGTGCTACAATGGAGGTAAGAGTAGAGCCTTAACGTATGATACACTTGATTTTCTAGTCATGAGGTTGTTCAGAAGATCTCAGTGAGATCCCTCTACTGCTTCTAGCTGGAACAGTTTACTGGTTTTATATCTTATCTTGATACCTAGAGTGACCATCTGCTTAGAGCTCATAGATTTCATGGCTTTTAATTCTACATTATAAGACTGACCAAACATCTGTGGTAGCTGTGCATGATGTATGCCATTTTACAGGATGGTCATACTGTATTCACTTCAAAGGTGGTCCATCTTCCTTTTTTTTTCTTATCTCACCTCTGACTAATGGGCCGGCTTGTTAGTCATGCGAGAGATGAAACGACACTATTCACCAGCCAAATGGCAAAACATTTTTAGCTATGGTTGGCTTGTGGTTTGCCTGTTCTACCAGCTATTTTTACAAGTAGCCAGCAATTGTTTGTGGGTTGTTTTATACACAAATCTAAATGTAGCAAGTAAAATGATGAATGTACTCAGTGATTATAAGAATCCATCAGTGACTGTGGTTGGTGAACAGAAAGCTTGGTTTCCTTCCCTCAGTGTCAGACCTCATGAAACCCTGCAGGCCAGGTGTTAAGAAATGTAACGAGCACACTCTTCCCTCCAGTAACGAGCGTCACTAATTATGTTCAAATTCATTATTTATCATGGTTGTATGTTTTTGGCACTACATGTCCACTGTGTTCAAATGTTGTTTGCGTCTCAGGGTTGTAGCATGAAGGTTTGTCCCGCAGTAGATTGTGTGTAGTCACCATAATTGCAGAGAACGACACAGCGACTTGTCAGCTACTTGATTATTGTGGGGACTTAGAACTGACTGGCGTACCACTCAGTATTGTAATAACATAACAGTG